>LR880971.1:758456520-758475710 GCA_904067115.1 Aegilops sharonensis | reverse complement strand
CCCCCTTGCATATACACACTCAAGGGAATGGAATCTCTCGTCGTGACGTCATATTCGTCTCTCTCTCTAGACCACTCTCATTTCTTGTGCTATCTCTCCCACGCCCCCCCGGTCGGCCCCTCTATCCATGCCTCTCTTGAATACGTAATACACACACATACCTCTCTAGGCCCCGCCAAATGCATCAACTACACATTCACACATGTTACATCACACACCCCATTGATCTAAAAAGCCCTCTCTTCACGTTTATTTCGAATACAACATTCCTTTTGAATAAAATGTGGCCAAAAAATTATTTTAGAGTTTCTACATATATACAACATTACAAGGTTATATGGAGGAGTACGAACGCTAATTTGCATTGCATGGTGCCCACAATGATATTTATTCCGTACTGTGAATTTGTATATTTTTATACTATATACAAAGTTAGTCATAATAAAGAGAAACGAAGAGCATCTCTCTCTCCATCGCATACCCCCGCCTGTACGCCCCTTTCACGTATGCACACAAAACTATCTCCAGGTCCTCTAAAAGTAAGCCCCCAGAAAATTCTTGCATGTTTCATCTTTCTCTCGCGATATATGCAATGACGATCATTGTATTTGAAGCGAAAGCACGATACGTACATTAGACTTCAGAATCCACTCATTACGGTCACTATTTACATTTAGTGGTTATTATACAGTCACGGGCTCACCCTACAACTCTGTATTTGCTCATGACATGACTAGTTGACCAGTTAAACGCTCCACCTGGCACCTCTAGTGTTGCATCACATTATCTCACTACCATCGTGCCCACCTGTCGGCTTGTATCTACTCTACATCTACACTCTTATAAAATACATAAAATACACTCTTATAAAAAACAGAGTTGGTTATGATGGTGTGCCTGCCATCCTGCAATATAGGCCGTCCGATTTATATCTGACGGATAGGAAAGAAAGTATGGCAATTTTGCAAAAAGGTACCCACACACCTCTCCACATTTGCAAATAAGGCCTTCCCTCATTCAACCTTTTTTCTCACAAGATAAACTGGTCATACAAATGCATCTTGATGTTACGTGCAACGCACGGGCATCTTGCTAGTGAGAATGAAAACAAACGACAAAAAATATATTTGGACGGTGGTTCGAAGTCATGACCGCGGGCACAGCGGACAAGATGGCCTTGTATTGGTATGTTGAGCCATCTGTTTTAACACACAGAAGCTGGTTTTGTGATTATACACACACGCACGCATGCACACGAACTGCATGCACGCAACACTCACACAAACACATGCACCCACGCACGCACACAACACTCACACGTACACACGCAGCCACACACGCACACAACACTCACACGCACACACGCAACACTCACACGTACACACGCAACCACACATGCACGCAGCACTCACACGCACACACGCACGCATGCATGCATACACCAGTACACCAGACGACCGACACACACTCTCACACTCAAGTGCTCAACCTACACGTGCATGCTCACACATCAGGCCCTGCCAGACACATACACAACTAGGTGATTCCCGCGCACGGGTTGGAGTCTTGTCGCGCCTGCGTAAATTTGTGTTTATCTGACCTTTTCCCAATGCGAACTGACAGGTGGGACCCACAAGGAACGTGGTTAATTTAACTAGTCAACATGGCGCCACGCAGACTATTTGGCCGGTCAACAGAGTGCAATCCGATGTTGAACCGTGAGCAAGTGACCGTATAATCACCGCAAAACGTATATAGTGACCGTATTCAGCTTATTCTGAAGTTCGGTGACCATATTACGCTTTTCTCTCTGTAGGCCCTCCAAAACTACATCTCTACACGTTCTCGCATGTTACATCTAACAACTATGCAATACAACACTACTACTACACTATAACACAATAACTCATATGTGTTTTTAGTTTTACTAGATACTACTATCATATTGTTACTTAGACCTCTCCCAATGCATTGGTGCTAAAGTGGGGTGCTAAGTGCATTAAAATGCTTAGCAACTAATGTCCCCAATGCATCGATGCTTAGGTTTTGTAGCTAAGCCTTCTCTATTTAATTGTTTAGTAATAAAACTCCTTCATGTATTGGTTGGTAGTCTTTTTGTCTAGGTTCACGTGCTTAGCATTGGTTCTTGTTGGGGTCACCATAACCCTCTCTCTCATCTTTAATTGCTTTGCCACATCATTTTTCTGCCTATGTGGCATCCTTAGCACATGTACACCGTGGAGCACTGGGAAAGGCCTTAATTATTCAGTTTGCATACATTAAAAATGCCTTTGAAATGTATGGCCAGTATCATCTACCGCGTGAGAAAAATCCCGCCCTTTCCTGTTTAATCAGGTTTGTATCGATGGATCGTGTGAAACAGCAAAACTATAGTACTATACAGTACAAGTGACAGTTCACTGGGCCGTCGTGTCGTGTACTCCTCCGTCATAAGAGTGGAGCACTCGCTTTCATAAATCTTCTAGTCGCTTTCGCCGACATGTGGGACATCAAGCTACCGGGTCCACGTGCCATACCGGAATACAGTGCAGAGCAGCCGGGGTGAAGCACCCCAGTCATGGCGCCGGCGTAGTAATGAGCAATGAGGCGTCAAATCACAAAGCTGCACCTTTCCCGCAGTTAAGTTGGAGGGACGAAGTAATAATGCTAAAAAAAGAAGTTGGAGGGATGAAGCAACCATCATTTCACTCGTTGCTGAATCCGCTTCTCCCTCATCTTCTTCAACTTAACCACGTGTTGCTTCTGTCGTTGTTCTGCCTCATGTGGGACGCGGATCGGCTTGGTAAAGCACTGACATGTGGGGCCGCATGTTAGCAAACCGCCAGGACAACGTCCTCTGAAAATAAGAAACCTCCTCCGCCATCCGCGCGGCAAAATCACCTCCTTTTTACTAATCTTGATTCTATAATTTTTTAGATCAATACAATTGAGATTTGTATAGATAGCACACAGGAGCAAAACCAAGTGGTACGGTTAAGGGCATCCACAATGTGTAGCCAAATATGAAAAGCTTTTGGCATCGTGGGAACCATTGTGGACGGTGTTGCCAAAGCCAAAAAGATGGAACCGAAGCTCCCTGATTGATTGATTGATTGAAGGAATAGAAAAATGCAGCGTCTCTCCTCTTTCTCCCATGCTTGGACGCATGTAGTACAGTATAGAGCACAGAGTCTACTCCCCTGTCCTTTCTATCACAAATCACAAAGCAGTGAGGCGTCAAATCACAAAACCACGGACGAAGCAACCATCATTTCACTCTTCGCTGACTCCGCTTCTCCATCGTCTTCTTCGAGAAACCATCTCACCGCACTAAGCTGGACGGACGACGCTATTGTGTACTCCTAGTAGTACTAGTCCTTTGGTTCAACGGACTTCCTGGATGCAAATAAGGCGGTTGTCTCGGCTTGCAGGCGGCACTTGCGAACGACTTACCGTGGTCTCCCTCAATGGTGTTCTCCGTCGAACGCACTTCGCCAAACCACAAAAAAAAGATATCGTCGACGTCACCGCAATGGGGAAGGAAGTCAAATATAGTTACTACCTCCATTTTTTGTACACAAGGCCAGTATATCAAAATTACAATTTGCAAAAGGCCACTAACACTAATCGAGGCAAAATTGATGGGGTTTGCCTCATACTAGCAACCAAGGACATTAATATCCCCTGCATGCATGCGGAAGTGAGAAGGTTGGTTTGCATGGCGCCGCATTAATCAAGCGATGAGGAGTGAGATGGTTAGCTCTTTGGTCTTTGGAGAAAAAAATACACATTAATTGACACGTGAAACAAGGATTTGTATCGATTAAATCCCGCGAAGGAAAACCCCGCCTTTCTTTTTTAACACTAGTACTCCTAGTGCGTACGTACTTATCCTATTTGGGTCAAGGTCTTGCATTGCCAAATTTCGCCACACATTTTTGCCAAGCTTGCCAAAGTTTTCAAAATGAGAAGGAGGTACACTTGTGCACGGCTGTCGCGGTCGCACCGCACCCTCACACGGTCGCTCCTGCACGCCGCAGTCGCACTGCACCCTCACACAGTCGCTCCTACACGCCGCAAACCCAACCAAGGGAACACACCCTCACTGACACGTGTTGTCGCATGTGAACAAACCAAACTCAGCCATCCTATAGCTGACACATAATTTTTGTTCATAGAGTATGTTTATCCAACGCATGTTGGCGAGTATCCGTACGGCCCGTGCGGTGGTCTGTTGGGGAAGAAGAAGAGGTGAGGAAGAAGGAAAGAAGGGTTAGGAGACATAGGATATTCATCCAACCGCCTGAAATGGTAGACTAACCCAAGTCAGGCGAATTGCATAACAAATATATGTTTTTACACAGCAAAAGATCCATAAAAACAACAACATGAAGAAAAACTATCACTGCTCGCGGAAAGAGACGACCTCGTCTTCTTTGGCTGCCGACGCGAACCAACCGTAGCTGCCGACGTGTGTCTCCGCACCGTGGTTGTCCTCGGCCTCCAGCTACTCATTTACGCGGAGCGTGCGGGCGCTCTGCACGGACGAGAGCACAGCCCGGTTCAAGTCGAGGACGTCCGGTTCCGCCTGCAGGAGGGCCTCGATGGCAGCTGCATCCGCGCACTCCGCGTCGAGTCGAGCCTCCGCCGCCCGGTTCAAGTTCAGGACGTCCGGTTCCGCCTGCAGGAGGGCGTCGATGAGAGCGGCATCCGCGCGCTCTGCGTCGAGTCGAGCCTCTGCCGCCCGGTTCAAGTCCAGGACGTCCGGTTCCGCATGCAGGAGGGCCTCGATGGCAGCGGCATCCGCGCGCTCCGCCTCAAGTTGAGCCTCCGCCGCCCGGTTCACATCCACGACATTCGGCTCCGCCTACAGGAGAGCCTCGATGGCAGCAGCATGCGCGCGCTCCGCGTCGAGTTGAGCCTCTACCTCCCGGTCCTCCTTTAGTATCGCCATGTTGAACCGTTGGTCCGCCTGCACCATGGGGGACTCGTATGCTGACATTGAATACCCTTTATATATGATTTGTGGATGCTATGATCACTGGTTCAAAAATTTTGAGTCCGCCTTAGGTATCACGTGCCCCCACTCGTTCTCTCTTGATTTCATCTCGGGGTCCGGAGATCGATTGAAAGAGGACTAGGGTGGGTACATGCGAATGATACTCGGCGGAATGTTCAAATGAGGCATGCGGGAGGATGGACTCGAACGGAGGGCGACATGATCGATGGAGAAGAGGGTTGGAGAGGAATGAGAAATAAGCAAATGCCACATGATTATACTTGAATGGCTCAAATAAACAATAAGTTGTCTCGCTTGGCCTACATAGTGAAAGGCCTAATGCGCAACGCGGAGCACTGACGCTTGAATATGGCTGGGAGAACAGGGAAACCGACATGTGGGGCACACCCGTCGGGACGATGTAGCGCAGACTAATCCAATGGAGGAGCTGGCCCATGACCTCCTCGCCACCGACAACCGTTCATGTGGGTCGTTGGGGCCAACAACGTGGCGCAGCTTGCTATGTCTTGAGCTTGCGTTGGTTTTCCTTGAAGAGGAAAGGGTGATGCAGCAATAGTAGCGTAAGTATTTCCCTCAGTTTTTGAGAACCAAGGTATCAATCCAGTAGGAGGCTCCTCGAAAGTCCCACGCACCTACACAAACAAACAAAGAACTTGCAACCAACGCAATAAAGGGGTTGTCAATCCCTTCATGGCCACTTGCGAAAGTGAGATCTGATAGAGATAGTATGATAAGATAAATATATTTTTGGTATTTTATAATATAGATTGGAAAATTAAAGATGCAAATAAAAGTAGATTGAAAGCTTATATGATAAAAGATAGACCCGGGGGCCATAGGTTTCAGTAGTGGCTTCTCTCAAGATAACATAAGTATTACGGTGGGTGAACAAATTACTGTCGAGCAATTGATAGAAAAGCGAATAATTATGAGATTATCTAGGCATGATCATGTATATAGGCATCACGTCCGCTACAAGTAGACCGACTCCTGCCTGGATCTACTACTATTACTCCACACATCGACCGCTATCCAGCATGCATCTAGAGTATTAAGTTCATAAGAACAGAGTAACGCATTAAGAAAGATGACATGATGTAGAGGGATAAACTCATGCAATATGATATAAACCCCATCCTTTTATCCTCGATGGCAACAATACAATACGTGCCTTGCAACCCCTATTTTCACTGGGTAAGGACACCGCAAGATTGAACCCAAAGCTAAGCACTTCTCCCATTGCAAGAAAGATCAATCTAGTAGGCCAAACCAAACTGATAATTCGAAGAGACTTGCAAAGATAACTCAATCATACATAAAAGAATTCAGAGGAGATTCAAATATTTCTCATAGATAAACTTGATCATAAACCCACAATTCATCGGATCTCGACAAACACACCGCAAAAAGAGTTACATCAAATAGATCTCCACAAGAGAGGGGGAGAACATGGTATTGAGATCCAAAAAGAGAGAAGAAGCCATCTAGCTAATAACTATGGACCCGAAGGTCTGTGGTAAACTACTCACAACTCATCGGAGGGGCTATGGTGTTGATGTAGAAGCCCTCCATGGTCGATTCCCCCTCCGGCCGAGCGTCGGCGAAGGCTCCAAGATGGGATCTCGCGGATACAGAAGGTTACGGCGGTGGAAATTGTTTTTCGTTGGCTCCCTGGATGTTTTCGGGGTACGTGGGTATATATAGGAGGAAGAAGTACGTCGGTGGCCGCCCGAGGTGCCCACGAGATATGGGGCGCGCCCTGTAGGGGTGGGCGCGCTCTCCACCCTCGTGGCCGCCTCGGCTGCTTCTTGGCTTGCACTCCAAGTCCTGTGGATCACGTTTGTTCCAAAAATCACGCTCCAAGGTTTCATTCCGTTTGGACTCCGTTTGATATTCATTTTCTTCGAAATACTGAAATAGGCAAAAAAACAGCAATATGGGTTGGGCCTCCGGTTAGTAGGTTAGTCCCAAAAATGATATAAATGTGTAAAATAAAGCCCATAAACATCCAAAAGGGGTAATATAATAGCATGGAACAATAAAGAATTGTAGATACGTTGGAGACGTATCACAGCTCCAGCACCGCCTCTGGACACGGCGACCGAGGTGAGCGACACGCTCATATCGTC
The DNA here is from genome assembly GCA_904067115.1 of Aegilops sharonensis. Taxonomy (NCBI): domain Eukaryota; kingdom Viridiplantae; phylum Streptophyta; class Magnoliopsida; order Poales; family Poaceae; genus Aegilops; species Aegilops sharonensis. The sequence continues at coordinate 758,468,561 of LR880971.1, read as the reverse complement.
GCTAGACATGGTCGGTTTCAGTGTGCTGAGGGTGGCGTTAGTGCCGTGGCACGACCAACAGTATGTTTGGTTTGTGCCCAAGGTTGCCCCATCATAGCATTGGGTAGCCAAAATTTTGGTTGAGGTATTGGTTGCCCATGATTTGGTCGACATTGGCAAGAAAAATGAACTAGAGTTGGCTAGAGTTCATTGGCATGCCAAAAAAATGGCAACCATCCAAACAAAGACCAATCTTTGGGTCATGACCAAAATTTTGGTAAGGTGCACTTTGGCCACAATCCAAACACACCCCAACACCCGGCTCGTCGAGGATGCACGGGGCGCCGCGACACATCTGCGGAGTGGTGTAGCGCGGTTAACTGCATCCTCAGGACCTGAGACCATGCCAGGTCGTCTTGCTTTTTCAATGACATACGGGGATCACATGTGAGCAAAGGGCATCTCCAATGTTGCCACGACCGCAGCTGACTAGCCTGGCACACCAAAACCCTCGTCCATCGCGTCGTCGCGCGGTGCGTTCCTAGTCGGCGCCAGCTGCCCGCATTTATGTCATCCATTTGTATGTCTTCGTTAAGAGGCTCGGTGCCCGAGTAACCAACTCCGGCAACTTAATGACGCACCCAGACGCTTGGCCTCACCGGAATGCGCTACTTAAAGCGGCAACGCCCAGCTAACCTCCACACCATAGTGCATCGTCCTCCTACCTGGCACCACATCCGCCATGACCGCAAGTGTGAATGCTCCGTGGGAGAGCTTGTCTTCGGGGATGAAGCTCGAGGTCGCCGCCCTCTCTCAAGTCGCCTCTCGCGACGCAATAGCGACGTAGCCGGACGCGGACGCGACTGCACAAGCGGTGGCCACGCTGGTGGCCGACAACGGGAGCACCATCGGCCACGCGTCCTACTTGCCATCGTCCAACGTACGACACCGCAGGTCGGGGACTCCTCCGAGGATGAGTAGGGCATGGGAGGCGGCAGGGCATGGTGTGCCAACTGGCCGGTCTGTATCCCGTGTTCTACTCTTCCTCGCCGGAGACCGCACCTTCACTTCACGGGTCTTGAACCCCGCCCCCGTACATAGAGATCGCAGATGGAGGACGTCAGTCGCCACCGTAGAATAGGTTTAGGGTCGGGTTTCTTTTATTTTTCTGTCCTATAAAAGTTCGAAATGTAATGAAAATCTGCCGTGTTTGCATTAATCTCGGCCGGTGTATATGAACTTTTACAATAATATAGTATATTGTAGGAGTACTAGCAAGATGCCCGTGCGTTGCATGGAAGATCAAGACGAGGGAAAGCCTTATCTACAAATGTGGAGAGGAGTGCGGGTAAATTGTCATAGTTTCCTTCCTATCCGTTAGATATAGATCGGAGGCCTATATTGCAGGATGACAGGCACACCATCATCACCAACTCTGCTTTTTATTGATACGAGACAAATCTAACATGCGAAGTAAAATAAAAACATAGGGTCTATACATACACAATTTATCTTAGGCACTCCAATAGTACGTCCACTACACATTCACGCATTTCACATCTTTCTACATCTACGGGAACCTACGAAAGGGTTAACGTAAATTGCCTCTCTCTCTCCTCCCTTGATTTTCATGGTGGTGGGCCCCTCCCTACCCCCAATCTACAATCAACAGCTCACATGTTTCACATTACGTTAATTATGTAACTGGGATTACGTAGGTGTAGCATTACTCGTCCTAAAAAACCCAACTAAGCCAACCTCCCAGCATATCGCGCGGGAAAAGACCCGGCCGCACCGTTTTAGTCGGGATTACCGGATTACTAGTAGTAGTATTAATGGATCACGCGAAGCAACGAATTTTTTTAGGGGGTGAAGCACCTAGTTTAAAAGGAAAAAAGACGGTACACTCACAACACTCCTGTCGCGGTCGCATTGCACCCCACACACGTTCGGTCCTGCGCACGGCTCACACAAACGGAACGCGCTTCGGCTTGCCTCTTCACTGACACGTGGGACTGCACTTGGAGAAACCGACCATGCGCCAAACTCCACCCGCCCACTGCGCGAAAATCCTCCCCGCCCACCCAAAAATTCCCCCCAAATCCGATTCAACCTCCCTTCGGCCAACTAGCCAATAATTTTCCCCAAACCCCCCCCCCCCCCCCCCCCCCCGCCCCCCCCCCCCCCCCCCCCACCCTTCTCCCCCCCCACCCGCCCCCCCGCCCCCCCCCCCCCCCCCCCCACCCTTCTCCCCCCCCACCCGCCCCCCCGCCCCCCCCCCCCCCCCCCCCACCCTTCTCCCCCCCCACCCGCCCCCCCGCCCCCCCCCCCCCCCCCCCCACCCTTCTCCCCCCCCACCCGCCCCCCCGCCCCCCCCCCCCCCCCCCCCACCCTTCTCCCCCCCCACCCGCCCCCCCGCCCCCCCCCCCCCCCCCCCCACCCTTCTCCCCCCCCACCCGCCCCCCCGCCCCCCCCCCCCCCCCCCCCACCCTTCTCCCCCCCCACCCGCCCCCCCGCCCCCCCCCCCCCCCCCCCCACCCTTCTCCCCCCCCACCCGCCCCCCCGCCCCCCCCCCCCCCCCCCCCACCCTTCTCCCCCCCCACCCGCCCCCCCGCCCCCCCCCCCCCCCCCCCCACCCTTCTCCCCCCCCACCCGCCCCCCCGCCCCCCCCCCCCCCCCCCCCCCCGTCCCCCTCCACTGCATTCGCTCCACCAAAGCCGTCCTCCCCGCTGCGCCAATACGTCGGCGCCGCGGTTCGTCGAGGGGATGCACGGCGATCCTCTCGCTCCCACAGTATGCTCTCGTAGACTTCCGTCCTCTAGCCGCGCCGCCACCAGTGGCTACGTTCTTGTGGAGGCGCACGACAGTCAGCGCCGCCACCGCTGGCGACGTTCGTGTGGAGATGCGCGGCGGTCAGCTTCTCCCACGGTACGCACATTCTAGACTGAGGCCCCGTTCATGTCGGTGTAGCGCTGAATGTTAGCTGATAGACGCTGTTAATCTCACTGTTTGCCGAAGTAGTTTACAGTCAATATGCTCTGCTTAAGAAGCTTCCTTGCCCTGTTCTGCACTCAATATGCTTAGCTGAGATGGCATGCCAAGGCCGATTAGTTGCTAAAATATCCTGCCATATATTTATTGTGACGTAGATTGCCATGGTCTAGTAGCCAATCTGTTAGGTGAAATAGCTCTACACCGTTTTATACTCGATCTTTGTTGCTGCGATGTCCTTCGATAGTTAGATGGCTGTGTGCTCGGCCTCATTGACTGCTGAAACAGCCTGCCATAATTTAGCACTCAAATCTGTTTGCTAAATTAGCTTTACATATATTTCGTTACTTAGATCTGCTCATCCAAATATCTTGCCATAGCTTTAGACATCGACCTAGGTATTTTTTTTCTGGACTTCATAAAAAAACATATATGTTTTTCCTGTAATATCTAGTAGAAGATCTAATTTGTATGTCTAACAGATGGACAGGACTTGGATAACTTCTGCTCGAAGATTCTCCGCTGCATATGTCGAGGGGGTTGAAAACTTCATGAACTTTATCAGAGCTGAGTACGGTGGTCCGAAATCAGATGTGCTCTACCCGTGTAGCAGTTCTATGAATTTAGTTACAAGACCCCAGTCAACTGTGCAAAATCATCTACACTTGTATGGGATGTTGGTCACATATACTAGGTGGGTTCATCATGGTGAAACTGTGAACGTCAATGTTATTGACTACGTGGGAGCAGCAGATCACCATCTTGATCTGCCTGATGCTCAGGTGGAAGAGGAGGAGGAGGTGGTGGTGGCAGAGCCAGTGAGTTTGACCAACATTGAAACAATGCTATGAAATGCTCGTGCATTCCATGAAATTTCACCTGTAGAAGAAAAACGGTGGGCCCGCATGTTGGAACAATGCAACGTGGTTGTCACCCCAGGAAATAAGCTATCAGTATTCTCAGCTATGGTCACCTTTCTTCAGGTGAAGACATCTAAGCGGATGACCAACAAATCATTCGATGCGATGCTGGCTGCTTTCCGCAAATCTTTCCCAGATGCGTCTGAGCTGCCACACACCTACAGTAAAATGAAGAATTTCCTTCGTGCAGTTGGAATTGGATATGATATGATCCATGTTTGTAAGAATAATTGTGTTCTGTTCCGGAAGGATTATGCCAACTTAAGTGAATGCCCGAAATGCAAATCATCAAGATGGAAAGATGGCGATGCTGTGAAGAGGATTCCTCATAATGTTCTGAGACATTTTCCAATTACACCAAGATTGCAGAGGTTGTTTCATGATGCTTAAACAATAGAGGGTGTACTATGGCATTCTAGGAACTAGGAGTATAGAGATCAGAATGTAATGAGCCATCCATCTCATGGTAGTGAGTGGAAAAGCTTCAATGATAAACACAAAAAGTTTGCTGCTGACCCGAGAAACATTAGACTTGGCTTAGCTTCAGATGGATCTAACCCATTTGGCCACCAGAGCGCCACATATAGCATGTGGCCAGTGCTTGTTATCCCTTACAACATGCCTCCAAATGTCTGCACCAAAGAATCAAACTACATGATGGCCTTGCTCATCCCAGGTCCAAAAAGTCCTGGAAAAGATTTTGATTTGTTCATGGAGCCCCTTGTGGAGGAACTTCAACAGCTATGGAGGGGTGTTCTCACTCGAGACATATATAGCAGCCCACCAGCTGATTTCTTTCCGCGTGCTGTTATAATTTGGTGCATCCATGATTATCCAGCTTTGGGCACTATGTCAGGGCGAACGACACATGGTTACAATGCATGTGTTCGCTGTGACATGAATCTGTTGTCATACGCAATACTTAGCAAGATCTGTTACATTGGACACCGTCGTTTCCTTGCCAAGGACAAGCCGCATCCTAGAAAATACCGAAGACATGTGTTCAATGCAAAACATGAAAACCGTGATGCGCCAAAGAGGCTCACCGCCGATGAGTTGCAAGTGGAATTAGAGAAGGTCAGGCATATTACACCAGGAAACCATCCTGGTAATGGTAGCCGGAAAATGAAGCATGGCAGGGCAGAAGAGAGATTATTGTTTACCCGCAGGTCCACTTTGTGGGACTTGGAGTACTGGAAAGATTTGGATCTGCAGCATAATCTTGATGTGATGCACATCGAGAAAAATATATGTGACAGCATTATCGGCACACTTCTTAATATTGAAGGCAAGACGAAAGATAACTTAAAATCTAGGATTGATTTGACACACCTGGGTATCAGAAAGGATTTGCAGGTGCAAGATGAAGGTAAACCATGGGATATGGCACCAGCTGTGTACGTCTTGGACAAGGTAAAAAGAAAAGAATTCTGTGAGGTCCTGTCACGTGTGAGATTCCCACATGGATTTGCTTCCAACCCTGAAAGGAGAGTCAGTGCATATGGAAACAAGGTACAAGGGTTGAAAACTCATGACTGCCACGTCCTACTTCAAAGGGTTTTACCTGTTATCCCTAGAGGATTTGGCCGCCCTGACTTATACAGAGCAGTTGCAGAGTTGGGACAATTCTTCAGGGAACTCTGCAGTAGAAATATCAGGATAGATGCTTTGGAGCGTCTTAGAGACAAGATACCAACTATCCTATGCGACCTTGAGAAGATATATCCTCCAGCCTTCTTTGATGTCATGGTGCATTTGGTTGTTCATCTACCTGACGAGGCACTACTTAGAGGTCCAGTACAGTATGGCTGGATGTACCCTATTGAAAGGCGGCTAGGCACTTTCAAGGGCTATGTTAGGAATAGAGCTAGACCCGAGGGTTCCATTGCAAAGGCCTACATTGCTACAGAAGCGTTGACATTCTGCTCAAAATACATTGAAACAGCTGATCAGCTTAGCAAAGAGGTGGGTCAAGACAATCCCGGGCTCAATGTTTTCGATTATTCTGTTCGAGTTACAGGGGAGAGTCGACAAGAGGACAAACATAAAGATTTGGACAAAATGGTTTGGTATGTGTTGATAACTGTCCTGAGATACTACCTTATATCAAGTAAGTGCAGTACTGCAGCTTATACATCGCAATCTACTAAACTTGCAGCACATTCTTATATATTTAGATGTTTGATGCAATCACTATGTTGTGCAACATCTACAAAAAGTAGTTACTGCCGCAAAATCCAAGAAACATTGACAAACTGGTTATGGCAGGAATTGCGAAATGGTTCAAGCGCCATGTAAGCTTTTGAATTGCACTGTCAGTTTTTTTAATATACTGAGTACATAATATGATCAGCTTGTCTATTTTCTAACCATAGGTTAAGAAGATGAGGGAGGATGGGCAGGCAGTTGATGATGCCCTTTACTCACTAGCAATGGGTCCTGATACTCGGGTAAGACATTATGAATCTTGCGTTGTTGGAGATGTGCGCTACAACACCCTTGCACGAGAGGAAGGCAGGAAGACACAAAACAGTGCCATTATGAGCACAGATATGTATGACAAAGAGACAACTGAAATGTATGCTAACATAACAGACATTGTTCAGTTGCAGTATATCTCTAGTTTCGAGGATCATTGGTGTGTGGTTCTGTTGTGCTATCGTTGGTATAACCTGTTTTCCAGGATCGCAAAACCCGGAGCTGATGATTATTTCAAATCCATCAATGTCAAGGCGGCGTACCAGACCAACGAGCTTTTTATTTTGGCAAATCAAGAAATACAGATATTTTTCTTGGAAGACACATTTGCATGTAGCGATGACTAGAGAGTATTGCAAAGGTTTGAGCAGAGGAATTCGTTTAATGAAGTTGCACAACGAGATGATGCTTACACTGCTCCTGATGTACAAGATAACACAGATATTCCTAATATCTTTGAGAACCATCACGTCAATGACGCCGGTGAAAAGATTGCCTGTCGTGATGTGGACATACAAGAGTTGATCTAGAAGAAGCCAATGTTCGAGGACGTTGAGGACGAAGAAGAAGATGATACCGTGGGGAATTACGATTCAGACTGATACACATGGCGAAGATGTTGACGCTGCTGCTGCGGATGATGATTACATTGCTTTTGTCGTATTTGCCTGTCAAAAGACGTTTTTTATCTACTATGTGAAATTGTGTTTGCTATGACAACTGAAACCTGATGAACATGTTGTTTAGTATTTTGCTGTGAGAACATCACTTGTTATGTATGCTGATTTGTGTTTGTGATTGTATGACAACTAAAACATGATGACATTATTGTTTAGTTGTACTCATATTTGGCTGTGAAACTTGAATTTGATGACATAGTTTGCTGTTGGACTGCAATTTGCTCGACGTCTTCGAATGAGAACAAAGCTGACTCGACAGGGCCTCTGCTATTTATTTATTTATGAGCAAAAGGGGATACCCCCTGATTTCCGTTAATAGAAATCATTATATGTTCACAACACTACACCCAGCCTGCTACACAGGTTTCATTCATTACTAGTTTCAGCAAAGTGCTCATGTCATAGCCATTGAATACATCATGAGTGCTACATACACTGCAAATAAAGAGACAATCATCCTACAGAGCACATCGATTTTGCCCATTATCTTCACAAGCTCTTTCATCTCCTCATTGCTGTCAAGGCCGTTCAGCAGCTGTTGCTTGGCCATGATCAGAGGAACTGCATCTTTAACCTTCTGCTCTGCATCTTCCTCTTCTGTCGTTCCTTCAGTTACTTGTCCAACACCCCAACCTGCTGGTATTGGGATTCCTCGGCTAACCAAATAATCAGCATAGTTGCATTCCCCCACATCAGCAACTCCCCAGAAATACAAATCACACGAATCTTCCCTTTTCTGCATGAATCAAATTGGAAGATCATCAACCAAACTATTAAAAAAATCAGCAACTGAAAGCAGCAGAACAACACTTAAACATATTATTACCCCATGATTCGGGCATTTGTAGAAGACTCGGCCAGGGTTGAAGATTGTGGTTGAGATGCGACGGATGACTCTGCGTGATTTGCAGCAGTGGCACCACACCAACGGCAGCGGGTTGCGATGAGCAATCGGCTACGGTGCGCGTGCCGGCGGGGGTGTGTTGAGACCCACAGGCGATGGTACGGGTGGCGACTTGGCGCATATCTGGTTGTTGCCTGCTGAAGAGCAGGTGGACGAGCAGCCAGCGGACATGGTTGCTGCGGCCAGAGCTTCTGATGCTAGGCAGAGTAAGTAGAGAAGAGGAGAAGCGAACATTGGATATGTCAGTTTCATTACTTGCAGAGTAGCATAGCACCATATATAGTCATAGTCTAGGTTTGGATTCGAACCAGCTACAGGAGCACGTCTCTCTTTTTTCTAAAACTCGGCAATGTCTCTTTACTGGTACACTAGCTTGTTCTGTACGCCTTCCCAAGTCTTTGATTTTCTTTCCCTTTTTTTGCGAGGAAGGAAGGAGGACAAAATTGAGAGTTCCTGGGACTTGAACCCAAGACCTCTCGGTTGAAAACCAAGGGTGCTAGTCACTTATGTGGCGAACGTTCCCTATGAGGAGGACGGCAGACAAACGCATTTTCCTCGCAGTTTTAGTTGCGACATAAGATCGAACGGTCGCAGTTTCGGGAATGTTATCAGGCCAATGAGCCCAGTTTTTCTTTTCTTCCTATATAAAAAAGGTATGTCACTTGGTGTCCGCTTAGTCAACAAACGATTGTGCCAACCTTGACCGTTGGATTGCCATTCAACGTCTGTCGTGTTTCTTCAGTCTCTTCTTCCTCGAGCCGCCAAAGTCAAACCAGCGCCGGCAGGACCGCCTGCTCCCGCCTCCCACGGCTGGCTGTGCTGCCGCGCACGCATCAAGGCCACATCGCACCCTAAAACTCTGCGCATCTTCCCCGACTCCTGTTCGTTCCCGTCCGAGGCCTCACCATCGTCCTCCGCCTTCGTTCGCTCGCCCCTGCGCCGCCCTCCGATGTTGTCAACATGGTCAACAACCGAGAGGAATAAGGAGATGACTGTACATGGTGAGGATGACAGTAGGGACCCAACAGTGCGCGCATTAATTTTGTTTTTTGGGACAGAGAAGGGTATCAACTGGATTGTGCGGGACCCGTGGCCTATCTAGCCCAGACTGTTATTTCATATGTTTAGCACATGACCAGCCCAGTTTGTTTTTTTTTCCTTTTTGAAAATGGCTAGCCAGCTATTTTGTTTTTTGCAGAATAACCATCGTAGGTCTACTTGCTTTTCTACGCCCTGCTGGGCCGAAAATCTTTCAAGACGAGGAGGGATGTATTTTGCCCAGAAAATGGGCTATAAGTAATAAAAAATGGGCTATAAGTAATAATAAATGGGCTGTAAAATGAAAAAATACAACAAACAGACAATTAGTTCCAAAATACTGTTTTCTTTCGGATTTTGATATTTTGAATTTCATTGTTTTTGTGCGGGTAAAATTTCATTGAATTTAAATTAAGGTATATTTAGATTTAAAATTAATTTGAATCTGGCTAGAATTTTCAGGTTGTATGCTGTTTGGGACAGATTTGGAGGCTGACTTGTGGGTCTACTAGGTTGACGTGTACTTTGGCTTTGTCAACCTAGTCCACAAACGATTCTAGCAGCAGTGACCGTTGGATGTTAATTCAACAGCCGTGTTGCTTCTTCAATATCTGATCTTCTTGCTCCAGCCGCCCAAACCAGCTCTGGTGGGACTGTCTGCTCCCGCCCCCCGTGGCCGGCTGTGCTGCCGCACAGGCCGCACCTCCCCACCCTACTTCATTGCTGGCCAGTCCATTCCTCTACTCACCCACACCTCCTGTTATTTTCCGGCGACGGCAGCCGGACCAGTAAACCCTCGTACTCCCCACCGCGTGGGAAACCATTGTCGAGTCTTCCCTGGCTCCGTTTCGTTCCCTTCCTAGGCCTCGCCGTCATCCACCGCCATGGTGCTCTCGGCGCGGCCTGGTCAACGTGGTCAACGAACGACATCCATCGGGCGTGGACTCTACGTGGAGAGACTGACAGATGGGTCCACGGCCGTACACAAGGAAATGCCTCCTTATTAGGCGCAAAATAATGATTCCTCCACCTGATAGTTGGGACCCACCGGAAGGGCCTCTGTATTTTACGAAAAAAACGTTCCCCCCGCTGACATATCGGACCCACCAGCTATATCTTCGCACGCAAGGAAGTGCCTCCTTATTACGCACAAAAAAATGAATACCCCCTGCTAGCTGGGACCCACCATAGTGGGAGGATGACTTGTGGGCCAACTAAGTTGACGGGGAGGGCTTTGTCAACTTAGTCAATATGAATGATTCTAGCTCCAGTGACAGAACGATGTCCATCCAACGGCCGTAGTGCTTCTTGAACCTCTGGTCTTCTTGCTCCAGCCGCCCAAAGCAGCGCCGGTCGTGCCGCATGCTCCTGCCTCCCGTGGCCGGCTGTGCTGCCGCGGAGGCCTCACCGCCCCTACTATTCCCACCGCTGGCCAGGCCCTGCGGCGACGGCAGCCTCACACCACAGCCGAACCAGTGAACCCTCGTACTCCTCTCCGCGCGGGCTTCCACTGCCGCGTCTTCCCCTGCTCCGTGTCGTCCCCTTCCTAGGCCTCGTCGTCGTCCACCGCCGTGGTGCTCTCGACGCGGCGTGGTCAACGTGGTCAAGGAACGACTTCCATCGGACGTGGACTGTACGTGGAGAGGCTGCCAGCTGGGTCCACGGCCGCAGCAAGGAAGTGCCTCCTTATTACACGGAAAATAATGATTCCTCCACCTGACAGCTGGGACCCACCGGACGGGCCACTGTATTTCGTGAAAAAATGTTTCCCCCTGACTGCTGGGACCCACCAGCTACATCTTCGCACACAAGTGCATCCGGGCAAAAAAAAAACAATTCGCCCCCTGACTGCTGGGACCCACCAGCTACATCTTCGCACGCAAGGAAGTGCGTCTGTGCAAAAAAAACGATTCGCCCCCCTGACAGCAGGGACCCGCCAGCTACATCTTCGCACGCAAGGAAGTGCCTGACAGTCGGGACCCACCTGGTCGAAGCGTATGTAGCGTTGTCATTCTGGTCGCGAACGTGTATGTACATATTGGTGGATGTAGAGGCGCGCACGTGTCGTAGTAGAGGCACGCACGTAGCATGTACACGTACGCACAAAGGCCAGTGTGCAAGAAAGAAAATACGGCCATGTATGTGTAATTCTTACATACGGGCGGGGTCTCGAACGCCTACTCGCGCATACGTATGGCCAGGGCTCGTGTACATGGCTGGGTCAGAACAGAGAAACTGCGTCGTCGTCGTGTTCATGGAGAGCTAACCGGCTGGGTCGGAACGGAATACGCCGTCGTGTTCATCGGGAGGGCTTGGACGGAACAGGCGATGTAAACGAGGCCTGGCGTACCACAGAATGGAGGAAACGGCCTTGTGTTCGACCGGCCATGTTCGAAACAGGATCCTGTTCATCGGGAGGGGTCTGGCGTACCGCAAAACGGAGGAAATGGACCTCCTACGGTCGAAACGGGGGTCCTGTTGATCGGGAGGGGTGTGGCGTACCGCAAAACGGACGAAACAGACTTGTGTTGGAGCGCTACGGTCGAAACAGGGGTCATGTTCATCGGGAGGGGTGTGGCGTACCACAAAACGGGACTCCACGGGATACTGGTCATCTCCACCGTCGACCTCCTCCAGCCTCCACGGGCTACCGTCGACCTCCTCCAGCCTCCACAGGCTCCTGTTCATCCAGCCTCCACCGCGCGCTACTCCACCGGCTACTGTTCAACCACCCCTCCACGGGCACCCCTCCACCATCTACTGTTCATCCAGCCCTCACCGGGGTCGTCCTATTCATCCAGCCCTCCACGGGGTCCTGTTCATCTAGCCCCAACCGGCTCGATCGATCGGGGTCCTGTTCATCCAGAGGCAACGCCACGGGGTCCTGTTCATCCACCCCCACCGCTCATTGTTCATCCACCCCCCCTCCCCCCCCTGCGCAACGCTCACTGTTCATCCAGAGGCAGCATCGATCGGCTTCAGTTAGCAGCAGTAGCGAAGGAATCGCTCGATCGGGTTCAGTTAACAGCCATCAATTGATCGCTCGGGTTC
>LR880971.1:758438069-758456084 GCA_904067115.1 Aegilops sharonensis | reverse complement strand
TGTTCATCCACCCCCACCGCTCATTGTTCATCCACCCCCCCTCCCCCCCCTGCGCAACGCTCACTGTTCATCCAGAGGCAGCATCGATCGGCTTCAGTTAGCAGCAGTAGCGAAGGAATCGCTCGATCGGGTTCAGTTAACAGCCATCAATTGATCGCTCGGGTTCGGTAACGTGTAGCCTGCAGTGCAATCGCTCGGGTTCAGTTAGAGCCCAACGCCTCGCTTGGGTTCAGTTAGAGCCAACGCCTCGCACACACGCGCGTACGTGTACGAGAGAAACGTGCATCGCTCGGCCCCCGACCACCCACTGTAACCGGGAACTCCCCGAAATTTTCCTCGCCCTCGCTTCTACCACGATTTTTTCCGTCATGGACGGCCCAAAGAATGCCATGCAGCTGCGTCTCCGGCCCGCCCAGGAGGAAAAGCCCATTTTCTGTCATGATTTTTTGTCATAGAAGTAGGAGCCCACCACATCTATGATGATACCGGGTTTTGTCACAATTATCGTCATAGATGTGTCATAAGTATGACAGAAAAAAATTTCGTTCGGCCCAAAATGTCACGGATGTGTCTTTTTTTGTAGTGATTGTATGTCTACAAGAAACAAAGATGGCTTTGATCTACTCACCCATCTTGCTTGACATCCTCGGCTCCGAGTTCGACGACTACTCTTACCTCCCGGCTGATGGCACACGAGGAGGCATCCTCCTCGCTTGGAAGAGCAGGGTCGTCTCGATCTCTGACCCCTGCTCACCCAGAACAAGCTCACGGCCAAGGTGACCGTGGCCTCCGGGACGGCGTGGTGGCTAACGACGGTCTACGGACCCCAGGATGACGCTGATAAAATCCTGTTCCTCCAGGAGCTGCGTGACATACGTGCGGCCTGCCCTGGCCCGTGGATGCTCTGTGGCGATTTCAACCTCATTTACCGGGACGAGGACAAAAACATGGGTGGCCTGCATCGGCGCATGATGGGAAGGTTTCGCCGCGTCATCAACAACCTCGCCTTAAAGGAGGTATATCTCAATGGGCGTCGCTTCGCGTGGTCGAACGAGTAATCGCCGCCCACACTGGTGCACCTGGACCGTGTTCTATGCACCTCGGATTGGGAAGATGTGCACGGCAAGTGTCACCTCCGATGTCTCTCTTCGGTCGTGTCGGACCACTGCCCGTTGTTGCTGGATTGCTCTCCCATGCCGACAGCCCACAAGCGCTTCCACTTCGAGGACTACTGGCTTCGGCTGGACGGCTTCCATGACACCGTTGCCACGGCTTGGAGCTCGGTGCACGACGACGACCCCTTCTGGAGGCTGGTCAAGCGCCTTCAAGCCACTGCCCGCCGCCTCTCGAGCTGGAGTTCCAAGTCCACGGGCAACATCGAGGAAAAGCTTGCCATGTCCCGCGAGCTGATCCTGCGCTTTGACAAAGCGCGTGAGGACTGGGTGCTCTCGCCACCGGAGGAGTGGCTTCGCAAGCAGCTCAAGCTCGCCTACCTGGGCATGGCTTCCATGGAGCGCACGATCGCTAGGCAGCGAGCCCGCATCGTGACTCTCAAGGACGGCGACGCCAACGCGAGCTTTTTCCACAGATAATGCTCCTTTCGACGACAGAAGAATCACATTCACAGCCTTGTCGTGGACGTCCAGGTGCTCACCGATCATGAGGAGATGGCCAACGTGGTATTTTTGCATTTTGATGGCTTGCTGGGCACTGCCGTGGACCGAGAGCGCACCCTGGATCTCTCCCATCTCATTGCCCCCAACGACCTCACATGCCTCGACGAGCCCTTTAGCCAGGAGGAGATATGGGAGGCGGTCAAGTGCATGCCGACGCGCAAAGCGCCCGGACCGGACGGCTTCACCGCAGAGTTTCTGCGTGCTTGCTGGAGCATCATCCGGCACGACATTTGGAGCGTTTTCGAGCTTCTGTACACGCTGCAAGGGCGCGGGTTTAGCCGGCTCAACCAAGCGCTGCTTACCCTGCTGCCCAAACGCGCGGACGCTCAACAGCTAGGCGACTACTCGCCGATCTGCTTGATTCACATAGTGGCCAAGATCTTCGCGAAGGTCCTGTCGTTGCGACTCGCTCCCAAGCTCGACAACCTTGTCAGCCGCAACCAGAGCACGTTCATTGCCGGACTTAGTCTTCACGACAACTTCATCCTAGTCCGAAAATCCCTCAAGATGCTGCAGCGCCTAGGATCATGCTCAAACTTGACCTCATTGAGTGTGATACCGAGTCCTGGTCTTGACGCACGAGAGTTGTTGTGGAGGTCGCAAGGGGTTTGTGTGTATGGAATATTGCGTCTATGGTTGAACCTACCAACCAGGAGGCCCCTACCCCACCTTATATAGGTAGATATATAAGGTTAGAGGTACATGATTCGTGATCTGTTTACGGATAGAAACCTGATCGTTTACAGCTAAGTCCGCATATATATAGATCTTTGTCTTGCACTCCAATCCGATGGGGCGCTCCCGTGTAGTAGTTGAACTTCGAATTGTCGGCCCGGCCCACCAGGTGCATAGTAGGCCGCCTTTTTCCTCCTTGGCAGTACTTGAGGGAAAACCCTATTCGCCGCATTTTGCGGCGAATTGACGAGGCTCCGCACACCCCCGGGAAGATTTCGGCCGACCCAGTTGCGGCTACCACCGGTTTTGGGAACCTTCTAGGAGGTTCCCCGAACCGGTTTTTTCGTTTTTTATCGTTTTTTTCTTTTTTCGTTTTCCGTTTCCGTTTCTTTTTTCCCTTCTTTTTTCTTTTTTCTTTTTTTTGTTTTCTGTTTCTTCTTTCACTTTTCCTTTTCAAGTTAATTTCTCTTTTCAACAAATTTTCTTTCTTTTGTATTTTATTTCTTTTTTCCTTCTTCTGTTATTTCCAAACTTTTTTCAAAATATTCAAGTTTTGTTCATGTTCCCAAAAAAATTTCAGCTTTCGAAAAAATGTTCTCAAATTCAAAAAATGTTCTCATTACACAAAAAAAAAATCAAAACTTTTGAAATTCAGAAAATGTACCGGATTTCAATTTTTTTGTTCACTTATTAAAAAAGTTGACACTTGCAACATTGTTAGGATTTTTCAAAAATTGCTCTCCGTTTCAAAATTTGTTCTCAAGATTCAAAAAATGTTCATGCATTAAAAATTTGTTCATGCTTTGAAGTTTGTTCTCTGTTTCTTTTCTTTATGTTTTTTTTAAATTTTACAACTTCGCAAAATTTGTTCGCAAATTTAAGAAAAATGTTTTTTTTCAATTTTTGTTTGTGAGTTTCAATAAATGTTCCTATTTAAAAATTGTCCATGTTTTCAAAAAACAAATTGCATTCAAAAAATGTTTAGGAATTTCAAAAAGTGTTCCAGCTTTCCAAATTTGTTCACAAATTTATAAAAAGTTCATGTTTTCAAATTTTGTTCACAAATTCAAAAATGTTCGTATATTCCATACATTTGTTTGGGAGTTTGAAAAAATGTTCCCATTCCAAAATTTGTTCAGAAATTTCGAAAAATGTTCAGATTTACAAGTTTTGTTCGGAGTTTCGGAAAATGTTCCGTTTCCAAAAAATGCTAATTTTAAGAAATGTTCATTTTTTCAAATTTTGTTCTGGACTTTCATCAAATGTTCACGTGCAAAAGTTGTTCGTGTTTCCAAATTTTGTGTTTGAAATTTGAAACTTTTTTCCTGTTCAGTTTTTTTGGTAGTTTAAAAAATGTTTCTGTTCTAAATAATATCTTCGCATCTCAAAAATTCGTTTGTGTGATCAGTGACGTAGCCAAACCAATAAGCCAGGGTGGTCCATCAATAAAAATATTTACATAAGTTTGTTTATTTTAAAAAAAGAAATATCTTTTTACTACACTTATATACAAGCTATGGAGAAATTTCAGGGTGGTCCATGGACCACCCTGACCACCCCCTAGCTACGCCACTGTGTGTGATGAAAAATGTTTGAGTTTTCTCAAAATTTGTAAATAGAACTCATAATGTCCGCGTTTGATAAAACATTCACATTTCGTTTTTTAAAAAAAAAGTTTTGTGTTCGAAGTAGATTTGGCTTGTTGTACGGGGGTCCTAATTTCATTTAGTTACGCAATGTCAAAATACATAAAACGCTAGTCAGGTGGACTGGCAAGGAGCACGCGGTCGCAACCGTCTGGTCGCCAGTTTCATTCCTGGGATCCTGCCTTGCTAATTTTTTTCTTCCCTTTTTTCTCACGGGGTACAGCTCTATGGGCCGGCCCAGTCGGGCTGCCTCCCTGTGAGTTGCGTCACCAATTTGACGCAAAGAGCGTCCAGTAGGAGCTTCCGTATTTGAGTGCCCATTTGTGGGAGCAACTAATTAACGAGCGCTCCTTCGGAAGCCTCGCAACGATCAGCGCCACTTGGCGCGCTCACAGCCATTCGCCACGTATCACGCTCTGGATGCTCCATTCGGATTTTGTTTTTTTATTTTTACGCACGCGTTTTCGGCTTTTTAAAAGTTTTTTTTCCAGTTTTTTTGACGTTTTGGTTTTTTACCGGTCTTCCCTAGCTTTTCGACCAAAAAAAAATTTGCACAAAAAAATGCATTTTTTTTCACGAGAGTCACGATTTTGTTTTCGTGAGAGGCACGGTTGTGCTTTCGCGAGAGGCACGGCCGTGCCTCTTGAAAACGGAAAAAAAACATGTTTTCTGTTTTTTTTTCTTTCGCGAGAGGCACGGTTTTGCTTTCGCGAGAGGCACGGGCGTGCCTCTTTCGGAAAGGGAAAATAACGTGTTTTTCGTTTTTTTTTTCTTTCGCGAGAGGCACGGTTTTGCTTCCGCGAGAGGCACGGTTGTGCTTTCGCGAGATGCATGGACGTGCCTCTTTCGAAAAGGGCAAAAATGTGTTTTCTGTTTTTTTTTCGCGAGAGGCACGGTTTTGCTTTCGCGAGAGGGACGGGCGTGCCTCTTTCGGAAAGGGAAAAAACGCGTTTTCTGTTTTTTTTCTGTCGTGAGAGGCACGGTTTTGCTTCCGCGAGAGGCACGGTTGTGATTTCGCCAGAGGCACGGGCGTGCCTCTTTTGGAAAAGGAAAAAAATGCGTTTTCTGTTTTTTTTTTCTTCGCGAGAGGCACGGTTTTGCTTTCGCGAGAGGGACGGGCGTGCCTCTTTCGGAAAGGGAAAAAACGCGTTTTCTGTTTTTTTTCTGTCGTGAGAGGCACGGTTTTGCTTCCGCGAGAGGCACGGTTGTGATTTCGCCAGAGGCACGGGCGTGCCTCTTTTGGAAAAGGAAAAAAATGCGTTTTCTGTTTTTTTTTTCTTCGCGAGAGGCACGGTTTTGCTTTCGCGAGAGGGACGGGCGTGCCTCTTTCGGAAAGGGAAAAAACGCGTTTTCTGTTTTTTTTCTGTCGTGAGAGGCACGGTTTTGCTTCCGCGAGAGGCACGGTTGTGCTTTCGCGAGATGCATGGACGTGCCTCTTTCGAAAAGGGCAAAAATGTGTTTTCTGTTTTTTTTTCGCGAGAGGCACTGTTTTGCTTCCGCCAGAGGCACAGTTGTGCTTTCGCGAGAGGCACGGGCGTGCCTCTTTCGGAAAGGGAAAAAACGCGTTTTCTGTTTTTTTTCTGTCGTGAGAGGCACGGTTTTGCTTCCGCCAGCGGCACGGTTGTGCTTTCGCGAGAGGCACGGGCGTGCCTCTTTTGGAAAAGGAAAAAAATGCGTTTTCTGTTTTTTTTTTCTTTCGTGAGAGGCACAGTTTTGTTTCCGCGAGAGGCACGGTTGTGATTTCGTCAGAGGCACGGGCGTGCCTCTTTCGGAAAGGAAAAAAAACCGTGTTCCCGATTCGGTTTTTTCGTCGGGTTTTTTCGTCCGGTTTTTTCGTGAAAAAAAATTCGTTAAAACTTATCAACATGGGATCTAGTTTTGAAGATCTCGACGCGAGGAATCGAATGGCGAAAGCGGTTCAAGATTTGGACGCACGGTTTAAGAGATAAAACATTTTGAATAAACGAATCTACGAAAAAAGGGAAAACTCCCAGGTTGCGACAAGTGACGCACATGCAGGGCGCCACTTGTCGCAACCTGGGGGAGTTGGAGTGATCTCCTTGCGGAGTACTCCTTAATTAGTGATTTCGCCCGGCCCATTTGTCTAACAAAATTACTCAAGTGCCATGTTCTTGTCGGGCAACCTTGAGATCAAGTGACTCACGTTCCTATAGTTTGTTTGAGATTGGCGCTTTCTTGGTGGTGGAGCTGCATCTCCCTTGTTTAAAAAAGATTCCACTGAGATATGTTAACCCATTGAGATATGTTGCATCGCCCTTGATTGGTGTCTCAGAGAATTAGCATACAATGAAGATCGGCAACAAGGCAGTTGGTGCGGTGGACTTGATGGCTACAATGGCCGTTCTGCAGCTTGGGGTAGCTCCGACGGCATGGCTCGCTTGCCGCGGCCTTCAGTGGAGTCAGACCACCATCATGGTGAGACAGGAGGGAGTACAAATGGAGAAGATACCCTGGGGAAACTTGCAACCAGATTCCCCGTTTAACCGCTGGTTGCAGCTGTGTTGCAGGGGAGTGCAATCAATAAGTTTGTCTTGTTTTTGAGACCAGGTAGAGGGAAAAAGCAACTTCCCGCACGATTAATCAACGAGCATGTGTTGCAGTGAAAAATATATTTTATTAGCTTGAAAAACGATCTTATATAATAATGGGACAAGAGGAGTATCATAGGATAAAGTTGCATCGAACGGTGAGGGATGGACAAAGCGCGAGATCGGACGTTCCACCGGAGTGGATACACCAGAGCTGGGATGCTTCCTGAAGTGCGTAGCTAGTGTCAATAAATATCCCTCTGCCTTCAAACACCATTGTCCGACGTCTTGTTTGCATCTCATCAGTCTACCTATAGTACTGTTTACCCTTCTTCAACCTAGCTCCATCCACCCATGGCTTCTTCTGTGACGGCCTCATCCGTGCTTAAGCTGGGGGCCATTGTCCTCTGCGTCGTGCTCGCCGCGTCGTCCGTGCGGCGAACGGCACTGCGGGACTGTGACTCGCTCTGCGAGACCGCGTGCTCCTACCTCGAGTCAGCGGCGTGCAACGGCCTCTGCGGCGTCCCCGCCGCCGCCTCCTCCAAGAAGCCGACATGCCAGTCCTGCAAGGAGGCGACCAAGAAGTCCTGCAACACCGAGTGCGTCAGCATGTGCAACACCACGCCGGATTCGCCGTCTACCTGTAGTGGGAGCGAGTAGATCGGTGCAGCCAGACAAGGTCATCCGGCCCTATGGATGGATGATTTGCTAGCGAGCCGGGCAGGAAGCGAAGCTAGCTCAATGAGCTAGCTACCGCCTGCAGGATGCATCCGTGTTGTGTTGTACTCCTAATTTTGTTTGTTTCTTTATATTTCCGTGTTGCTATGGATTCCGGCTCCATTCATATGTGTGTTCTTGCTAGATTGGGCCTACGCAATCTACTAACCGCACTGTTATTTCGGCTTGCCTGTAATAAGATGAACATCACTAGCCGGCCAAAATGTTGAATTCATGCTTCACTCAGTTGCTTCAAAAGTCCGAACTGATGAAAAAAGGGGGGCAATATATTTCAACACAAACTACTGGTTGTCGCTTATTTGGCACCAGTCAGTGACTAATACTTGTTTAGCATCCGTCAGTACTAAGTTTACTCGTAAGCCATCTATACCCTCGAATGTAATTTGGATTTAGTTTACAGTTTAGAATTTCGGATTTATGTGTTTAGTCCTTGTTAACATGTTTTTAGGTTTATAGGGTTTTTCATTGTGTCACGTATGTGAACATAAGTAGTCTAAGAGGGTCCTCGCATATACACATGAATGTCTGAACTTTGAGTAGGTATTTTACTCATTTAAATAATATGATATAATTATGGTAGTTTTAATATTATTGGAATTCGTTAAAGGACTTCATAATATTCTAACACAATTTTGAATATCTCATATTAATAAAATGTAATTTATAGCTCATTTAAATACATTACTCCAACTATATCTTTTGTTCATCCAATAGTTCTAAGATGATTTTGATAACTTTAAAACGTTATTCAAACAATAATTTTATTTCTTCATGAATTTTACACTATTATGTTACCACATCTAAATAGATGCTTCATTTAATTAACTTTAAGGTTAAATATATTTAATTTTCTATGCGTAAAAATCTTGAAAAGCCACAAGGAAATATCCATATAAAGGACATGCCATGTTAGTTTTTTTGTCCCTTTTAAGAATTTGTGCTTTTATTTTTAGAAAAAAATAATCTACAAATAATAAGGACCAGTTAGTAGTGTCCCACACAAATAAGGTTCTCAGTAGTGACTTTATATAACCGACAGGTCCAAGTTTAGGATTGGTCTACTAATAGGCACACCACTAATAAATTGGATCTACCGCTGATATCGAGTAATTTGCAAAGATGGGCTGTCTCGACAAAATGGTCGTAACTTTTGCGTATGAACTTGGATTGAGCTGAGATCTACATCAAAAAGTATCTACACAAAATGTTACGTCTAATTTCAACGGCCTTTGGTGGTTTCCAAATATTTATTAGAATTGTCAAATTCGGCTAGGAATATAGAGTTCCAGGCATTTTGAATTTGAGGGGAACGTCACTAGTAATCAAAATACTAGTAGTGTACCAATTTGAGGGTGCACAACTAGTAGCTGGAATATTAGTGGTGTGTTGGTTTAGGCACGGCACTAGTAGCTGTTA
The DNA here is from genome assembly GCA_904067115.1 of Aegilops sharonensis. Taxonomy (NCBI): domain Eukaryota; kingdom Viridiplantae; phylum Streptophyta; class Magnoliopsida; order Poales; family Poaceae; genus Aegilops; species Aegilops sharonensis. Next base: position 758,447,384 of record LR880971.1, on the reverse strand, counting down.
CCATTGGCGTGGAGCTGGAACTTCAGCGGTAACATATTATCAGCGGTAACTTCAGTGGGAATGCCCCCTGCCACTCCCTCTATTAATAGTCTTTTCTGTACTAGTGGGTCACACTGCTGAATTTGATGGTGTGTGATGAATTTTTATTGTAATATAATTGTCTGTTGATATTACCCCAAATGAGCGGCTTATGCCAAATTGTCTGACAGTGAAGTGAAGTGGAGTTAGTACTAGTTAATCTGTTAGCCTAGCTCATTTGGAGTGAAGTGGAGTCAGGCCATGCTTGGATTTAAGGGACTATTTTTAGTCTGACTAAAACTAGTCTCTTTTAGAGGCTAAAATTCCAATCACCCCTGACTAAAGAGAGGCTAGAACTAGTCTTGAGACTAAAACTTTTTAGTCAGGGGAACCCTACTAAAATATGGATTAATCCTCTCTCTCCTCATTTAACTCCTCTCCTTTAACACATGCGAGTTCGGGATTGGAGGGTTTGGAGGATAATAAATGCTCATTGACTCATTTTAGTCTATTTAGTATTTGTATCCAAGCATGGGTGAGGCTAGCAAGTTTTAGTCCCACTACTTTTAATCATGGGACTAAAACGTATCCAAGTTTTTTACTAGTTCCCATTAAGATTCGTTAATCTGTTTACCCGGTTTAGGCCACAAGATCCGCGTCTTGCGGCGGATCGTTGGTGGCGCTGCCTCTCACAGGTCACAATGTGCCTGTAACATGCATGTAACCCTTCCCAATGACACCAAGAGTCAAAAGACAAAAGAAAATCACATGGCAATCACACCCATCATCCCATACTCCCATGTTTTGTATCCGTTGGTACTGCCATCAATCTCCAAGATGTATTTAAAACCGGTTCACATAATGTTAGTTTGAGAGCAGGCTCCGATCATATCTCGCCGCCGCTGCCTATAAAAGGGCCGAGAACGCGTACGAGCTGAGCAGATCAAACACGAACAAACCTACCAAATCACAATACGCTAGTCTAGCTCGCGGTTCATACATATAGCAGTATGAAGATTGGCAACAAGGCAGTCGGCGTGATGGCCCTGGTGGCTGCAACGGTGCTTTTGCAGCTCGCGGTGGCTCCAACGGCCATGGCTCGCCTGCCGCGGGTTTCAAACGAGACCATCGTCATGGTGACTGAGGAGGGAGTGCAACAGCGGCGGTACTACTGTGGATCATGCAGGTGGACTCCATGCACGGACCCTAACTGCGGCTGCATTTCTAACTCGTGCTTTAATTCGCTGAAGTCAGTTCCCTGATGAAGTACATGTTTGAAAGTACTGTTAGCCATGATGCTGCGCATCGATCTTCTCATTGTAGTTCTTCTTTTTAAATTCAGTTGTGTACTGTTGTTGTTTGAGATCAGTGCCGTTCACGATCGTTCCCGTGGACGTGGGCTTGTTATGTGCTTATTCAATAAAGGATATTGTTAAGGCGTCACAGAAATTCCTGCGTCCATGTATGTACTGAACACAATCAGGCTTACTTGCCTGTCGTATGTGAAGGCGCACATGCTTTTTGAAACGAATATTTAACCAAAAGATTGTGTAACAATAATCAAAAAAATTGGTAAAAAAACACTTCACCAAAAGATTGCGTGTGTGCGTGCATGTGTGTGCACGCTTTAACAAAATCATTTTCTCATTGTTCAGCTAGCTGATTTTTAGAAGACGGTGCATGAGAAGAGACCTTGGCTAGTCTTAGTGGGAAATAACTTAGATTAGCGTCATTCATATGACAACACTCTATGTTACACTACCGTTCATAGTATAAAGTATTATAAAAATAGTATTACAGATGATTGTATTTATTAACTTGTAGACTCAATTTTTCTTGGGAAGTCATGTGATCGTAACATAAGATCGAAACTGCTTCATGCACCATCCTTGTGCCCGATGCATGCACGACATCGATGCATACCCGATGCATGCACATAAGATTGGTGAAGTATATAAATCGATAGACTCCGCCAGCGACCTATGTGAGAATAGAAAACACTATCTAGGCCGGCAGCACCGAAAATGATGCTACTTACACGTATAATGTTGCTCTTCACAGAAAAAATGATAGTGATACTATGCTTTTTATTGAACAAAAAAGTGCTACTATTCGAGTTAACAGTAAAATTTTGAAGCGCGTGATGGCGCCACCTGCCTCTGCACGTTAAGATGTCTCCCAAGACATTTCTAGCGTGCACGATCCACGTTGGGTGCTACAAGAATCTTATCTTGTGCTTTGAACCTGTCTAATTAAAGATGCATCTCCAAAACTGCAACTGGGTATAGTTTAGCTTGGTTCGTACCTATACTCTCTCCGTTCGATAATATAAGAACGCTTTTTATACTAGTGTAGTGTCAAAAATGTTCTTATATTATGAGACAGAGGGAGTACAAGTTTTGCATAGGGACTGACCTGTTGTGTTATGTAAAAGGATATACATTAACAAGTTGCGATTAAGATTGGATACTCATGCATGCCCGCATTATTATTTCGCATAATTTTAACTTCAACTTCTCAGCGAGGTTTCATGAGGCTTTTTCGATAAAGAGTGCTTTATTACTCAACATATTTGAACGTTACACCCGATCTTATATGACTATCATAAAGAGATTCTAAATTTCTTATGGTGTCAGAGGACCAATCCATAGATCACACTGCCAACCATGTTGGATAAAAATAACCCTTGCCATATCCTCCAGCTGTGATGTGTAATTTATCAAGTATGCACAAACCATCACAGGGAAGTAATTCCTCAAGTATGACTGATTCCAGTTACAATGTTAAATACAATACAGTACATAGCAGGGGCAACCACTGCAGGCAGTGATGGAGGTGTGGCCTCTGCTGGAGAACCTGCTGGTGGCAGGTCCGGCGCGGTGGCGCAAACCGCAGCAGGTGCAGCCGGTCCCCAAGCCCGTCATACCATGGGTTGGGGGGCCATGGTAGCACGTTCTCTCTCTCTCAAGAACATTTTCTATTCGTTGAAGCTACTTGAAACGGGTATATTTTCAGACTTATCTTAGACGCCAATCATGCACTATCACAGAAGACACCAAGGTGCCAGCTACCATGAAAAGTTTTGTACTGTAATTTTTAGACTTAACTTTCCTGAATTGATTGAACATACAAGGAAATAATAAGTTTCTCCAAACTTATATATATATATGATGTAATTTGGATTCCATGGGGGATTAGAAGGTTACAGACCAAGCATACATAGAAATAAGAAATGGCGCCCGATGGATCGCAGCATCGACAAGATCGCCCATGATCATGAGTAATGTTAAAGAGAGAGACAAAAACGGCCTTAACTTGGCCTGAACAATGATCATGAATAAAAAAGGGGGCACATTTACATTTGCAATAGTGTTAGAGAGAGAGAGAGAGAGAGAGAGAGAGAGAGAGAGAGAAACCTCATACATCTCCCCAACAGTGACGGTATTGCCTGTGTCAGCATGTTAAGCACATGAATCATGAAAAGTTTCGAGGAAAGAAACAAAACAAAAGTACACGAGTTTACATACAAGACAAAATATCACCAGGCAATGGTGCTTTCTCCGTGAATGAATTCTCTGTCTTGTTTACACTATTATGTTACCACATCTAAATAGATGCTTCATTTAATTAACTTTAAGGTTAAATATATTTAATTTTCTATGCGTAAAAATCTTGAAAAGGCACAAGAAAATATCCATATAAAGGACATGCCATGTTAGTTTTTTTGTCCCTTTTAAGAATTTGTGCTTTTATTTTTCAGAAAAAATAATATATAAATAATAAGGACCTAGTAGTGTCCCACACAAGTAAAGTTCTGTCAGTAGTGACTTTCTATCACTGACAGGTCCAACTTTAGGATTGGTCTACTAATAGGCATGCCACTAATAAATTTGATCTACCGCTGATATCGAGTAATTTGCAAAAATGGGTTGTCTCGAAAAAATGGCCGTAATTTTTGCATATGAACTTAGATTGAGCTGAGATCTATATCGAAAAGTATCTACACAAAATGTTACATCTAATTTCAACGGCCTTCAGTGGTTTCCAACTATTTTTTAGAATTGTCAAATTCGGCTAGGAATATAGAGTTCCAGGCATTTTGAATTTGAGGGGAACGTCACTAGTAATCAAAATACTAGTAGTGTACCAATTTGAGGGCGCACAACTAGTATCTGGAATATTAGTGGTGTGTTGGTTTAGGCACGACACTAGTAGCTGTTACCATTGGCGTGAGGCTGGAACTTCAGTGGGAATGCCCCCTGCCACTCCCTCTATTAATAGGCTTTTCTGTACTAGTGGGTCACACTGCTGACTGTGATGGTGTGTGATGAATTTTTATTGTAATATAATTGTCTGTTTGATATTACCCCAAATGAGCGGCTTATGCCAAATTGTCTAACAGTGAAGTGAAGTGGAGTTAGTACTAGTTAATCTGTTAGCCTAGCTTATTTGGAGTGAAGTGGAGTCAGTTTTTTACTAGTACCCATTAAGATTCGTTAATCTGTTTACCCGGTTTAGGCCACAAGATCCGCGTCTTGCGGCGCATCGTTAGTGGCGCTGCCTCTCACAGGTCACAACGTGCTTGTAACCCTTCCCAACGATACCAAGAGGCAAAAGACAAAAGAAAATCACATGGCAATCAGACCCATCATCCCATACTCCCATGTGTTGTATCCGTTGGTACTGCCATAGATCTCCGAGATGTATTTAAAACCAGTTCACATAATTTTAGTTTGCGAGCAAGCTCCGATCTTATCTCGCCGCCGCTGCCTATAAAAGGGGCGAGAACGCGTAGGAGCTGAGCAGATCAGACACGAACAAACCTACCAAATCACAACTCCCTAGTCTAGCTCGTAGTATGAAGATCGGAAACAAGGCCGTCGGCGTGGTGGCCCTGGTGGCTGCAATGGTGCTTTTGCAGCTCGCGGTGGCTCCAACGGCCATGGCTCGCCTGCCGCGGGTTTCAAACGAGACGATCGTCATGGTGACTGAGGATGGAGTGCAACAGCAGCGGTACTACTGTATGCAATCATGCAGGTGGACTCCATGCACGAACCCTAACTGCAATTGCATTTCTAACTCGTGCTTTATGATTCGTTGAAGCCGGTTCCCTGATGAAGTACCTGTTTGGAAGTACTGTTAGTCATGATGTTGCGCATGGATCTTCTCATTGTAGTTCTTTTTAAATTTAGTTGTGTATTGTTGTTGTTTGAGATCAGTGCCGTTCCCGATCGTTCCCGTGGACGTGGGGTTGCTCTGTACTTATTATTGAATAAAAGATGTTGTTAAGGCATAAAAAAACTCCCGTGTCCATATATATACATAACACAATAAGGCTTACATGTCTGTCGTGTATTTCCTCCGTTTCTAAATATAAGCTTTTTTAGAGATTTCAACTGCATACAGATGTATATGGATGTATTTCAAAGTGTAGATTCACTCATTTTGCTTTATATATAATTTATATTGAAATCCCTAAAAGGACTTATATCTAGAAACAGAGGAAGTACATGCACACACAAAAAATGATACTCCTTTTATATTGAACTAAAAATGTTACTACTCGAATTAACAGTAGAACTTTGAAATGCGCGATGGCACCACCTGCCTCTGCACTTCAAGATGCCTCCCAACTCCCAAGACGTTTCTAGCGTGCACGATCCGCGTTGGGTGCTACTATAATCTTATCTTGTGCTTTGAACCTGTCTAATTAAAGGGTTTTTATCAGTTTTGTCATCGGTTGTACTACACTACTTAGTTCTGCCATTAAATTTTTCCATTGCTCAGAAATGCCACTGTTCCGTTAGGCGCGTGCTCAAAAAAGCCATTTTTCATCGTTACTGTCTGGTCAATGGACGTTGACCACGTTATATGACTATAATGCCCCTGGTCTCATTTGCAAGATCTCTCTCCATGTTGTGGGCCCAACTTGTCAAAGAGTAGGAAAAGAAATTAAGAGGAAAAAAGGCGACGAGGAGGTTCGAACCAAAGACGTGAGCGTGTTCAGTGGGCAAGCTAACCACCACGTCCAGTCGGAGCGTTTGTTTCACTTTCAGGAACAGATGTACTTATACTTGTACTTAACCCTATCCAATATCAGTTTCTCTAGCAGACGCCTGCCGATCCTCAACTGCAACCGCCGGTCGCCAGGATGCCCGCCCAGCTCTGGCGTGCCTCCACTCGCCGCAGCCACCGCGCTGCCTGCCCAGCTCCGGTGCGCCTCCACTCGCCGCAGCCGCCACGCTGCCCGCCTAGCTCCGGCGCGCCTCCACTCGCTGTAGCCGCCGCACTGCCCCGCCCAGCGCCGCCCCCGTCACGGCTTCGGCGTTGCCTCCCACCCAGCACCGCCACTCGAGGCAGGCAGCTTCGGCGCTTCTTGCGCCTCGTCCGCAGCCCGTAACTCCTCCCGAGTCCAGCTCCGCCACCTCCTGTGATGCTTTGAAGTGATTTGTTTCATGGCAATGGCGACAGACAACAGTCCTGAATCGGATAGGAGCATCGGCCACCGGACGCCCCAGCATGTTGTAGCCTTTGAAATTCCGGCAGGGTGAGTATGCTAATTCTTAGTGTGATGCGTGTGTGGCTCATAGTAGCTTGTAGAGATGGAATTTCTTGTGTAGAATTTGTAGTAGCTGTTTGGTGACTTGTTGATACTCGCGTGCAATTTGGTACACGTGTTCTGATGGTCATGATGGATATGGAATTACGGATACTAGAAGTAAAAAAAGATGCACATGTAAAGTTTGTAAATCTTGCTGTGTTTGTGTTGTTTTCAGAAAAATGGGCAGGCACCATGCTGAAATTATCAGAGAAATTTAGAAAATCATGTGCTCCTGTTATCATATTTGTTGTTGTTGTCAATTAATGTGTGATGCATGAATAGCTAGCTGTAGAAATGGAGTAGCGAGCAACAAGAAATGATATTATATGTTGTTCGGTTTGAATATTAGAGCATCTCCAACAGCCGCGCTAAACTAGCGCCGTGCCGCAAAATAGGCCTTTTTAGCGCGCGCGCAACACAGCGGCTCGCTCCAGCGGGCGCGCAAAAACGGCGCACGCGCGATAATGGGTTGGGCGCGCGGTAAAAAACGCTTATCCGCGCGGTGTATTTGGAGCGCCAGCTACAGCGCGCGGCACACTCGAGCGCTCGCGCCCGCTCTTCCTCTCGCGCTTCCACCCCCGACCGGCCGCGCCGCCGCCGCCGCTCGCGCACCCCGGCGACCGTCTCAGGCTTCCCCGGCCTATCCCCGCGCGCCCGCGCTTCCGCCCATCCCCTCCTCGTACCGCCGGCGCCCGCGCGCCTCCGTCGTCCGAGGAACAGCGCCCGAGCGCTCGCTGCCGCGCCGCGCCCGCAAGGTGTTTGACAAAACGCCTACAAGGTATGTATTGCTCAAACTTCATGAATTTGGTGCATGTTTTGAATTTTAGTTTTTATAGTATAGTATTGAACATTGTAGATGAGTTCGTCGTATGATTCTTCCGAAGAAGAATTTGATATGGAAGAGGAGGAGGATCTTGCAATGATCATAGCTATGCATATCAATAAAAAACCGAAGCACGGTGGTTCGGTTATGGGTCGGCAGAAAATTTGGAGGGATAGGATCGATGCCCACAACAGATTGATCAGGCATTATTTTGCGGAGAATCCTATATACCCCGAGTCGTATTTTCGTCGCCGGTTTAGGATGAGCACCGAGTTGTTCAGGCGCATTGCAGAGAAACTAGTGAGCCATGACCGTTTTTTTCAGCAAAAGAGGAATGCCGCCGGAGAGCTCGGGCATAGCACCTTTCAGAAGGTGACAGCCGCTTTGCGTATGTTGGCATACGGTATACCGGCTGATCTTGTTGATGATCACTTGGCTATGGGTGAGAGCCAAGCCATCATGTGTGTCAAGCGCTTTGCAGTGGGAATTGTGCAAGTGTTTGGCGAGGAGTATTTGAGATCTCCCAATGCTGAAGACATCGCAAGGCTATTGGCGATGAACAAAGCTCGCGGCTTTCCTGGCATGCTTGGCTCAATAGATTGCATGCATTGGAGTTGGAAGAATTGTCCAAAGGCATGGCATGGGCAATTCCACGACCAAAAAAAGGGTTCCACTATAATCCTTGAAGCGGTGGCCGATCAGGAGACTTGGATTTGGCATGCATTCTTTGGAATGCCTGGATCTTTGAATGACATCAATGTTGTCAACCGGTCACCACTGATGAATAAGATTACAAACGGTGAGTTGCCACCGGTGCAGTTTGTAGCAAATGGCCGTACGTACAACTATGGCTATTATCTAGCGGATGGCATCTATCCAAAGTGGCAAACCTTCGTGAAGCCGTTGAAAAAGCCGGAAGGTAAGAAAAATCTTGATTTCCACAATGCTCATGCGGCGGCTAGAAAAGATGTGGAGAGAGCATTTGGGATTTTGCAAGCCCAATTTGCTATTGTGAGAGGACCGGCTAGATTTTGGGATCAAAAAATGCTTTGGTACATCATGCACGCTTGTGCGATCATGCACAACATGATCATCGAGAATGAGCGTGGCCAAGATTTAGACTACTCACAGTATGAGCTCTTGGGACATCCCGTGCGAGTGCGGCGGAGGGTTGAAAGGGTAGCCCGTTTTGTGGCCTCCTATCATGCCATTCGGCGTCCCGCAACGCATAAGGAACTTCAGAATGATCTAATTGAAGAGTGGTGGGCATGGCATGGACGGCAAAGAGCATGATGATATCTGCACTCGACATTGTATTGTTCATGAACTATTTGTTGTGTTGTAATAATTTATTTTGAACTATTTGTTGTTGTACTGAACGATAAACTATTTGTTTGAGTTGTAATGATTTATTTTGAACTATTTGTTATTGATTTTTATTTTGTTTGTTTGATCATTTTTGCTCATCTTCTTTGAAATGTACATGTGATTTGTGCGGCGCGCGCGCTGCATTATAGCGCCGCTGCTGGAGCCAGCGCAGGCGGGCGCGCAAAACCAGCCGCAGCGCGCGCTAACAGGTTTTTTACGCGCGGCTGTTGGAGATGCTCTTGTTTACCTAACGGACATGGGACGTGAAGGAAATATGCCCTAGAGGCAATAATAAAGTTATTATTTATTTCCTTATATCATGATAAATGTTTATTATTCATGCTAGAATTGTATTAACCGGAAACATAATACATGTGTGAATATATAGACAAACAGTATGTCACTAGTATGCCTCTACTTGACTAGCTTGTTAATCAAAGATGGTTATGTTTCCTAACCATGAACAAGGAGTTGTTATTTGATTAACAAGGTCACATCATTAGTT
>LR880971.1:758339064-758361844 GCA_904067115.1 Aegilops sharonensis | reverse complement strand
TCTGGACGAAATTTATGAAGTGGCATCTTGTATATTTCGTCCAAGGCTTCATGCACTCCTTATGGTGGCTTCAAAGTCCTGAAATCATCACTTGTAACTCCGTTCTTGTCCCCCTTGCGCATGCCATCAACTTCATGCTTGTTCTTGCTCCAATGTTTATCCTTCTCCAAGCGAGGCCCTTAATTTGTAAGCAAAACAAATGTATCCAATTTAGGCAGCATCATATTCTCATCAACATTAAAATCATTACCAAGAAACGAAAGTACCTGGTAATTTAATTGGCGTGCGTAAGCTCTAGTAATTGGTCCATTATATGTAACAGTAGGGGCTGTGGGTGTAACAATGGTATTGATGTCCTCATCAGTTGCTCTCGCCAGATCTGGTAAGGGAGGGCATCACGTGACCAGATCTCATGCGGGGGGAGGGCGGAAGTGAGCACTAGCATGGCTTTCAATCTTTGGGTGCAGTCTTCACATATAGAACCTTGCAACAAGAATATGAACAAACTACTAGGATCACCATCCTCAATGGATGACATAGACACATTTTTTTAAGAATTATAACCGCTCTATCGAAAGCCTCTTCCAATGCTTAGGTGCTTCGACGAGGTGCTAATTGCATGAAAGTGCTTAGTAGCCAAAGTCCCTAATGCATAGTTGCTTAGTTTTTTTTGTTTCTAAGCTTTCATAATTTGATTTGTTGTGGACTGTAAATTATCATGTGGGTACACTGGCTTTAACATAGTTTCTTGGATGTGGCTACCTGGCGCCCAAGCGCTGGCTCGTGGGATCGAGCGCTCTCCCCGAAAGGAAGGCGGGCTGTCACTTTCCCAAAAAAGCAAATCAGTTTCTCACACCATCACCCCATGCCCACGTGATTCCGAAACCAACTGACATCCTAAAAGGAAACTACTTGATGTATTCACGCTACTTAGAAAATCACCTACGATCTTGTCCCGCGTGCATTTATTTGGGTTTCAAAAAATTCAAAAGCTATAACTTTTGATTCGTGCATCGGAATTCAGATCTGTTTTCATCGTTGGGTTTCTCACGACGAGTACTTCAAAACTAGATCTCGTATGGGTACATTTTGACAAACTTTTTTCGGGGGCAACTTTGGGTTGTATTGAGGCAACTATAGTGCTATAAGAAAGCAATTTCTTTTTTTCCTAGTATGACTGTCTATGAACGAAAAATCCTTCTAAGTTGGTTATCGCAACTACCAAAATTGACTAGCTTCATCTCTAAGTTGTATACCATAACTAGCAAGTATCCTAACTCTATGCCACCTATTACACTACTGCACACAGCTAATTAGGAGGCTACTAGGCGAATTCACTAATAGATACGGTTCAATTCATCTAGCATCAAAGTTGCTCCTACTTAGCACTAAAGTTGCCTCATTTAGCATCATGTTCTTATTTTTGGCCTAGTATGACTTTCTATTAGGTTGATTTGTGTCAAAACAATAAATCACACAAAACATGAGGTGCCTTTTAGTGCTACATACAAGAAACTTCACTGCACTATGTGCTGTGAGTCTTGCTAACTTTAACCCAACTTGCCTATCATGGCTGCTCGGTTGCTTATCATCGATTATCAGTTGCCTATGATTGATGCTCAGTTGCCTACAAATACTATAAAGTTGCCTAACATTGATACCCAGTTGCCTATCTGTGATGCTCAGTTGCCTACAGTTGATGCTCAGTTGCCTACAAATACTATGAAATTGCCTAATATTGATGCATAGTTGCCTATCATTGATGATTAGTTGCCTGTGGTTGATGCCCAGTTGCCTACAAATACTATGAAATTGCCTAACATTGTTGTCCATTTTGCCTATAGTTAGTGACCAGTTGCCCACAGTTCATGCTCAGTTGGCTGCCAAATACTATGAAATTGTCTAACATTGATGTTAGTTGCCTAACTTTATAAATTAGTGGCCTACTAATATTGGGAAGTTTATTATCATTCTTTTTCTAAGTTGCCTACCTGTGATGCTCTGTTGCCTGCCATTTATATTTCAGTTTCCTATAATACATTGAAAAGGTGGTCCATCATTGTTAGTAAGTTGCCTTTCTATGAAACTAAGTTGTTTACCATACCAAAAAGTATTACATGCAACTAAGGATGATATTAAGCTACTCGCTTGTCATGGCAAGCAGTTTAGGATAATGTTAGCCTACCCCAAAAACTAAGTTGTCTACAATACTAGCAAATTGGAGGCAAAACTAATTATGGTAGAAAACTTAGAAGTGAAGCTAGTTAACTAGATAGTCATGGTAGCCCACTTCAAAGAGATTTTCAATCATAGAAAATCATACTAAACAAACTAACAAGAAGTTGCTTTCCTATAGCACTAAAGTTGCCTCCGTAGCATCCAAAGTTGCTCAAAAAAAAGTTAGTCAAAACATACTCATATGTGATCTAGTTTTGAAGATCTCGTCACGATTAACCCAAGAGTGAAAACAGATTTTAATTTCGATGCTTGGTCTAAAAGTTATAGCTTTTCAAAATTTTGAAAACGCTAATTAAATGCATGCAGATCTAAGTTCCAATTGAATCCCCACCTCATGCACTGTCCCCACGTGGGCCGCTCCCTTGGGTTTGTCGTGACCTGAGTTATTATTGTTCTGGTCGGACGATTACGCGCGCGTCGGTGGCGATCGGGCGTATTGGACGGCTCTCACGTGTGCGCTCGAGACAACCATCCGACACAGCTACACGATTCAGAATTCAGGTTGTTTTTTTGTAGGGTCATCAAACTACTCTATCTCTCCTCTTAATTAACTTATCATGTTGGTTTTATGTCTACTTGACAGTCTTAGTACCTGTACAAGGTGGAGCATCAAGAAGACCTAACTCGCAATCTTTAAGAAAATTAACGGATGTCATGATTTGATAATTTAAAGCAGAGAAGCCTGGACGTGTTTGAGGAGATATTTTTTTCCTCCTTTTTCTTCTGCGTGATTATACTGTATACTTTATTTATTTAGTTTTTTCGTGACTGATTTTTCTAAGTTACTGTTTAGAGATACACAGGGAGGAAAATTCACATACGCACGCACTAGCGCATGCATTGTGCTAGGTCGACTTTGTACGCGCATGGCATGGCAGGGTTGCCTAGTGCATGCCTTCTTCAGGACTTGTGTTGCCCGCGACTTCGTAAGTGTACGTACTTTGAATGCCTACACACTAACACGGTTACAAACCTCAACCAGCACGCATACATAAACATCCGACTACCCCCACTCTATACACATACATGCTCAAACAGTGGCGGAGCTAGCATTTGACATCAGAGTGGTCCGTCCTAAAATTTTTTTATAACTAATATGACATGTGAACATTCTAACAAATTATCAATAGCACATAGAAATAAATCAATGTGGTCTTATAAACACACTAAAATTCTCAATTAAATCTCAGTTTTGCATAATACATAGTAAAGGTAGTACCGATGACTGAATAGTACATGGACCATAGCACATACCTTGAGAAGTTCAAAAAGACTATCTTTCTAGCCTACGTTTTTGCATTGCTATGAAGGTATCAATTATGTCATCTTCATTCACCTCGGAGAAAGCATCCCTCTCAATGTATGTGACTAGGCAATCATCCAAAAGACTATCACCCATCTTATTTCTCAACTTGTTCTTGACAAAACTCATGGCAGAAAATGCTCTCTCAATATTTGTCGTTGCCACCAAGAGAATCGATACCAATTTTAAAAGCAAGTACACCAAATGATGAACTATATGTCTCCCTGTTTAGATAAGCTTAACCGAGAGATCAACAAGATTTCCAAGGCCTTGGAAGTTCTCATCATTTCTCATGTCATCAATATAGTTATCAAGTTGTAGTTTAAGGTGTATCAAGTCGGCACTTGAAAAGTCTTTGGGATAAAACTCAGCAAGTCTTCGTACCTTGTGTGCATTAAAAGAAACAAATGAGTTAGAGATTTTGTGTACCAATTTTGAAAGCAATGCAAATTTTAGAAGCAAGTTTGCATACCTTTTGTGCATCAAAAGCAGCAAATGAGTTGGCGGGATTCAAAGCAGACATACAAGATAGCAGCTCCATATTGATCTCATCAAACCGATTTTCAAGCTCTTGATTAATTTGATCAATGACTCCAAGAAAAACTTCTCTTCTAAAGTAATCATCACTTGTTTGAGGTCGAGCAAACCGTGTTGATCTTCCATAAGGCACATAATTATCTTCCATTATAGGAGCTTGAATGCCATGCTTGTTACAAAATAGTGCGACCTTTTGCAGAAATGCATCCCACCCATTATCCCTAAGCTCTTGTATTCTACTTTTTGCACTTCTAACAAGTGCCATTGCAGTAAGAATATCTTGTTCTCTTCTTTGCAAACAATCATACAAATCACTTGTGTATCCAAGAATGACAAGCATCAAGTGTGCATTGAAAATAAAGTCAAATGACTCGAACACTCCAACAATAGTATGAATTTTGGGCCAATCACTTCTTTGTGAAGCATCTTGTCCAAGAGTTATGAGCACATCACGGAATGTGGGATACATAGCAATAATGTTAAGAACAGTTTTGTAATGAGAGCCCCACCGAGTATCACCAGGCCTAGGTAACCCCATCTCTTGGTTCAAACCACTCCCAGTTTGTAACTCACCACATTCAAGTAGTTTCAGGATATTCTGAAGTCTAGCATCTCAAAGAATGTCATGACGCTTACAAGACACTCCAATAACATTCAGTAATAAAGACACTCGATCAAAAAAACACACACAATCATCATTTCCCTTGGCAACAACAACAAGAACTAGCTGGAGTTGATGTGCAAAACAATGAATATAATAGGAAGAAGGTGACTCTTTCATGATCAATGTTTTCAATCCTTTAATTTCTCCTATCATATTACTAGCTCCATCATATCCTTGCCCACGAATTTGTGTTATAGTCAAACCATGACCAATAAGTAAAGTTTCAATTGCTTCCTTAAGTGACAATGAAGTAGTGTCACTTACATGAACAACTCCAAGAAAGTGCTCAGACGGCCTCCCTACTTTATCAACAAAACGCAAGCATAAAGCTAATTGTTCTTTATGTGATACATCACTAGACTCGTCGGCTAGAATAGCATAGTGCTCACCACCAAGTTCATCAATAATTTTCTTTCTAGTAAGTTGTGCACAACATTGAATAATCTGATGTTGTATCTGATGAGATGTCAATTGATAGTTACCTGGTGCATTCTTCAAAACATACTTATTCACCTCCTCACTATTTGCTGCAAGCCACTTCAATAGCTCAAGGAAGTTTCCTCTATTGCTAGACTGTTCACTTTCATCATGCCCACGAAATGCCAATCCTTGATGAAGAAGAAACTGCAAGCATCTAAGTGAATACTTCAACCTCATCTTGTAAAAACGTAGATCCTCATTGTTCACCTTCACAAAAAGATCATCAATTGGTGCACGAGGATTCACAAATAAGTTATATCTCTCTTGAGCTGCATTATGCACACTTGATACGCAACCAACATGCTTAAGAAGAGCATCCTCTCTATTCCAATTACTCCAACCACCATCAGTAAATGCATTAATTCCCTTACCACTAGTTTTTTTTTGTCTTTGAACAAGTAACATACAAAGCAAAATGCAGATTCCTTCTTGATACTATATTCAAGCCAACTATGATTATGAAGCCACAAAGGATTGAATGAACGTTCTCTACTCCCAATTGTTCTTTTTTTTAAGTCATGTGCATTAGGTTTGAATGGCTTTTTAAGGATGTATGCTCTTCGAACCGCATCTTGATCATTGATAGGATAACTTGCAATGGGTAGCCTGTCCCCGGGATCATTTTTAAGACGACTAAAATCATAAACCGGTGGTGATGGCGGTGACACATCCTCAGTTTGCTCTATGGTCACATTTGACATAGACAATGTTGGTTCTTCATTTTGCTCTTCGATCACAACCGGCATACACACAACTTCGTGGGTCTGCTCTTCAGCTACATCCGAGATATTCTCTGCCTTCTTCTTCTTCCCTATCTTCATAGCTTCTCTTTGAAAAAGAGAGACAATGTCTCATGCCCTCTTCATTCTTCAACAAATCTGCAAGAATACTACTTTCTATCAGTACTGCTTCCTATCAATAAAGCTAATTGAGGCAGAACATAGTGCAAAAAAGTAAACCCTAAATCATAAATTTGGGGTAAATCATGAATTTGGGGGATTTGTTTTCAGTACCTCACTGCAGCCGGATTTGGAGGGGGGCGAGGGCAGGGCCGCCAGGCAGCCGCCCGACGAGCTGCGGCAGGGGCGCAGGCAACCGGACTTTGGCAGCCGGCAGGGCCAACCGGCCAAGGCGCAGCCACGCGCTGGGACAAGGCTCACCGCACCCGCGCAAGGAGATGCGCTTGGATCGAGGGCTGGGCGGGCGAGCTGCAGAAGAGGAGGGAGCTGGGAGCTTCCTCGGCGGCTGGGCGGCGGCTGGGGCGCCGAGCACGCACGGCGGTGAGGAACAACGAGGCGAGGCACGGAGGCGGTTATCGGGGTCGAGCAGGTGCGAGGGAGCAGTGGGTGTCGGGGAATTGGATATGGATGGTCTGCTTATTGGGCTGTTTTTTTCTGGCCCATTTAAAATGTATATGTATATGACCCGTGTCAAAATCCCAGGGTGGGCCGCGGCCCACCCTGGCCACCTTGTACATCCGCCACTGGGCTCAAATACCCAGATGTCGAGACGGCCAGCATGGCTTTGTACGCATATATATGTACATATATGAGTATCCGTACATCGGTTGCCACACACATACATACTCACATCGACGGATTGTTTGGAGGTTGTAAACCACTGGTCTACTCGCCATGGCTCTCGTTCTATCGTGGCACCAATTCTAGTAGAAATTGGAGAGCTTATTAGTAATTTTCATTCTTTTGTTATTCAACATGTATCTAGATTAGCCAATGGTCCAGCATATATATGTGTGAAGCATGCTTGCATCATTAATGTAACAGAAAGCTGGCTTGACAACACTCCTAGCTTCCTGATCACTAGCCTACTGGTTGATTGTTCGACGAATACTTTTATTAAATAAAACTCTCAGTTTTCCCCCGCAAAAGAAAATTACTTGGCTAATTATTTTGTTTTTGCAGACGTTCACGTTAAGAAGGACAAGCACGACCGAGTGGCCGCGTATTGTACATGCAACATGCAAGGCTACCACCACCCCTCTTCGGCAGTAGACCTCTGCGATGTCAGCGGCTGTTCACGAGCGTGGACCAGGGTCTATCATCGTTGACTCTGACAGTAGCCCATACGCTCTATCGCCGTCGAAAAAAATCAGATCCTGCTAAAGTTTTAGACAGAGGTCAAATTATGTTAAAAACTCAGTAAAGTCAAAATAGTGATTTTGGCCCGGCATGGCAGAGTTGACCTCGTCCTCCGTGGAGTCACATCCTGTCAAAATGACAGTTGGACAAGTCTTTGTTTTTTCCTCAGTACAGAGGTAAGCAGTGACGTCATCAGCTACCATGCGGTCAGCCATGATGTCATCCTTCGACATGACATTAATGATTAAGTCGTGGCATGTACCCAAAGTCGGTTTGATCTCCTATAAAAGGAGTTGACTCCTTCGTTGTAAAGTCAAGCCATTTTCACGTAGAGAAAAGCATTCAGCCTTGATAGTCTAATCTTATGGAAGGAAAAATTCTTCTTCCTTGTCTTATGGTCCTTGTGCTGCTAGGAAATTCCACTCACGCAGGTATGAAATTTATGTTCCTATATTTGTGGTTCTTTTTTTTTCTCCTTCCAATTGGAGTAGAACAAGTCGTATAAATATTGTGAACCCAACTGCATGAATTTTTTTTGGACGCTTTCAATTTGAAATTCTTTTCCTGATGTATGTATGTTGTCTACAGAGCATTGTGAGACACACAGTACACCAGACTTTATGTGCATGCCTTACTATTGCCAGAGTATGTGCAGGGATGAGTGGGGCCATGTCAAGGGATCCTACTGCGTCGGCGGCACATCTTTTTTTCAACGTCAATGCGTCTGCATCGTTTGTAACTAGAGTTGCACTCTAGCATCATGTTAACAATGGACAATGACGTCTAGTAATAAATTCTTCCTGTGACATGCATGCAAGAACATTATCGCCAATTTTGGGTGTTTTGTTTGATTTGATTTTGTCTGCATAATCTTAGATTTAGAGGTTTTGTTTGCTTGGCCCACTAGGTAGTAAGTTTGGAAATAAGAGCATCTACAGTCGGGCTCCTCAAACCCCCTTGCATGTCCGTCGGACGGTCCGGTGACCGACCGGTGGCAAAAACATGACCCAGCCAAGCTCCTCAAACTGACCCTTTCCGTTTGGGCTGACCGGCACCGCCCAAATCTGGCGTGGATATGGGAAGGGTTGAACGAGTCTGTCACGTCAAATCCGGTAGGTAGGAACCACAATAATTTGCACCAGACCCCCTCCCCCCGACCTTGCTAGATGAGCCATTTGCCTCTCCTTTCTTCTCTCTCGTCCACTTCGGTCCTCCACTAGCTCCGCCACCGCCCTAGCTCAACCGTCGGCCCGACTCCTCAGCCTCACCAGGACCGCCACAAACCTCCTCCTCAGCTGTTTCGGCACTCCGGGCACCGTTCCATCCCCGAACGTCATGGCAGTACGTGTGGCTATTCTCAGACTGCTTGCCCTCTGTGTGTTCGACAAATTGTTCGAGCATTTTATTTAATGATTTTTTGTAGGAAAACGATGGGTTCAGATGGTTCGTCGGATGAGGAGTATGGAAAAACAGAGTTGGATGAGTTGATGCACAAGGAGTTTTTCAATTCGTCTGAGCCGGACAAAGTGGTCGAGATGTGTTGATGATCATGAGCATTCAAGAGGAAATTGACAGGGAGCTAGAGCACGTTCTAAGCTTTAAGGGTTCAATCAAAGGGAGAAGAGTTTTGAACTTGATAGGGTCGCTAGAGCACGAATGCTCTACAAGGACTACTATAATCCCAAACCAACATTCCCTGATATATGGTTTCGTCGATGCTTCTATATGCGCAAACCCTTGTTCTTGCACGTGGGGGGGGGGGAGTGGAGGCACATGATTCCTATGTCAAGTTCACCAGGGATTGTTGCGGACACCCCTTGTTCTCTACTAAGCATAAGTGCATGGATGCTACGAGGATGCCTGCACTAGGTACCGCCGCCGACGCCATTGGTGAGATGGTCCGGATGGAGGAGAGCACATGCCTAAATTCCACTGTGAGATTTGCCTGCACATGTGTTTGAAGACCACTGTAAGATGGTCCTGATGGTGCAGGTGTTTGGAGAAGATTATCTAAGAGAACCAAATGTGCAAGATACAGAAAAGTTGACGGCTATTGGTGCATCCAAAGGCTTTCCATGTATGCTCGGTTCAATTGATTGCATACATTGGCAATTAAAGAATTGTTCCAAAGGTTTGCTCGGAATGTACAAGGTCACACCAATGAGGCCACCACCATACTCGAAGCAGTGACATCAAGGGACTTGTTGATTTGACATGGTTACTTTGGCATGCCTGGTTCTCACAAGGACATCAATGTGCTCTAGCGATGTCCCGTGTTCAGGAGACTTTGCAATGGAAAAGTGTCGCCGTGCAACTACACTGTCAACAGGCACGACTACAACATGGGGTACTACCTTGTAGATGGTATCTATCTTTAGTGGGCGGCGTTTGTGATGATCATATCCGATCCCCATGGCAACAAATAAAACCAATTTGCAGCAATGCAAGAAGTAGCTAGAAAGAGGGCATTCGAAGTGCTCCAAGCTCCTTGGGGAATTGGAGCTGCAATGATGTGGGAATCAGAAACTTTGCAGCGGATGATGACATGTTGTGTCATTTTGCATAAAAGTCGAGAATGAAGTTGAAGGGGCAGCCCAAATCCATGATTTTGAGAAACACAGAGAACAAGTCCACATCCCGGATCAAGATCTAGATCAGATTATGAATTTTCTGCAGATGTATTAGAATCTCCGAGATGAATGGGTCCACATGCAACTGATCTTGTGGAGAATATGTGGAAAACAAAAAAACAGAAGGAGGAAACCAAGGGGTTTAATGGTTGAATTGTGCACTTCAAAATTGTATGTTTGAACTATATATTTGAAGTATGAACTACGTTTGAATTGTGAAACTACCCATGATTTCTTGTGATATTCATGTGTATGACGCGCATGGATTTGAGGGTTTAGATATGATGAGGAGCGTGGTTGTGCGACAGGAGTTTTAAGGTGTCGTCAGGTGCTGTTCACAGACGCGCCCGGGCGTGTTCGCGGATGTTCAGAGGGCCGAGTTTGCTAAGTTTGACTGTAGATACTTTTTTTGCAGGGTATTGACTGTAGATACTTTAACCATATACAACATGTTACCAAAAAAAACATATAAAACATGAACCAAGCTTTTTATGCTTGCAGTCTTCACCGTGGAGTCCAAATACATGGTTGTCCGGTAGCCGACGCCAAACCCAACTGCCGCCACCATTTGGTGCAACGAATCCCCTAGAAAAAGGTGCAACAAATGAACACAGTTGGTATTGATAGATAGATGGACCAGATGATATCCTCCTCTCTATAGTTTTCTTCACACAATGATCGTGCAAGTGCCTCGCCTGCGAGAGAATGTCACATGAAAACCAAGTTTATAGAAAAAAAAATCGTGGAAACCACATCCGAAAGTTTCAAAAATATCTAAAAAAAATCAAAATGTTAAGCGGGTAGTTTCACAATTCAAACATAGATCATACTTCAAATATATAGTTCATACTTTGATTTTAACAGGGTGGGCTCGGGCCCTATTTTGTTCCAATCAAATCAAGACACGTACGCGGGAGCACAGATGGGCGCACTCCCAGGGCGCAGGCAAGTCTCGTCCGATTCAATTGCCTTGTGAAACTGCAAGTTTGAACACGTTACTATTTATGAACATGAAAAGACAAATATAAGCAATGAATAGTGATGTCTATTGTTCTGCACTATTCAATGTTGATTTTGTTTTTTCATATCTCGTAAATGGTAATGTGTTTTAACTCAGAATTTCACGTGCATGCTGATAGAACATCACACTCTTAACATCCCGTGTTTTTTATAAAAAAATAAACTTCAAAATCATTTCCACATGATTTTCACCGGTTTTGACTGGAACTTGGTTTTCATGTGATATTCTCGCCCTCGCGTCCTGCTCCCTTGTAGTCATAAAGAATATGGGAGTGGCTATACGACAGTCGCCTGAAAAAATTTAACGGGTCAGTCGATCTTCATCTTCCTATCTCCATCGTTGGATCTTGATCGAACGTCCAAAACTTCATCTTCAACCTCGAGCTCAATGTCTTGAGCCACCGGCTACCACCGGCCTAACCGCCGACCCTGCCGACCGAGTTATACAATTAACCATGCTCTCAGTTCGAGTTTAAAAGACCGCCCACTCAAAACACAAAGAACAAGATAGTCTAGTTACTAGTATACCTGTCAATTTAGGCATTAATCACCCTTGTAATTACTTCCTCAGTTTCTTTTTAATCTGCATAAAAAGTTTGGTCAAAGTCAAACTTCGTAAGCTTTGACTAATTTTATAGAAAAAATATCAACATTAATAATACAAAATCAGTATTATTAGATGCATCATAAAATTAATTTTCATAACATATAGCTTTAGTATTATAAATGATGATATCTTTTGATATAAATTTGGTCAAACTTTTTATAGTTTGACTTTGATTAAATTTTACTCTCTCCGTTCCTAAATAATTGTCTTTCTAGAGATTTCAACAAATGACTACATACGGAGCAAAATGAGGGAATCTACACTTTAAAACATGTCTACATACATCCATATGTTGTAGTTCATTTGAGATGGCTAGAAAGACAGATACTCCGTATTTGGGAACGGAGGGAGTATATGCAGACTAAAAAGAAACCGAGTGCAACACGTCTGCATGTCATCTATTGCATGCAGTCACCAACCCAGGAGCGCTCCCCAATCACGCGCATGGACGCCTGCTCACCGATCGCGCATATTAAGGATGCATGGCGCATATCCCGTCATGCAGTTTCAGCTTGCAATTAATTTTGATAGGACGTGGTTTAGATGCCCTCAAGCCCTTTAAACCGGAGACTGCTATATATATCTAGATACGTATGTGTTTAGATGCCCTCAAGCCCTTTAAACCGGAGACTGCTATATATATCTAGATATATATTTAGTGCTTTTAGATATATAGCTTAAAGGACTGTTCTGGCAGTGACACACGGTCAAAGATCTTCTTTGTTTTCATATTTTGAGTGAACAATGAGTGAATGTACTCCATGAAAAGTCTATAAATATGGCATGTCATGTATGCTTCTTTGAAGCCCAAATACAAGAAAGGAGAATGGAGGGGAAAACTATTCTGCTTTGCCTTATAGTGCTTGTGTTGCTAGGAAATTCCATTCACGCTCGTAAGAAGTCGATCTCCCTGTTCCTATATATGTGTTTCCTTTTTCCTCCCAACCGTAGTAGAACAAATCTTCAAAGAATAGTCACTCAACTTCACGAGTTTCTTTGGACCCTTTCAATTTGGCATTGTTTCACTGATGTATGTATGTTGTCCACAGAGCATTGCCAAACGCACGATGAATCAGCCCCCTGTGCACTAATTTCTATTGCCGGAATTACTGCCATAATGAGTGGAACCATGTCAAGGAAGCCTACTGCACCCACAAGTCTATTTTTCGCCGTCATTGCATATGTGTTGTTTGTGACTAGATTTCCACTCTAGCATCATGTCAAACAATGGACAATGATGTCCAGTAATAAAATCTTCTTGTGACATGTGTGGAAGAACCTTGATCGCCAATTTTAGGTGTTCTTTT
Source organism: Aegilops sharonensis (assembly GCA_904067115.1). NCBI lineage: Eukaryota > Viridiplantae > Streptophyta > Magnoliopsida > Poales > Poaceae > Aegilops > Aegilops sharonensis. Next base: position 758,348,959 of record LR880971.1, on the reverse strand, counting down.
TTATTTGATTTTGTCGTACATAATCTTAGATTTAGTGGTTTTGTGTTTGCTAGTCCTAGCGGTTAGTAAATTCGAAAATAACCATATAAAACATAAACCAAGCTCATTGTACCTGCAATCTTAGCCGTGAAGGTCCAAGGACATGGTTATCTGGTAGCCGACGCCACCACTTATTTTCATACGATGAATCATGCATTCCATGGAGAAAGATTTTTTTTTTTGACAAGGAGTAAATACAGAGCCGAACTCAGGTAGTTACTGGTGCAATTCCTCGTATGCATGATGTGAATAAACTGTTGTAAATAGCCCACATAACAATTATGCCTTGTATTCGCGGACCTTGGCCTAGTACGACCGGAAGTCATGGTGGATCCTCTTGTTAAGGAGGGTGTCTTATCTGTATGGCCGCCTTTGATCCTTGAACCATTCCTCGATGACGCCCAGGATCTCTGCCACACAGTCGCGCCGGAGGTAGAAGGGCATCTCTATGTCGTGGGGGCATGCATGCCAATGATGTAACTCCCATACTCATCCGGAAGTTGTAAATTACTTATTGTTGAATTTGGAGGACGTTTGTATGGACATTAGGGCGGAGTTAGCCACGTTCTCGACCTACATACTCTTACACACAGAGAGAGATAGGTAAACTAAACTCCATTACAGGCCGCACTAGGCTCCAACTAGGCTTGCTATCCCACCTCTCCTCCTTCCTCCCTGAAAAATCTTTCTACTGTTAGCCGCCATCAAAATTTGTGCTTAATTGCTTCGTGAACATTCCAAAACAAAAGCGACATGTTGTTTGTTTTTTTGTGATTTCTACTATGTTTCATTGTTCGAACAGAGGCGTCAAACATGTCGGTGGGAGTACTCATCGCATTTAAATAAGCCATTATGCCCCACTTTCCTGTTATGAGTGTGTCTTCTCATAATGTCTCTTCTCCTATTTCTCTTACTACTTTTTTTTGCGAGGGCTCTTACTACTTTTTTGAAAGGTGTCACTATGCATTAGCCGGCTAAAAACCCTCCAAAATTTCATGCTTCCTTGTCATCTGGCCGGCCTGAACTAAATCATGATCTTCATCTGTCTAATACATGTAACAGAAAAACCACACATGTAACAATTGTGTTGTATTTTTGCACTATTTTTGCAATATTTGCTTTTTGAGATAAAATGTAGGAAAATTTCGCAACATTTGTAATACTCGCACAAAAAACATTGGTATTTACTATGTCCACTGACATGGCATGGACTTCCCAGTCAGTGGTTTGTAGAAGTGGTAGTGATATTTTTTCTTCGCGAGGAAAAATATCGATCTATTCATCAATTGTCACGGTAGTACAAAGAACATTAGAAGTAAAAGATTACATGAGGTCCATAGACCACCTAACGAAGAATACAAGCACTGGAGTGAGCCGAAGGCGTGCCGCCGTCATCGGCCCTCCCTCATCGGAGCCGAGCAAACCTTATTGTAGTAGACAATCAGGAGGTCATCATGCTAAGGCCCCATAGAACCAACGCACCAGAACAGCAACCGCCGCCGGTGAAGAGATGTGTATATCGGAAGTGTCCAACTTGTAAACACACGAACAAAGACGAACGAAGAATGGATCCCGTGGATCCACCGAAGACAAACGCCGACCGAATCCCCCATGAGATCTGCCGGAGAAAAACATAGACACACCCTTCGATGACTCTAGAAACACCACTGGGGCAGGGGCTAGGCGGGGAGAACCCTATTCCATCTTCAGACAGTCGTCACCATCTCACCTCTCTAAGCAGGACACGAATCCTAACAATACTTAAAAAAACACCTAAAATGAGCCCTCCCGTCGGCAAGAACCGAGATCCACCAAGCTTTCATGGTCCTAAGACCATAGGAGGTAGGCCGGTGGCGCCGGCAGGAGCCACGAGAGACCCCAGGCGGCTGGGTGCCTTGTGTACGACCGAGCGAAGGGATATGCGGCTGGGACTGGTTTACCGAGCCCTTCTCTGGAACTGGATCTCCAAACGGGTAGAATCTACGTAAGTGTCACATTGTAACGACAATTTAGGTGAGTGGGGCCGGTGTTCTAGAAGGCACATGGTTCTATGCAAGTGAGTTGTTGGTGGGGGTGACTCCCTAGTAATTGGACACCGCATGAAAAATGAACTCAAATGATAGGCTATTAATAGTTTGATCAGATCACATATTTTTCAATGTGCATAATTAATTTATAATATCTCCGAAATTTATATCAACATAGACATAGACAAATCTAATCACATTAAATGGATACAATCATAAAACTGAGAACCAGTTTGTACAAATGAGGGCACTCACAATGCTATATTGTGTAGTACTCCTACATATTAGCCATGCCACCTACGCAAAAATCTAGTGTGGCACACCATTGAAGAGGAAAGAGAGAGCAACATTATCTTAATCTAGATATAGATCTTAGCACAAAATTCAAGACATCTCAAAAAATTATCCCGCAAAATATATTAAATGAGACTTGTTTTAGAGACAACACTAAGATATATTCCCTTCGTTTGGGTTTATTAGGCCGCCTCTTATATACATCTTAGTGCATTGGGGCTGCTATATCAAAACATATATTTAATGCTAGAAGATGTAGCTTAAGCCATAGTGCACTAGGACTGCCTTGACAATGATACGGTCAGAGATCTTGTTGATCTTATTTGAGTGAACTAGCAGAAATGTTCTCTATAATAAGTCTATAAATATAGCACGTCATGTATGCTTCTTGAAGCTCAAATATTAGAAAGGAGAACAAGAAGTTTGTGCCTGATCCTATGGAGAGGAAAACTATTATGCTTTGCCTTATGGTGCTTATGCTGCTAGGAAATTGCATTCACGCTGGTATGAAATTGATTTCCCTATACCTATGTATGTGTTTCCTTTTAACTTCCAACTGGAGTAGAACAAGTTATCAGGAATATTGTCAATTCAACTGCATGAGTCTCTTTGGACCCTTTCAGTCTGGAATTGTTTCACTGATGTATGTATGTTGTCTACAGAGCATTGCGAAACACTCGATGTACCGGATGTCCCTCTTTGCAAAATGATTTGTGGGTACTGGTGCGGGGGCACTAGGAAGCACGTCAAGAAAGCCTACTGCATCGGCAAGTCTCTTATTCATAGTCACTGCGTTTGCGTCCTTTGTCACTAGAGTTGCACTCTAGCATCATGTCAAAAAATGGACACTGATGTGCAATAATAAAATCTCGTGTGGCATGCATGCGAGGACATTGGTCACCAGTTCTTGGTGTTCTGTTTGATTTGATTTTGTGGTGCGCGCAATCTCAGATTTAGTGGTTTTGTGTTTGCCTGGCCTGGCGGTTAGTAAGTTTGGAAATAACCATATACAACATGAACCAAGCTTACAGTACTCGCAGTCTTCGCCGGAGAGGTAGGATGCTTCTCCTCTGTCAGCATGCCCAGGATGTAACTCACGTACTCGTGCTTCTTGCCGAATTCGGGGGCTCGCTGGATGTTCCCTATGGATCGCCGTGTCTTACGACGACAAGTTTGAGTTAAACTTATACACACAACACATGTGCATGTACATATGCAACAAAGCAAGGCATAGCAGCAAAGAAGAAACGAACAATTGCCTTTTCTTACACTGAACATGTCGTGTGTGATATATCGTCGTTACACTAAAATAGTTTAGTTCTGCACAAAATGGCAGAGAAAACAGATATGGTACAACATCTCAGCTAGCCTCTCACTTAATGTAATCCAGTGTATTGCAAAACCCATGCCAGTTAGCCACTGAGGGTTCAAGTGATGTTTGCAACACTGTCCTGCCTGCCCTAGCAGCGCGTTCGTGTAAGGGCATCAGGCATTACACAGAATAACCAGTCAGCCGACGGCTACATGTGGATGGCGGCGAGCGGAACAGGCAACGGGTAACGGCGCCCCGCATGAGATTACACCTTGATGCGACAGGATGCTTGCACTTTCGGTTCCCCATCTGTAGGGCTTTATTCCAAGAGACCTTTGGGCAGAGAAGGTCAGACATGCTGGTGCACAACATTTCTAACACTCAGAGAACCGATCGACCCAGCTCCTATAACCTGCAACCAGTACAAAAGGGAAGTTAGATAATGTCGTTTCACATCACACACATCGAATGAGGGCCATGTTTACTGAGCCCTTCTTTAGTGATGGTTTACTGAGCCCTTCTCTGCAACCGGATCTTCAAAAGGGGTATTCTACAGTAGTGTCGCATCGTAACAACAATTAGGTGAGTGTGATGTTCTAGACTGCTCATGGTTTTATACAAGTGACTTGTTGGTGGGGATGCCCGCCTGGTAATTGAATAGGACATGAAAAAATAACTCAAATGATAGGGTGTTTAATAGGTTAGATCAGATCACATATATTCAATGTGCACCATTAATTTAGACTAGGTCCCAAATTTACATCAGCATAGATATAGACCAATATAATCACATTAAATGGATACAATCATAAAAAGAGAACCAGTATATCACTAAGCTCCCCTAGGATTGGAGGCCTCTCATTCAATTGAGGTCACCAATTTTGGCCGAGTCAATAATCTCTCACTCAATTCTTTTAATTGAGAATGCTCTATAATTTTGAAGCACACTCTCATTCATTGTGTTCTAGTATATCTTAGCCATGCAACCTAAGCAAAAGTCTGATGTGGCACCCAATTCAATGAGGAAAGAGAGAGCAACCTTCGAAAATTCGTAGGAGCTCCTGTCCTCGCCTGCTCATGTTATCGTTGCGCGCTCGTTCTCGTTGAGATCGGGGACTAGGCTCGTAATTAACGCGGTATATGCTGATGTACGCAACGGCACTCTTACATAATTCTATTAAAGGATTCTGGTGCGGACCCACGGCACAGTACGCGCCGTTCCATCACGCCGTGAATCAACGTCGGGTCCATGCAAAAGAAAAATCAACATCGGGTCCCACCCAATGCAGCACAAGTGACTGGAAATACCAGGGTTGTTTCACGTCCATACCTACACTTTGGCACACCAACTACAGATCAGGAGATTTGATACATCAACTTTTGCGTACAGAGCGATTCCACACTAATGAAGATGTCGACTTCGTACAACACAAGTTGCTTAATCCCTCCGTCCTTGAAAGAATGTACTTCCAATTTTGTTGGAGCGTCAAACTATCTTAAAATTTGACCGAGTTTGTGCAAAAATATGTCAATGCTTGTGAAACCAAATAGGTATATGACGGAAATATATTTTATCATGAATCTAATGATACTAATTTGATGACATAAATGTTATTCCATTATTGTATAAAAAGGGTCAAACATAAAAAAATTTGATTTTCCAACAAAGTTGGAAGTACACTCTTTTAAGGACGGAGGGAGTAGAGCACAACCGGGCATAAACCCTACTGTAGGCTTGGATGGACAACCCTACCATTGACCGGTCAGAAAAAGTCGACCAGACGGGCTTCTTATACAGGCCCCATATACCTTCATATCCAGCCCAAATCGATATGGGGAGGCCCGGGCGCGTCCACCACGTCGATCCCAGCCCACGCTGGCCCACCCGATCTTACATATATTTGTCCCCTTCCGTTCCCATAGACCAAATATTAGCCAATTTGCTCCACTCCACTCCTCACCGCCCCAAGCTCCCTTCCAGCAATCTCCGGGCTTCTCCGGCATTATAGCCAGTAGATCGACTCCGACCAGTCCCGATCCGTCGACTCAGGCGTATGGGCCCGAGCGAGTTCGGATTTGATCCAGCGGAAATCCATTGCGTCGGTGCAATGGGTGTTAGATCCGCTAGAGTGGAAGCTCGAGGTCCGCCTGCCACCCCATCTCTGGTGTAGAGGAGTACAATGCTACAGGGAACAATGTGCCTGTTGTAAGAAGCAGAGGACGCGAGAGGTCGAAGCCCGTCTCGCTGCAGACATGCGGAGGCGGCGGTTCGCGCTGCCGCCGAGCAGGAAGCCCTCCGTGACCACAACGTTCAGAAGCGACAGGGTGGGAACACGCGCACCCTCGCCCGAGAGTAAAACCGGGCGGTCTATGCCATGGTCGAATTGCCTCCCAAAGAGGAGAAGGAGGACAGTGAAGGGTCGGAAAACATCGGCGATGAGCAAATTCGGATTGATCCATGTTGCGTCTTTGAGCGCTACTTCCACTACAAAGATGGCAAGGGCGCCGGCAAGGGCAAGAACATTCTTGGATGATCTTTTTTCATAGTTAGTATGTGTTGAACATGTCAATTTCTTGGTTGTTCGATGACATGTGTTGATGTAGCAGCCGCAGGCTTTGTGTTGCATCATAGAGATAGTTTACGATGCATATGGTTATATGAATTTGAGGATTTGTAAATGAGGTACCTAATTGTGGAAATGAAAATTTAAGGCGTGACCGGTCAATGTCCGCGGACGCAAATAGGCGCGTTCGCGGACGTTTTAGGGGCTTGTTGTATCTGGTTGTAGATGCTCTTAGGGAGATGCTTAGTAAAATAAACCGAGTTTTTTTAAGCACCGGTGCTTATTTTCATAGGATATGTGCTTATTAAGCATCTATTCTCTATAAATAAGTTCCAGTTCCCCCCAAAAAAACTAATTTATTTCTAGCATATTTCCTAAGCACCTTGCACTACAAGGCCTTAGGCATCCACGCAAAGATGATAAATATTGGGACATGACCGCAAAGACCAGGGCTGTTCTAGACTGACACAACTACTACAGATAATCTGGATAATAAAAATTGTCATGCTTTTGAAAATAATTTTTTCATGCTATATACACAAGAAGGTGCCATAACCATTATACAGTTTTTAATGAATGACGGGACCCTCTAGCGCGGCCCATGCAACTGAGGAGGCCATTGTACTTACAATGGAAACCTTAGAACATTTTGGTTCCTAAAGAAGCATGGCAAAAATTCTAACGACAACTTTTCTAATACTCGCAAGGAAAATTTCAAAATTATCTTTTGCTATTTCCCTAAAAGAGCACACATTAATAATATTTTGTAGTGTTCACATGGCAATTTTTGCAATGCTCACATGGGAATTCATGAAAAAAAAACTCTATAACACTTGACAATTCTTAAAACACCCCTACTATCTTTACACCACGAAAAATATATTTTTTGTATGACTTTGCAGGCAAAACTAGATAATGGACCAAGGCAACTTCAAAATTTTCTGTTATGCTTTTCATATCATGATAGATTCACTTCCCTATGTTTTCTAAAATGATGGCAATTAATGACATGGAAAAATCGTCGATTTTGTACAATAAATTTGACGAGCTATGTTCCAAAAAATGAATTTGCGATGGTAGCCACAAGTAAAAATGCCATGGTCAATACAGTAATTTTTCCATAAATACAATTATTTAAATGTAGTATAAACCTTAAACTGCCCATGGCAAAAAAAATCGTTTGTTTTTCTGCCCATGAAATGTAGTATAAACATTATAGCTAAAAAGCAAGTAAATTTTCATGTATGAACAAATATCACGAATTCAGATGACGTGGCAGAGACATCTTTAAATTTTTTGCCATGACATGTCTATATATGTATTACAGAACTTAAGTTGGCATGGCAAAAAAAGACATTGTTTTCCTGCCACGGTAGCTATATAGATGTAGAACAACTATGTAAAGTGTCGTGCCAAAAACATATTGAAGTTTGCCATGACTATTATATAGATGTAGTACAAAACATGAACTGCCCATGAAAAAGGTAACAGAAAATTTTGCCATGTCCAAAATTATAGCTAAAAAAACAAGTAAAATGTCATGCCACGTACATAGTTGGAGGTGAATAAAACATCATAAGTAGTCAAAGCCAAAAAATCATGACATGGAAAAAATGACAAATGTGTGTAAAAGTTACCATCACACTACTTGCCATGATATTGAGAAAAAAAACAAAGTATGGCAATTGTGTAGCATGATGTGTACGCAAACAAGTGCTATCATACTCTTAAAAACAACGCACGTCACGGAAACTAAAGATTTTTTTTAAAGATGGCAAATTTAGGATTTTGTCATGGGCACATGACAGAAACATTAGGAATTTGGTTCTCTAGACAAATTTAGGAATTTTCCATGCTAGAAAAGAGAAATTTGCCACATGTTCAATAATTGCCCAGGTATCTATTAAAAATGCCATGGTTATAAAAATAAAAAATATAATTTGCCATGGTAGCTACAATGATAAGTATAATTTTTTTTGCATTTGACATGGTCTGATTCAATAAAGAATACCTGCATTTGCCTTGGTCAGATTCAAAAAGAATACTTGCATTTTTCCATGGTCTGATTCAAAAAAGAAAACCTGCATTTGCCATGTTAACATGTCGATATATTTTAAGGTGCCATGGTGGTATACTATTTGTTTTAACAATTGCCCTGATTAGAATATACAATTCGTTTCGAGAATTGCCATGAGATACCTATAATTTTGTTTGAAGAATTTGACGTGATTTAGAAAACAGAATTGATAAAATTGTTGTGTCATGGTTACATCTTTTCCTAAAATTTGCCATGTGATGGGAAACATGATGGTCCGAGTTTGTTGTGTGGCTCATAGAAATTCTTTCAAACTTGTCATGTTATAGAGAAAAAAAATGTTGACGAATGTCATGGACCACTACAAGACATTCTCAAAAAATTGCCAAGGTTATACAGTTCAGTAGCGTGCACACTACAAAACCCTTCAAATGCTATTCGCCAAAAAAAAAAGCTTCAGGTGCCATCTTCCTGTCAGATATGCTCCCATGCTGACAGTACTACTACACTTCAGATTGCAGTCGACACTAAGAAAATGATGAGACAGATGAGGAGAGGAGAAGAGAAGAGAAAGTGCCGGCCGCATCCGCCGGCTTAGCTTATTCCATGGAGCTCCATATCCGTTGCCGCTCGGATGGTTGTTGGGACTTGGGAGGTGGCGGCACGATCCTGCTGGCTGCTAGAGAGGGACGAGGCGAGGCTGAGCGGGATGAGGTCGGGGAAGAGCTCGGGCGCGCCGGTGAGGAGGCTGAGCCGATCTGTCTCGGTATGAAGGGCGAGCTCATAGTCGGAGAACTGGGGTGGGTCGTCCGGGTGCTTCATCCGCACGTCGAGGTTGTCCCAGAGGCCGCGCTCAAACCCCAACAACGGCCGCTTGGCCGGTCGGGGGTCCAGCACACCGAGGCCGTCGGTCGCCACATGCTCCTCCTCCTGCTCCGCCGGCTTCCGCTTCTGCGAGGGTGAGGCAGCCTCGCCGGTCAGCGGTGGCCGGCAGGTGCGCACCAGCAAGCCAGACGGCCTCGGTGATGCGCCCGAGCGTGCGTTTCCTTGGTGTGTGTGTGTTTTATTTGTGTGGCGACGGGGATGGCAGACGATTGAGGGAGAGGGCTATACAAATCGGATGCTACATGCATTCCGAGCTGCCCCAGTGGAACGGTTCTTCAATTCCCGTCATGCAACGACCTGTGCCGTTACCCCGCTATACCGGCCAAGGCCCGTATATCAACTATCTACACTTTTAAACCCACCCCGTATTTCCATGATCAATTAATATCATCTGCATGTGGGCGTTATTGTACCACTAGTCCACGTACCAGGAGCAAGCGAGCTCGTGTGTACTATCGCCACTCTCGAGCAACCTTGGCTTAATCTAGATAGATAATAGATCTTGGTAGAAAATCCAAGACATTTTTGACAAAATTCTCTCACAAAAGACATTAAATGAGGGTTGTATTAGATACAACTAAATATAGGAAATCCAATTCGGCTCTTGGGAGCATATGCTCCTGCCCATCAATAATATTTTTTGCAGACGTCAAAAAAAGAAGATGTATTCATTGTTGCACTAAAATGCTGCCTGCTAATTTTTAGGAGGAAAGATCAAGTATTTTGATCTGTGCAAAAA
>LR880971.1:758324231-758338702 GCA_904067115.1 Aegilops sharonensis | reverse complement strand
TAATTTTTTGTTTTTTCACCAAAGAAGCACCGTCACCCTGTTTCGCATAAAATTATCAAGCACACTTATTACACTAACAAGAACATCTACAAAAAAAATCAGAATTTTTAAATTTCATTTACTATTTATTTTGAATTTGCTGTTCATTAGGGGGCATATGCACCCCCAGAGCCAAAACGGCCCTCCCGATATATCATATATTTAATGCTATTAGATTTAGCTAGTAGTATAGCTTAAGATATAGTACACTGAGACTGCCTTCACAAATGATATGATCAAAGATCTTTGTATATCTTATTTGAGTGAACAAGCAGTAAATGTTCTCTATAACAAGTCTATAAATAGAGCACGTCATGTATGCTTCTTGAACCCCAAGTAGTAGAAAGGAGAACAAGAGGAAGTTTGTGCCTGATCTTATGGAGAGGAAACCTATTCTGCTTTGCCTTATGGTGCTTCTGCTACTAGGAAATTCCACTCACGCTGGTACGAAATTGATCTCTCTATTCCTATGTATGTGTTTCCATTTAACTTCCAACTGTAGTAGAACAAGTCGTCATGAATATCGTTAACTCAACTGCACGAATTTCTTTGGACCCTTTCAATTTGGAATTGTTTCACTGATTGATGTATGTATGTTGTCTACAGAGCATTGCCAGACACACAGTGTACCGGCCATTCTGTGCCCAACAATAAAATGCCAGGTTTGGTGCAAGAATGTGTGGAAGCACGTCAAGGAAGCCTACTGCACCGGCAAGCCTCCTTTCGACAGTCGCTGCGTTTGCGTCGTTTGTGACTGAGTTGCACTCTAGCATCATTGTCACATAATGGACATTGATTTCCAGTAATAAAATCTCGTGTGACATGCATGCAAGGACGCTGGTCACCAATTATTATTTTTTCTCAAACACGCACAAGCATGCGTATCATCGCATTAAAGAAGGAGTGGCAAAGAAGCCGGATACAAGGCCTTCCGGCCATTACAACGCTAATCATGAGAATTAGCCGCCACACCCACCCTTCCTACTATGGTACATGCATCCCTAGTCCAACCTCATGCCGATGGCGATCAGGCGAGCCTCAGAGCAACCAAGCCGCGTCACAACCAACACTAAGACCACTACAACAAGACCAAGACCCAAGGCCAACCAAAACCAATGTACCGCTACCCATTGTGCCAAGAGGAAGTCGGCAGGTGAACGGCAGGGCCTGGGCAGACTTAGGGAAGGTGTCGTCGAGATAGCACCGGCAATGGTGTACATTGCGCCTAGGACGCCCACGCCCAGAGCAGCAGCTGACCATGACTGAAACCACACCGTTGAGACTTCTCGAGCAACAAGATGATGCCTTTAAGAAGGGAACGACGCCAAGATGTCGCCGCCGCCACTTTGTCCGAAGGCCGGACCGAGGGTTTCCCCCGAGCTCGAGGAAGGGAACCCGATCTGGACCAAAACAACGCCTACATGAAGAGAAGGGCGCCCACGGGCGTCGCCGTTGTTAGCCTCAAACGAAGCAGGGATTTCTCTAGGCACACATCGAAGAACCCAACACCCACCAGAGTTGCTGAAGAATGCCAACCCCGCAACCGGAAGGGTTGCAATTGCATCACAGTAGGCACCACCAGAAGCCGGCCAGATCAGAGAACATGGCACTCCCACCACGTCGCCTGTTCTTCCCAGCACCATCCACCCCAGCCACCTTGACCACACCACCCCCAGCCCGCCTGCCGCAGAGCACCACCACCATCGCGGCGCCGCTGCGCCACCATCCAAAGCTGCAGCTCAGAGAACAAAGCTTTTTTTTTTTACCCGCAAAAAAAAAAAACCTGCAGCTCGCCGCCGCCACCACAGCTCCCCCGGCCGAGGGAGGGGACCCCAGGCACCCCAGCACGCACGCCAGGGCGCCTCCAGCACCAGATCTGGGCGCCGGGCGCCAGATCGACGACGCCGGCCTCAGCACCTCCCCACACGCCCCCAACCGAGGGAGGGGAGGAGCAGCACCGCCGCTGAGCCCGGGGCCGCCGCCCCGGGGTCACCAATTATGGGCGTTATGTCTGATTTGGTTTTGTCGTGCGTAATCTTAGATTTAGTGATTTTGTGTTTGCCTGCCTGGCGGTTAGTAAGTTCAGAAATACTCCCTCTATACCACAATACTTGTCGCTGGGGAAACGTGTACTGGTTTTTCCCCGACGAGGTGCAAATAAGGAACGAACAAATGCCATTTCTTTTACACTGAACATGGCACATGATACATCGTCGTTACACAAAGATAGTCGAGTTCTTTGCAAATGGCAGAGAAAACATGTATGGTACTAACATCTCAGCCTCTCACTTCATGTAATCCAATCTAGCACAAAACACATGCCAACTAGTAGAAGTCTGCAACCCTATCCTGCTTGGCCCTCGCACGAGTGTTCACGTAAGGGCATCGGGCGATACACAGAAGAACCAATGGTGGCCAAGGGAGCGGTTAACCGTGAGGGGACGCTTGCATGTTGGGTTCCCCGTCTGCAGGGTTTCATTCACAACAGACAACTCTTTGGGCAGAGAAGATCAGACAGATGCATGCTGATGCACAACATTTCTAACGCTCGGGAATCGATCAGCCCAGCGCCTATAACCTGCAACCAGTACAAAGGGTAAGTTAGATCATGCTGTTTCACATCACAAACATCGAATGAGGGCCATGTTTTCTTCCTCTTCTTTTGTAAGATCAACAGGTTCCTGTGTTTACCTGATGCAATGATTTGCTTTTGGTTAAGCTGTTCGCTATCGTCGTCAGGGATATCCTGTAGGACAATTCAGAAAGCCAACATCAAGCAAGCATATCCAAAAATAGAAAAAAGAAGCAAACAGGCAGGAGGCAGGAGGAAAAAACTTGTAAAGAGATGATGTCATGGTTACCTGACGCAAGCTTCTGACAATGAGGTCAGATAAACTCCCAAGGGTCTTGGGGTCAAAACTTGAGCAGCTCAAGAGAAACTCTTCTGATGTCATCTCCATCACCATCGTGCATAAGCTGGAGGCCGTCATGATGACTGATGAAGCATCTGTTGTTCCTATAAGCTCACACACATTCATACTGATCAGCTTACATTCAAGAAAAAAAAAGAGCTACTGGTTAGCTCGTGAAGAGAATCAAGAGGAAAATGGGTATCGATATTTAGCGTGATATTTAGGTATGGATTAGTTCATCCCTCCTCGGCTAACCAATATCTCTACAAGAGATAGATCCTGGCATCCTGCTATAGGAGTACATGCAAGAGATGACAGATCTGCCAACATGCAGAGATTCAAGCAGCTATAAAATTCTTGCCATGATCATGGTTCAGAAACAAGTGCCGGGTTTCAATCAAAGTTTGTCCATATATGATCTGACATGTTTTGAAATGGTGCTGATTTACGACATTAATGACACCATTTGATCATCAATATTTGCAGTGATGTGTATTTGTACTACTTAGACATCAAAACTTCAACAGCTCATCTGTAAGAATTTGAAAAATAAAAAATAGATGTAAATTGCCCAGCAGCGGTTTTAAGATCAGAACAGTTTTCTGAACCTTCGACAGGACAACTATGCACAGACCAAAAGAGCGAAGTAATTTCTGAAGTATGCTTGATTCCAGTTACAATGTTCAGAATAAATAAGATGCAGACATCTAGAGGCAATCGACTATTCCCAAATTTTAGTAAACGGTTTTTTCAGGCTTACTAAATTCAGGTAAAGTAAATGCAAGAATCAGACATTTTGAAATGCGTACAACTGAGAGCCACCCTACAAAACAATATGCAGGTACATCCATTTAAGCTTACGTAAAGAAATTGGGAGCAGAATGTACCAGCCCATGTAGTAAGTGCTTGCAAGAGGTGGATGAAACAAGGCTCCATTTGAATAGGATAATTCTTCCTCTACATAAGTACAAATATGCTATTAGATTTTCTCATGCTAGGTAAGAGACTGTCTTGAACCTTGTAGTTACTCACATTTGACATAATGTTTATGATAGTATCACATGCCAAAAACATGCTACCATCGTCGATCATCATTCCATTCTCCTCGGTCATTTTAATGAGGCAGTCTATAACCTGTAAACACAAAAACAACCAAATGAGTTGTACGGTCGCAGGAAAAAAAATGAATGAAAAATGACAACTGTGTTATGCGAAATTTCTATTTTAACAGTTGGTGAACCATAATGCAGTCATTTCATATTTTCATGGAGTCACTTCAAATAGTAAACTTCACATCTAATGTGATTAGCACCTAGAAGGAACTACCACAATTATGCCACGACACCTTATAATGTAACACCCCTGCACAAAGGTAAAATAATATTGTATAAACACTGAATATTAGCTCTTGCTAGCTCTAAGCCAGGGTGCATAGGGGAGGGGGGTCAGCCTACTATTCCATTCAGAAACTTTGAACACCACAAATTCTTCAGAAATACATTTATATTTGTAAACTACATTTTTTTCTAGAAATTAGTAAACCAGAAAGATACCCAGAAATCGTAAAAGTTTTAATTATAATTTTAAAGTTGGAAAATGGGTGTTGCAATGAACAAGTATAATCAGCATTATAAATTATTTCGAGGACAAAATAAGCAAGGGGAAGGGGAGCCTTGGCGCAGTGGTAAAGCTGCTGCCTTGTGACCATGAGGTCACGGGTTCAAGTCCTGGAAACAGCCTCTTACAGAAATGTAGGGAAAGGCTGCGTACTATAGACCCAAAGTGGTCGGACCCTTCCCCGGACCCTGCGCAAGCGGGAGCTACATGCACCGGGCTGCCCCTTTTTTACAAAATAAGCAAGGGAGTCACAATTCTTATAAAGTTAACACAAAAATATGCCTACTTACTGCTTTATAGCCTCCAAATGACACCAAAGTTCTACATCCATCAGCTGTCGTCGTTATTTGTGATAGCATTGGAAGCATGAAGCGAACAGAATAGAAGGGGCTGTTTGCAAGAATGTTAGTTGTTAATATCATCAATAAATTGCGTTACAAAGGAAGATGCTCGGTTATGCACAACACCTTCTGAGCACAAAATGGCCAAGAAACTACCTTGATTCATCTTGACCTTCGATAGAAAAGATAAATTCCAGTAGATGACCAGTCTTCTCCTGGCAGGCATATGGTGTCTCTGCCAGATAGCTGCAACAGAGTAACACACAGATGTAGCTTCTATAAGGGATTACAGGATGCTTGAAACACTTCACTCCTACAATAATTTTGTTTAACATATTATGTGAATGATGTGCATAGGAAAATATGAAGTGGCTAAAGTACACATGATTTGTTCGTAATTGTCAAAAGCAGTGACTCACATAACCATTCCCATCAAACTGAGTAGTCAGTTCGTCACTATAAGTGCAAGCATGAAGTGGAACTAGTAATTACAAAATGGGCGATTAAAGGACCCTTAACATAGTGCTAGTTCATCATATCTCCATTGGATAGAATGCAGAGATAATAGATAATAACAATAATAAGAGCAGCAGCACACCTTCCTACTATTCTCACAGCTGCCAAAAGATCATCACCTTTCCTTTGCCCATGATCCTGTCAAATTTCATCCTGTAAGATTAACTTCCAGTACTAAATTTCATATCATCAGAATACAGAAGATCAGAATATTTACCTTTGCATCCTGCAGGAAGTCCAACACTAAACTGATTGTCTCATTTAATCCCGTAATTACCTGCATTATGGTCCTTTCACAGATAGTCTGACTTGGTTCACCTGCATACGGTTTTATTTTATTTTAAAAAAGAGAATGCAAGATTACTACTTTAATCAGTTCATTAAAACTTCCTATTAGCTAATGACGAACTTCCATATAAGATACAAAAAAGGTGAAAACTGAAGGTTATAAAATATAAAAGAAGAAATGGCAACATATTACAGAAGCGTTGCAGCCCATGGAACCAAAAATAGTGAAGGAAATGGTATACATACCTTCACCACTACTGGCATCTGATATCATTTTGATTATTCTTTCTATCAGTGAAAACAATATAGCCAGGTTTCTCTGTTTCTGGATGATGGCATCATCTGTCTGAGAACTTTTTGTTGACTCGTATTTCGAAAAAGCAAGTTCGTTTAAAAGAACAGCAACTTCAACTCTTGCAGATTGTAGGACTAGCAGGACAAATCTACAGAAATTAGAAGTTGTTATACAAAACGAAAAAAAGTACATACAGAGTGATGCTTATCTCTGAGAGAGAGAGAGAGAGAGAGATGCAAGAGATGATGTGAAACGTACTTGTCAACGGAGATCGCATTCTTATTATCCAGGATTTTATGATCTTCTGACAACCAATTCTCGCCTAGTATGGACATCATGCACTCTGCCAAAAGAAGAGCTTGTAGCTTTTCGGAGGATACTGAAAGTGGAGAAATACTTAGTGTCATGACCATGTCAAAAAGGAAGGGGAATTCTATCACTAGTTAGGATTCATTCTTCTGCCCTGCAAAATTCCTTCAAACAACACATTGTACCTCCCTTTAGTGAGTATAATACTACAGTTATGTTGCTCCAAACAATCTACACAGACTGCCCTGCAGCTGTAGGAAAATTTAAACCAAATCTACGGCTTTCGGTACAAGAATATAAAAACTCCTGTTATAAAAGAGACAACTAGAATAGAAAGAAAAAATTAGAAGTTACTGATAGACCTAAGCACATTTCAATTTATAGATTATCACCGCGTTGGTATAGAATAATAGTTTATCAAAGTTGCACATATTAGCACTTTCATCCTGGGCAAATGCAGTTGATCTTCAAACGGTCAAACCTTCAATGTAAGGTCTATGTTGTCAACTTGACAGTAGAAACAGAAAGAATTAATTTGTAATTTCAAGATAAGAAGCATGGACGTACTAACACGGTTTTGGAGAACGTCTATAATCCCACCACGGATATGAGATTTCCAGATTGTGGATGGCATTGACCTCAAAGCATCATGAAGTGGCTTTAGTGTTCCAAAAATACAGAGAAGTAGTTAAACTAAAATCCCCAAAGTACAAATTAAGAAAATGGTAGGGGGGAAAGGGTTACTCTTACAGATTCCTTTTGGGAAAGGAGTGTCGCAAGCATGTGCAGCGATTCAAATTTAACTGCCGTATGAAGTACACCGAAAAGCATAGCAAGAGAAGTCACCTGAATGACAATAGAAATTATAGATCAAACCATCAAATTAGCAACCTGACAGATGAAACAAAGAAATATTCATGCAAAACAATCCAGTGTGCCATACCATGCTTGCCATGCCTTGCAATTTCTCCACACTCATGTTGTCTGCTCTGAGTTTATGAACAAGTAACTGCAATAGATGAGTGGAAAGCTCTAAGCACCTTGAACCTACAAATGAAACAATCAAGCAACTGTATAAGAATTCAACCTAACTGGGAAATAGAATGTGTTGTTGGACTGCAATACCTAATGGAATCCGCCAACTAACCCATGTAAATAATTCTATTTGGACACTGTTTCAATATACTATGCAAATCGTCCTAGGTATAGCAGAGTTCGCAACCAACCATCAGACATCCTCGGTAGGATCGATTGGTTGGTTAATTTAAAACGTTGGATCAAGTGTCACTGCTAGCATTCCTCGGTAGGATGAAGCAAGATGGAGATGGAATTATTAAGCAAACAAGAGACTGGCCAGAAAATTTTAGTACCATCTGGAAAGTTGAAGATTTGACTGAAGAGCATGTCCATAACTCCAGGTTCACAAAATTTGTATGCCCCATCTTCGGAGGCTATGGCAACCAGCGATAGAAGTTCAAAACATTCTTCAGTGATTGTCAGATCAGGCCTGCAGATGATTTGGCAGTTCATGAGAAAATGTGAGTTGCAAAGCAGAGCATCCAAACAGTAAAACAGTTGGCCCAATCTAGATTCGAGAGGATCGCACAGGTTTGCTCTGCTCCATTGGGGAGCACTGCCAAACTAAGCAAATGTCTGAACGCATACCACTTAAATTGCATCAGTATTGGAACGAAACAGAGAGCGAGAGTTCTTACGATTTGGAGACAACCTCGGCGATGAGCGGTACGGTGGAGACGACCCCGGCGTCGGCCGCAACCTCCGGGGCGCGCGCGAGCCCAGCAAGCACGGTCACGGCGAGCCGCAGGTACGCCTCCCGCTCCTCCTCCTTCCCGCCCTCCACCTTCCCCAGCCCTGCAGCGCGCACGGAGCGAAAATCCCCAATGAGACACCGACACCGGCGCCGCCAACAACAACCCAAAGAAGCTCAGTACGGGGAACAGGCCACGCGTTCCCTGGAGGTCCTTACCGGTGTTGAGCAGGCGGCGGAGGAACCGGGGCCCGACAGCGCGGTAGACCTGGGCGACGGCGGCGGCGTCGCCGGCGCGGCAGACGTTGGCGGCGATGAGGAGGCCCGCCAGCTTCTGCTCGTCGCGCTCGCCGCGGAGGAGGCGGAGGCAGTCTTCGAGCGGCGGGGCCAAGCCCTCGGTCGGCGCGGCGGCGGCCGGGGAGGAATCCTGCGGGAGATGGAGGGGGAGGGGTGAGCGAGACGGGTGGCGCGAGGGGGAGGGGGGGCTTAGGGTTTGGACCAGGGAGGGAACCGCGAACCATGGGAGCGGCGACGTGCGTGCGCAGGCGGGGAGAGCGCCGCCGGTGACGGCCGCGTCGGTGAGGAGGGGCGGCGGCGGCGGCCGGAAGCGTCGGGAAAGTTCGAATTTTTGTGAGGGAAAGGCGTGGAGAGGTCGGGGGCGGCTGATTTGGACAAGCCGGAAGTCGGTAGAGGTTTTGTGTGAGGTTCTTGTGGAACAATGGAACAATGGAACTGCAGGGTTTGACCCGGTCAAATAAAAGTTGGAAGGCAATTTTCATATCTGAAATCTTTGGACCTAATAATTTTTCAATTTTGAAAGAATTCGCGTAATGCTCGATGTGGCTGCCCAGCAAACTGTTCCGTGCCGTCAGACGTGAGAGGATGAGGGCTGGTAGAAGGAGCGGGGAGTAAGGAGCGGTCATTTGCAATGACGGGTGGACTGGTGAGAGCTGCAAGGAGAGACTCGGTTATGATGTGATAAAGAGCTTGCGTCAATGCGGAGGTGGGAGAGAAAGGTGACGTCGATCGCTCATCGATCTTGAGGTTTGTTACTCAAATAAACTGAAGGGCTTATTCAAAGGAATTATGACTGTCGGTGCGGATGGTTTGTGATTTTTTTTGTTTCTGAAAAATGGTTTGTGAATTTTGAACAGCTATGACAACTAAACATAGCAAGAGAGTGATTACAGTCCAAGAAGGGTGGTCCTCCATCTTTGGAGGTTAATCAGACCGGTAGTAGTACAACGCCCTTTTGGGACTATAGATGAACATCTTATTAGATTACCAAGGGCACGATTTGACTCCTCTGTTAATGGCGGCGGTGGCCGAGTAAGACTTCGGGAAGAAAAAAAAGGGTGGGAGACTAGGGGAATGTGATGCGGCAAGGAGGCATGTGCGGAGGCGATGCGAGAAGGGGATGGGACAAAGCGGCTCAAGGGAAAAAAGAAGAAGACGCGAGGGAAAGGGATGCTCTGTTTTAGGTTTAATGGTGAAGGGTAGATGAGTCCTTGTATCAAAAATTTGAATGCAAAAGATTGAGAACATGAAATGCGAGTGAGTGGCAAATGCTGACCATTTTGCGTTAAAGGGTGTCATGGATCTCATCAAGGGGAGTATTTTCGATGGCATTAGTTCCTTTTTATTAGCAAATGCATTCGGTGAGCCGCTAATTGCATTGTATGTCTCGAACAAGCAACAATGGTGTGAATGGCGGCAACTGTAAACGAAGGGACCAGAGCGCAGCACGAACACACGGTGAAGAACCGACTTAGCAAAGTAGTTTTTTCTTGTCAATTACACGGTGGTGCCTGAACTTGGCGCAAACGGTCACTTTGATGCTAGAACTTGTGGCATATATTGAATTGGTGCAAAAACTTGACTCAGACGTGCAAGTACAATGCAAATCACGTTTGGATACGAAACGATGCTGGCATGGGACCCACTGTCAGTGATTGGAAGGCTGAGAGGAGAGCGTGTGGCCTGTTTTCTTCTTTTTTTGGCAAAAAACAACTTGAATTGGCATTTTACTTTTTCGCCTCTATGAGAGGTGGGTCCCTTATGTCAGTGCAGTGTGAAAATTAACGAAAAATAGAGCTCCCGTGTCTCGAACCCTTGAACCTGCCTTGCACACAGTAAGACGTAGCAACTACACCTTCTAATATTCACGTCACAAAATGGATAACTGATATAGCAGAACAAAGACACTCGTGGAGCTGAAATGGACTGTGATCAATGCCGCCCATTTGCATCTGTTCTTTTCTATAAATTAGTAAAAGGTATGTAACTTCTAATCTCAGTAATGAAAATAATGTTTAATTACTTGTGTGGTATAAATATTATACATACAAACTTAATAAATTATGTTTCATAATTGTTCACATGTTATTTTAAAAATATTCATATATTTAAAATAAGATTTATGAATTACAAAAATGTTTTGATAATTAATAACAATACTATTTCAATATTTGTATAAATAAATGTTCATAATTTAAATTTTAAAATTTCATATGAGTATTCATTAGTGGCTAATATTTCAATTATATTTTTCTGAAAATAAATCAGAGTGAGAATTATATCGCACGAATGTTTGCGTTCATCATTTCGTATAATTTAAATATAAGCTACAAGTGTATAGTTTTTTTGTATCCATTTAATAAACATTTAAATCTCCGTATTTACCAAATGTAATACTCCCTCTGTAAAGAAATATAAGAGTGTTTGGATATTCTTTACGAAGGGAGTACATGGGTGTATATTCAAATAATTTTATTTACAAACAATGATTTGTGTATAATATTTATAACACACGAATATTTGAACATTATTTTTATTACTTATGTTTTACATATGTATTAAAAACTAGTGCGTGCAAAATGGGCCACGTTATTTGCAGCTCATATAAGCCCCACATGCGTCCTCCTGATGGTTGCTCAAAAAAAACATGCATCCTCCTGATACTACATTAAAAACTATTATCAGAATTTGTCATTGCAACGTAATGCTGGAGTGGCTTCGACGGTTAGGCACCCAGCAGTTAGTCTTGGGTTCGAGACCAGTGGGTGTTTGTTTCATTTTTATTTTCACGATCCCATGTGTCATAGTCAAAATGAAATGGCATATGTCGCGTGTTGATAGGGTTTTTTTTTGTGAGAAATAAAAAAATGTTGAGGGGGTTTTCGCAAAAAAGGCCTCACGCCACGCTGGCACACGAAGTCAACATCAATTTCGTATCCAAATGCGATTAGCACCGTATTTGTACGTCCGAGCCAAGTTTTTGCACCAGTTTAATGTATGTCACAAGTTTTAGCATCAAAGTGATCTTTTGTGCCAAGTTTAAGCACCATCGGTGTAATTGACTCTTTTTTCTTTGTTTTGAAAAGAAAGCACCCCCTCTGATTCCATTCAAAATGAAACCAATGTCTTGCTTAACAAGGCCTAACCAACTAAACATGAAAGCCAAACCATAAAGGCATATCATAACAAGCAACAAAGTCAGGTGAAACCTCGCATGGCACCTAACAAAATCAGGAAGTAAATTTGTTATGTAACCAAGATGACATGTCCTACACTGGTTGAAACAACTAGAAAGCATCTAAACTATTATAGGAGACCAAAATCCCTCCTCCCGCATATACACAACATCTTCTTCGTTGTCGCACGTGAGAGGGAAGACAAACTTTGACTTGTCACATCATCACCTCTGTTTCAAGCATGTGAACCGGACAACAAACATTCACTTTTTAGAACTTCACCATGAGTTGCGCAAAATATTTCACTTGCTATTTGTTTGATGAGTCTTACTTCGCAGATCAACGCCTCATGATTTTTCTATTTGCCAATATAATTGACCAAGATATAAGCTAATATCCAACTAGATTCACCACCATATGTAGATCGTCGATTTTCTTACTATCAAAGCATGCACAATTTTTTTTATCTTCCAAATTGTCTGGAAAATCGCAGCTATCCCAATCGAAGTGACGTTTGATATCACTTTTAGTTGTCGCTAGGATGGCAAGGATGGCACATTTAGTTTTCAAGCACATCATTTTTCTTGTGAAAAACAGAAGTGTTGCGGAGTCGCCATGCTCACTGACAAAAAATGTCATGCTCGGCCAACACAAATTGCCATCAAAATCATTTGTAAATGGCATTCATCCCAAACGTTCGCTGGCTATTGGGGTCCAAGATTTTTTTTATGTAAAGATTTACGATAATGCAATTCAGCTCACTTTCGCTGGGAGGGATGGCAATTGTGAACGTTTTGATGACAATTTATATTGTCACGAGGATGACATTTTTAGTTTGCAAGATTCTAGCGAAACCCAGATTACAGCGGAGTTGCCATGCTTGCTTAACAAAATTGCTGATTATCCTACTTCCTAAACCTTGGGAGCCAAAACTAGAACATATCCGGGATGTTTTGAAAATTAGAAGCACACTTCAGAATATTTCAGATCAATCTAGCCAACGAACATTGTAAAAGTAAATGATCTGCAGTTTTAGCACAACCACAGAACTGAAGGCTCCATCCCATGCGAGCCTCGACACACTGTCTTTTGTTAGCACAATACTTTCCACAAATAGACAAATCACACGAGGCGTTAATCTTCAGGGGAAATTTTGCCTTCCACAAAATTTGTGTGGAAAACGAGAATTAGTGGCAATCAACTGCTCGTGTGCATTGAATTAACAGAGGAAACACCAATAGCAGAAATAAACCATCGAATCTGATAATCAGGGTCATCACTGAAGTGTATACTGTTCCATAATTTATCACTTGTCAGTAGCAAAATTATGATTGTACACAGCAGCACCTGGTTGTTCACCACGAAGAGATCCGGAGATCGCCGCCGGGAAGAGCACGGCGTAGCCGGTCGAGGGCATCAACGCGTACACGTATCCCCTAGCTAGTAGATCGACGGCGGCGGCGGCGACGGCGGCATGGCCATCGACGTCATGCCGTGGGGTTTCGGCGAGGGAGGCTTGCTCACCGGCGTCCTCTGCCCCAACTGCCTCGCGGCCCCCACGGCCGCCAGCGCCGTCCCTTCACGCGGCACGGCGTCTCGGTCTCCGCCGCCACCACCTCGCGGCAGCACTGCATACAGTCTCGCACCGGTCGATCAGCTCACATGTATACAAATTACTACAAAGTATTGTACATCAAAAGGAAAACCACCGAGCAGAGCTTATATATACCTGGAGGAGGCGGCGGCCGGCGACCTGCAGAGAGCGCGCAGGAGAGGGGCGGGACCATGACCAGGACGGCGGCGGCGACGACGAGCAACCATGCGGTGGCTATCCCGCGACGCATCAGGCGAGCCTTGTGAAGAGAGGCGACTGGACACACTGGACACTGGTGCGAAGAGCGGGAGATCTGCTCGAGTAAGGAGCGGAGGAGACGGCCGGGACAGGTGTGGGAGTGGGAACGCCCGGCGCAGTGCACGGCCGCTCTGCTCTGAGGCTTCAGACTCTCCGGTCAAGGTGTGAGCTGTTCGTTCGTTGGACGTTTGTGACGTTATTCTTTACATTATTTCATGGGCTCGACCCTTTAGTCTTTGTGTTGACCTAGAAGTCTGCACTGCGTTGTCCTGGCTCCCTTCACAAGCGATGCATGCATGCAGCCATGCGGCCGGGTAAGTCAATTCTATGCAAGTTCAAAACGATATGTCTATTATATACGAGAAATAAAGTTGTCGATGCTTGAAAAAGGAACTCTACGTAGACCGCACGGACATGACTCCTTTCCACACTCGTATATCAGGATTTTGCAGGCAAATTTGGAAAACTGTGATCACATCTCTAGAAATTCTTGCTCTTAGGTAGTAGAGTTTTTTTTTATTTGGAAAAACCCAGACCGAGGGATGTGGGATACGATTCAAGGAAATGACTTCACAGTACTCGTATAATTTTTTATATGAAAAGATCAGATATATTATAAAAATTCACCGTAAGTACCAAATACAAAACATCTCAAATACGTATATATAATAAAAACTACATCGAAATTCCGAGGCCACCGAACACCCACTACTGTCACCAAATTGAGCCGTCAACGGATCGCTATCGTCGCTCCCCTACTATGGGGGCGGTATTTTGGAGATGAATAGGATTGCTGAAGTCCTCATCTTTTGTTAAAGAAATGAGTTGTACTATGAACTTTTGCGTGCTAGAGTAATGCATGATAGGTCGCCGCCCGCTCGGATCCACGAAGGTCACCGCTCCTTCCGTCTCGCTGAATCCAAGCTTGGTGTTGGTGCACTCCGGTAACCACGATGTAGACTAGAAGACGCCGGTAACCATGATCTGGATGGATCACCATCCCGTATAAGTTGACATCGAGGAGGGCCAGAAGATAATTCCAAATTCGGCCAAAAAGGAGG
>LR880971.1:758283452-758302574 GCA_904067115.1 Aegilops sharonensis | reverse complement strand
AATCCGGCCCCAACCCCAGCCCTCGCAAAATTGCGAAGCCAGTACTATGCGTACATAACTACGCTCTGGAGATACCATGGGCATAAGGGGAGGGGCACGACCACGGCACGCCCGGAATGCGGCTCAACCGCACCAGGGGCTCCCGATTGTGTCATTCTTTTTATTTTCTCCTTTTTCTTCCTTTTTCTTACTTTCAGGACTCCGTTTTCCAGAAGTCCTGTCCGGCACTAGAATCGCCGAACTCACGATGCAACAGCCAGGGAAGCAGAAAGCCACGTCGAGTGTTCAGGTGGTCTCTATTACGAGCATTATACCTGTTTTACATACCATCCCGCAGCTTACCCCTGGAGGGGGACATGTTAGATAGTCCCATCCCTTGCTTATCGCCCTATTTGTATCGTTCTGCTTTCATTGCAGTACCTTTTTGAATAAACAATACATAGCTTTTGCCTATTATTGCACTCCTTTCTTTATCTATATACATGTTCATTTCATTACGCACCCGTACACTTTGGTACGGCCAATACACCAGGGGCTTAAGTACCCCAAAATTATGGTGTGATAAGTCCGAACACTTTCACAAGTGCGGCACCCCGAACTTATAGCATTATATGAATCGGCTCCGAATCATGTCTTGGGTCAATAGTTGGGTTTGCCCGGCTCCCGTGTTTTGGTACCTTACGTTCCGTTATATCGGCTAAGGTAGCACCGGGAGAACCACTGCGATTGTGCCTCAGTTGAGCTGGGTCGAGCACCTCAGTGGAGAAAGCTAAAACTGACCGTCATGATAGGGCGAGAGCCGGTCGCTGTTCGAGAGGTTTT
Source organism: Aegilops sharonensis (assembly GCA_904067115.1). Lineage (NCBI taxonomy): Eukaryota > Viridiplantae > Streptophyta > Magnoliopsida > Poales > Poaceae > Aegilops > Aegilops sharonensis. The sequence goes on along the minus strand of LR880971.1, from coordinate 758,301,752 downwards.
TTCGGGTCCCTAAAGACTTATGCCGCTTAGAGCGAGGAACCGGAATTGTCCGGCCAAGGCGTGGATAGCGCCCCGAACTCGGTCTTCCGAATACTAGGGGCTTCGCCGAAATTTAAAATTATTGAATTCTATGGCTAAGTGAGAGTGTTCAAGCATTATAAGTCCGGTTGCCTTGTTCGTTGTTTTGAGCGCCTCCCTAGATGGACCCAAGAATGGGAACAAGAGTGCTCAAGTTTATCCCGAACACCCCAGCACTCGTGGCATGGGGCTGAAGCCAACGACTTGCCATCTCTCAAATTTGATAAACGGCCGCACAGAAGGTAATATTTTAAATTAACAAGCGTTGCTTAGCGCATATGAACAAGTTTTCAGCGTACATGATAACTAATGCGAGTCTATTAAAAAATTACATCTTTGGAGCACTCATCCGCTATTCGGCGGGCACCCTTCAGGAGGCCCTCATAGTACATTTCGGGCAAGGGCTCCCCTCCTTGGTGCGGAATGAAACCTTCGGCACAAGCTTCTCCGCATCCAGCTTGCCCCAGTGCACTTTAGCACGGGCAAGGGCCCGACGGACACCTTCAATGCAGACGGAGCGCTTGATAACTTCAATCTGTGGACAGGCGTCCACCATCCGCTGCACTAAGCCGAAGTAGCTCCCAGGCATGGCTTCCAATGGCCACATCCGAACTATAAGGCCCTTCATGGCCTGTTCGGCGACCTTGTGGAGCTCGACCAGCTGCTTCAGCTGGTCGCTTATGGGCACCGGATGTCCGGCCTCAGCATATTGAGACCAGAACACCTTCTCCGTTGAGCTCCCCTCCTTGGTGCGGTAGAACGCGGCAGCATCCGATACACTACGAGGCAGATCTGCGAACGCTCCTGGAGAGCTCCGAATCCGGGTAAGTAATAAGTAATTCACTTTCACATGCTTGCTCTGCATAAAGAATGCCTTACCCGCCGCGATCTTCTTTATTGCCTCAATCTCCTGGAGGGCTTTTTGGGCCTCGGCCTTAGCAGCTTTGGCACTCTCAAGAGCCGAAGCAAGCTCGGACTCTCGGGTCTTCGAGTCACGCTCCAAACTCTCGTGTTTTTCCACGAGAGCCTGGAGCTCTTGCCGCACCTCCGCCAGCTGCGCCTCCCCTTCTCCCGCTCGGTGCGTTCCGCAGCCGCTTTGTTTTCGGCCACAGACACCGCCTCCTTCAGGGTCGCCACCTTGTTCGTGGCCCCTGCAGTACCCATGTTATTCATGTTATTTTTTGCAACCAAAACCTTTCTATAAGGTATTTCTTTCATAAGGTATTACTTACCTTCCTTGTCCTCGAGCTGCTTCTTGGCAAGGCCGAGCTCGTTCTCGGACCGCTCGAGGCTTTGCTTCAATGCATCGACCTCTGCAGTCAGCGCGGCAGAGGTCAGCAGCGTAGCCTGCATTCCCATATTGACATACTTATGTTAGACTCCTGCGTATATCTTTTTAGATCCTTAGTCCAGCTTTTCTTTCCGAACACCGAACTAAGCATCAGGGGCTACTGTCTATGCGGTAATATTTTTACATATTCTAAACTTACCTCAAAGCCTGTTAGAAGGCTGGTACAGGCTTCGGTCAGCCCGGTTTTTTGCGGACTGAACTGTCCGGATCACCGCACTCATAACAGTGCGGTGCTCCTCCTCGATGGAAGCGCTGTTAAGCGCCTCCAGTAAGCTATCCGGTGCCTCCGGTTGGACAGAGGACACCGGCGTCTTACCCTTCTTGCGAAGGGACTGCTTGCCGGACTCTGGAACCGCTGAAGGTTCCGGCATGGAGTCCGGACGAGGTTCGGGCTTAGAGCCCCTGGGGGTCTCGCCCCCCACGCGCTTGGAGTCCGGGAGGTTGCCTTGCGGCGCCTCCTGCGCCACCTCCTCTTGACCAAGCCCCCCTTGGGGCCCCACCGCGGCGTCGTCCGCAGCGTGAGGTGAGGAGGCGGCCGGAAGTGAAGTACTCTCCATTTTCGACGAACTCAGGGACCCGCTCGACGAAGCGGCGAACTCGCCCTTGGGCGGGCTGCATGATTGTTCGGCATTAGAGAACACTATGCAATGATAAAAAAGCCATGGGTATCCGGACACTTACGATCTCGCCAGGGGCTTGGCCCTTGTTGGCCAATCCTCCTCGTCATTGTCGACGTTGGTGGAGAAGTCCGGAGGAAGGGTTCTTCCCTTCTTGGACCCTCCGGCCTCCCCAGGTGGGGCGGCCTTCCTTTTCCTCTCCTCCCCCGCTGGGAGAGAGGCTTCTTTTTCTTCCTCCTCGTCCTCAGGAGAAGATTCTGCTTCAGAATCTGACAACACCAGGCGTCGGGAGCTCCTTCGAGTTCACGTTACCTCCTTCTTGGCCTTCTTCTCCGGCACCACATGAGGTATCAGAGCCAGCAGCCCCGTCAATCGGGCGTCCGCTGGGTCTTCTGGCAAAGGAGCCGGACAGCTAACCTATCCGGACGTCTTCAGCCAGTCCTGTTAAAGGTTAGGGAGTTTTAGATCCCACATAGAGTCAAACTATGAAAAAAGAGTCCCATAAAGGGTAAAATAACTCACCTCGCTGGCTTGACGCTGCGAGCTGAATCCGCAATCTTCGGTAGCGGATGTGGGAGCCTCGGCGCCCTTGAACAACACCTTCCAGGCATCTTCGTACGTAGTGTCGAAGAGCCTTGTCAGAGTGGGGTGTTGTGCCGGATCGAACTCCCACAATTGAAGGCCCGTTGTTGGCATGGGAGAATCCGGCGGATGAGCATCGCCTGGATTACGTTGACAAGCCTGAGATTCTTGTCCACCAGGTTTCGGACGCATGTTTGGAGTCCGGATAGCTCGTCCAAATTCCCCCACGTCAGGCCCGTCTCTTTCCATGACGAGAGCCGTGTGGGGAAGCCGGATCTGAATTCGGGGGCCGCCACCCATTTGGGGTTGCGTGGCTCGGTGATGTAGAACCACCCCGATTGCCACCCCTTTATTGTCTCCACAAAGGAGCCCTCGAGCCATAGGACTTTGGCCATCTTGCCAACCATGGCGCCTCCGCACTCCGCTTGGCGGCCGCCCACTACCTTCGGCCTGACATTGAAGATCTTCAGCCATAAGCCGAAGTGGGGCTGGATGCAGAGGAAGGCCTCGCACATGACGATGAACGCCGAGATGTTGAGGATAAAATTCGGGGCCAGGTCGTGGAAGTCCAGGCCGTAGTAGAACATGAGCCCCCGGACAAATGGGTGAAGTGGAAAACCTAGTCCGCGGAGGAAGTGGGGGAGAAACACCACCCTTTCATGGGGCCTGGGGGTTGGAATGAGCTGCCCCGCGTCGGGCAGCCTATGCGCGATGTCGCCGGACAAATATCCGGCCTCCCACAGTCTTGTGATGTGCCCCTCCGTGACGGAGGAGGCTATCCACCTGCCTCCCGCTCCTGACATGGTTGGAGAAGGTTGAGGTGGGATGTGCGGACTTGGGCGCTGGAGCTCGAGTGCGCGGAAATGGATGAGCAAAGGAGGAAGAAGGCGTAGGTGAAAAGGTGGATCCTTATCCCCTTATATGGACGGACGAAGTTATGCGTCCCCCACCAGCCTGGTAAAACTCGCTTATCTCCCAAGCGCCGTAATCAATGGCGCGGATGGGTTACACACGTCCGTATTGATGAGAATCCCAGAATAAGGGGGGCACGATTTATGCTTTGATAAGACGTGCCAAGGAAACCGCCTCGCTAAACGCGCTAAGGTGGAACGGTAAAAAAACGATTCATATAAAGGCCTGGCCGTGGTGTGATGTCACGCCGCGGAGTACGTCAGCAGATCTGTGCAAAAATTATTCTCTATACGGTGGTATGTGGAACTTGTTTTGCAGAGCCAGACACTATCCTGGTGTTCAAAACCTTCTATGAAGTATTCGGAGGAGGAACCCGCCTTGCAATGCCGAAGACAATATGCATGCCGGACTCGTCGTCATTGAAGCCTGGTTCAGGGGCTACTGAGGGAGTCCTGGACTAGGGGGTGTCCAGATAGCCGAACTATCATCACGGCCGGACTCCAAGACTATGAAGATACAAGATTGAAGACTTCGTCCCGTGTCTGGATGGGACTTTCCTTGGCGTGGAAGGCAAGCTTGGCGATACGGATATGTAGATCTCCTACCATTGTAACGACTCTGTGTAACCCTAACCTATCCGGTGTCTATATAAACCGGAGGGTTTTAGTCCGTAGGACGAACAACAATCATACCATAGGCTAGCTTCTAGGGTTTAGCCTCCTTGATCTCGTGGTAGACCTACTCTTGTACTACCCATATCATCAATATTAATCAAGCAGGAGTAGGGTATTACCTCCATCGAAAGGGCCCGAACCTGGGTAAAAACATCATGTCCCTTATCTCCTGTTACCATCCGCCTAGACGCACAGTTCGGGACCCCCTACCAGAGATCCGCCGGTTTTGACACCGACAGTTAGGAAACTCAACCATCTTTGATCAATGAGCTAGTCAAGTAGAGGCATACTAGTGACACTATGTTTGTGTATGTATTCACACATGTATTATGTTTCTGGTTAATACAATTCTAGCATGAATAATAAACATTTATCATGATATGAGGAAATATATAATAACTTTATTATTGCCTCTAGGGCATATTTCCTTCAGTCTCCCACTTGCACTAGAGTCCACTTGCACTCCAAGGGTGCCATGGAAGAGTTATGTTAACAAGAGCACATCCGGCTTGATGTTTCGGCTGTTGCTCACCCCCAGTCTAATGGTCAGGCAGAAAGAGCTAATCAAGAGATCTTGAAAGGTATCAAACCCCGGCTTTTAGTTCCTTTACAACGAACTCCGGGTTGTTGGGTGGAGGAGTTACCCTCTGTGCTATGGAGCATCAACACAACGCCTAACAGGTCTACTGGTTATACACCTTTCTTCATGGTGTACGGAGCAGAGGTGGTTCTGCCAAGTGACATCCGGCATGATTCACCACGGGTGGCGGCTTACGTCGAGGCTGATAATGAAAAAGCTCGTCAGGATGCACTTGATTTGTTGGATGAAGAGCGAGACTTGGCAATAGCCCGCTCGGCGATTTACCAGCAAGACCTGCGCCGTTATCACAGCCGCCGGGTTAGAAGCAGAACTTTCCAGGAAGGCGATTTAGTGCTCCGGCTCATCCAGGACCAATCCGATATGCACAAGCTGTCCCCTCCTTGGGAGGGACCTTTCGTGGTCAGCAAGAATCTCAACAACGGGTCATATTACCTCATTGATGTTCGAGAGCACAAAGACTCACGTAAATCGGAGGAGGAGACCCGCCGGCCGTGGAACATAGCGCATCTCTGGCCCTACTATACTTAAGCCACCGGCTTTCAGAGTATATTTGTTTTTCTTTTTTAGCAATGTATGTATTATATAAAGCAATAAAGCAGGACCTCTTTCCTTTCCATCCTACAAGGTTTATGTGTCTTCTTTACCAGGTGATGGAAACGACTAACAGGGAGCGGATCATATCTGAATCCGGTTTTCCCTTTGGTCCGGCTTATGATCATATCTGAATCAAGCCATGGTCACTTGGGGGCTTCCTGTTCAAACATAGGTCGTATTCGAACCAAAGAGAACATAGCTGTCGATACCCACTTGATCGGCATACTGCCAAACCCACTTGGGGGCTTCTTGATCATATTTGAATCATAGCTTAACCCCTTTGGGTCTGACGTGGATCGCATTCGAATCAGCGTCATTAAACAACTCTCATGGTCACTTGGGGGCTTCCTGTTCAAACATAGTTCGTATTCGAACCAAAGAGAACATAGCTATCGATACCCACTTGATCGGCATCGCCAAAGCCATTGGGGGCTATATGATCTTATCCGAATCTTAGCTTAACCCCTTTGGAATGGTTCTACTGATCGTATTCGAATCAGAGGCCTTTGAAAATTAGGTTTACCTTACTCTATAAGGGTGAATAATATTAAGGGCCAGATAAACGTTATATGTTCCAATTTTCAGAAGTTAAGCATGACTGTCTGTTTTCTGGAACAGGTAAGCCGGTAATGTACGCCTTCAACCGGCTGATACTTATGACGTTTTGGTTCATACTCTGGGTTAATATTATTTTACGTGACCCCGGATGTGGTGAGATGCCAAAGGAATTTTTGTTTTTATACACAGGGTAAAGCAAAAAGCTTTTGGATGTTAAGAAGCAACTCAAGTAAGCCGGCAGTGCACAACAATAAGTGGCTTGAGACATTGTTAAGCGCCACAAACATGCGCGAAGGCATGACAGAGTTAAGAAGTGTTTCTACCCTATTACAAGACTCCCCGAGTCTGAATAATGAGACATTGTTTTTTTTCAAAGACTTAGTGCCAGGCGGGTTACTCCTTTGGTGGACTTGACGACTCCGGGTTATCCTTCTCCGCCTCTTCGTCTGCTGCTTTGTCCTGGAAGGTTGACGAGGTCCAGTCAATGCCGCTTAAGGCTTCAAATTCAGCTTCATCATCTATTAAACTGGCCGGGTCAACTTCAGGAGCAAAGGTGTGCTTACGAGTTGGAGGGATCAGGCTGACATCGTCATAATGAGGAGTTGGAATCCTCCGGTTGTCATGATCGTAACCCGGCTGGTACTTTGTAAGATCAATATCGTTGCCGATGATGGTGGCCACAGGACGTACAACTCTCACATAGGTGGTGAAATCTGATTGACTGAATGCAGAGCCGTCCTCCTTTAAGCTAGGGTATCCAAGAGCAACATCGCTTAAGTCTAGCTCTGGAGCCAACGCTTTGGCCCGGCTTAAGGCGGCTATGGCCCCGGCTCTACCAAATGCTCGCCTTAACTCCTGAATCCATTGAGGTAACACGGCAAGCCGTTTGAGTACATCCTGCAGGAGATAAGGGGTATCATTTGATAAAGCCACAACGGCCAAAGCACGTTGTGACCCGGTGTACAGCTGTTCCACTAGAGTGTACACCGCCTTAAGCTTGATCAGCATATTCTGCTTCAGGTTGGTACTCCTGGGACCTGCGTTTATGCATATAAGGTTAAGCCAGAGATCATATCTAAATCAGTTATCAAATGAATCATGATGATGTTCAAAAGTTACACACAGTCACTTACCAAAAATTGCTGAGACCATTTGGGATATCTGGTTTTTTAAGCCGGATAATTCGGCAGTTGTTTCGGCAAGAGCTGCTTCTGCTGTCTCGGCCCGGGTCACAAGTGAAGATTTTTCATCCGCCCAGGCCTTCTTCTCCGTGTCAAAATCCTTCTTCAACTTTACTTGCTCAGAGATGCTGAAGGCGAATTTGGAGTCGGCTTTTTGAATCTCAAGGTCTTAGGCCGCCAGCCGGGTCTTCAGATCAGCAATCTGCAATTCGAATTGACTGGTGGAGACCTGCAATAACGCCGGGTTATGGTAAGGTTATGGTAAGGTATTATTAAAGTCTCAAGCACTTTACAAGTAAAGACCCTTGACACTTGGGGGCTAATGTATGCTGAAGAAAATTTTACTTTATAATGTCAGATTATACATATTAAAGTCTCAAGTACTTTACAAGTAAAAATACTTGACACTTGGGGGCTAACGTGTATCGCTTCTTTCAAAAGTTGCTATATTACAGCCTGGTTCAATATGCTTTCTTGTAAACCGGGTGAGCTAAAAGTAAGCCGGTATCTAAGTCTACAGCTAGGGCTGCAAACGAGTCGAGCTCGAGCGAGTTGGAGTTGGCTCAGCTCAACTCATATGAAAATTCGAGCGAGCTCAAACTGAGTGAAGCTCATGATCGAGCTGTAGAACATGACTCGTGCTCATCTTGTAATGATCTCGAGTCGATCTCGAGCTAGTTTCGAGCTAAATGAGATGGTAAAAAAAATATGAATCTATGGATGAAAAACTAAAAAATTAAGATGAATATGCTAGGAACTTTGCCAAAAATATAGGTTATTTAACACATAGTCGACCACGTGCCATAATGAGGTCTAAATCTTCTCTGCACTTAGTTAAGTTTCCATGTTTGTTGGTAAATAAAATGGAGAAAAATTATGGACAACATAGATAGTAATAAATTATCATATTTCCATTTAATATAAGGCATGATTATTTAACATAATGATATTCTATCGAGCTATCGAGCTAAAATTGAGCAAGCCAATATTGGCTCAAGATCGGCTCGTTTCTCGGTCGCGCTACATAAAGTTTTCAAACTCAGCTCGTTTCTTTTCGAGTCGATCTCGAGTCGATTCAAAAAACGAGTCGATCTCGAGCGGCTCACGAGCCTCGAGCTTTTCTTGCAGCCCTATCTACATCATATTTACCTATAAGCAGTAGACTTGGGGGCTGGTACAGTAAGTAAGATCCAGGAGAAATGATATAAGTTATACCTCAGATTTATGCTGTATCTGTTTCACCATGTCAATCTCTAGGTCGCGGCTGTTATGCACTTGATTCAGATAGCCTGAGACTATATCGCCAGTACTTAAGTGGGCATAATCAGCGATGTCCTGTTTGGTCTTCCGGCTTTTGACAAGTTCTTCCTTAGCGGTGCACCTGGCAAGAATAGTAGGCCGCCCCGGCTCAACATACTGGCTTTCCAAGTATTCAACTTCCGGTTCAGCCGTCCCGACCGGGCTAGGAATTTCCGGTTTATCGAAGTTATCAAGAATGTTTTCTTGAGGCGGGTCGGAAGATGGTGTCGGAATTTCAAGGGCCGGCTCAGGAGGAGGCTGATGAATAGAAGCTTCAGGGGCAGTGGTTCCGAGTTCCGGCTCCGTTGCTACCGGGTCTTCAATCGGCTTATTCTTCTTTGCCCTCTTACTGGGCTTCGCCTGCACACTGTGAATAAAACAAAGGGATAAGTACAAAATATGAGTAAGGCAAAACATGAGGATAACAAAGGTACATTACCCAGGGGCAGTCTTGAAAGCCGGCATGTTGGATTGCATAGACTCGCCAGAAGAAGGAGAGGTATCCTGATAATTGGAGTCAGATGAATTGAGAGGCTGACGAATTAAACCCGCCAAAGGATAAACAGAACGCAAAGCGGAGATGACCTCAGTTCGACGCTTCCTGCTTACGTCAGGTAAGCCGGAAGAGAGCTCTACATCCTTGCTTGTCCGGGTTTGCCTCCGGTTCTCAAGCTGTTGTTGCTTCAAAAGAAATTGAGGATCTTGATAAGCTAAGGGATGTGAAAATCTTACTTTCCGGGTCACCCGCCGGGTTTTGTGCTTTGGCAAAGGCTCTGAGTCGGAGGAAATTATAGTTACCTCTTCGCCATGAGCTTGGCTGTTTCCAGTGTCTTCCTGAAAGGTGGAAATATCAATAAAATAGTAACAAAGCAGTTAAAGAGAATAAGAGATTACCTCTTCCTCATCTGAAGAAGAGTCATCCAATTTGAGTAATTCAGAGGCGCTGGGTTTCTTCTTTTTTGAAGTCCCTGTCTTGGTGTTTTGCCTTTCATTTTTCTTGGCTGCTCTGGCTTGTTGGGCGGCCTCGTGGTCATATTTGACTTTCCAGAAATCATCACTGGCCTGGGGGAAAATAAGGAATTATAAGTGCAAGGAGGTAAAACATATTAAAGAGTATTTATTAAGATTGGTGACTTACTGCAGGAGCCGGGTTCTTTTTGCTGAAGGGAAGTAACCCGAAGGTGTTGTTGATAACAATACCCTCCTTCAGCAGTGATTGAGTTGTAGCATCTGCCACGTCATCTGGTAAGTCGTCAGAACTGTGGCGCATTGGGTCGTTCTGTTCGCCTGTATAGGTGCACATTAAGCCGGAGCGGCGGCTTAATGGGAGTATACGCCAAGTAACCCAGACCTGGACCAAGTCAATGCTGTTTAAGCCATTTCCCAGAAGGGCTTTAATCTTCTTGATGGTGGGGTTGAGCGGCAGACGTTCAACAGCGGTCAGTTTATCCGCCAGCGGGTGATTGGACTCAAGTCGCAGGGCGCGAAAGCCGGGCAGAGGCGGCTCATCAGCTGGGGAAGTATCCTGACAGTAGAACCATGACTGGTTCCAATATTTGGGGTGACTCGGCAGCTCAGCATAAGGAAACAGATAGTCTCTCCGTCGCTGGATCGATATACCGCCAAGTTCAAGACTCAGCCCGTTGGCGCGCTCATTCTGCCGGTTCAAATAAAACAGTTCTCTGAATAAGAGCAGGCTTGGTTCCTCTCCCAGGTACACCTCACAGAAGACTTGGAAATTGCAAAGATTGGACACGGAATTGGGTCCAATGTCTTGAGGTCTAAGGTCAAAGAAATTTAAAACTTCTCTGAAGAACTTTGAGCCGGGAGGGGCAAATCCCCGGCTCATGTGATCCATGAAAACTATTACTTCCCCTTCTTTGGGTTGAGGCATCTCTTCAGATGGGTCAGGGACACGATAAGACATGACTTCCTTCTTTGGCAAATGACCAGACTTCATAAATTCAGCCAGTTTGCTTTTGGTGACAGTGGATGGGACCCAGTTGCAGGTTACATGAGCTTTGGTCGACTTAGGCGCCATGACAACAGATTGTCCTATTGCAAAATAAGAAGTTCCGGTTTAAATTTTAACCCAGAGGAAAATATTCAAATTGCTGAAGGTAGCGGCTTAAAGGGGCCTAATGACATAAGGATAGTTGGGCAATATTATTTAAGCCGCCACCAGTGTTTTACAGACCTAAGAAGGCGCCAAGGTTCACAGATCAAGTGGGATGCGTTTAAACCAGATATTTGGACAGTTATGTTAAAGGCATTTAACATAAGAAGTGTTCCGGGTGATAAAAACAGGTTTCATAAGTTACAACTATTATGTTGGATCAAATGGTCGTCCTGAAAATAAAAATTTCTAGACCTAAAACAAAGTGCAGAGAAGTTCATACACTCGAAAGAAGCTTCTGAACAAAGGAAAAGGGATCTGTTTGCATATAAAATGGGGGTGAAACAGTTACCGCAGCAGTTCTATGCCATCTAACGATCAGAAAAGGGCGTCGGAGGTGAGATCTATCAAGGGTTCGTAGCGGGCGGCGATGAACACCGACGAACTCGACGTAAACTATGATACGGATCTAAGACAGGAAAGGAAAGGGACTTACAGGTCTAGAGAGGAGCTGCGGAGGTTTGCCGGCGTGTTTCTGGACCGATTCAGGTTGATGCGGCGGCCTGGGTCGGAGAAGACGAGAAGCTTGACGGCGGCGGCGGCGGAGCTCGAGAGGAGGCAAGAGGAAGGAGACTACTGGAAGGGGGGAAAATGAAACCCTGGTCGTGCCTATTTATAAGGAGAGCATAATTGAGACGGCGCGGGAAACGAGGAGATAAGAATTACTATCCAGCGGCCCCGACGCCTCGATTCTCGGAACGGGCAATAAAGACAGAGATCCGTTGGGCCGATTCGACGGGATAAAAGGAAAGATGACGTCATGATGGGTTAACACGGATCCAAAGAATGACGTCACGGCGGGTTAAAGAAAGTCTTTTTTGCACAGTCAAGAGACTGAAGATTTATGTTTTAAGTTATTTTAAGATTGACATGAACAGGTTCAAATCAATCTGGGCCTAATGTTGGGGATATAACAATTTGTGTAAGCCGCCCAGGAGGGGCCGGGTTACGTAAAGAGGTTACCAAACGGAAGCCCAAGTCCAAGAATGAAGATGGCGTCTCAATGAGGGGCCTAAGGCCCACAGGCGACTTAAGGCCCGTTGTAGTAAACCGCCATAATGGCATGACTTGTATCATAAGGTAGACCTTACTAGTCACCGAGTCGGACATTGTTTATAAGCCGGTCGGGACTCTGTAGGCCGGAGGGCGTCAACCCGTGTATATAAGGGGACGACCCGCTAGTGGCTTAGGGCAAGAAACAACCAATCGAGAACCGGGCATAGCATATCTCGCTCCCTGGTCATCGAAACCTCAAGCAATACCAACCCAACTAGACGTAGGCTTTACCTTCACCGTAAGGGGCTGAACTAGTATAAAACCTCTCGTGTCCCTTGTCCCGATTAACCCCTTTAAGCTTCCTAGTTGCGATGGCTCCACGACTAAATCCTTGCAAGAGGACATCTGCCGTGACAATTCCACGATAGTTGGCGCCCACCATGGGGCCAACGGACGGTGGATTTGAGTTCTTGAAGGGCAGCTTCGAAGGGCTCAAGGGATACGCAGTGGGCCGGATGACCAAGAGTCGTCGCGGCAAGATCTACATCGACAATGAAGGCTGGGGTCCCGAGGCCGACTCAATTGAGTACGGGTACCAGGTCCCCTTTGGTGGAATTCACGTCTTCATCGGCCGGATTGGTGAGCCGGGCCCAGAGCCGGACAGCTGCACCGACCTCATTGAGATGGCTCAGCGTGCGAGACCGGCCCAGATTCAACCTACCATGAAGCGTGCCTTTGTGGGCTGTGTTCATGGAGAGGCACTTTCTGAAGGATCTGAAGATGGCGAAGAGACGGCCATCCCATCAGATGATGATTCGTCCTCCGGTTCAACGGATTCTCTGTATCAGGTCCAAGAAGTCATGGGAACCGGTTTCTGTGATGAACTACTTGCCAATAAGGGAGCAGGTACAGTTACCTCATCAAGTTCTACTTTCCTCCCACTCACTTCTTTCGAGAGAAACTCCTTCTCTAGAAAGGATCCATTTTTAGAAACGAATGTCTTGCCTTCGGATCTGTGATAGAAGGTGTACCCAACAGTTTCCTTTGGGTATCCTATGAAGACACATTTCTCCGATTTGGGTTCGAGCTTATCAGGTTGAAGTTTTTTCACATAAGCATCGCAGCCCAAACTTTAAGAAATGACAACTTTGGTTTCTTGCCAAACCACAGTTCATAAGGCGTCGTCTCAACGGATTTTGATGGTGCCCTATTTAATGCGAATGTAGCCGTCTCTAAAGCATAACCCCAAAACGATAGCGGTAAATCAATAGGTGACATCATAGATCGCACCATATCTAGTAAAGTACGATTACAACGTTCGGACACACCATTACGTTGTGGTGTTCCGGGTGGCGTGAGTTGCGAAACTATTCCGCGTTGTTTCAAATGTAGACCAAACTTGTAACTCAAATATTCTCCTCCATGATCAGATTGTAGAAACTTTATTTTCTTGTTACGATGATTTTCCACTTCACTCTGAAATTCTCTGAACTTTTCAAATATTTCAGACTTATGTTTCATTAAGTAGATATACCCATATCTGCTCAAATCATCTGTGAAGGTGAGAAAATAACGATACCCACCACGGGCCTCAATATTCATCAGACCACATACATCAGTATGTATGATTTACAACAAATCTGTTGCTCGCTCCATAGTTCCGGAGAACGGCGTTTTAGTCATCTTGCCCATGAGGCATGGTTCGCAAGTACCAAGTGATCCATAATCAAGTGATTCCAAAAGTCCATCAGTATGGAGTTTCTTCTTGTGCTTTACACCAATATGACCCAAACGGCAGTGCCACAAATAAGTTGCACTATCATTATCAACTTTGCATCTTTTGGCTTCAACATTATGAATATGTGTATCACTACTATCGAGATTCAATAAAAATAGACCACTGTTCAAGGGTGCATGACCATAAAAGATATTACTCATATAAATAGAACAACCATTATTCTAAGATTTAAATGAATAACCGTCTCGTATTAAACAAGATCCAGATATAATGTTCATGCTCAACGTTGGCACCAAATAACAATTATTCAGGTCTAAAACTAATCCCGAAGGTAGATGTAGAGGTAGCGTGCCGACGGCGATCACATCGACTTTGGAACCATTTCCCACGCGCATCGTCACCTCGTCCTTAGCCAGTCTTCGCTTAATCTGTCGTCCCTGTTTTGAGTTGCAAATATTTGCAACAGAACCAGTATCAAATACCGAGGTGCTACTGCGAGCTCTGGTAAGGTACACATCAATAACATGTATATCACATATACCTTTGTTCACCTTGCCATCCTTCTTATCCGCCAAATACTTGGGCAGTTCCGCTTCCAGTGACTAGTCTGCTTGCAGTAGAAGCACTCAGTCTCAGGCTTAGGTCCAGACTTGGGTTTCTTCTCTTGAGCAGAAACTTGTTTGCCGTTCTTTTTGAAGTTCCCCTTATTCTTCCCTTTACCCTTTTTCTTGAAACTGGTGGTCTTGTTGACCATCAACACTTGATGCTCCTTCTTGATTTCTACCTCCGCAGCCTTCAGCATTGCGAAGAGCTCGGGAATTGTCTTGTTCATCCCTTGCATATTATAGTTCATCACGAAGCTCTTGTAGCTTGGTGGCAGTGATTGAAGAATTCTGTCAATGACACTATCATCCAGAAGATTAACTCCCAGTTGAATCAAGTGATTGTTATACCAGACATTTTGAGTATATGTTCACTGACAGAACTATTTTCCTCCATCTTGCAGTTGTAGAACTTATTGGAGACTTCGGGTCTGTTCTGATTCTCTCCAACTCTCAACTCCAAAAACTCCACACGTGAAGTCGCCCAGAACGCCTGAGCTCCGCGGAGTCAACTTCTTGGAGCTGAGCACTCGCGCAGTGCAAAAAACTGAAGCAGCATCGACCCAGCTCCACCGAATGCAAAAGCTGGAGTTCGCTCAAATTACACTTGAAATGCCACCGCCAAGTATAACAATTCGTTCCTGACCGCCGAACATAACGATTCACTTGTTCCGAGCCACAAAACATAACGATTCGCTACGTGTTTCCACTAGCTGGCCGACCTGGGCTGGTTCTGCTGGCCCATTATGGCCCTAAGGTAGGCCACCCATGCTGCCAACCCATAGTGGCGATGGGAGAAGCCAGCGATTGCTGCCGAACGAGGTTTTCTCGCTGCGTGGAGTGAGAAGCTGGGATAGGAAGCTGGAATCATGGAGTTTGGGGAGTTGGGAGGAGATCAGAACAGGCCCTTCATATCTCTCAATCCGGGCATTTGCTTAAAATATTAACTTGAACTCCTGGAACATCTCATATCCTCCATGATGTTCAAAACGTCGTTGAAGTCCCGGTTCTAAGCCGTAAAGCATGGCACATTGAACTAGAGAGTAGTCATCAGCTTTGCTCTGCCAGACGTTCTTAATGTCGTCAGTTGCATCTGCAGCAGGCCTGGCAGCTAGCGGTGCTTCCAGGACGTAATTCTTCTATGCAGCAATGAGNACTTCTTGGAGCTGAGCACTCGCGCAGTGCAAAAAACTGAAGCAGCATCGACCCAGCTCCACCGAATGCAAAAGCTGGAGTTCGCTCAAATTACACTTGAAATGCCACCGCCAAGTATAACAATTCGTTCCTGACCGCCGAACATAACGATTCACTTGTTCCGAGCCACAAAACATAACGATTCGCTACGTGTTTCCACTAGCTGGCCGACCTGGGCTGGTTCTGCTGGCCCATTATGGCCCTAAGGTAGGCCACCCATGCTGCCAACCCATAGTGGCGATGGGAGAAGCCAGCGATTGCTGCCGAACGAGGTTTTCTCGCTGCGTGGAGTGAGAAGCTGGGATAGGAAGCTGGAATCATGGAGTTTGGGGAGTTGGGAGGAGATCAGAACAGGCCCTTCATATCTCTCAATCCGGGCATTTGCTTAAAATATTAACTTGAACTCCTGGAACATCTCATATCCTCCATGATGTTCAAAACGTCGTTGAAGTCCCGGTTCTAAGCCGTAAAGCATGGCACATTGAACTAGAGAGTAGTCATCAGCTTTGCTCTGCCAGACGTTCTTAATGTCGTCAGTTGCATCTGCAGCAGGCCTGGCAGCTAGCGGTGCTTCCAGGACGTAATTCTTCTATGCAGCAATGAGGATAATCCTCAAGTTACGGACCCAGTCCGTGTAATTGCTACCATCATCTTTCAACTTTGCTTTCTCAAGGAACGCATTAAAATTCAACGGAACAACAACACGGGCCATCTATCTACATCAAATATAGACAAGCAAAATACTATCAGGTACTAAGTTCATGGTAAATTTAAGTTCAATTAATCATATTACTTAAGAACTCCCACTTAGATAGACACCTCTCTAATCATCTAAGTGATCACGTGATCCAAATCAACTAAATCATAACCGATCATCACGTGAAATGGAGTAGTTTTCAATGGTGAACATCACTATGTAGATCATATCTACTATATGATTCACGCTCGACCTTTCGGTCTCAGTGTTCCGAGGCCACATCTGCATATGCTAGGCTCTTCAAGTTTAACCCGAGTATTCTGCATGTGCAAAACTGGCTTGCACCCGCTGTAGATGGACGTAGAGCTTATCACACCCGATCATCACGTGGTGTCTCGGCACGACGAACTTTGGCAACGGTGCATACTCAGGGAGAACACTTTTACCTTGAAATTTAATGAGAGATCATCTTATAGTGCTACCGCCAATCAAAGAAAAATAAGATGCATAAAGGATAAACATCACATGCAATCAATATAAGTGATATGATATGGCCATCATCATCTTGTCCTTGTGATTTCCATATCTGAAGCACCGTCATGATCACCATCGTCACCGGCGCGACACCTTGATCTCCATCGTAGCATCGTTGTCCTCTCGCCAACTATTGCTTCTACGACTATCGCTACTGCTTAGTGATAAAGTAAAGCAATTACATGGCGATTGCATTGCATACAATAAAGCGACAACCATATGGCTCCTGCCAGTTGCCGATAACTCTGTTACAAAACATGATCATCTCATAAAATAAAATTTAGCATCTTGTCTTGACCATATCACATCACAACATGCCCTGCAAAAACAAGTTAGACGTCCTCTACTTTGTTGTTGCAAATTTTACGTGGCTGCTACGGGCTGAGCAAGAACCGTTCTTACCTACGCACCATAATGGTAGTTCATCAAGTTAGTGCTGTTTTAACCTTCTCAAGGACTGGGCGTAGCCACACTCAGTTCAACTAAAGTTGGAAAAACTGACACCCGCCAGCCACCTATGTGCAAAGCACGTCGGTAGAACCAGTCTCGCGTAAGCGTACGCGTAATGTCGGTCCGGGCCGCTTCATCCAACAATACCGCCGAACCAAAGTATGACATGCTGGTAAGCAGTATGACTTATATCACCCACAACTCACTTGTGTTCTACTCGTGCATATAACATCTATGCATAAAACCAGGCTCGGATGCCACTGTTGGGGAACGTAGTAATTTTAAAAAAATTATTACGCACACGCAAGATCATGGTGATGCATAGCAACGAGAGAGGAGAGTGTTGTCCACGTACCCTCGTATACCGAAAGCGGAAGCGTTAGCACAACGCGGTTGATGTAGTCGTACGTCTTCACGATCCGACCGATCAAGTACCGAACGTACGGCACCTCCGAGTTCAGCACACGTTCAGCTCGATAACGTCCCACGGACTCCGATCCAGCAGAGCTTTGTGGGAGAGTTCCGTCAGCACGACGGCGTGATGACGGTGTTGATGATGCTACCGATGCAGGGCTTCACCTAAGCACCGCTATGATATTACCGAGGTGGAATCTGGTGGAGGGGGGCACCGCACACGGCTAAGAGATCAAGAGATCAATTGTTGTCCTAGAGGTGCCCCCCGCCCCCGTATATAAAGGATCAAGGGGGAGGGGCCGGCCGGCCAGGAGGAGGCGCGCGAGGGAGAAGTCCTACTCCCACCGGGAGTAGGACTCCCTCTTTTCCTAGTTGGAGTAGGAGGGGGAAAGGAAGGGAGAGAGGAGAGGAAGGAAAGGGGGGCGCCGCCCCCCTCCTTGTCCTATTCAGGCTAGAGGGGGAGGGGGCGCGTGGCCTGCCCTGGCGGCCCCTCCTCTTCTCCACTAGGGCCCATTAGGCCCACTAAACCCCCCGGGGGGTTCCGGTAACCCCCCGGTACTCCGGTATATGTCCGAAACCTCCCGAAACACTTCAGATGTCCGAACTGAAGGAAATATGCCCTAGAGGCAATAATAAAGTTATTATTTATTTCCTTATTTCATGATAAATGTTTATTATTCATGCTAGAATTGTATTAACCGGAAACATGATACATGTGTGAATACATAGACAAACATATAGTCATTAGTATGCCTCTACTTGACTAGCTCATTAATCAAAGATGGTTATGTTTCCTAACCATATACATGTGTTGTTATTTGATTAATGGGATCACATCATTAGGAGAATGATGTGATTGACATGACCCATTCCGTTAGCCTAGCACTTGATCGTTTAGTATATTGCTATTGCTTTCTTCATGACCTATACATGTTCCTGTAACTATGAGATTATGCAACTCCCGTTTACCGGAGGAACACTTTGGGTGCTACCAAACGTCACAACGTAACTGGGTGATTATAAAGGAGTACTACAGGTGTCTCCAAAGGTAC
>LR880971.1:758254293-758265840 GCA_904067115.1 Aegilops sharonensis | reverse complement strand
ACAAGATGATCATGGAGCCCCGAAGATGGAGATCAATGGAGCTATATGATATTGGCCATATCATGTCACTACTATATAATTGCATGTGATGTTTATTATGTTTATGCATCTTGTTTACTTAGAACGACGGTAGTAAATAAGATGATCCCTTACAACAATTTCAAGAAGTGTTCTCCCCTAACTGTGCGCCGTTGCTAAAGTTCGTCGTTTCGAAGCACCACGTGATGATCGGGTGTGATAGATCCTTACGTTCACATACAACGGGTGTAAGACAGTTTTACACATGCAAAACACTTAGGGTTAACTTGACGAGCCTAGCATGTACAGACATGGCCTCGGAACACGGAGAACGAAAGGTCGAACACGAGTCGTATGGAAGATATGATCAACATGGAGATGTTCACCGATGATGACTAGTCCGTCTCACGTGATGATCGGACACGGCCTAGTCGACTCGGATCGTGTAACACTTAGATGACTAGAGGGATGTCTAATATGAGTGGGAGTTCATTAAAATAATTTGATTAGATGAACTTAATTATCATGAACTTAGTCTAAAACCTTTGCAAATATGTCTTGTAGATCAAATGGCCAACGCTCATGTCAACATGAACTTCAACGCGTTCCTAGAGAAAACCAAGCTGAAAGATGATGGCAGCAACTANTGAAAGATGATGGCAGCAACTATACGGACTGGGTCCGGAACCTGAGGATCATCCTCATAGCTGCCAGGAAACAATATGTCCTAGAAGGACCGCTAGGTGATGCACCCGTCCCAGAGAACCAAGACATTATGAATGCTTGGCAGTCTCGTGCTGATGATTACTCCCTCGTTCAGTGCGGCATGCTTTACAGCTTAGAACCGGGGCTCCAAAAGCGTTTTGAGCAACACGGAGCATATGAGATGTTCGAGGAGCTGAAACTAGTTTTCCAAGCTCATGCCCGGGTCGAGAGATATGAAGTCTCCGACAAGTTCTATAGTTGTAAGATGGAGGAAAACAGTTCTGTTAGTGAACACATACTCAAAATGTCTGGCTTGCACAACCGCTTGTCCCAGCTGGACATAAACCTCCCGGACGAGGCGGTCATTGACAGAATCCTTCAGTCGCTCCCACCAAGCTACAAGAGCTTTGTGATGAACTACAATATGCAGGGGATGGTGAAGACCATTCCCGAAGTATTCTCAATGCTGAAGTCAGCAGAGGTTGAAATCAAGAAAGAACATCAAGTGTTGATGGTCAATAAAACCACTAAGTTCAAGAAGGGCAAGGGCAAGAAGAACTTCAAGAAGGACGGCAAGGAGGTTGCCGCGCCCGGTAAGCAAGTTGCCGAGAAGAAGTCAGAGAATGGACCCAAACCTGAGACAGAGTGCTTTTATTGCAAAGGGAAGGGCCACTGGAAGCGGAACTGCCCCAAATACTTAGCGGACAAGAAGGCCGACAACACTAAAGGTATATTTGATATACATGTAATTGATGTGTACCTTACCAGTACTCGTAGTAACTCCTGGGTATTTGATACCGGTGCCGTTGCTCATATTTGTAACTCACAGCAGGAGCTGCGGAATAAACGGAGACTGGCGAAGGACGAGGTGACGATGCGCGTCGGGAATGGTTCCAAGGTCGATGTGATCGCCGTCGGCACGCTACCTCTACATTTACCTACGGGATTAGTTTTAAACCTCAATAANCATGAACATTGTATCAGGATCTCGTTTAATGCGAGATGGCTACTCATTTAAATCCGAGAATAATGGTTGTTCTATTTATATGAGAGATATGTTTTATGGTCATGCTCCGATGGTCAATGGTTTATTCTTAATGAATCTCGAACGTAATATTACACATATTCATAGTGTGAATACCAAAAGATGTAAAGTTGATAACGATAGTCCCACATACTTGTGGCACTGCCGCCTTGGTCACATTGGTGTCAAGCGCATGAAGAAGCTCCATTCTGATGGACTTTTAGAATCTCTCGATTATGAATCATTTGACACATGCGAACCATGCCTCATGGGCAAAATGACCAAGACTCCATTCTCCGGGACAATGGAGCGAGCAACCAACTTATTGGAAATCATACATACCGATGTGCGGTCCAATGAGCGTTGAGGCTCGCGGAGGATATCGTTATGTTCTCACTCTCACTGATGACTTGAGTAGATATGGGTATGTCTACTTGATGAAACACAAGTCTGAGACCTTTGAAAAGTTCAAGGAATTTCAGAATGAAGTAGAGAATCAACGTGACCGAAAGATAAAATTCTTGCGATCAGATCGTGGAGGAGAATATTTAAGTCACGAATTTGGTACACACTTAAGGAAATGTGGAATCGTTTCACAACTCACGCCGCCTGGAACACCTCAGCGTAACGGTGTGTCCGAACGTCGTAATCGCACTCTATTGGATATGGTGCGATCTATGATGTCTCTTACCGATTTACCGCTATCATTTTGGGGATACGCTCTAGAGACAGCTACATTCGCTTTAAATAGGGCACTGTCTAAATCCGTTGAGACGACACCGTATGAATTATGGTTTGGGAAGAAACCTAAGCAGTCGTTTCTAAAAGTTTGGGGATGCGATGCTTATGTCAAGAAACTTCAACCTGAAAAGCTCGAACCCAAATCGGAAAAATGCGTCTTCATAGGATACCCTAAGGAAACCATTGGGTATACCTTCTATCTTAGATCCGAAGGCAAGATCTTTGTTGCCAAGAACGGATCCTTTCTGGAAAAAGAGTTTCTCTCGAAAGGAGTAAGTGGGAGGAAAGTAGAACTCGATGAAGTACTACCTCTTGAACCGGAAAGTAGTGCAGCTCAGGAAAATGTTCCTGTGGTGCCTACACCAACTGGAGAGGAAATTAATGATGATGATCAAGGTACTTCGGATCAAGTTGCTACTGAACTTCGTAGGTCCACTAGGACACGTTCCGCACCAGAGTGGTACGACAACCTTGTCCTGGAAATCATGTTGTTAGACAACGGTGAACCTTCGAACTATGAAGAAGCGATGGCAGGCCCAGATTCCAACAAATGGCTTGAAGCCATGCAATCCGAGATAGGATCCATGTATGAAAACAAAGTATGGACTTTGACAGACTTGCCCGATGATCGGCGAGCGATAGAAAACAAATGGATCTTTAAGAAGAAGACGGACGCGGATGGTAATGTCACCATCTATAAAGCTCGACTTGTCGCTAAGGGTTATCGGCAAGTTCAAGGGATTGACTGCGATGAGACTTTCTCTCCCTTAGCGAAGCTGAAGTCCGTCTGAATCATGTTAGCAATTGTCGCATACTATGATTATGAGATATGGCAGATGGACGTCAAAACAGCGTTCCTTAACGGTTATCTTAAGGAAGAGCTGTATATGATGCAGCCGGAAGGTTTTGTCGACCCTAAGAATGCTAACAAGGTATGCAAGCTCCAGCGATCCATTTATGGGCTGGTGCAAGCATCTCGGCGTTGGAACATTCGCTTTGATGAGATGATCAAAGCGTTTGGGTTTATGCAGACTTATGGAGAAGCCTGCGTTTACAAGAAAGTGAGTGGGAGCTCTGTAGCATTTCTCATATTATATGTAGATGACATATTTTTGATGGGAAATGATATAGAACTCTTGGACAACATTAAGGCCTACTTGAATAAAAGTTTTTCAATGAAGGACCTTGGAGAAGCTGCTTATATATTAGGCATCAAGATCTATAGAGATAGATCGAGACGCCTCATAGGTCTTTCACAAAGCACATACCTTGATAAGATTTTGAAGAAGTTAAAAATGGATCAGTCCAAGAAAGGGTTCTTTCCTGTACTGCAAGGTGTAAGATTGAGCTCGGCTCAATGCCCGACCACGGCAAAAGATAAAGAAGAGATGAGCGTCATCCCCTATGCCTCGGCCATAGGTTCTATTATGTATGCCATGCTGTGTACCAGACCTGATGTAAACCTTGCCGTAAGTTTGGTAGGAAGGTACCAAAGTAATCCCGGCAAGGAACACTGGACAGCGGTCAAGAATATCCTGAAGTACCTGAAAAGGACAAAGGACATGTTTCTCGTTTATGGAGGTGACGAAGAGCTCGTCGTAAAGGGTTACGTCGACGCTAGCTTCGGCACAGATCTGGATGACTCTAAGTCACAAACCGGATACGTGTATATGTTGAATGGTGGAGCAGTAAGCTGGTGCAGCTGCAAGCAGAGCATCGTCGCGGGATCTACATGTGAAGCGGAGTACATGGCAGCCTCGGAGGCAGCACATGAAGCAATATGGGTGAAGGAGTTCATCACCGACCTAGGAGTCATACCCAATGCGTCGGGGCCGATCAAACTCTTCTGTGACAACACTGGAGCTATTGCACTTGCCAAGGAGCCCAGGTTTCACAAGAAGACCAGGCACATCAAGCGTCGCTTCAACTCCATCCGTGAAAATGTTCAAGATGGAGACATAGAAATTTGCAAAGTGCATACGGATCTGAATGTCGCAGATCCGTTGACTAAACCTCTTCCGTGGGCAAAACATGATCAACACCAGAACTCTATGGGTGTTCGATTCATCACAATGTAACTAGATTATTGACTCTAGTGCAAGTGGAAGACTGTTGGAAATATGCCCTAGAGGCAATAATAAAAGGATTATTATTATATTTCCTTGTTCATGATAATTGTATTTTATTCATGCTATAATTGTATTATCCAGAAATCGTAATACACGTGTGAATAAATAGACCACAATATGTCCCTAGTAAGCCTCTAGTTGACTAGCTCGTTGATCAACTGATAGTCATGGTTTCCTGGCTATGGACATTGGATGTCATTGATAATGGGATCACATCATTGGGAGAATGATGTGATGGACAAAACCCAATCCTAAGCATAGCACAAGATCGTGTAGTGTGTTTGCTAGAGCTTTTTCAATGACAAGTATCTCTTCCTTAGACCATGAGATCGTGTAACTCCCGGATACCGTAAGAGTACTTTGGGTGTACCAAACGTCACAACGTAACTGGTTGACTATAAAGGTGCACTACAGGTATCTCCGAAAGTGTCTGTTGGGTTGACACGGATCGAGACTAGGATTTGTCACTCCGTATGACGGAGAGGTATCTCTGGGCCCACTCAGTAGTGCATCATCATAATGAGCTCAAAGTGACCAAGTTCTGGTCACGGGATCATGCATTACGGTACGAGTAAAGTGACTTGCCGGTAACGAGATTGAACGAGGTATTGGGATACCGACGATCGAATCTCGGGCAAGTAACATACCGATTGACAAAGGGAATTGTATACGGGATTGTTTGAATCCTCGACATCGTGGTTCATCCGATGAGATCATCGAGGAGCATGTGGGAGCCAACATGGGTATCCAGATCCCGCTGTTGGTTATTGCCCGAGAGCCGTCTCGGTCATGTCTACGTGTCTCCCGAACCCGTAGGGTCTACACACTTAAGGTTCGGTGACGCTAGGGTTGCATGAATATGAGTATGCAGTATACCGAATGTTGTTCGGAGTCCCGGATGAGATCCCGGACGTCACGAGGAGTTTCGGAATGGTCCGGAGGTAAAGAATTATATATAGGAAGTGGTATTTCGGCCATCGGGAAAGTTTTGGGGTCACCCGGTATTGTACTGGGACCACCAGAAGGGTCCCGGGGGTCCACCGGGTGGGGCCACCCATCTCGGAGGGCCCCATGGGTTGAAGTGGGGAGGGGAACCAGCCCATAGTGGGCTGGTGCGCCCCCCTTGGCCCACCCCCTGCGCCTAGGGTTGAAACCATAGGGTGGGGGGGCGCCCACTTGCCTTGGGGGGCACTCCTCCCCCCTTGGCCGCCGCCCCCCCTGGGGGCCTATATAAAGGGAGGGGGGGAGGGGGCAGCCGCACCCTGAAGTTCTGGCGCCTCCCTCCCCCTGCTACACCTCTTCCTCCTCCGTCACGTGCTTGGCGAAGCCCTGCCGGAGTGCTGCTGCTCCACCACCACCACACCGTTGTGCTGCTGCTGGAGCCATCATCATCAACCTCTCCTTCCCCCTTGCTGGATCAAGAAGGAGGAGACGTCTCCCGTCCCGTACGTGTGTTGAACGCGGAGGTGCCATCCGTTCGGCGCTAGGATCTCCAGTGATAGGATCACGACGAGAACGACTACTTCATCCCCGTCCTTTTGAACGCTTCCGCTCCCGATCTACAAAGTGGTATGTAGATGCAATCTCTCTCCCATGACTCGTTGCTTAGATGAACTCATAGATAGATCTTGGTGAAACCGTAGGAAATTTTTTAATTTTCTGCAACGTTCCCCAACACCTGGACCCCATTAACTCTCCTGTGAAGGATGAAGCCGCTATGAATGTGCTCCGACTGGAGTCTCGTGTTGCTGTTGTGGTGGACTACCTTGCTCGACTGAAGGTTACGGTGTCGTGAATCGACTCGACACTCTGGCCTGGCGAGACGCTTCAAAATGACCTCGAGTCTTTAATGATTCGACTGAATGACGTTCCAAGTCGAGTGCAGGAATGGAAAAAGTCTTCTGCCAGGTGTGGTGCCGATGTTGCTCTATCCCTGGTCCGTGTTCACTGCAAGGAGGCGCGAGAGGAAAAGCTGGCGTCCATCAAAGTTGCCAATACCAAGAAGTATGACTTCCAATCTTTCATGGAGACTTTCATTGCTTCTGCCACCCGAATTGCTGACGGAATCGACCTGGTTCAGTTTGTCGCGCCTTCCAGTCCTCCACCTGAGGAGTAAAAAACTTCTATGCTTCGTCTTAAATTTGCCTCGGAATGCCGAGTGGTTTTGTAACCGATAAACTTTAACAGGCTTGACGCCTGAGCACTTCTGAATCCGTAGGATGTTATCCAAACTTGGCTTATCATCGAATATGCTTTCATTTGCCTTCGAGCGAACTTTGTTTTTCACTCGGAATATACTTCAGTGCTTGAGATGCAGCTCTGAGGTGAAAAATCCAGTCGACCTGCACTTCATCATTCTTGCAGGTAGGGATGGAGCATAGATTGCAGTCGACCTGCGTCCTTGCGGATCGGGATGGAATGCTTGTTGTACTTGCGGCGCAGCTCCGAAGGAGAAGGTAGCAGTCGACTTGCACCTCGTCGTCCTTGCGGATCGAAAAGGGGCGCACGTTGTACTTGTGGCGCAGCTCCGAAGGAGAAGGTAACAGTCGACCTGCACCTCGTCGTCCTTGCGGATCGGAATGGATTTCATACTTAGGCGAGTACTGGACTGCAGCTAAGCCTCCGAGTGGGAGGGTTGCTCTCCACTCGGTAGGATTTTAAATACTTAGGCGAGTACTTGGACTGCAACTAAGCCCCCGAGTGGGAGGCTGGCTCACCACTCGGTAGGATTTTAAACACTTAGGCGAGTACTTGGACTGCAGCTAAGCCCCCGAGTGGGAGGCTGGCTCACCACTCGGTAGGATTTTTAAACACTTAGGCGAGTACTTGGACTGCAGCTAAGCCCCCGAGTGGGAGGCTGGCTCACCACTCGGTAGGATTTTTAAACACTTAGGCGAGTACTTGGACTGCAGCTAAGCCCCCGAGTGGGAGGCTGGCTCACCCCTCGGTAGGATTTTTCAACACTTACGCGAGTACGTGGACTGCCGCTAAGCCCCCGAGTGGGAGGCTGGCTCACCCCTCGGTAGGATTTTTCAACACTTACGCGAGTACGTGGACTGCCGCTAAGCCCCCGAGTGGGAGGCTGGCTCACCCCTCGGTAGGATTTTTCAACACTTACGCGAGTACGTGGACTGCCGCTAAGCCCCCGAGTGGGAGGCTGGCTCACCCCTCGGTAGGATTTTTCAACACTTACGCGAGTACGTGGACTGCCGCTAAGCCCCCGAGTGGGAGGCTGGCTCACCCCTCGGTAGGATTTTTCAACACTTACGCGAGTACGTGGACTGCCGCTAAGCCCCCGAGTGGGAGGCTGGCTCACCCCTCGGTAGGATTTTTCAACACTTACGCGAGTACGTGGACTGCCGCTAAGCCCCCGAGTGGGAGGCTGGCTCACCCCTCGGTAGGATTTTTCAACACTTACGCGAGTACGTGGACTGCCGCTAAGCCCCCGAGTGGGAGGCTGGCTCACCCCTCGGTAGGATTTTTCAACACTTACGCGAGTACGTGGACTGCCGCTAAGCCCCCGAGTGGGAGGCTGGCTCACCCCTCGGTAGGATTTTTCAACACTTACGCGAGTACGTGGACTGCCGCTAAGCCCCCGAGTGGGAGGCTGGCTCACCCCTCGGTAGGATTTTTCAACACTTACGCGAGTACGTGGACTGCCGCTAAGCCCCCGAGTGGGAGGCTGGCTCACCCCTCGGTAGGATTTTTCAACACTTACGCGAGTACGTGGACTGCCGCTAAGCCCCCGAGTGGGAGGCTGGCTCACCCCTCGGTAGGATTTTTCAACACTTACGCGAGTACGTGGACTGCCGCTAAGCCCCCGAGTGGGAGGCTGGCTCACCCCTCGGTAGGATTTTTCAACACTTACGCGAGTACGTGGACTGCCGCTAAGCCCCCGAGTGGGAGGCTGGCTCACCCCTCGGTAGGATTTTTCAACACTTACGCGAGTACGTGGACTGCCGCTAAGCCCCCGAGTGGGAGGCTGGCTCACCCCTCGGTAGGATTTTTCAACACTTACGCGAGTACGTGGACTGCCGCTAAGCCCCCGAGTGGGAGGCTGGCTCACCCCTCGGTAGGATTTTTCAACACTTACGCGAGTACGTGGACTGCCGCTAAGCCCCCGAGTGGGAGGCTGGCTCACCACTTGGTAGGATTTTTCAATACTTAGGCGAGTTCTTGGACTGCAGCTAAGCCCTCGAGTGGGAGGCTGGCTCACCACTCGGTAGGATTTTTCAATACTTAGGCAAGTTCTTGGACTACAGCTAAGCCCCCGAGTGGGAGGCTGGCTCACCACTCGGTAGGATTTTCAAGTACTTAGGCGAAACGGATTCGCAGCTAAGCCCCCGAGTGGGAGGCTGGCTCACCACTCGGCATGGATTTTTTTTACAAACTTAGGCGAAACGGGTTCGCAGCTAAGCTACCCACTGGGGGGGGGGGGGTTCTCATTTAAACAAAAAGTAATAACAATAACTGGGAAAATTATAACATTCTTGTCTTTGATAAACAAACTACAGAGGTACTTTTATTACATCTCATCCGAGTGAGTACTTAAGTATAAAAGGGGAGGAGCAACTCCGCATTCCAAGCTCGAGGCTCATCAATCTGGCGATCGACGTTGTAAATATGGTATGCTCCATTGTGGAGAACTCTGGTGACGATGAAGCGACCTTCCCAAGTGGGAGCGAGCTTGTGTGGTTTCTGTTGATCCACTCGGAGGACCAAGTCTCCTTCTTGGAAGGTTCGACTCTTCACATTTCTAGCATGGAATCGACGCAAGTCCTGCTGATAGATGGTTGAGCGGATTAGGGCCATCTCTCTCTCCTCTTCTAGGAAGTCGACTGCATCTTGCCGGGCTTGTTCCGCTTCATCTTCAGAGTAGAGTTCGACTCAAGGTGCATTGTGAGGCAGGTCACTCGGCAGAACTGCTTCAGCTCCATAGACCAGAAAGAATGGAGTTCTCCCAGTCGACCGATTAGGAGTGGTCCTCAATCCCCAAAGAACTGATGGAAGTTCGTCGACCCACGCTCCTGCTGCATGCTGGAGATCATGCATCAGCCGGGGTTTCAATCCTTTGAGAATTAGACCGTTTGCACGTTCTGCTTGTCCATTCGACTGGGGGTGAGCAACTGAAGCATAGTCGACTCTCATGCCTTGAGAGGCGCAAAAGGCTTTGAATTTGTTGGAATCGAAGTTTGACCCATTGTCAGTGATGATGCTATGCGGAACTCCATATCTGAATATCAACTCTGATGAAACTGATAGCAGTGCACGCATCGAGATTCTTGATAGGCTTAGCTTCGATCCACTTAGTAAACTTGCCGACATCCACTAGCAAGTGAGTGAAGCCGCTCCTGCCAGTTCTCAGTGGTCCAATCATATCCAATCCCCAAACAGCGAAGGGCCAGATGAGTGGAATGGTCTTCAAGGCTGAGGCGGGTTTGTGTGACATATTATAATAGAACTGACATCCTTCACACTTGTCGACTATTTCCTTTGCCATTTCATTTGCCTTTGGCCAGTAAAATCCCGCTTGGTATGCTTTAGCCACAATGGTCCGAGAGGACGCATGATGAACACAGGTCCCCGAATGGATATCATCAAGAATTATCTGACCTTCTTCTGGTGTTATGCATTTCTGGCCGACTCCAGTTGCGCTTTCTCTGTACAACTGTCCCTTGATCACAGTAAAGGCCTTGGATCGGCGGACGAACTGTCGAGCCTCTTCTTCATTCTCCGGGAGCTCTTTCCTTAGGATATACGTGATGTACGGCACTGTCCAGTCGGGAGTGATGACCATGACTTCCATGATCAGGTCGACCACAGCTGGGACCTCAACTTCAGTCGGATCAGTGACACTTTTTGGCTGTGGGGCTTCTTCGGTGAAAGGATCCTCTTGAACTGACGGTGTGTGGATGTGCTCCAAAAACACATTACTGGGAATGGCTTCCCTCTTGGACCCTATTTTCGCCAAATCATCAGCAGCTTGATTTTTCAGTCGGGGTATATGATGAAGCTCTAACCCCTCGAATTTCTTCTCTAGCTTCCTCACTGCATTGCAATAACCAGTCATGGCTGGACTTCTGACGTCCCACTCCTTCATCACTTGATTAACCACCAAATCTGAGTTGCCATAGACCATGAGGCAACGGACGCCGAGTGAAATGGCCATACGCAACCCATACAAAAGTGCTTCGTATTCTGCTTCATTGTTGGAAGAATCAAAGTGAATCTGGAGCACATATCTGAGCTTATCTCCTCAGGGGGAAACCAACACTACCCCAACACCGGAACCATTCAGCATCTTGGAACCATCAAAGAACATGGTCCAGTGCTCCGAGTGAACTTGAGTCGGTAGTTGCTGTTCAATCCACTCGGTGATGAAATCTGCTACTGCTTGGGACTTGATGGCTTTCTTTGCCTCAAACTTGATATCAGGGGGAAGGAGTTCAATCGCCCATTTAGCCACTCGACCAGTTGCATCTCTGTTGTGCAGAATCTCTGACAATGGGGCGTCGCTGACGACTGTAATGGAATGATAAGAGAAGTAATTGAAGGAAATATGCCCTAGAGGCAATAATAAAAGTTATTATTTATTTCCTTATATCATGATAAATGTTTATTATTCATGCTAGAATTTTATTAACCGGAAACATAATACATGTGTGAATATATAGACAAACAGTATGTCACTAGTATGCCTCTACTTGACTAGCTTGTTAATCAAAGATGGTTATGTTTCCTAACCATGAACAAGGAGTTGTTATTTGATTAACAAGGTCACATCATTAGTTGAATGATCTGATTGACATGACCCATTCCGTTAGCTTAACAGTTGATCGTTTAGTATGTTAGTGCTTTCTTCATGACCCATACATGTTCCTATAACTATGAGATTATGCAACTCCCGTTTACCGGAGGAACACTTTGGGT
>LR880971.1:758213238-758236854 GCA_904067115.1 Aegilops sharonensis | reverse complement strand
CATCGAGCTGAACGTGTGCAGAACTCGGAGGTGCCGTACGTTCGGTGCTTGGATCGGTCGGATCGTGAAGACGTACGACTACATCAACCGCGTTGTTATAACGCTTCCGCTTTTGGTCTACGAGGGTACGTGGACGGACACTCTCCCCTCTCGTTGCTATGCCATCACCATGGTCTTGCGTGATCGTAGGAAATTTTTTGAAATTACTACGTTCCCCAACAGAATCGACTTAAAGCGGCCAAGCATCCAGTAAGCTTCTCGAAATCGTGCACACGCACAGGGCATTTCATTCGGAGTATAGTGCCAACTTTTTCTGGGTTGGCGTCGATTCCTCGTTCGGAAATGAGAAAACCGAGTAACTTTCCGCCAGGAACTCCGAATGTGCACTTTGATGGATTAATCTTGATATCATACCTCCTGAGATTGGCAAATGTTTTAGCAAGGTCAGTCAACAGGTCGGAACCTTTCCGTGATTTGACCACAATATTATCCGTGTATGCTTCCACATTCCGACTGATTTGAGTGAGCAAACACTTCTGAATCATCCTCATGAACATGGCTCCGGCATTCTTGAGGCCGAAAGGCATGGTGACATAACTGAAGCACCCGAATAGAGTGATGAAAGCTGTTTTGATCTCGTCGGGTCCATACAGACGGATCTGATGGTAACCGGAATAGGCGTCTAAGAAAGACAACCGCTCACATCCCACAGTCGAGTCGACTATATGGTCGATGCAGGGGAGAGGAAAATGATCTTTCGGGAATGCCCGATTGATATGTTTGAAGTCGATGCACATGTGAAGTGACTTGTCCTTCTTAGGGACCATGACAACATTGGCGAGCCACTCGGAGTGGTAAATCTCTCGGATAAACTCTGCTGCTAAGAGCCGAGCCACCTCCTTGCCAATGGCCTTTCTCTTCTGGACGGCGGACCGTCGAAGATGTTCTTTGACAGGTTTAACTTTTGAGTCGACTCGTAGACGATGCTCAGCCAGTCCCCTGGGAACACCCAGCATGTCAGCAGGCTTCCATGCGAAGATGTCCCAGTTCTCACGGAGGAACTGGATGAGCGCTTCTTCCTATTTGGAGTCGAGTGTTGTTGAGATGTGGGTCGGAGCAGCATTGGGGTCGGTCGGGTGAATGTGAATCAGTTTCGTCTCACCGGATGACTGAAATGCTGATTCCGTGGCGGGCTTCTTGGCTCGCAACAAATCACTCGGGTCTGTAGTTTTCTGGTATTCTTGCAGCTCTACGACTGCCATCTGAGCATCAGCGATCTTAGAGCCTTTCTGAAAACACTCTTCTGCTTTCTTCCGATTGCCAGTGACAGTGATCACACCTTTGGGGCCTGGCATCTTCAGTTTGAGGTATACATAACATGGTCGAGCCACGAAACGTGCATACGCCGGCCTTCCCAGAATAGCGTGATAAGCACTCTGGAAATCCACGACCTCAAAGGTCAACTTTTCTTTACGAAAATTCTTGGAATCACCAAAAACCACATCGAGAGCAATTTGGCCGAGTGACTCAGCCTTCTTTCCAGGAATGACTCCATGGAAGCTCATGTTGCTGGTGCTGAGTCTGGACATCGGAATGCCCATCCCTTTCAACGTCTCTGCATATAGTATGTTCAGGCCACTGCCACCATCCATCAAAACTTTAGTTAGTCGAGTGCCTTCGACGACTGGGTCGACCACCAAAGCTTGCCTCCCAGGGGTGGCTATTGTTGGGGAACGTAGCAGAAATTCAAAATTTTCCTACGAGTCACCAAGATCTATCTATGGAGAGACTAGCAACGAGAGAGAGGGGAGTGCATCTACGTACCCTTGTAGATCGCTAAGCGGAAGCGTTCAAGAGAACGGGGTTGAAGGAATCGTACTCGTCGTGATCCAAATCACCGGAGATCCTAGTGCCGAACGGACGGCACCTCCGTGTTCAACACACGTGCAGCACTGGATACGGCACCAGGGTATGAGATACCGGTTCAGTTGCTAAGTGAACGGAGACTAGCTAAAGGTGAGCTGACATATGTGTTGGAAGTATTTCCAAGGTTAATGTGATCAAGCATCACACGCTCCCTCTACCATCAAGATTGGTGTTAAACCTAAATAATTGTTATTTGGTGTTTGCGTTGAGCATAGACATGATATGATTATGTCTATCGCAATACGGTTATTCATTTAAGGAGAATAATGGTTACTCTGTTTATTTGAATAATACCTTCAATGGTCTTGCACCTAAAATGAATGGTTTATTGAATCTCGATCGTAGTGATACACATGTTCATGCCAAAAGATATAAGATAGTAATGATAGTACCACCTACTTGTGGCACTGCCATGCAAGTTGTTAGGAGCTAGGGTTTTGCCCTGACTAGGGCGTAGACTATACGGGAAGGAGGGAGGTGGGCGAGGGCTGGAGCGCGGCGGCCGGCGGCGAGGCATCGTCCTTGTGGTTGGGGCGGCAGCGCAAGGAGGAGGCGGCGGCTTGGGTTTAGGGTTCCGGCTCCTCTGGGAGCCGGGCAATAGAATAGTCTTATTGCTTAATTCTCAAAATAGTCTTACAACTTGTATATATAACCATAATCTGAAAATAAACCTAAGATAACTTGGGCCTAAGCCTTCCCAGTGTGCCTACGGCGGCCATAGACCTGGCCGGTCATAAAATCTCTCCCCGCCTGCGCAAACAGCTCGTCCTCGAGCTGAAAGTCGGGGTAGTGCTGGTGGAACTCCTCGTGCTGCTCCCAAGTAGCGTCCTCCTCTGGTAGTCCAGCCCATCGAATCAACACGTACCAGGAGCCGCGGCGTAGCTGGGCCTTGAGCACCTTCTCCGGTGCAGGAAGGAGACGTCCGTCCGAGGCCGGCGGAAGGGCCGGCGGTGCCGCGGGTGGATCACCGCGGAATGGCTTGAGCAGCCCGACATGGAAGACATCATGAATGCGCGCGCCGGCAGGAAGCTGAGGACCGAGCTTCTTCCGCGCGATTGGGTCCAACGACTGCGTAGAGCGGTGAAGTAGACGCAACCAGACCCAATCTCCCACCGCGAACTCCGCCTCGCGATGGTGGCCATCATAGTATCGTTTGGCCAACTGCTGGGCCTGGAGAAGTCGTTGCTGGACCTCCGCGAGCATCTCATCACGGCTCCTCAGAAGAGCCCTGGCCGCCTCGGTCCGAGCCGAGGCCGCATCCACCGGCAGGATCGGCGGGGGCGGCCGACCATAAACCACCTCAAAGGGCGTAGCACGAAGGGCGGAGTGAAAAGAGGTGTTGTAGTAGTACTCCGCCCACGAGAGCAAGTCCACCCATGCGCGAGGGCGATCACCTGTAACACAACGCAAATACATGGCAATCACCTTGTTAACGATCTCAGACTGGCCGTCCGTTTGAGGGTGGAAGGCAGTGCTCAGGCGGAGCTTCACGCCCGCCATCCGGAAAAGGTCGCGCCATACATGGCCCGTGAACACAGGATCCCGATCACTGACGATCGAAGAAGGAAACCCGTGGAGACGGACAATGCCATCGAAGAAGGCCCGTGCGACAGATGCCGCTGAATATGGGTGGCCAAGGGCGATGAAATGAGCATACTTGGAGAAGCGGTCGACCACTGTGAGAATGACGGATTTGCCGCCCACCTTGGGAAGGCCCTTGATAAAATCCATGGAGATGTATGCCCAAACCTGAGATGGAACCTCCAAGGGCTGAAGCATGCCAGCGGGTCGCAGCGTCTCCGTTTTGTTACGCTGGCACGTCACACAAGACCGTGCCCAATCACGGACCAGGACACGATCACCTGGAATGTAGAAGTCGGCACGGAGACGATGGAGCGTCTTCTGCACTCCCTCATGGCCCGCCGCGTGGGCGAGACGTAGCACCTGCTGACTAAGATCGTCGTGCGCCGGAACAAAGATGCGGCGCCCATGGAGAAGCAGGTCGTTGGCTAGTCTCCACGGCTCCTCCAGCTCTCCCGCCGCCAGCTGCAGCTGCAAGAGGAGGGCGTCGGTCGCGGTCGCGCGGCGGATGTCGGCGTAGAGGGCGAAAGAGGGCCCAGTGATGATGCATAAGGCCGTCCCCTCGGCCGCTCCGTCGTCCACATCGGCGTCACGCCGGGACAGGGCGTCGGCGACGGTGTTAAGGCGACCCGGCCGGTACTCGACGGTGAAATCAAAGCCAAAGAGTTTACTGATCCACTGGTGCTGAGGGACCGTCGAGAGCCTCTGATCCAGCATGAACTTGAGACTGTAGTGGTCCGTGCGGATCCGGAAGGAACGACCCCAAAGATAGGGCCACCAGTGGCATACTGCCCGCACCAACCCAATGAGCTCACGCTCATATGCCACCAACTTAAGATGGCGGGAAGCAAAGGGACGGCTGAAGAAGGCGAGGGGTCCATCTCACTGATGCAGGACCGCACCAAACCCTGCACCGGAGGCGTCGCAGTCGATGGTGAAGGGGAGGTCGAAATCCGGCATCTGTAGTACGGGTCCCGTCATAAGGGCCCCCTTGAGGGCCTCAAATGCTGACGTGGCCTCCTCATCCCAAGAGAAGGCGTCGCGATGGAGTAGGCGCGTGAGTGGGGCCGCGATGAGGCCAAATTCTCGGATGAACTTCCGGTAGTACCCCGCAAGGCCAAGAAACCCGCGAAGAGCCCGCGGAGACTGCGGGATCGGCCAAGCGGCGACGGCGGCCACCTTGTCGGCGTCCATGGACACACCCTCGGCCGACATGACGTGGCCGAGGTAAGCGACCGAAGGTGTCCCGAACGAGCACTTCGAGCGCTTAAGAAGAAGAAGATGCGCCCGAAGCTCGTTGAAGACGATGGCCACATGCTGGAGGTGCTCTGCCCAAGAGGCGTTGTAGATAAGAATGTCATAAAAGAAAACGAGCACAAACCGACGTAAGTAGGGCCGGAGGACATCATTCATCAAGGCCTGGAATGTCGCCGGGGCGTTGGAGAGGCCAAAGGGCGTCACCAAGAACTCGAAGTGGCCGTGATGAGTCCGGAACGCCGTCTTGGCGATGTCGTCGGGATGCATGCGCACCTGATGATACCCCGACCGGAGGTCCAGCTTGGTGAAGAAGCGCGCCCCATGTAGCTCATCCAGGAGTTCATCGACCACTGGGATAGGAAACTTATCCTTAAGTGTGAGAGCATTAAGGGCACGGTAGTCGATGCAGAAGCGCCAAGTGTCGTCTGACTTACGAACGAGGAGGACCGGTGCCGTAAAGGGTGATGTCAATATCCGGATAATGCCTGCGGCAAGCATGAGGGCGCACTGCCGCTCCAACTCGTCCTTCTGCAACTGAGGGTACCGATAGGGCCGTACTGCCACCGGAGCCGAGCCTGGCAGGAGATGAATACGGTGGTCGTAGACCCGGGCCGGCGGAAGGCCCCGGGGTTCCTCAAAAAGATCACCGTGCTGCTGCAGGAGGTGATCCCGCAGCGGATGCTCGGCCTCCGTGGTAGCCGCGGCTAGCTGGAGTGGGGGCGACGCCGGGGCGCACCAGCCCACCTGGGGCTGGTCCCCTCCCACACTTGGCCCATGCAGCCCTCTGGGGCTGGTGGCCCCACTTGGTGGACCCCCGGGACCCTCCCGGTGGTCCCGGTACGTTACCGATAGCACCCAAAACTTTTCCGGTGACCAAAACATGACTTCCCATATATAAATCTTTAGCTCAGGACCATTCCGGAACTCCTCGTGACGTCCGGGATCTCATCCGGGACTCTGAACAACATTCGGTAACCACGTATATCTATTCCCTATAACCCTAGCGTCATCGAACCTTAAGTGTGTAGACCCTACGAGTTCGGGAACCATGCAGACATGACTGAGACGTTCTCCGGTCAATAACCAATAGCGGGATCCTGATACCCATGTTGGATCCTACATGTTCCACGATGATCTCATCGGATGAACCACGATGTCGAGGATTCAATCAATCCCGTATTCAATTCCCTTTGTCTAGCGGTATAGTACTTGCCCGAGATTCGATCGTCGGTATCCCGATACCTTGTTCAATCTTGTTACCGGCAAGTCTCTTTACTCGTTCCATAACACATCATCCCGTGATCAACCCCTTGGTCACATTGTGCACATTATGATGATGTCCTACCGAGTGGGCCCAGATATACCTCTCCGTCACACAGAGTGACAAATCCCAGTCTCGATTCCTGCCAACCCAACAGACACCTTCGGAGATACCCGTAGTGTACCTTTATAGCCACCCAGTTACGTTGTGACGTTTGGTACACCCAAAGCATTCCTACGGTATCCGGGAGTTGCACAATCTCATGGTCTAAGGAAATGATACTTGACATTAGAAAAGCTTTAGCATATGAACTAAACGATCTTTGTGCTAGGCTTAGGATTGGGTCTTGTCCATCACATCATTCTCCTAGTGATGTGATCCCGTTATCAACGACATCCAATGTCCATGGTCAGGAAATCGTAACCATCTATTGATCAACAAGCTAGTCAACTAGAGGCTTACTAGGGACATGGTGTTGTCTATGTATCCACACATGTATTTGAGTTTCCTATCAATACAATTATAGCATGGATAATAAACGATTATCATGAACAAGGAAATATAATAATAATAACTAATTTATTATTGCCTCTAGGGCATATTTCCAACAGCTATGTGTGTCGGGTGATCAGACTGGTCGAACGTGATGGCGGTCTGTGACCATTTCAGATAACTGGGTGTCGCCGGAGCGACCATATTCACTTCTCGGTTGATAACTTTCAATCGAATTTTGCTTTCAACGTCAGCAAAAATCATCAGGGTGGAATTGACCTGGGGGTATCCACCATCACTATCTTCCTTGTCCTCAACTTTGTCCGACTCCTTCTCCTTAACCTTGGGCTGCTTCCCCTGGAACTGCTGAATCAAGAGCCGACACTGTCGAGTGGTATGCTTTGGGTAAATGAGTTTACCCTCTTCATCTTTCTTCGTGTGAATGTGACATGGCAAGTCCAATACATCATTTCCATCTTGTTCTTTCACCTTCTTGGGGTTCCAAGGTCCCTTGGATTTCCCCTTGAACTTTCCTGGAGTCACGGCCAAGGCTTCTCCAAGAGCAGCTGGCTCGGCTTTCCGCTTCTGCTTCCGACTGGAGTTCCCTCCCCCGGTTTCATTAGCGGCTAACTTGTACTTGCCACTCCGGAGCCGATCCTCTTCTTTACCATTGGCGTACTTGGTGGCAATCTCCATCATTCGACTCAGGGTCATGTCTCCGGTCCGACCGAATTTCAAACTTAACTCTCTGTTCTTAACGCCTTCCTTGAAGGCACAGACTGCCTGATGATCAGATACATTCTCTACTGTGTGATGCAATGTGATCCATCTCTGGATGTAATCCCTTAGAGTTTCATTCGACTTTTGCACACACGACTGCAACTCTGTCAACCCTGCTGGCCGCTTGCAAGTTCCTTCAAATGTCCTGACAAACACTCGGGCAAGATCTTCCCAAGTGTAAATGCTGCTGGGTGCTAACTGATTCAACCATGCTCTGGCTGAGCCCTCCAACATAAGATGCAGGTGTTTCATGGCCACTTCATCGTTGCCGCCGCCAATCTGAACAGCCACTCGGTAGTCCTCAAGCCAAGTATCCGACTTGGACTCACCAGTGAACTTACTGACTCCAGTCGCCAACCTGAAGTTGGGAGGAATCACCGCGGCCCTGATGGCTCTGCTAAAACACTCTGGTCCTGAGACGTGTACTCTGCTGCTGGTGGGCACATCTCTGTCATGGCCTTCTCGGTGAGCTCTGTTCCTGTCGACCAAACCTTGAACGATAATGGATCTCGCATCAAAGCCTGGTTCCCTGGGGTCGACTGGAATCCTTCGCCCAACACTGTGATGGCGTCTGTCATCCTGCTGTCGAGGCGCGTATGACCCACCCCTTGGGGGAGGAGTGGGCACTCGACGTCGATCATCACGATCGAATCGGTCCTCA
Organism: Aegilops sharonensis; assembly: GCA_904067115.1. Taxonomy (NCBI): domain Eukaryota; kingdom Viridiplantae; phylum Streptophyta; class Magnoliopsida; order Poales; family Poaceae; genus Aegilops; species Aegilops sharonensis. The sequence goes on along the minus strand of LR880971.1, from coordinate 758,228,896 downwards.
TACTGATCACGCCGGCCTCCATGTCCCTCACGCCTCGGGGCGATCTTGGGCTATGAGCCGACTGGACTGTATTCGCAGCGACGGATCTGCTGTGAATCCTATTCCGCGATTGCGATACAGCTGAATTTTGATCTCCTACTGCCCGGAGTAAATCTCTGATCTGTAGCAATCCTCTGCCAGCCTCTGACTAGGAAGGCTGAATCGACTCTGCTATACGGGCTGCAGCTGCTAGATTCTGAATTGGAGTTCGATATACCTGAGTCGGTTGTGGAAAGAGTTGACGTCGACTGGACGATGGGACCCGTTGTCGCGCTCGTTCTTCGAGCACTCGCTGGAGATTTTCCAGTCGAGTGCGCTCAGCCAGTTGGCCAAACACGCGTCTTCTAAGGCACGGGCCTCGGGGGTTTCTCCAAGGATAGGAGTGTGAAGTGCATCCACGTTCCAGCGGCGAAGCTCCTCCCTCTGCAGCGAAGTGAGTGGCTCGGGCAAGTACTCTTCATGGGATTGCGACGGATCGCCCTTGCCGTCGCCACCGACGGCGCGGGGAAAGCCGGGCGGACTGCATGGCCCATCGACCATCAGGACTTCCGCCGCTGGATCACTGCTGTCGCACTCGGATGCAGTCTCTGCGGAGCCAGTCGATAGATCAAACATGCCGTAGAGAGATTCGTTGGGCTCGATTGCCGCGACTTGGGGAGTGGCCGACTGGCGGACCACCGCATGCCTCACCCACCGCTGAAGCCTCGACCGACCGGAGCGCTTGCACCGGCGAGAGACTGGAAGGGAGGACGGCACATGAGCCGACCGATACTGGGTCGACGGTTGCCGCAGGAGGACGCCGCAGACGCACGTGCGAAAGTGCGTTGCCCCGCGGACGGGGAGCGCGTCGACATCGAGTGGAGCCTCCTGAAGCCAAGCGGAGTCGTCGGCGATGAACGTGAGCACGCCGAGACGGATCTCGCGGCCCTCAACCAAAACTCCACCTGAAACCATGATGAAGGGGATCGGAAAAACTGCAACTTCTCCAACAAGTCGCTAAGACACCGGCCCCATGGTGGGCGCCAACTGTCGTGGTTCTAAGTCTGACAGTAGAATGGGGTAGGAATGGAGAGGCAAGATCCTAGCTATGGAGTAGTTGTATACGCAACATGTTTACGAGTTCAGGCCCTTCTCGGAGGAAGTAACAACCCTATGTCTCGGAGCCCGGAGGCGGTCGACTGTATTATGTGCGTATGAGTTACAGGGGTGCGAACCCTTTACACTGAGGAGGGGGGTGGCTTATATAGAGTTCGCCAGACCCCTCCAGCCCTCAGTTATGCAGGGATTAAGGTACATTAAGATAGGGAGTTACTGGTAACGTTCCACATAAAGTGCTATGATGACCATAAAGCCACTTAATGACCGACCGTTTGCATGCAGACTGACTGTAGAACTCCTGGCGGTCGAGTGGTTGGCTTCATGGTCGAGTGTCTTCAGGTCCGTCGAGTGGAATCCTTCCAGGTCGACTGAAAGGTGGTTTCTTCAAGAGATGTACTTGGGGAGGGTATCTTGGACAGGTCCATGACTCTACCCTAGGTACATGGCTTCATCACCCAACACCACCACGAAGCTTCACCACAATGGATCGTGGCTCCAAGGTGACCTTTTCCGTCTTGGGTGCCCAAACACCCAAGAGTAATAAAACCCACAAGAAATATATGGCGGAGTAAAATTTCCTTTGGTGGATACGTAGATCTAGACCACCTCTCTCAATCCCTAGCAAATCAATAAGTTTGATTGGCTAGAGAAAGAAATTAGGCAAAATAGAGCTTAGGGCATTAATGGAGAAGATAAAAGACCAAGAGGCGGGTGGGAGGTGGAAGATCCACCTCCTTAAATAGTCCCTCATCAAACCCAACCATTATGCAGAAAATCACATGCGAGCGATACAACTGATCAAGAGAGCGGTACAACCACCCCAAGTCCCCTGAGCCATCTGCCAGGACTGAGCGGTACAACAACTCAGCTGTGTAGTACAACAGTCAACTGCGTGGTACAACCGCGCAAGGCAGGAGTGATTCCGATTGGTCAAGCGGTACAACCGCCCTCACCACTAGTTGTACCATTTATTAGTGTAATAACCGGTGAAACCGCTCCGGCACAACCCTGTACCGCTGGCCAAACCCGAAGGGAGACACCCTCAGGTGGTAGTTGGCCCAGTACGAGGGCCATCGGTGCCGCGCCAGGGGAGGTAGCATTACAACCGCCCATGTGGCCGGTACAACCGCCTAGCTTGTCCTGCGTTTACCTAGTCCACAAGGGAGAGGTACAATCGCTAGCATCAGCGGTACAACCACTTGAGTGCATTTTCTTGCATAGTCGGAATTGAGGATCTCTCCTCGAAATGGAAGGTAGATATGGTGGATATAATATGTATAGGTATACATGATTTGATCCACCCATACCTTCCGATGCAGAGCCCCTCTTAATAGTACAGATTTTCTACGACCAAAGAAATAAAAGCGTAGGAAATGCCGCCTCCGCTCTTTTCCATCCAGAGAGTGCCCAACTGTCTTGTGCCATATACACATGCATGTGTAACTTAAGCACACGGTTAGTCCATAAATTGTGTTGTCATCAAAATCAAAACCCTTAAGGCAAGAAATGCCCTTTCAATGTGGTAATTTTTCACCTGAAAAAGTTCTCAGAACGTATGACATCTAATTTTGAAAGTCTCATCGCGACGATTTTTATTGTGAAAACTTAATTTGTTCAAATAGTATGATATTATGTGATTTGTACAATAAGCAAGACCAGTTGAGGTGCTTACTACGGCCTAGTTTGCCGTATACCTCCCCTCTGGTCATGGGTTTGAATCCCATGTAACTTAGCTCTTTTTGTACTCTGTATTTTACCCTATTTAGCACCCACTTCAAAAAAGTCGACCACGCAGGAAAGGAGAAAGACAATTGGACAACGAGAAAGGAAAAAACATTGGTCATGAACTGGTGGAACGTGGGTTAAACATTGTTCGGTAATGTTGCTTACAAGAACTGGTGGAACGTGGGTTAAACATTGTTTGGTAATGTTGCTTACAAACATAACATTTGCCAACTATCAAGCTCCTCAAGCATTATGTAGCAGATTCCTGGTATAACTTTTTCCCATATATTAATTTTAAAAACCATCCCACACTAGTTCATATTTAATCTAGTCATGATAAGCCCTATTGCCCCCCCCCCCATTTGCCCGCATTTTCCCGCTAAAACATGACACCGTCGCACCTCACCCCACTGGTTGTCGCCCCCGACTTGGATAACTGGTGGAAGGGAAAGCATGCCCCTGTCGCACTCCCGACTAACCTCACCGGTGCCGGAGACCCACCGCCAACCATAAATTTGGCAGTGCAATCACCAAAACAACAACGCCAAGGCAAGAACATCATTGAGAATGGTTCATCATCGGCGGCTGCCGCCACTTGCTCCGCTACGACCATCCGACCGCTTTTGCCCTAGCCGACTAAACAGGACCATTAACCGTTAGCCAAGGCGGCAGACAACACAACGAGAAATAAGAATAAGAAAAAGAATAAGGGTTCAACCGCCCCGACACTTCCCCCTTCGTGATCCCGTGGTGCCAACAACTATTGCACAACCTCCTACAGCCGCGTCACCACCTCCGGCAGCCGTCGACAAACCGAACTTGGACGGGACAAGGAGTGAGGCCGACGTGCTCGAGGATATGACCGAAGGGTAATTTTTTGATTTGGGATTACAATTGCTTAAGAGAAAGATGCATGATGTGATATTGGTTGCTAGGTTCTTTCTTTGCTTTTTTAGTAAGAGAATCTACAACCAGATGCCGCATATCCGCCCCAAATGCCCGGGAGGCCTGCTCGTCACTACCTGGATGCAAAATTGCCACCCAACCGGACATGGTAAATCCGTCCCAAATGCCCGGACTGACCGACACTCCCCATACACACAACATATCTAGGGCAGATATGAGGACACCCGAATGCGCCTGCCACATCGGATCTGACCCATAGTGGCCCACCCAACCCCACATATATTCAACCCTATCCACACTTAGGGCCAAACCCTAGTCGCACTCCATTCTCCTCCCATAGTGCCCAAGCTCTTCTCTGGTGAACTTCGATGTACTCCTTCATGGTGGGCACTAGATCTGACTCCGAGATGTCCGGAGAGGACTGGAACCTCATCCCTTGCAATCCTGAGGAGCAGATGGCCATCTGCACTGCTCTCTAACGCTCTCGGGTGGAGTGCGCCCACCCGTGGACTTCATCGATCCCGCGGGAATCCATTGCCTCTGCTAAACTGGCGCTAGGATCCACCGGGGCCGGTGGATCACTGCATTTGGTCACGACCTCGCAGGAAGCGGTGACCACCACCGCATGGCAAAGTACCCCGTTGTGCGTGTGGAACATTTTAGGTCGCCCACGGTGTTGACCGCCAAAATGGGGGCCATATCCGCCTCCATGGTTTGCGGATGAAATGAGAAGGATGTACGGCGTGCACGCCCTTGAAGCGAAGGCCGCGAGGCGGAGCCAGTGGAATCGCACACTGGCATGGTCAGCGAGGAGGAAGCCCTCCATCCCTGCATCACCATGAAGATGCGAAGGAGTCCGATCCATGTCATGGAAAAAAAGGAAAGCTGAGCGGTCCGTGGCATGGTCGGACTACCTCCCAAGGAGGAGAAGGACGAGGACGACGATGGATCGGACAACTCCAGCAATGAGCAGATTCGCCTCGATCCGTTTTGCATCTTCGACCGTTACTTCCGCAAGGAATACGACAAGGGCAAGGGAGACCATGCATGAACTTCTTCCGTTGTTGTTTCCTTCATAGTTAAGTAGAACATGTCAAATTTTGGTAGTTCAATGACTTGTGTTCAACTACGTATGTTCAATGTTGCATGAGACTAGTATGGATTTGAGGTTTTGGTTTGATGGATCCGGTGGTGGAAGCATACTTTTAGTGCATGCCCGGTCAATGTCTGCGGGTGCTCTCGGGCGCGACCGTGAATGTATATGGGCCCGGATTAGGCAACTCCTACACTAGATTCTCTAAGCAATTGAATGATGATTCAACCACTTTCATGAATGAATTGAATGTATGGCACACACTCGGTCCCAATGAGATTGCCATGTGATACGTCTTCAACGTATCAGTAATTTTTTATTGTTCCATATTATATAGTATCAATCTTGGATGTTTTATAACCTTTTGTTATATTTTATATCATTTTTTGGGACTAACCTATTAACCCAGTGCCAAGTGCCAGTTATTATTTTCTGCTTGTTTTTGGTTTTCCAGTAAATCGGTACCAAACGAAGTCCAAATGCTATGAAACTTTTTAACAATTTTTTTCTAGACAAGAGAGACCCTAGAAACTTCAGGAGGAGACCATATGAGAAGAGATGAGACAACAAGGAAACAGGGCGCGCCCAGGGGATAGGCGCGCCCTGATGCCTTGTGGGACCCACGTGGCTTCGACTGACTTACTTTTAACTCTATAAATTCTCTAAAATCGGGAAACCCACAGAGAGCCACCCCAAACACTTTTTCCGTCGCCGCAAGTTTCTGTTCTTCCGTGATCCATCTGGAGGCCTTTTTCGGCATTCTGTCGGAGGGGGGATCGATCATGGAGGGCTTCTACATCATCCTTGCCGCCTCCCTTTGATGCGTGTATAGTTTACCAAAGACCAATGGGTCCATAGTTAGTATCTAGATGACTTCTTGTCTCTCTTTGATCTTCAGTACAATGTTCTCCTCGATGTTCTTGGAGTTCTATTCAATGTAATCTTATTTTGCAGTGTGTTTCTTGGGATCAGATGAATTGTGGGTTTATGATCAGATTATTCACGAATATTAATTAAGTCTTTTCAAGAAATTCACTTTGGCACATAGATGTAGATGCACCCATTGTTTAAGTATACATTTTAAAAAGTAAAAAAAATGAGAAAAAAATACCGCGTGTACATCCGGACATTATATGTTTGTGCACACAGTTTCGCTAAAAAGGGAATTTTTTGTGGCTTGTGTAAAAAACAAAATTTTCGATGTTTGATTATAACTATTTCGGAGACATTTTTTAAAATCTTTTTATACATGCCACAAAAAATGTTCTTTCTTTGAGAATTTTTGTGCGAACATAGAATGTCCGGATGTACACACAAAATTATTGTTTGATTTTTTTTAAAATTGATCCGTGCTATATTTTTTTTCATAATAGGTGTATCTACACCTATGAGGCAAAACACAACTCTTAGTATTTTCTAAATTCTTTTATGCATGGTTATTATAGTATTTTATTTCTCTTCGATTTATCCGTATAGTTTGGCCAACTAGATTGATTTTCCTTGCAATGGGTGAGGTGCTTTGTGATGGGTTCAGTCTTGCGTTGCTCAATCCAAGTGACACAAAGGGACATGCCATGCCACGTATTTGTATTGTTGCCATTAAGGATAAAAAGATGGGGTTTATTCATATTGCTTGGGTTTACTTTGTCTACATCATGTCATCTTGCTTAAGACGTTACTCTGTTTTCATTAACTTAATGCCCTAGATGCATGCTGGATAGTGGTCGATGGGTGGAGTAATAGCAGTAGATGCAGGCAGGAGTCGGTCTACTTGTCTCGGGTGTGATGCCTATATACATGATCATTGCCTTGAATATCGTCATAACTATGCGCTTTTCTATCAATTGCCCAACATTAATTTGCTCACCCATCGTATGTTATGTGCTTGAGAGAGAAGCCTCTAGTGAACACTATGGGCCCCGGGTCTACTTTTATCATATATAAAAAACACAAAAATACCTTTCTACACTTTTATTTATTTTATTTTGTTTACCAATTTCTCTTATCACCTACCACAACGAGATTTGATCTTTGCAAATAACCACCGAGGGGATTGACAACCCCTTTGTTTGTGTTAGGTGCAAGTATTTGCTTTTGTGTGTGCAGGTGCTGCTAACAAGGTTCTGTGTGTTTCTCCTACTAGATTGATAACCTTGATTCTTAAGTGAGGGAAATACATATCTCTACTGTACTACTTCATCCTCTCCTCTTTGGAGAAATCCCAAAGCAGTTCACAAGTAGCACCATGTCAATGCCATATACCCAAGAGATGACGAGAAATGCCAATGTTGTTGATGAGGTCGGAGAGACCCAAGCTAACAAGAAGAGAAGTAGGTTTTGCAAGTATAAGACCGAGGAAGACAAAGCTTTGTGTGAAGCTTGGGTCAACATCTCTCTCGATGCCACGTTAGGGGCTGACCAAACAATGGATGTTTTTTTCAAAGGGCCACAGAGTACTACAATAACAATGTGACCATTCGATCCAACCACACAATCGGATTTCTCACTCCTCATTGGAGTGTGATCTAAGATCAATGCAACTGGTGGGAATAATATGTTGAGCTAGTCAACCTTGCGTCGCCAGGTGGAGTGCCCATCAACGAGAATGAACCCGTCATTCAAGCTCTTTACAAGGAAAGGAACAACAAAAACGTCTCAAAAGCATTTACTTTGCATCATTGTTACACGGAGCTTGATGGCCATGAAAAGTGGAGAACAAGAAACCTTGAAACCACAGAGAAGAGGCAAAGACTCAACACCAGTGTTGATGATGGTGATTTGGTCGATAATCCATCCACTCCTCATGTGCGTCCGGATGGATTGAAAATTGCAAAGCATGAAGAATGGTTGTGTTGGAGCATACAAGGAAGAGTTGATTGCGATGGTGGATGTTAAGAGGGCATTGGTGGCGATTGGGAGGAGGAGAAGATGACTTGTTTCTATGAGATGGAATTGATGGAGGAGACAAAATAGAAGGAAAAGGTGATAGCCGAGGAGATAAAGGTGCTAGCATAAGAAAAGAAAAACTTGAACTTGAGGTGACAAGCCTTGAAATTGAGGTCGCGGAGAAAAAGAAAAAGATTGAGAGTGAGGAGCAAATGTTGCATTAGCGGCTGAGGAGCAAAGGAACAAGAGGGTGGCCGAGGAACATGCAACCATGTGGATGGATCCTAGCAAGATGGATGAGAAGGCAAGGCAATATTGGGAGTTTAATCATGGCGACATCTTGGCTAAGATATGTGCTGGCAGCAGCAATGGTGGCGACGACAATGGTGGTGCCACCGGTGACAACGCGAGTGCGTGAAGCCCTTGTGAACTATGATGGCATTTGGTCCACCATGTGTTGATGGTTTTTTTGGAATGGACTTATTCATCAATGCCTTTTGGCACAAATTATGGTTATGTTTAGTTGTTTGATAGATCCGTCCAAGGTACATTAGAATGCATGTTTGGATGACAATGCCTTAACTAAACATAAAAATGGAAATAAATTGCCGTGCAAACAGAGAAATAAATGATCATATATATTTGGGTTTATTTAAGTGGCCAAATAGGAAGGACCAAGGCATCCAAAATTTCCTCTTTAACCACACCAATTTTGGTCCATTAATTATCTTTGAGGCCCACACATCGCTCTATTGCCTAATAAATATGACATTCCCCTAGAGATCCGCAGTGGGTCACATGTATGGCCAATCTCCCCTTCAGTTACTGCATGTATTGGAAGGAAAATAGAATTAAGGAAGAAATGAATTATCGGATTTTCTTAGAGGCCTAAGATAGCTAAACTGGATAAATAGTTCATTGGGGTTTGTGCTATTGTAAATAGCTTAACATGCCTTTAGTTTATTTTTCATCAATATCAAAATAATAGTTCCACTTAGAAAAGTTATGTATGTATGCTACAACTAATTTATTAGTAGCTCGTCGACCAGGTCTTAAGCTTGAGACCACTTGACTCTGACTATAATAAAATTATATTTTGACCATTTCTCTCAAAAGTCCAAATTGGTATTCATAAGCGAACAATATATTTTAACACTTTGAAGCATGTCAGCTTATTTCACAATAGCGAAATTATTCTTGTAACACAACAACAACAAATAAGGAGGCGCATGAAAGTCACCATGGCATGCTCGTATCCCGGACCTCCAACACCTGTTTATTGATCAACGATGGTGGTGGCGGTGTCAAGGGTAACGCCACCCCCATGTTTTCGTTGGGGACCGGCGAGGGAGGGTTCTTCATCGGTATCCTCTGCCCCAAGCGCCTCACAACCCTCATCCCAAACACCTTTTCCCCTTCATGATGCAGCCCATCTGAACGACCCCACACACCAATGTTGCCACCTAGCATCATCATAGTTATTACATTAATGCACGCATCCATACATATGAACAACAAATCTAGGATTCGGAAATATCCAAAGGGAACTCAGTTGCGCATATAGATATACCTGGAGCATGACGTGGTGGGTCATGTGCGGCGGCCACACATGGATAGGATGCCATCAGTGGTAGGAGGAGGAGGAGGAAGGCGATGAAGAGAAAACATGTGTCCCTCCGTTGGTAGATCATGGCGTCTAGAGGGGAAGAGTTGGGTACGATGAGAGATCTGGAAGGCAAAGAGGAAAGAGAGGGGAAATTGCCTACACAATGATCAGAGTAGTTAACACATCGGTTGCCCGTGAAGCTGCAAAACAAGGGGAGGCAATGGAATAAATAGGGGGAAAGGGTTGGGAGCAAGCTAAAAAGGAAAAAAAACTTGCACGCAAACCAAATAAAAATGGGGGTTCGAGTCAGTAGCTGCATGGGATAGACAGCAGGAGTTGTTCGTTGTTCGTTGTCCTATAGCGACACTCTTAAATCCTCTGCCAGCCAGTAGAATGGATACGATTTTGGCTCTGCTCGTCTTGCAGGTGTTGACCATGCATGGCTAGATGTATGTTGCTTGCAGTTCCACCCTGGTGATACACTTCCTTTGCCAATTGCCGTGTAGCCCTTCCCCTTCACATCTCTTACGCGGCAAAGTGGATCAAGCCGCCAGCCCATGATTAGGCCGGACCAAAATGATATTTTGCCCACCAGAGGCCCATAACCTTTGTCATTTAATCAATCGATATACTATTAACCTTATTTTTTTCCCTAAAAGAAGGGGTGACTAAAGATAGAGAAACTAGAGAAAATCTTCCGTACGAAGTGTGAGAGAACAACACAACTCCAACATTGTACTTGCAAAGATAATGCTAAAGGTTTGGAGTCGTTCAAGTTAGGCCCTGGGCGAAGAAAGGGCTCCCTCAGTTCCCCGATGCCACTGTGGTTTTTCCTCCCCTTCTCCGGCCTCTCCGGCGGTGGGCGGGTGGGGTGAGGGAGTCCTGGATTAGGGGGTATCCGGACAGCCGGACTATATACCTTGGCCGGACTGTTGGACCGTGAAGATACAAGACTCAAGACTTCGCCCCATGTCTGGATGGGACTCTCCTTTGCGTGGAAGACAAGCTTGGCGATCCGGATGTTAGATCTCCTTCTTTGTAACCGACTCTGTGTAACCCTAGCCTCCTCCGGTGTCTATATAAACCGGAGGGTTTAGTCCGTAGGACAACAACAATCATAATCATCATACGCTAGCTTCTAGGGTTTAGCCTCTACGATCTCGTGGTAGATCAACTCTTGTAATACTCATATCATCAAGATTAGTCAAGCAGGAAGTAGGGTATTACCTCCATCGAGAGGGCCCGAACCTGGGTAAAACATCATGTCCCCTGCCTCCTGTTACCATTAGCCTTAGACGCACAGTTCGGGACCCCCTACCCGGGATCCGCCGGTTTTGACACAGACATTGGTGCTTTGATTGAGAGTTCCTCTGTGTTGTCGCTGCAAGACTCGATGGCTCATCTCGTTGTCAAAGACAACATCACCTCTGGGGGAGCCCTGGCGGTAGGCCAAACTCTCCGACTAGGCGGCTTCGTCATGACCGCCCGATCGGCTGCCGCGCCGACGATGACCTCTCGGGTCATCAAAAACAGCCTCCACGTCAATTCAGAACTCGCCGAACAGATGGATCCAATGGAGCTCTCCTCCCTTAATGAGCTCTTGGATTGCATCGCCACTCTGGGAGTCGCTACAGTCTACGATCGGATTGGGTTTAAACCCGACCAAAGGGATATTAAATCCCCACCGGTCACCCATGAGATAGCGGTAGTGGAAGAGCCACACATGGATTATCCCTCTACTTTGAGGACGAACTATGTCCGGATTACCGAGCTCTCTGAGCCGGATACCCGCTCGCAGGAGGACATGACCCAGACCCCGGACTTAGAATCGGGTAACGAGCCAGAAAAATTGGGCAACATCCCAGAGTCCGAGCTACCAAGCCCGGAAGCTCCTCCGCCCCTGGATGTCAAATCGGGTCAGAATTCGGACTTAACTACGCCCACCCACCTTGACTTATGCCGTCTTTCCCATATCAGACAAGAGCCCAAAGAGACAGTACATTGCTACTGGGCCAGATTCCTCCTTGTGATAAACAGGGTCAAGGACTGTCGTGAGGAGGACGCAATCTCACTTTTCTGCAAAAATTGCACGAACAAAGGGATCCTCAATGCTATAAGTCACCGTAACATAGTACACTTTGCTGACTTAGCAGCCATAGTACAGAAGTACCATGCGATGGAAAGCGCCTGGAAAACCCAAACAGACTTCTGGGATAATCCACCTCTCAATAAACCCTTCGTCCGAACTAAAAGGGCAAACTCTCGTAAGTTACCCGATCCAATTCCCAAAAAACCAAAGCCCACTCCAGGGCGTGGAACCGTATTGGAAGAATGGCTCAATGGGCCATGCAAAATTCACAGCACGTCGGATACTACACCAACGCATAGCCTTAGAGCATGTTGGATACTCCGGCAGGTAGCAAAAAGCGGCGAGGATCTTCTTGTAAACCATAAAGCAGAGCAACATCTCGCCGAAGACAACAATGCGGTACTGACAATCTTTGAGGCTTTCACCTCAAATAATAGGCGCAAGCAAGCTCATCGAAATTTCGCTGAAATCTGCCACGTAGCAAAAATAAATCCATGGAGCGACACTGCTATAACCTTCACTGCCAGTGACGAACCTCAATTCCAGACAGTCTGGGCACCAGCCGCTTTGTTTCTTAGCCCAATCGTGGACGACTTTCGGCTCACTAAAGTACTCATGGACGGTGGAAGCGGATTAAACTTGATCTATGAAGAAACGCTCAACAAGATGGAAATTGATAAAAGCCGCATTGAGCAAAGCGGCACGACCTTCAGGGGAATCATCCCTAGTCGGGAGGCACGATGTGCGGGAAAAATCACACTCGATGTGGTATTTGGCACCCCGGAGAATTATTGGTCCGAAGAAATCACGTCCCAAGTGGCCCCTTTTAGCAGCGGATACCACACCCTTTTAGGGCGGGACGCATTCACGAGCTTTCAAGCTATACCCCATTACGGGTACATGAAGCTTAAAATGCCCGGACCCAATGGAATCATCACTCTAGCAAGTGATTCGGACGTCGCACTCCGTGCCGAAAATAAAAATGCAGCACTAGCCCTGGAAGAATTATCCAAAGCCCTAGCGGCCAAAGAACTAACAACGCTGCGCGCCACAGTGGACAGGGACGACGTGATACTTGACAAACGACCCAAGTCCACCTCATTCAAGCCCGCAGACGAGATAGTCAAATTCCAGGTCCATCCAATGGACCCCACAAAGACAACTTCCATCGGGACACAGTTGAGCCCCACAATGGACGCCGCACTGCGAGAATTCCTACGCGAGAATTGGGACATTTTCGCCTGGCATCCTTCAGACATGTCGGGCATCCCACGCAGGCTGGCCGAATGCAGCCTCAATATACTTAAAGGATACAAGCCAGTCAAACAGACTCTTAGGCGCTTCTCAGAGCCTAAACGGCAAGCCATGGGAGAAGAGCTAGCCAAGCTACTTGAGGCCGGATTCATCAGAGATATAAAACATCCGGATTGGCTGGCAAATCGGGTAATGGTACCAAAGAAGGTTAAAACCTGGCGCCTATGTGTCGATTTCAAAGACCTCAACAAAGCCTGCCCCAAGGATCCCTTCCCCCTCCCTCGCATTGACCAAATCATCGACGCCACCGCAGGACACAACTCACTATGTTTCCTCGACGCATACTCCGGATACCATCAAATAAAGATGGCAGAATACGACCAAGCCGCAACGGCCTTCATAACGCCATATGGCCCCTTCTGTTTCAACACTATGCCTTTTGGGCTCAAAAAGGTCGGCGCAACCTATCAACGTATGATTCAGACATGCCTGGAGAAGCAAATCGGCAAAACAGTGGAGGCATATGTGGATGACGTGGTCATAAAAACAAGGCACGTCGAAACTTTAATAGATGACTTGAGACTCACGTTCGACAACCTCCGAACATACGACATCAAGCTCAACCCGGAAAAATTTGTTTTCGGCGTACCCTCTAGGAAGTTGCTCGGCTTCATCGTTTCCAATAGAGGAATCGAAGCAAATCCGGCAAAAATTTGAGCTCTTTCGCAGTTGGCTATCCCAACAGACCTCAAGCATATCCAAAAACTAACTGGATGTGTGGCTGCCTTAAGCCGCTTTATCTCCCGATTAGGAGAAAAGACACTACCTGTAGCGACCCGACCTCAGATGGTCAAGTCTTTGTGCTTCTGTGTCATCCCTGGATCGGTAATGCTGACACACACAGTACTCGAAGGATTTATAAGCAAAGTAGCAATCACACACTTATTACATCGAATGTCTCAAAAGAGAACTTATTACAATAATATGGCTTAAGGCCATCTAATACGATAACAGCGGAAGGCTTGGAAGGTAAAGTGAGTCCATCAACTCCAACGGCATAACTGAGCTGCACGGCAACGACCTACAATCCTCACTCCTCGTCTGAAAAGTCTGCAACATAATACGTTGCAGCCCGAGAACGGGTCAGCACATGGAATATGCTGGCAATATAACACATTGAGAGTAATGAAGGAATGAGCTATGCTACATGCATATCTGGCTGGTGGAAAGCTCTATGGTTACAGTTTTGCAAAAAGCCAATTTTTTCCTACATCAAAGGAATAAATTTTACTTTAACTATCATGGTGGTTGAAACATCATTGAGAAGGTACCCCCCAACTCAGATGATCCCAATTAGGGTAATTAACATCCCAGCAATATTAATTTAGAGTGACGAGATACATGTGAATACTCAAGTACTAGATACTCAGAATTGTCCATAACCGGGGACACGGCTAACCATGATTAGATTGTACACTCTGCAGAGGTTTGCGCACTTTTCCCCACAAGACTCGATCGCCTCCGTTGGTTTCTCGCACTTCATGGTGTTTGAGAGACGGATGACCGAGACACAGTCTTTCAGAAACATTAACTCTCTACTCCGGATAGATCATACCAAACCTATAAACCCACTACCTGCTGACCTACCTCTTCGAGAGCTTCACGTAACTTACTCAACTATGCTAGAGCCCATAATAGCTTGTGGCTGCACACGGAAGTTTCTAGCATGAATAATCTCAATTCCCTTTGAGCCTGGGTGGCGGTCCATAGGAAGATCACACAGGTACCCCGGGATTTCCAAAAAAAAACAGACAACACTGGGTTCCCCAGGTGCCTCAATCCACCCAGATGTGTATTTAAGTTGCCACCTTAAAGTAAACCATTAATTAACAATCTCACATCTGTCGTGAATATCTCTCAAACCCAATCCACGTCTACGAGCATAGCATGGCAATATAAGCATAACGTAGAAGTAACTCCCAAGGTTTGAAAGTAACAGGGCAATAGGTTCCTACCTCATCATCTACTTCCCAACCCACAAATTAATGACATCCTAATCATGCTATGTTTGAGGGTTGAAACTAATGCATAAAAACTGGGGATGAAAAGATATGATCAAGTGTTACTTGCCTTGCTGACGATCCGTAAATCCTAGAGACTCGTAGTAACACGCTTCGCACTCCGGGAATTCTATCGCAAGCAAACAATACATACATAAGCAACAAACAAAGATGCACAAACGAAACTTCAACTGAAAGAGGTTGACCGGAGAGTTCAACTTAAGAACTCCGGTTTGCAAAAAGAATCAAACCAAACGGAACAACGAAACTCAAACGGCGAGAGAAACAAGGTCCGTTTACTAATCTGATCTAGAGTCAAATTTTACACAGACAAAAACTGGTTTAAGTTGATCATTCGGAAAGAGGGTTTCGATACGAAACTCCAAGCGCTTGAATCGCCTGATTCCGATAAACGAGCGAAAAGATAAACATGTTTGAAAATTGGATCTGAAATTGCGATCGGAATAACCGCGGAATAAATCGAATAAAAGAAAAACGACGAACGGTTAAACGAATGAACGTTCTTTGACAGAACCTAAACAGTGAACATGTTCGTTAAAACGAACGGACGAACGGACGTTCGTTAAATAAATAAACCAACAAAAAATAAACCGATAAAAAAACGATCTAGGGTTTTATATAAAAAACCGAAGGGTTTTCTAAAAAAACGGCGGGGTTTGGGTACCTCCGGCGAGGCGCGTCCGGCGAGCGGGCGGCTCCGGCGGGTCCGGGGTGGGGCGGGGGTCGGCGAGGGCGGCGGCGGCTCGGCGGGAGGCGGCGACGGCGCGGGGAGGGACGGCGGCGACGGCGCGGGGCTCCGGCGGCTCGGGGCTCCGGCGGCTCGGGCTCCTCGGGCTCCGGCGGGGCAGGGGTCGGGTGGCGGTGGCGGGTGGTGGTGGCGG
>LR880971.1:758139300-758150388 GCA_904067115.1 Aegilops sharonensis | reverse complement strand
CATGTTGCCACTTATCTTTTCTCTCACCCTCGCTAATGATGGTCGCGATGTCCACGTGATCACAATGCATTTGACGTGGTAAATCCCAAGGCTATGAGCTTGCCACTTCATGCCACACTTGTCATTATGTTGCGCAAGGGAATGTTTAAAACTTAATTTTTTCTATCTCATCAACCACAAACTACTAACAATGCTTAGACATATAAAGAGTTTTCAAAAACTAATCAAATCCTATACATAAAAGACCTTTGAATCGGCGAACAGTTTAGCGAATCGAAAAAGTTCTTTTTTGCAATTTTGGATTTTTTATAAATCACAAACATTCATTTTGTTTATGAGCATCTTTTGAAATGCATGACTAGTTTTCGAATACATCAACATTTCTTGACTCAACATTTTTTTAATCGATGACTTTTAAAAATATTGGAGAACTAATTTTAAAATTTGTGATTTTTTTGAACTTTTGTGAATTTGTAAATTTTTTTAACTTTTGTTAACAAACTCTAAAATTCCATGGATTTTTTTTCAGATACACGAATGTGTTTCGAATACATGGTTATTTTTTTAAAATCATGAACATGATACTTTTTGCTGACCACTTTTTAAAATCATTATTTTTATAATTTGTGAACCGTATGTAAATTCACCGACACTTTTCAAATCCGAGAAAATTTGATGATTTTCCATTTTTGAATGCACAAATATTTTATTCTTTAACAATTTTCTGAAACTCGTAACTTATAAATTTGGAATATCCTGAATTAATTTAAAATGAGAAACATATGGAATATCCCGAGTTTTCCATTTTTGAATTAACAATCATTTTATTTTCTGAAACGGAAATAAATGAGAAAAGAAAAAAGACAAAATTGAAAAAAAAAAAAGATATGTGAAGCCCCGCACATGGGCCGGCCCATTAATACAGTGAACGTTGTGAGAAAAGTAAGGGAGTAAGTGTGAAAGGTGGGAATCGAACCCTGACCTCCAGGGAAGAAAAACAATGAGTTAGCCACTGGAGCATTCATGCGTCTGTGTTTAATAAGGGAGTCATATATTTAAAGGACTAACGGCAGAGGGTACTTTTGAAAAAAAAATCAAATCGTTTTCTTTACTTATGGGTGGCATAGTGGGTAATTTATATCAACTTCGGGGGTATTTTTTTTTGACGGACGACAGAAACCGAATTCTTTTTATTATTAGGTAGAGATTTAACCGTGTTAGACGGAAAAGGGGCAAAAGTGTCTTTTTGCACTCGTGATGCATCGCTCTATTTGCCATTTGCCACGTGAATGTAGCAACAGCTCACATACGCATGAACCTTTCCGCTATGAGAATGTGTGGCAATCCTATAGTGATTATGAGCAACTGGTCTTTGATACTTGGCACGCTCAAGTTCGGCAGCCAGGATTGTATGGCGTTATGGACTCTCTTGAAGCCTTCCAGCGTAAACTAGCACCATGGGGAGTCCGCGAGTTTGGGTGTCTGACCAGGACTGTCAGGCAACTTCAAAACCGGCTGGATAGGCTACGTTGCCAGTCGGTGGGACGTGGCCCATCAGATGAAGAAAAGGCCACCATGTCAAAGCTTAGAGAAGCTCTCCGTCTGGATGAGATATGATTGAAACAGCGTTCTCGGGTTCACTGGCTGGGTGAAGGGGATGGGAACACGGCCTATTTTCATGCACAAGCAAAGCAGCGTAAACGCATTAATAAGATCGCAAATCTTGCGCGATCAGATGGCTCGGTTTGTGCCTCGGGAGAAGAAGATAAGGATGAAATTCTTGCTTTCTATCAAGCACTATACACCTCTCAAGGTTATAGCAATTGTGATGATTTGTTATCACATGTACCTTGTCGGGTTANAAAATTTGATGATTTTCCATTTTTGAATGCACAAATATTTTATTCTTTAACAATTTTCTGAAACTCGTAACTTATAAATTTGGAATATCCTGAATTAATTTAAAATGAGAAACATATGGAATATCCCGAGTTTTCCATTTTTGAATTAACAATCATTTTATTTTCTGAAACGGAAATAAATGAGAAAAGAAAAAAGACAAAATTGAAAAAAAAAAAAGATATGTGAAGCCCCGCACATGGGCCGGCCCATTAATACAGTGAACGTTGTGAGAAAAGTAAGGGAGTAAGTGTGAAAGGTGGGAATCGAACCCTGACCTCCAGGGAAGAAAAACAATGAGTTAGCCACTGGAGCATTCATGCGTCTGTGTTTAATAAGGGAGTCATATATTTAAAGGACTAACGGCAGAGGGTACTTTTGAAAAAAAAATCAAATCGTTTTCTTTACTTATGGGTGGCATAGTGGGTAATTTATATCAACTTCGGGGGTATTTTTTTTTGACGGACGACAGAAACCGAATTCTTTTTATTATTAGGTAGAGATTTAACCGTGTTAGACGGAAAAGGGGCAAAAGTGTCTTTTTGCACTCGTGATGCATCGCTCTATTTGCCATTTGCCACGTGAATGTAGCAACAGCTCACATACGCATGAACCTTTCCGCTATGAGAATGTGTGGCAATCCTATAGTGATTATGAGCAACTGGTCTTTGATACTTGGCACGCTCAAGTTCGGCAGCCAGGATTGTATGGCGTTATGGACTCTCTTGAAGCCTTCCAGCGTAAACTAGCACCATGGGGAGTCCGCGAGTTTGGGTGTCTGACCAGGACTGTCAGGCAACTTCAAAACCGGCTGGATAGGCTACGTTGCCAGTCGGTGGGACGTGGCCCATCAGATGAAGAAAAGGCCACCATGTCAAAGCTTAGAGAAGCTCTCCGTCTGGATGAGATATGATTGAAACAGCGTTCTCGGGTTCACTGGCTGGGTGAAGGGGATGGGAACACGGCCTATTTTCATGCACAAGCAAAGCAGCGTAAACGCATTAATAAGATCGCAAATCTTGCGCGATCAGATGGCTCGGTTTGTGCCTCGGGAGAAGAAGATAAGGATGAAATTCTTGCTTTCTATCAAGCACTATACACCTCTCAAGGTTATAGCAATTGTGATGATTTGTTATCACATGTACCTTGTCGGGTTACACCGGCCATGAACGACTTGTTGTGTAAACCATATGAAGCCTCGGAGATAACCACTTCACTATTCCAAATTGCGTCGTCGAAGGTGCCCGGGGTGGACGGATTCACCACAGGTTTTTATCAGCGCCACTGGAACTTATTGAAAGATGACATAATCCCGGAGGTGCTTGATTTTCTGAATGGTGGTGAGCTACCAGCTGGACTAAACGACACTTCTATCACGTTAATTCCGAACGTGCGTCATCCACAGAATATTTCACAATATCGTCCCATTGCATTATGCCCAGTCCTTTACAAGATTGCTGTCAAGGCGGTAACCAATCGGCTGAGGCCATGTATGGACGAGATTGTCAGTGAAGAACAAAGTGCTTTCGTCCCGGGTCGTTTGATCACGGACAATGTCCTAGTGGCATATGAAAGTGTTCATACGATGAAAAGGCGGAAGAAAGGGAGAAACTACTCGTGTGCCATCAAATTGGACATGATGAAAGCCTATGATCGCGTCGGGTGGCACTTTCTCGAGGCCATGCTCTTGAGACTTGGTTTTGCCGGCAACCTGGTAAGACTAATCATGAAATGTGTAACTTCAGTTTGGTTCTCTGTTCGAGTTAACGGGGAGCTGTTGCCTTTCTGTACTCCCTCTACAGGACTTCGACAGGGTTGCCCTATATCACCATACCTCTTCTTATTATGTGCCGAAGGATTTTCCTCGCTGCTGAAGTTGATGCGGAGAATCCTACGATCATCCCCATGTACACTCGAGCCTACGCCATTGGACCTAAGATGAACTCGCTCCTTTCCGAATCTTCCCTTTCCGCATGTAAGACATGGATGCTACTTCAAGCGTGGACCTTGTGCATACTCAGGTACACCCGAGTAGACCATGGAGAGCCCAAGGACCAAGGCCAAGCGTGTGCGGGAGCGAAGGAAGGAGAAGGAAGAAGAGCCAGCTGCTACAGCGGCCGGACATCCGGCCCCAGCCCGGACATCCGGCCCGACCCCCGGAAATCAGGCCCCTTCCTATCCAGAGAGCTCCAGAAGCGACCTTGACAGCCCGGACATCCGGCCCCATGCCACAGACATCCGGCTCCTCCTGAAGCCCCGGACATCCGGCCCCTTCGCCCGGAAATCTGGCCCCGCCATCACCGAATGCATCTGGAAGACCCAGGCCAGCCCGGACATCCGGCCACCCAGCCCGTCCCGAAGGCCTGGACATCCGGTCCCCAGCCCGGACATCCGGCACCTGCCTGTGCGCAGAGAACGGGCCAAGGGCCCATGTATCCCCCTCTCACTTACCCCTTCATTGGCTAGCACTATATATACTCCTCCACCTCCTCCTAGAGTTAGGGTTAGCAAAGGATTAGCTCATTTAGAGATAGAGCTTTGCTCATCCATATCGGATCTACTCCACGAGAGAGACCGCGGCCTCTACGGAGAAGATCCACCTTGGATTCAAGACCCCTCACGGGAAGATCCCCTCGTGGATTCAAGACCTCCTCACGGAGAAGAACCGGTTACCCTATGTATCGTCCATTGTTGATTGTGGA
Organism: Aegilops sharonensis; assembly: GCA_904067115.1. Lineage (NCBI taxonomy): Eukaryota > Viridiplantae > Streptophyta > Magnoliopsida > Poales > Poaceae > Aegilops > Aegilops sharonensis. The sequence goes on along the minus strand of LR880971.1, from coordinate 758,145,787 downwards.
TCGTGTATCTCTTTGTGTTTCGAGGATCTAGCACATGTGTGATTGTTCTTGTTGGTTTGAGTGATTCTCGTGTTTCCCCTCGTTTTCCCCTCGTGTTCTTCGCGGGATCCGCTCCTTTCGTGAAAGATCGGGCAACTAGGGTTCCACCCTACATCATCTTGGATCAGAGCAAGGTTTATCACGAATTTGGAGCCCCTACCCCTTGTTTTCTAGCTTGATTTTGTTGTGTTCTTCCCCAAATTCGAAAATTCCCCACCAAAAATAGCCCCAATTTTTTTGTGATTTGTTGGTTTGATGATGTTTTGTTGATTTTGATCCATGGATTTGCTTGGTTTCGAGTGGATCTAGCATTTCCCCAATTTTCCCCACCTTCCATCCACAAAATCCATCAAATTTTGCCCCCGAAATCATCAATTTCCGCCCCAAATTGAGTTTCGAAGTCCAAATACCGATCTGGAATCGTCGGGCCGGACATCCGGGCCTCAGGCCGGACATCCGGGCCCCAAGCCGGACATCCGACTCCTGGAGCACAAAATCCGCATGATTCTGGACATCAGCCCCTGGATATCCGGCCCCGACCCCGGATGTCCGACCCCTGGGATTTCAACTTTTCCCGTTTCACCGTTTTGTCCATAACTAATTCTTCCGGAGTCCGATTTTGACGTTCTTTAGCTCGTTTTGAAGCTCTTGACATCCCACATCACACAAAAATACCACCAACACCATTTGACTCCATCAAAATTTTGAAACTTTGGCATCTTTGCCAAGGGCTTCTACCACAACTTCCGCAAAACCACCATAGCCTTCCGCAACCTAACCCAATTTGTTCCCTATAGCATTAGTGGTTATTTGAGTTGTGATTCGAGTCTCCTAAGGTGTTTCAGCTACTTAGGGCCGGTTGCTTCTTCATCAACCACCACCATAACTTCCACATAGGCTTGACCACCATACACTTCCGCCACCGCAACTTAACCCAATTTTGTTTGTGTTGTGAGTTGTGTCTCCTAAGGTGTTTCGGCTACTTAGGGACCGTGCTTCCAACTCCGACACCGTGTATAGCCCATCATATCCTTCCACCTTAACCCATTTTGACCGGGTTTCCACCAATACTTCCGCAAACAACACCGCATTCCTGCTACCACCATTTTGACATTTGACGTGTGAGATTTTGAGTTCGCGGTTTTTCCGTTTCCTAAGGTGTTTCGGCTACTTAGGGACGAGTCTCCATCATCTTGGTATCTATATCAAGAACACCGCCACTCATCATCGCCAAGGATGGTAACCTCGACGACACCATTGTATATTCCCTTGCAATTGCATTGATAACCCCTAGCCCATTTTGCGTCACTTGCCTATCGAGACTAGCCATTGAGTATTGTCGGCAACGTTACTTGTGCACATTAGTGATCTATACCTCCCATTGCATATATATCATATCATATTGGTATCATCATACTTGTGTCACAAGTTTGTTCCCGCATATATACAATTGCTATCTTGGTTTGTGCATTGTGCAAAAGTGGCCATACAAAAAAAAGAGAATAAAGCTTTTAAGAAAAAGAGAAAGAGAAAAGAAGCTTGTAAGCAAGTGCCATAGCATCATACCACATAGCATAAGATTGTCATATCCGATCATCTTGGATCAAACACCGGGAACCGTACATACATAGCATACTTGGGGTAGAAAATTGATCCATTTTGCATATCATAGGTTGTGCACAAGTGTCGTATCCGCCTATAGAGCAATCGTGCTAGCGTCTCTCTTGAGTTGTGCAACACGAGCGTTTTCCGTGGATTCCACATTTTGTGCTCATTCCTTGGTTGCACGACCCCATTTATCTATCCGTGTGTGTGTTTCCGTGTGCCACATATTGCTATTGGTCTACTTGTTACACTTGCGAATTTGTGAATCTCTTTCAACATTATTGACTCTTGCTAACATTTTGCATCAAATTTTTTGTGCCACTATCCTCACCGAGCTCCACCATAAGCCTTATTTGTGTAGGTGTGAGAAACTGACAAGAATTGGTACCAATTGTGCTATTTCCATGTTACACATTGAATGATCATTGATCCATCTTCAACATCGGTCAAGGTACATTTGGTATAGTTCTTCTCTTTCTCCCACTCATATTTGCTCGAGTCTTGTGATGGATAGGCAAGGCATTTCATCTCCGGTCTTCGACAACAACAACGGTGCCGAACAACTACATCACCAAAGCGTCCATCTTCGATCTACAACGAAAAATGCAAGGCGCACAATCAAGATTGCGAGAGCGCATTGAGAACCTCTCCATCGACATTCGTCACTCCAAAGCAAGGAAAAGGGACTACATCGTCAACAAGCTTTCCGCACAAAAGGAGGAGCAAGATGCAAAGATGGAGGAGATTCAGGCCTTGATCAAGTCTACCTCCCCTTCGTCATCTTCAAGGCGGCGGCGAGCAAATCAATCATATTTGGAGCGCCCAAGCGATACAAGTGCAATTCGTTCACATCTCCATGGCGACCACCATGACGTTCGTGATCCACATCGTCATGAAGGGCAAGTCACCTCCAAGCATCATGTGCACGACGACGACGAACGACATCTACTACGAGCTCAAGCACGATAACGACACCATCATCATGAAGATGCTCGAGACGCGCAAACGTACAAGTCCCAACAAGCTCTACTTCACGCCAAGTCCAAGCTTCATGAGGAAAAGATAAGACCGTGAGACGAGCACCACCAAAACGAAGCTACGACTACCACCACCACTTCGGCATCTTCGCCAAGTGCTATCAAGGCATCTTCTCCTTTGGACGTACGGCATCTTCGCCTACTTCCCATGAGTTCGCCTATATCGACATCTTCAACAACGAGGCGACCACCTACGAGCGAGGGCGACACTTCCATCTCCGGAAGCCCCTCAAGGAAGATGGCCGAGCATGGGAATTTCCCTTCGTTCATGGAGACGAGCTACGAGGTGCCACATCATATGGGCCTCCTACAATAAGACGGCGATAAGAAGGTTGAGCATGGGACTATCCCTTCAACCAAGGCGACGATAGGAGTTGAGCATGGAGACATTTGCACCTACATCTCTCTGACACCCACATATATCTAGATGCCCCAAGTGCCATGTGAGGGGAGCCACTACTGTCGTGGTTCTGAGTCTGACAGTAGAATAGGGGGGTAGGAATGTAGAGGCAAGATCTTAGCTATGGAGGAGTTGTACACGCAAGTTTTACGAGTTCAGGCCCTTCTCGGAGGAAGTAATAGCCCTACGTCTCGGAGCCCGGAGGCAGTCGACTGGATCATAAGCGTGTGAGTTACAAGGTGTGCGAACCCTTGTCCCAGAGGAGGGGGGTGGCTTATATAGAGTGCGCCAGGACCCCAGTTCCCCTCCGTTACATAGGATTCAATGTACATGAAGAGGTGGCATTACAGGTAACACCTGTATTGAAGTGCTACAAATGATCATTAAATATCTGAGTAAATGCCCGACCGTTGCTGCGCGGAGCGGCTTTAGGTCTTCTTATTGTCGAGTAGTTTGATGGTCGAGTGACCTGGATAAAGTGGGATCTCCGAGTGGATGGTAGGTCGAGTGTACTTCACTCGACGCCTTTGTTGGATCCCTTCTTCTGATTCTTGAACTTCTTTGTTCTTAGGACAAGGACCTTAGGTAGGATGTATAGGTCAGGCCTATTACCCTACCCTAGGTTTGTGTCCACATCATTAGCCCCCGAATGGATCGAGGTTTGAGTGAAAAATAAGGATGGAGTTGACCTTGCTTTTAATCTTGATTGTCTTGTCATTGTCTTCAAGTGGAGGTCAGCTGTTTAGAACTTCAGCCTCGTTTCAGTCGCCTTGATCGATTTAGAAATTGCCGACTGATTTGTATCACTGCATCTGTCGAATGATATTTTTGACATGAAATCTTTGGCGTGACCGGTTGCAAAGGATCCCGGATTTCCCGGGATTCGAAATTTTGGTGGAAGCGCGCAAGGCGGAGCGCTCCGCGGTAAGTGGAGTAGATAAATAGGACTTTTAATTTCCGCACCACCTTTTTCGCCACGTATCCCGTGCGCAACTGTTGGGGGGATTTGACAGGATCGCTCGGGCCCACGCGTCAGCCACTCGAAAGTAGGCCATTAAAAGCGGCGAGGCCGAAGCGTTTGCACTGTGCGTGCCCATTCTCCTTCTTCTTACTCTCGCAACTCCGCTTTGTCCAGACCAACCACTCTCGACGCTGTCGCTCCACCGCCATGGGGAAGGACAAAACAGCGACGCTAGAGCGTGCGAAGAAGGCGACGGGGGCGGCGAAGAGCAAGAAAATGAATCGGGGGTCTTCGTCGCGCTCGGGGTTGCCGTCGGGTTGGATCCAAGGAGACTGGATCCGATCTTCGCTTCAGCAAGAGGACTTGGATGATATGGCTGAGCTAGGGCTGATCGTCCATAAGTCCGCGCACCTGCCGAGAGGAGAAACGGAGCCACAGCCGCGCCCGGGTGAGTGTGTCCTGCTCGCCACCCACGTCGACCGTGGCTTTTCTCTTCCCCCGCATCCCTTCTTTCGCGGTTTCCTGAATTTCTTTGGTGCTCAACTCCACCATTTCACTCCCAACACTATCACATATCTTGCTGCGTTCGTCTCCATGTGTGAGAATTTCTTGGGGTGCCGACCGCACTGGGGTCTCTTCAAGCACATCTTTACCATCCGATCCCAAACTGTGAAAAAAGCGAACTCGAAAGACGAGAAAACCCATGTCATTCAGATGTGTGGGGGTCTGGGCATTCAGAAGAGGAAGAGGAGCTCTTTTCCTCCGATGACTCTTCCTGAGTCGGTTAGGGGCTGGCAGTCGACCTGGTTCTACTGCCAGGACATCGCGACCCCAGGCCAGTCGACTGGGCTTCCTCCTTTTTCTTTCGACCGTGTTCAAACTCCATCTTCTTTGAAAGTGACTACTGCGGAGAAGGCGGAGACAGGTATGCTAGTTGAGAGAGTAGTCCAGCTGATCAACCAAGGTGTCACTGGTATGGACCTGCTCGAGGCGTTCCTCAGTCGGCAGATCCAACCCCTCCAAGCTCGTGACCATTCCATGTGGATGTACTCTGGGGCTGGTGACACTGCTCGGGTTCATCCGGAGGAGGTGGAGGCCAAAACCGTAGCTGAGTGGTTGATGGGTATCACCGGGAACATGGACAACCCCAGGGGCGCTAGGAGAGTCGACCCTTTCAGCAACAGCAACCTACCAGAGAAGGTCTGGTCATCATGACTGAATTTTTGAACGTATTTTCCGACTGATTGTTGTTCCGACTGACTTATGATCGGTCTCTTGTTTTGCAGATCTACACGGAGATGTATTCAATGCCCAATGGTGAACAAGCTCTGGAGCAAGACCAAGAGGGCGAGGACAGTGCCGAGGAGAGCGGCGAGTGGGAGTCCCCAGCTGATGATGATGAAGATGAGAGCGACGAGTCGGACGATGAAAGAGTTCATTTCCGATCTAGGTGTCATACCTAGTGCATCGGAACCAATGAAGATCTTCTGTGACAATACTGGTGCAATTGCCTTGGCAAAGGAATCCAGATTTCACAAGAGGACCAAGCATATCAAGAGACGCTTCGATTCCATTCGGGACCAAGTCCAAGTGGGAGACATAGAGATTTGCAAAATACATATGGATCTGAATGTTGCAGACCCGTTGACTAAGCCTCTTCCACGAGCAAAACATGATCAACACCAAGACTCCATGGTGTTAGAATCATTACTGTGTAATCTAGATTATTGACTCTAGTGCAAGTGGGAGACTGAAGGAAATATGCCCTAGAGGCAATAATAAAGTTATTATTTATTTCCTTATATCATGATAAATGTTTATTATTCATGCTAGAATTGTATTAACCGGAAACATAATACATGTGTGAATACATAGACAAACAGATAGTCACTAGTATGCCTCTACTAGACTAGCTCATTAATCGAAGATGGTTATATTTCCTAACCATAGACATGTGTTGTCATTTGATTAATGGGATCACATCATTAGGAGAATGATGTGATTGACATGACCCATTCCGTTAGCTTAGCACTTGATCGTTTAGTATATTGCTATTGCTTTCTTCATGACCTATACATGTTCCTGTAACTATGAGATTATGCAACTCCCGTTTACCGGAGGAACACTTTGGGTACTACCAAACGTCACAACGTAACTGGGTGATTATAAAGGAGTACTACAGGTGTCTCCAAAGGTACATGTTGGGTTGGCGTATTTCGAGATTATGTTTTGTCACTCCGATTGTCGGAGAGATATCTCTAGGCCTTCTCGGTAATACACATCACATAAGCCTTGCAAGCATGGCAACTAATGAGTTAGTTGTGAGATGATGTATTACGGAACGAGTAAAGAGACTTACCGGTAACGAGATTGAACTAGGTATTGGATACCGACGATCGAATCTCGGGTAAGTAACATACCGATGACAAAGGGAACAACGTATGT
>LR880971.1:758040017-758057031 GCA_904067115.1 Aegilops sharonensis | reverse complement strand
AACAAATACGATCATAATCGCAACCAAGGTAACAACTGATCCAACGGCATAATGATACCAAGCCTCGGTATGAATGGCATATTTTCTAATCTTTCTCATCTTCAAGCGCATTGCATCCATCTTGATCTTGTGATCATCGACGACATCCGCAACATGCAACTCCAATATCATCTTCTCCTCCTCAAGTTTTTTTATTTTTTCCTTCAAGAAATTGTTTTCTTCTTCAACTAAATTTAACCTCTCGACAATAGGGTCGGTTGGAATTTCTGGTTCAACAACCTCCTAGATAAATAAAATCTATGTCACGTTGGTCGGCTTAATTTTCATAAACAATAAATGAACCAATAGTTATGAAAAGATAATATATACCACATCCGAATCATAGACAGGACGAGGGCCAACGGGGGCGGATACCAAAACCATCGCACTATATAAGATGCAATAATAAAAGTAAGAAAATAATACAAGTAAGAATATTTTTCCTTTCAGAAAGAAGATAAGAACAAGAGGCTCACCACGGTGGTGCTGGCGATGAGATCGGCGCGGGTGATCGACGGCGGTGAAGACGGGGACGGGGCGTGACGGACCGCTAAACCTAGACAAATATTGAGGAAAATGGAGGTTAGAGGTCGAGCTTGGAGAGGATATAGCTTAAGTAGTGTGGCTCGGGCATTCCATCGAACACCTTGTGTGCATAGGAGGTGAGCTAGAGCACCACCAAGCCCCCTCCCCCTCGGCCAGAAAAAACAGAGCAGTGTGCTCTGCTCTTGCGCGAGGGGCTATATATAGGCAGCACCATTAGCCCCGGTTGGTGGCATGAGCCGGGACTAAAGGGAAGCCTTTGGTCCCGGTTCATGCCACCAACCGGGACAACTAGTGGTGGGCCAGGAGCCAGGACCATTGGTCCCGGTTCGTCCCACCAACCGGGACCAAAAGGTCCGGACGAACCGGGACCAATGGCCCACGTGGCCCGGCCGGCCCCCTGGGCTCACGAACCGGGATAAATGCTCACATTAGTCCCGGTTCTGGATTGAACCGGGACTAATGGGCAAAACAGGCCTCAACGATAGCCCCTTTTTCTACTAGTGCATTATGCTACTCCTATGTGTATTTGCATGCTTGGTGGAGATCCTAGTAGCTATTGCCATGATTTCTTTGTGCCTCATGCTATATATTGATGCTTGTTGTGTTGGGAGAGTCATGCTATCCCATTGCTATTTACATATTGCTTCTCACCAATACATTGATGCTATTTTGCTCATATCTTGCTTTCATGCTTGTGATATGTCATGTGAATTATTCATGCCCACTATTTGCACACATGACATGCTTGCCATGATTCCTTCTAGTATGTTGCATCTTCGCACTACTAGCTTGTTTGACTTGATCACTATGATTGCTTGCTTTATTGCATCACCCATGTTCCATTCTTACTCGCTTTCTTGGGTTGATGACATATATGTTCATGCCTCTCACATGATATATTGGAGACTTGGACATATTACTTGTGATGCATGCTTGCTTGATTAAGCCTATTGTATTTGGTTGTTCTCGCATCATATGCCTCCATACTATGAAATGCNACACATGACATGCTTGCCATGATTCCTTCTAGTATGTTGCATCTTCGCACTACTAGCTTGTTTGACTTGATCACTATGATTGCTTGCTTTATTGCATCACCCATGTTCCATTCTTACTCGCTTTCTTGGGTTGATGACATATATGTTCATGCCTCTCACATGATATATTGGAGACTTGGACATATTACTTGTGATGCATGCTTGCTTGATTAAGCCTATTGTATTTGGTTGTTCTCGCATCATATGCCTCCATACTATGAAATGCTCCCTTGTCCTTTCTTATGATGAGCATGATGCATACACTTGTTGGGTATCTTACCACACGAATGATAGGTGTTCCATTCGCACTAACCTCATTTGTTTTTCGAGTGTTTGTCATGTTCTTTTATTTTGAAGGATTCACAAGGCGGTACCATCACGAGACATATTGGTTATGTGAAGGCATACAAGATGCACAACTCCATCTTCCTTGAGAAACTCCTAAAGGTGACCTCCTTCCCTTTGAGCCATCCTCACATATGCATATTGGATGGGTCATTCTTTCATTGTTGTCTCCTTCTTCTTGTCTACATGATACATCTATTGTATGGAGAAACGACATTGGAAATGGACCCTATGGACCTTCAAGTTGAGGAGAGCTCGGACTTAGTGGATTCACCACCGGACCACCACTTCTACCACGACATTGAGCTATGGTACAACACCACCCATAACAAATTTGCATCTTATGCATGGATTGACTCACATTATGATTGTCTTGTTGCATCTTGTATTTCGATGTCATCCATGATATATGAGCTTGTGCATTTTCGTAGAAAATTTGTTGTGATCTTTCTTGATGGAATATTCATACATCATGATCATATTTCCTACCATCAATTGCATGATAACATAATCATATTGAGCATCCATTGCCATATTCATGCTATTGATAATCCGTCTCACTATGATATCATTTTGCACCGTGGTTGCATTGCTCACATTCACAATACATTTATGTGCATAATGAATACTTTTGCTCCCATGAATGCTTTGCATATCATTCTATATCATCTTGCTAAGCTTCATGTGCTTTGTCACGAACAATCTTGCCTCACGGACTCATATTTCCTTGATGGACACCTTGTGTGCGCTAACCATTGTATTTCCAAGTGTCATTTGTGTTTGCTCTTTTTGCATGTCTACCACTCCGGAGACACTTGGAGTACTTGGATTGCGTCATGTCTTCAACTTCGTCCAACTACAAATCCGTGCATGACAACCGTTTCCATGGTGATGAGGTTTTCGATTCAAGGTCGGATCTTTCCCAAGGGAGGGGAGATGATGCGGAGCATCCTACGATCATCCCCATGTACACTCGAGCCTACGCCATTGGACCTAAGGTGAACTCGCTCCTTTCCGAATCTTCCCTTTCCGCATGTAAGACATGGATGCTACTTCAAGCGCGGACCTTGTGCATACTCAGGTACACCCGAGTAGACCATGGAGAGCCCAAGGACCAAGGCCAAGCGTGTGCGGGAGCGAAGGAAGGAGAAGGAAGAAGAGCCAGCTGCTACAGCGGCCGGACATCCGGCCCCATCCCATTCATCCGGCCCGACCCCCGGAAATTCGGCCCCTTCCTGTCCAGAGAGCTCCGGAAGTGACCTCGACAGCCTGGACATCTGGCCCCATGCCCCGGACATCCGGCTCCTCCTGAAGCCCCGGACATCCGGCCCCTTCGCCCAGAAATCTGGCCCGCCATCACCGAATGCATCTGGAAGACCCAGGCCAGCCCGGACATCCGGCCACCCAGCCCGGACATCCAGCCCATCCCGAAGGCCCGGACATCCGGCCCCCGGCCCGGACATCCGGCACCTGCCTGTGCGCAGAGAACGGGCGAAGGGCCCATGTATCCCCCTCTCACTTACCCCTTCGTTGGCTAGCACTATATATACTCCTCCACCTCCTCCTAGTTAGGGTTAGCAAAGGATTAGCTCATTTAGAGATAGAGCTTTGCTCATCCATATCGGATCTACTCCACGAGAGAGACCGCGACCTCTACGGAGAAGATCCACCTTGGATTCAAGACCCCTCATGGGAAGATCCCCTCGTGGATTCAAGACCTCCTCACCGAGAAGAACCGGTTACCCTATGTATCGTCCCTTGTTGATTGTGGATCGTGTATCTCTTTGTGTTTCGAGGATCTAGCACATGTGTGATTGTTCTTGTTGGTTTGAGTGATTCTCTCGTGTTTCCCCTCGTTTTCCCCTCGTGTTCTTTGTGTTCTTCACGGGATCCGCTCCTTTCGTGAAAGATCGGGCAACTAGGGTTCCACCCTACATCAGAAGTACTACTGGAACTACATTGATCGTGGCATCCGATTTAGCTTCAGAGCGCCGTGGGTGAGTAACTTCTTATTCGCAGATGATAGTCTGATATTCATCAAGGTGAACACAGAGAGTACATCTCGGTCAAATTATATCCTTAGGATTTATGGAGAGGCTTCCGGTCAATGTGTCAATAGAAACAAAAGCTCTATCTACTTCAGTCCCAACACACAGGCTGCTCTCAAAGGAAATCTGAAACAGATTTTATATGTGCATTAAGAAGCTTTTTCAGAAAGATATCTTGGCATACCAACTGCTATTGGAAGGATCACTAGTGGTACGTTCGACCATATAGTAGACAGGGCGAGGGACAAGATGCAGGGCTGGTCAGAAAGATGTTTTGCTTGCGCAGGTAGGGAGACCTTGATCAAATCTATCACTCAGGCAATACCAACATTCAGCATGACCCTCTTTCTCCTTACAAAAAAGGTGTGCAAGAACTTGACCTCAAGTATGGCAACATTCTGGTGGGGGACCTCTCTGGATCGGCGCTCCTTGCACTGGATAGCATGGGGCAAGCTTGCTACACCTAAAGTTAAGGGCGGAATGGGCTTCCGCGACCTCCGCCAGTTCAACCTAGCCCTGCTAGGGAAGCACGGATGGAGGTTTATGACAAATCTGGAGGCCCTGTGTACTCGAGTGATGAAGGGGCGATATTTTCCGGACTCATGTTTTATGCAGGCTACTACCCTGAAGTCAGCATCAGCCAGTTGGAGAGCCATTGTCGCTGAACGAGAAGCTCTCAAGGTTGGCCTTATCAAGCGGATTGGTGATGGCGCATCCACTTCTGTCAGGAATGACCGATGGATCCCATCGACCGCCTCCATGAGGCCGTTATTCAGGCCCCCTACTACTCCGATTCTGATGGTCCGGGATCTCATCGACCATGAGAACGGGACCTGGAAACGCGACCTCATTCGCTCAACTTTCATCACGCCGGATGCAGAGGCAATCTTGAATATCCCTCTCCGACAAGGCGGCGGTGTAGACTACCTAGCATGGGCACACGAGAAATCTGGCATCTACTCTGTAAAAACGGCCTATCGAGCTCTAGTGAATCATAAAGGGTGTTTAGCTCTAGAAGAAGGGCAGATAGCGGAACCATCAACGAATGAACAACAGATATGGAGTGCTCTATGGAAGCTCAAAGTGGTCCCGAAAGTTAGGGTTTTCTGGTGGAGAGTGATCCGCGGGATTATCCTCGATGAATGCACTCTCAAACATCGACATATCAAAGAAACAAGTATATGTAAGCTGTGCCTTGCAATGGATGAGGACCTGATGCATGCACTTATCCATTGTTCTCATGCAAGCGGTTCTGGGAGGAGGCGAGGTTGCTCTTTGAGATTAGACTCCCACGGCTTCATCCCAATTCATGGGCAAGAGATATATTGTGTGATCAACGCTTTTCCGACAAGGATCGCGCTACCATCATTATGGTTATGTGGGCGATATGGATGTCCCACAATAGACGTACGCATGATCAAGAGATCATTGATCCAGCCAGCTCGGTCAGACGAATTCAAGAAGATCTTGCGTTGCTAGACATCCCGTACATGCCTTCATACCTCTGTCGGGCCATGGTTGGCGACGTCCAGAAGCAAACTACATCAAAATCAACACTGATGCATCGATCCACCGAGATACATGCATTGTAGGCATTGGAGGCCTTGCCCGTTCTTCCTCGGCATTCTTGGGTGCATGGTGCAAACCACATCTAGGGGTCACAGATCCGTTCATTGCTGAGGTGCTCTCCTTACGTGAGGGTACCATCTTCGCCCGGCTTCGCGGCTACACGCACGTGCAACTAGAATCCGACTGTCTAGAGGTAGTTGACCTCTGGAACTATGGCTACACCGATCGCTCGGTCGTAGCGCCAATTCTGTCTGAAATTAAAGAGCTTTCCGATATTTTTTTGTTTTTCAGTATTTCTCATGTAACTCGATCCGCTAACGGTCCCGCACACTTGTATGCTAAACGTGCCTATACGCTGAATGGGATTGAAAGCTAGCTGGATTTCACTCCTAGCTTCCTGGTCAGTAGTCTTTGGGCTGACTGCCCGGCGAATGTCTTCTCTATACCAATATAAAAAGACCCAAATGGGTAGATCTAAACCATCTCGATCGTCAAATCATGTTATCTAGCGGTTCAAATCGTTCCAATGTTGAGCACCAAACACGTTTAACTCTCTAATTACCCACCACTGCCATTGGTTATAAACACGTTTTGACTCAATGCTATCCCTTGAAATCTGCCATGTAATTAATATCCTATCATTCCCGCGAAAAAATAATTGATATCTTACCAAAAACCAACGTGCAACAGATATATCTTACCTAATATAACGTGCAACTAATATCCTACCTAGTATAAACATGCATTGCACGTACGTTATTACTAGTTTAAATAAAGCTCTCTGAAGTTCCCCGCAAAAATAATTTGCCACGTGAATGAAAATTTTCTATTCAGCGGTGCTAGCGCCGCAAAATCCAACTGGCCCTCTCTACAGCGTATAGTTGGCCGGTCACGAAGGGGAGCGCACAGGACGGTATTAAAAGCGTGACCCTCACCCCACCAATAAAGGTGCTGCCGTGACGAATTGAACTCGTTCCCTACACTCTTACATGTGTTAGCCTAACCACTGGAGCACCTCATTGCAGCGTGAATACTTCAAGAACAATTACAGCCGCTCATATGTGATTTTCTTTAGAAAAAATTACAAGTTCACATATTTCTGAAAAAGTTCATGAACATGCAAAAACAATGTTGCCCTATTAAAAATTTCATTGATTTGGAAAACAGTTCATCAATTTTGTAAAAAAACCCCAATTTTTTTTAGAAAAAACATCATTTTTTAGAAAAATCACCTATTTGAAAAAGTTCATAATATTTTTTTAAAAAAATCTTCGATTTTGAATAAAAAGTTCACAAAAACTGAAAATATTCATCAATTTCGCCAACAAGTTCATTGAATTTGAAAAAAGTTCATCTAATTTAAAAATAGTTCATTGATTTTGAACAAAAGTTCATTTTTATTTGTTAAATCATGAAATTTGAAAAAAATCATGGATTTTCGAAAACAGTTCACGAATTCAGAAAAATTTTCTTCAATTGTGAAAAAAGTTCACCGATTTTTAAAAAAATATGGAAAAGTTAATCGATTTTGATAAAAAATATCCTGAATTTCAAAAATAAAAAAATATCTTGCATTTCAAAAAGAAAAAGGAAAAGGAAAGAGAAAAAATAGAAAAGAAAAAGAAAAGAAAAAAGAAGGAAAAAGAAGAAAGAAGAAAGAAGAAAAGAATAGAAAGAAGTAACCAAACACATCCGGGTGCGTTGCCTGGATGGCTACCGTAGTTAGCACATGAGGAGGAGGTCTTGGGTTCGAGATGGGGGGTGTGCTCCCATTTGCTAACTATACTGTAACGGGCGTCTTAAGCGTCGTATAGTACATGACAAAAAAATTCCCCTGTCTTCACCTCTCTCACAAAGCGAAATGTATCAAGTTGAGCCCCAAGCCCGCAACCAGGCTGGACCCATACACACTTTAGCCCGCCAAAAGCCCAGAATTTGTACTTAACCAGTAGAGTATTAACCTTTGCTCAAAATAAATAAATAAAGAGTGTAACAAAGTATTTTCTATGTATTCCCATAATACTGCAGTTTTTTGTAATACTGTAGTTTTTATTACAAAGGGTTGTTTGGTTGTCTCTACAAACTGTAATTTTAATACTGTAGTTTTTGGCAAACTACAGTATTTTCTCTGCATAAAAAAAAGAACCTCATACCTCTTTTTTTAAAACTGAGCTCGCTTAGAAAAGAGAGCCCCTCGCTCATACCTTCTTCTCAACACGCCTCATATCCACGACCGTTTTATTAGGATCTTCTGCTTGGTGATTTAGTTAGCTCGCTTCCATTTGTAGCTCCAAATTACAGCCAACCACAAAATCGTTTGAAGACGTTGTTGCCGTCCGGATAGCCAGCTAGAATATGTGTCTTCTACGCCTTGTGCATGGCCGTTCTTGGTGTATGGCCGAGTAGTTGCATAAAATGGCTAGCTAACTAGAAAAACAAGTGTGTCTGCAGCTGCTAATGGTTTTAGCTAGCTAATTTTGTGTCGCTGAAAACGGGATAGCCAAACAGGTTGTATGTATTATCAATACTACAAAAATATTCTGTTATGTTAAAACCTTGGTATTTCATACCTGCAGGCTAAATTACTGTAGTTTTTGATACTTAGGTTTTTGGGATACTTTGCTATCAAACACAGCCGGGGTGGCTACAAATAGCGAAACTGAAGATTTCATGCTTTTGCACGGAGCACAGCACCGTTCCAGTCATCCATAAGCGCCATGAGAAGCAGCACAAGAAATGAAAAGACAATCCTAAGACAAGATTTTGCAGCCGTCACCCACGCGCAAGTACGCGACGTTGCATAGCCAGGGCAAGTGAGCACCAGATCGGCATATTGCTTTTGTACGCCTAGTAAATTGATGATGGCGGCGGCGGCACGGGCTTCACCATCGTCTTCCAGCCGTTGGGGTTCGGCGACGGTGGCTTCACCGGCACCCTCTGGCCCAAGCGCCGGCCGGCTCCCACACCTTGCTCCCTCCTCTCACGTGGCGTCCACTGCGCCGGCCGGCTACCCCGTGCACCCACGTCGGCGTCGCCACCCAATAGCAGCACTGCTAATCCATTCACACACACACTGCCACATAAGCTGGGATTTGGGACTCGCAGAGGAAATTATATGCATTATGCATACCTGGAGGAGAACGCGGCGGCGGCGGCGAGTACATGGCCAGCAGGACCAGGAGACCGGCGGCAACGAGGACCGCGTGGACGGCCGTCCGGCGACGCATCGGTCGAGCTGTAGGTGGATCCGAGTCCACCTTACTCTGTAGATCTGATATCGGTACAGCTCCGGTCAGTAGCCACTGGGACAGTGAGACTCTGCAGATATGAGCTAGCTGTTCACTGTACGATTTGCAGCGTTCTTAAATTGTCGACTCGGGACTCTGAATTTTGTCTCTTCTCTTCCGTGTGTTGACCTCGAGGTCCGCATGGACGTTTGTCCTGTCCTGCATCCCGCGAGTGCGGTATTTCTTAGCAGGCAGTAGTTGAACACGAGTTCAACTCTACCCTACGTCCAAGAGGATTCTTAACTAAGGCATCCGCACGCCCCTCAAACCTCCCGCAACTGTCTGTATCGTGCTGTCCGCACCGTGAAAGCCATCCAACAGGACCAACGCTGTCCTGTATCGGTCCACGAAGCAGTCCGGACACGATTTCTCTCGCAAACCGAAGAAAAATGTGAGGGCCTTTGCGGGACTCCAGCACGCGAAACGTCGCTCTCCACCCCCCGGCCCACCCAAAAGGAAGGTGGGGCCTGGAAACGTCGGAGAACCTGTAGGAGATGGAGCTAGCGAATAGGATTCAAACAGTTGATAGAGGTGACGGAGAAGAAGATCAAGCTCGAAGAGAGGAGGACCATGATCGAAGAGAGGAAGGCGGCGCTCGAGGAGAGGAAGGTTGTGCTCGGGGAAAAGAAGGCCGCGCTCAAGGAAAAGAAAGTCGTGCTCGATGAAAAGAGGGTGAAGATCGCCGCAAATGCGGAGGATGCCAAGATATTGACCTTGAATATCGACTCTTTGGATGTCGGCGCTAGAATTATCGTGCAATCCATCCGCTACCAGATGTTGGAGGGTCAGAAAGATGAGTTGGCGGCGGCAGAAGATAAGGAAGCGGCGGAGGCGGAGGCTAACGCGGACGCGGGGGCTGCCTACGCGGCGGCAACGGCACCTCCTTGATCGAGGAGCAGCCTGCTGGGATTGCCGGTCCGGCAGGGCAGAAATGCACGGACTGCTGGACCTCGACTGATGTTCTTTTGGGTTCGGACATGTGAAAACTAAGCATATTTCCCTCCTTTTGGTTGTGATCGGGGTTGCGATCCGGCGCGGATGTGATCCGGCATGTTGTGTGGATCAGTGTACGTTTGAATTTGAATTTGCTGACGGACAAATACAAACTACGGTTGGATGGTGGCCTTTCGCATTCGTGTCCACAAACTGATCCCTGTTCACAGACGAATGCGGAAGAAAATTTACAGGTTGCAGTCGAAGATTTTTTTTTAACATAGTACATATGCAAACGCTCATATACAATGCTATCTTTTTGTCAAGTGACATGTGAATGAGAGAGGCGTTTTGGAGGCCGAGCTTCATGGAGGCCTTTATATTTGAAAATTTGAAATACAAACTTTTATGCCCCAAAAAATTCTGAAAATAATATGCGTGTATATAAGGATGTAACCCATATGTGTGTAAAAATTCATAATGAAATACCTTGAGTTGTGACCGGTAAAAAAAAAGACAAATTCATAGTCTACACGGATGAATAGTATCATGTGTTAAAAAGCCCTAGATTTGTCTTTTTTGCACAGCCCTTATTTCAATGTATTTTGAAATGAAAATTTACACACATATGTGTTATACTTTCATGTATATCTGTATTTTTTCAGATTTTTTTGAAATGTAAAAATATGAATTTCGATGAAATTTCAAATTGCTCCAAAAGGGATTTCCGCATGTGAATGCCATTTTTTAGTCACCTTCACGTCTCACATGGAGGAGCATATGCAAGCTCATGGAACTCATTTTTGTCGGCTACCATATTTGTCCTATATAGACTGGAGATAAGTGAGCATCATATATACGAGTAGTTGTGCAATACAGTATATAATTGCGTCGAAATTTGTTTGAAACCGCTGGCCAAAAGTGCTTTCGTACACGGCAGCTAGCCGTTCCTTTTGCTGTGGTGCATATCCACGCAACAAACCAAAAAAAAAGGGGAATCACCACCATTTACCTCAGAGAAGTCCAAATTGATATAGAGAAGTAAACAATACATTTTAAGACTCTGAAGCATGACAACTTATTTCACACCAGCAAGATTATTCTTGTAACGCATTAGTAAGAGACCAGAGGTGCACGGAAGTCACCATGGCATATGCTCGTACCCAGACTCCCAACACCTATTAATTGATCGACGGTGGTGGTGATGACCGCGGCGTCAGGGGAATCACCACCCCCGAGTTCTCGTTAGGGATTGGCGAGGGAGGGTCCTTCAGTGGTATCCTCTGTCCCAAGCGCCTCGCAGCTCCCATCCCTGACACCTTTCCCCCTTGATGATGAAGCCCATTCGTTTGACCCCATGCACCAACGTCGCCACCTAGCATCATCACCATAATCACATCGACGGACCCATCTATACATACAAAGAACAAAACATGGATCCGGAAACATCCAAAGGGAACTATATATATACCTGGAGCATGATGTGGTGGGCCATGTGCGGCGGCCACACACGGATAGGAAGCTAGCAGGGGCGTGAGAAGGAGGACGATGACGATGACGAGAAAACAGTTGGTTCTCCGTAGGTACATCTTGCCGTCTTGGGGGGAGAGAGTTTGCTCGATGGGAAATCGAGAAGGTAAAGAGGAAAGAGAGGGGATACGCAATTGAAGGAGTATTTAATGCATCGGTGGTGTGTAAAGCTGAAAATCAAGGGGCAATATTGAAAGAAATCAGGAAAAAAGGCTTTGGCGCAAACTAAAATGAAAAACGGTGCTCGAGTCAGTAGCCTAACGAGACAATGAGTGAGAGCTTGCTTTGTGCGTGGTGTGAGCTGTTCGTTGTCTGATTGTGACGCTCTTATATCCCCAGCCAGCAACTAACGTGGGTTGGATTTCGGCTCTGCTCGTCTTGCGTGTGTTGACGATGCATGGCCAGCTGTACGTTGCTTCCTAGTTCCACCCTCGTGACACACTGCTCTATTTGCCAATTGCCACGTGATTGTACACTCCCTTCACCTTCACATCTCTCACAAGGTGAAATGGATCAAACTCGCAAACCCACGACCGGGTTGGATCGAAATGCAATTTAGCCTGCCAAAGGTCCATAACCTTTGTCACTTAATAAGTTGATGTATTATTATTTATTAATCATTTTTTGCCTCAGAAGCAAAATTAGGGGGTGGCACATAGCCAAACTAAAAAAAATCCGATTGCCCATAACCTTTGTCATTTAATAAGTCGATGTATTTTCATTATTTAAAAGAAAACACACTTCATCATCTTCCCCACTTGCCAAACCAAACACACCATCAGTTCTAATATAAGGTGTATTTATTTTTTGAAAAGTCAAATTTCTTTAACTTTCACCAAGTTCATGGCCGAAAATATCGACATCCACAATACTAAATAAATAATGCAAAAATTCATTTCATGATGAATCCAATACTACCAATTTGATGTATTTCTCTACAAATTTTGTCAAATTTGAAACAGAGGTTTGACTTTAAAAAAACTAACACACCTTATATTTTAAAATAGGTGGAGTAAAAAAATTATGAAAACTCAGCAACATCAACGGCGCAGCACGCGACAACCCTTCTAGTATGTACTAATGGATGCAAAATTAACAACTGGATCATATTAACTATGTCAGCTCCTTTGGTTACGGATTTGAGAAATGAAAAATTATCAAGCCAGCTACCGTAGATGTCTCCCCCTAACCCTAGACTGCTAGGGTGGACTCTTCCCTCCAGGTTTCATCAATGAGCCCATGGATTCGCTTTCCCTCTGCCTGTTGCTTCGGCGGTTGGTGGCAGGGAGGGGCATAATGGTGCCTCCGCTCCGGTTAGTAGTTTAGGTTAGAGTTTTATATTTCTTCCAGATTCGACGGTGACGACTGAAGCTCTAGAACGCGCTGGTCCTTACAGACACGTGCACGAAGACTTTTCAACCGTCACCGACAAGGTCAAGCACCTTTAACAATAGATCTGATCTTTTTCATAAACATAAAAAAACTACCGTAGTTGTACTTTATAGAATGGAGATAAGTGAGCATGAGAGCATCATACGAGTAGTTGTACTATATGGAACTGACTCCAACTTATTTGACACTAGCGAAAGTGCTTTCGTACACGGCAGCAAGCCGTCCTTTATCCTCTGGTGCATATCCACGCAACACCCTGGAAAAAGCAGGAGATATTGATCGATCGAAGGAAGACAGCATAGTGTGCCCGAACATGCATGCCCTCGGACCGCCGGCGCCCTATTGGTTGATCGACGGCGGCGGTGGCGGCGTGGGCGTGTACACCCCCTGGCTGGCCTGGGGCCTCGGCGAGGGAGGCCTCCACAACGGCGTCCTATGCCCCAAGCGCCTGGCAGCTCCCACTGCCAGCTCCCTCCCCTCACGCGCCGCGCTCCGGCCGCAAGCACCGGCGTCGCCTCCTAGCAGCAGCGCTGCAATCACATCGACGCACCCGATTCATTTCATACACACAACAGGGCTAGGGTTCAAGCACCCAAAGGATGTTTGATTGCATATGCGCATATATACCTGGAGGAGGAGGGGGCGGCGGCAGGCGATGTGCGGCGACCGCGCATGGATAGGAGGCCAGAAGGGGCAGGAGGAGGAGGAGGAGGCCGGCGGCAGCGAGAAAGCAGGTGGTTGTCCTTCGGTACATCGTGCCGTCTAGCGGGGTAGAACACTGGACATGCACTGATGCTCCTACTACGGTTCGCTTAAATAACCACTGGTGAGACAGTGAGAGAGAGAAGCTCTCTGAGACTCTACATGGCGTGAGCGGTTCGGCGATCTTCGGATCTTCGGCAGGAATTTGGATTGGGTTTTGCTCCTACCCCTCTTTCTTTTTTGTTTTATAAAAAAGAAAGAGGACCCTCGGCCTCTGCATCTGTGCGATGCATACGGCCACTTTATTAATTATTCTCACAAGACCTTATAAAATCATATAACAGTAAGAATAAAGCCACCGTCTAAGCAACAACTGTCGCTACACCTATCCAATTGATGAAGGGGCACTGATAGCCTGGGCCTAATACCAAACAGACATCGCAGCCAGACCTAACATCTAAGACCTAAGATCCCAACCAGGACGCCTGCCGGGTATGAGGCCGCCGCAGCCACTTGCCACCAATCCATCTTCAGAGCTGTACTGCCGCATCAACCTTGCCCGGTCTAGCTGCCGCCGATGCCACCATGACGCCAGACAGCGTCGACCTCCTACGCGTGTCCATCATCACACATCTGACGCCAAGCCTCCGCTGCTCCGTGCCGCCAAGAGCCGCCGCCATAAATATGTAGAAAGAAACAGCGCTCCAAGAAGCCATCCGCTGGTCCCTCAAGCCTGAGTGCATCTCCAAGAATGCCGCCCCCAAGGGGGTAACAACACATGAATGCCGCCGTCATCCGATCAACTGATCTAGGGTTTCCCCCGGAGGTATTGGGTGGGTTTGGGATTTGTACCTCGATGATGCCTTCATGAAGGAAACGACGATAATGGCATCGTCATCACCGTTCCGGCCAACGACCGAAGACCAAGTTTTCACTCGAATCCGTCCCAAGAAATTCACCTGACAACCTGTGCACTGTCTCGACCGCCTTCAAAGCCCCAGATCTAGCCGCCTAGATCCGGCGACCAACCGCAACAGTAGTGCCACCGCAGGAGCCCTGGCACACCGGCCACTGCCTGAATGCGTCACCACTGGAGCCTGGGAGGAGGACTCCCACCCCACCTCGTCAAACCGCAAGAGCCGCCGAGATGGAATCCTGGACGCTCATCACCATCTCTGATCGGAACCAATCTGTGGCAAAATCGCGAGATCGCCAACGCAGATCCGCCTTGGATATGGACTACACCACGCCATACCGCCGCGGGAAGCCCGAGCTTCACCCGCCGCCGCCGTCCAGGGCCGCCGCCCGGGATCCTGATCTGGCCAGTCCGGACCTCCACATCACCCTCTTCATGCCGCCGCCGCCGGCTCGCCACCAGGCAATCGTGCCGCCGCCCAAGGCCTCCGCCCAGAGCACGCCGTTGTGCCACCACGGATCAGATCACTGCCGCGCCGTCACGCGCGTGGAGGTCCCGCCCCACCCCCTCCGACGCGATCCAGGGAGGAGAGCCTCCGCCACCGCCGTCGGCCCCCGGGCTTAGCCCGGCTGCGTCCTCCGGCGGCGGCGGAGGTTAGGGAGGGAGGTGGTGGTGACCCTGGCGGCTAGGGTTTGCGGAGCCGCCCGAGTCGCCCCTGCCCCTCTCGCGTACGTGTGTTGATCTCGAAGACTTCTTGGCCGCTTGTCCTGCCCGCCGATATGTGGCCGTGACTCGTGAGTATGCGATACATATACATGGCTAACTGGCACTACACTATATGCGCGCATATTCCGGCGCCGTTCCTCGGTCATAAGTTAAGTTCTTTTACGGGCTATTAAAGTTAGAGGTGAGCACTTTTACATTGAAAATTGAAGAACCAAACTAAACTGGATTGATCAAAATTTATGGTTTATTTAGTTCATGGTGTTCGGTTGTGTTCACGTCTATTGTCAGTTTTCATTTTACATAACCGAGTTGGCCATCAGACCATGTACACCTGTCGGGGGTTGGGTGCGACATATGCCAAAGGATGGCTTATCATGGTGGGGGCGAGTAGAACGTCGCCGGTGCCTGGAAACGGGATGAGGCGAAGGCATGCACGCCGGTGGATCTTACCCAGCTTCAGGGCTCTCCGTGGAGATAATACCCCTACTGCTGCTCTGCGGGGTCTCCGCATGATCACTATGGAAAAGTGGGTACAAGGTTGCTCCTTGAGCTGTTCGGGGTGAGGAAGGAGAAGGGCATGGCTAGCTCTTCTCTTCCCTCTATGTGTGTCTAAAACTATTAGGGTCCAACCTCTTGCATGGGTGTCCTGGGGGGTTTATATAGGCCTACCCCCGGGGTACAATGGTAATCCGGCTATGCGCGGGTCCCAGCCGTCTGTCTCTTAGGTCGCCGTCTTCTCCGCCGACTGCTGGGGCCCGCCGACGAGCCCAGCATGGGTCCGACAGGCCTTGTCCGCCGTGGGCGGGTCTTGCCGGCAGCGGATTACTGTAGCCGCGCTTCTGATGACGCTGGCTTGGTCGTGGGGTCATGGCAACAGTGCCGCCGCCTGATGGGCGATCACTGTTGCCATTCCCTGTCTTGTCTGGTTAATGGCGTGCGGGACTCGTGGGAGGGGCCGGCCGACTCCTGGGGGCCGACTCCCATTGGGTCCGTCTTGTGGCGCTCTCGCCGTCTTCCGCACCCCCGCCGACAGGCGGGTCCCGCTGTCTCCGGGTCGTACAGACAGGCTGTCGTGGGCTTAGGGCGCCGCCCACGGGGCTGATGTCAAGGCTGGCATGGCAACAGTGCCGCGCCGGACGGAGATCTCCGTCAGTACGGCGCACTGTGGCCATGCCTGCCATTCGTGAATGGGGCAGGGATGGGCCGCGCCGCGGCCGCATCCTATCCCATCCGTAGCTGCGTAGGCAGGAGGTGGTTGGAGTCGCGAGCCGACTCCCCATAGCCGGCTTCTCCGGAAGCCGCCAGTTGGGAGTCGGCTTATCTCATAGCCGTCTCTGGGACTCGGCCGTGAGGGGCAGTTGGCGGCCTTGCCGCCGATTCTCAAAGGCGGCTCTTCGTCTTGGTGTCTTGAGGGGCGCAACCTGCCCCGATGTCTTGAAAGGTCTGGGGGCTCGGGTTTGCCTACCCGTGGCCCATTACTCTGACAGTAGTCCCCGAAGCTGGTGAGGTGCCGAGGGCAACATGTCGAGGAGCCTCAACAGTTTCATCCCTCTGGTGGAAGAATCTGGGCCTTGCTCGCCGTCTTTCTCTAGGCCGACTAGCTGGAGTCGGACTCGCAGGAGGCCGTCTTGCTCCTCTAAGGGTTTGAAGGTCGTGGTGGGATCCAGGCAGCATGCCTGATAAGCTTCCCGGCAGCTGCCCGTTGCGGGCCCGTCGCGTGATGCCACGCGGCAGGGTCAGTCTGCCCATGCGCGTGACGAGACAGGCCTGTCAGGCGGGGCCCGCCACTCCGCGCCTCGGCACGCGAACGGATCCGTTGCGGCCGTGCGGGCGGTTGGGGTTCCCACGTCGTTACTGCGTGCAGTAACTTCGTGGGTTAAATCGTGGGGGGCGTGGGGTTCTGGGCGTAGTTAATCCCACGCCCGCCCCATCGGCTTCTCAGCC
>LR880971.1:758007032-758033844 GCA_904067115.1 Aegilops sharonensis | reverse complement strand
TGTCCGGATAGGACTTTCCTTGGCGTGGAAGGCAAGCTTGGCGATACGGATATGTAGATTTCCTACCATTGTAACCGACTCTGTGTAACCCTAACCCTATTCGGTGTCTATATAAACCGAAGGGTTTTAGTCCGTAGGACGAACAACAATCATACCATAGGCTAGCTTCTAGGGTTTAGCCTCTCTGATCTCGTGGTAGATCTACTCTTGTACTACCCATATCATCAATATTAATCAAGCAGGAGTAGGGTATTACCTCCATCGAGAGGGCCCGAACCTGGGTAAAAACATCGTGTCCCTTGTCTCCTGTTACCATCCGCCTAGACGCATAGTTCGGGACCCCCTACCCGAGATCCGCCGGTTTTGACACCGACATTGGTGCTTTCATTGAGAGTTCCTCTGTGTCGTCACCTATAGGCCCGATGGCTCCTTCAATCATCAGCAACAATGCAGTCCAGGGTGAGACTTTTCTCCCCGGACATATCTTCGTATTCGGCGGCTTTGCGCTGCGGGCCAATTCGCTAGGCCATCTGGAGCAGATCGAAAGCTACGCCCCTGGCCATCAGGTCAGATTTGGAAGCTTGAACTATACGGCCGATGTCCGCGGAGACTTGACCTTCGACGGATTTGAGCCACAGCCGAGCGTGCCGCACTGTCTCGATGGGTACGATCTAGCTCTGCCGCCGAACAGTGCCCTGGAGGCCGCACCAGTGCCCGCTCCGGCCCTTAATCCGGAGCCGGTTTCGCCGATCGAGGACGGTTGGTTGGACACCGCCTCGGGGGCTGAAATATCTACGGAGATTGAGCCGAACACCATCCTTGTCCTTTGCAAAGCTCGTGACTCCCAGGTGCCGGACTCCTTTCCGGACTCCGAACCTCCCGCGCCCCTGCCAGTCGAATCCGACTGGGCGCCGGTTATGGAGTTCACCACCGTAGACATCTTTCAGCACTCGCCCTTTGGCGATATCCTGAACTCATTGAGGTCTCTCTCTTTGTCAGGGGAGCCCTGGCCGAACTACGGTCAGGAAGGTTGGGATTCGGACGACGAAGAAATTCAACGCCCACCCACCACCCACTTTGTAGCCACTGTCGATGACTTAACAGACATGCTCGACTTCGACTCCGAGGACATCGACGATATGGACGACGACGCCGGAGACGACCAAGAACCAGCACCCACAGGGCACTGGATGGCCACCTCAACTTACGGTATATATATGGTGGACACACCTAAGGGAAGCGATAACGAGGAACGACGAGACGCTGCGAAAGAAAATTCCCTCAGGAAGCAGTCAAAGCGGCGGCGTAAGCGCCGTTCAAAACCCCACCTCGACAAAGATAACGCCCACACAGACCCAGCCATAGAGCAGGGTGAGCCGGCTGACGACGAACATGCCATTGAGCAACCATCTGAACAGGCCAACTTGGACAAACAACCCGTCCCCGGCAAGGACAACAGTCCGGACGATCTCACGCCGGACACATCATTGGATCAGAAGAACCTCCACAAAGAGCTCCTCGCTACCGTGCGTAGCTTGAAAAAGCAGAAACAGAGGCTCAGAACAGCGGAAGACGCACTCCGAATGAGAAGGAGTAAATTACTCAACACTGCAAACAAATATGGCAACAGCCGCCAAGCAAAGAGCTACCCAAAGCGCAAACTACTGCTCGAATTCGATGAGGAGGCCGTAGAGCCCCCACGATCAAAAAACAAAGAGGCCGCCGGGTCGGATAGCCGACCACATGGCAAACGTAGAGCGGCAAGCGGCGCAGCACACAAGCCGGCACGCGATCCGCGTAAGGATTCGCACCAAAAGGATGGCCCAGTTAGATCTATCTACGGGCCAAGGAAACAAGTTCTGGCGAGCAATACAACACGTCAAATATCCCAACATCACGGCACACCCAAATACAGGGGCGCCGCACACCCTCTATGTTTCACCGATGAGGTGCTGGATCATGAATTTCCAGCGGGATTGAAGCCCGTAAACATAGAGGCATACGACGGAACGACAGACCCTGGAGTCTGGATTGAGGATTATATCCTCCGCATACACATGGCCAGAGGAGATGATCTCCACGCCATAAAATACCTACCCCTCAAGCTCAAAGGGCCAGCCCGACATTGGCTTAAAAGCCTCCCCGAAAACACCATTGGTAGTTGGGAAGAGCTTGAGGATGCCTTTTGGGCCAATTTCCAGGGAACCTATGTCCGACCTCCAGACGCAGACGATCTAAGTCACATAACCCAACAGCCCGGAGAGTCAGCTCAAAAATTCTGGAACAGGTTCCTCACCAGAAAGAACCAAATAGTCGACTGTCCAGACGCCGAAGCCTTAGCAGCTTTTAAACACAACGTCCGAGACGAATGGCTCGCCAGACACCTTGGCCAGGAAAAGCTAAGAACAATGGCCGCACTAACAAGCCTCATGACCCACTTTTGTGCGGGAGAATATAGCTGGCTAGCAAGATGCAGTACTAGCGACCCAAGTACATCCGAAGTCAGGGATGGGAATGGGAAACCACGACGCAGCAAGGACCAGCAACGGATTAAGGGGAACGGTCCAAAGAGCGCGGCAGTCAACGCCGAATTCAAACGCTCGCGGCAGAACAATAAAAACTGCCCCTTAAGGACAATAGCGATGAGCTATCCAACTTAAACAAAATCTTGGACAAGATATGCCAAATCCACAGTACTCCCGGGAAGCCTGCAAACCATACCCACAGAGATTGTTGGGTCTTCAAGCAGTCCGGCAGACTCAATGCCGAACACAAGGGGCTTGACACACCAAGTGAGGATGATGGCGAGCACCACAAGCAGAGCCCCGGAAAACAAAAGAATTTCCCACAAGAGGTCAAAACAGTAAACTTACTTCAAGTAACAAAAGGGGAAAACAGAGCGGCACCCATTGAATTACGCGCCGCACAATCTACCCCAGCGGAGTCCCAACACTGGTTGTCAATACCAATTACCTTCGACCATCAGGACTATTCCGAAAGTATCCGGAACGCAGGATGTACTGCCTTGATACTAGAACCTATAATCGACGGTCTTCAATTTACGCAAGTCCTAATGGACAGCGGCAGTGATTTAAACCTGCTATGTCAGGACACAATCCGCAACATCTGGATAAACCCAAACAGGATTAGCCATAGCAACACTTCCTTCCAAGGAATAATGCCAGGCACATATGCCCACTGTACGGGCTCCCTACTATTGGAAGTTATGTTCGGCTCACCCGACAACTTCCGTCGGGAAAAGTTGGTCTTCCACATCGCCCCATTTAAAAGTAGCCATCAAGCACTACTGGGATGCGAAGCTTTCGCCCGCTTTAACGCAATACCGCATTATGCATCTCTTAAACTTAAAATGCCCGGTCCATGAGGCATCATTTCATTAAAGGGAAGCTACGCGTATCCCTCAAGGAAAGAATGTGATACTGCCTTAACAGCCTCACACTAATACGGCCTTGCTGGCCAAAAGCGTCTAAAGCAGGTCGTTCAGACCCCGGACACGGTTAGGTGAGTCCGGCATAAATAAACATGATGCTGACTAGCCGCGTACCCCCCTTACAAGGGGCTCCACGCATGTACAACAAGAGACAATAAAGCTCAATTTTACTAATTTTGGAATCATACTCTATTTTATTTCCAATTACATTTTAGCGTGATCTTTTTCAAACTAAGTTCCTCTCTTTTACATATGAACGCCGTGCTATACCCGTCCAGGATACGGCACAACAGAGACACAAGCGCAGACGTGCAGCAGGGACCCGTTGCAAGGATTCTTTTCAGATTAAGACCCTGCGTAAACCTTTTTCACTGTCTCTTGTTGTTACTCATCCCCCGGTCTCTTATTATAACCGAGGAGGAGGCTGGCATTTTGGCATCGGCCGCGTCAGAAGTTTGCACGTACCTAGATACCAGGGGCTTGTTACCAAGGGCATCGTTCGGCCCGCTTTATAAAAGACCGAATACCTTAGGGAGTGTTCGGCGTCTCGAGTTAGGCCTTATATGCATCAGCTCCGAATCATGTCTTTGGTCAAGTGTTGGGTTTGCCCGGCTCCTGTGTTTTGCTGCCTTACGTTCCGTTCTATCGGCTAACGCGGCACCAGAAGAACTACTGCGATTGTGCCCCGGTTCGGCCGGGCGAGCACCTCAGTAGAGAAAGCCGAAAACTGACTGTCATGATATAGCGAGAGACTGGTCAACCACTCGATGACTCATCGGAATGTTTAGAATTCCTCCGCATTAACGAAGGACCGTTTTCCGGTCAGGCACATACGCACCCCGAATTCGGGAGAGTGCGGTGCCCCCGGGGGCTATATAGTAGCCCCACCATCGAACTCCTATGGCTAAGTGAAAGTGATAAAGCATTATAGTCCGGTTGCCTAGTTTGCTACGCTACCACCTCCTTTATAGGACCAAGACGTTGGATTAAGTGTGAAAGCGCGACTTCTTTGCAAACACCCCCGCACTATGTGCGTGGGGGCTGAAGCCGAAGACTGCCATCTTTCAGGTTATATACATATATACATCAACGGCCGCACAGGAGGTAGTTTGCTACTTGAAGGCACAAGTATAAAAATCTCTTACATTAAATTGAAACGTTGTTTCATAAAATTCTACATGTCATTCAAACATAACATCCTTCGAGCACTGCGTCTCTATTAAACGAGCGCCCGGAAGAACTTCCTCAAAATAGCGCTCGACTGGTACTCGGCTGCCCTCCGAATCTGGGGACGCAATATCGGTGGCCTTCAACTCAGCCCAGTATGCCTTGACACAGGCAAGAGCCATCCGCGCCCCCTCAATACACACCGACCGCTTCATTGCAGCGGTCGGTAGTATCCTTCAGTTTCAGGGCCAAAACGGCCATTTCCTCTTTGCTTCGGCAGTGAGCAGCCTGTTCGGCTTTCAGCTCTTCGGCCGCCTTTAAAGCGGCCGCATTACTCTTTCGGGCTTGCTCTTTAGCTCGGGCAAGTTCCGCCTGCAGCCTCTCCATAGCAGCGGCACCGTCTGCATCAAAGCATACAAGTAGTAAGGCATGGGCGTCAGGCTCCCTTACCAGGTGTCCGCGGAGAAGTTGCATACCTTGTGACTCGTCAAACCGTTTATTGACCAGCGCGATGTCCGCATCCGCCTCGTCAAGTTGCCGCTTTAGTTCGGCAAATTCATCAGTCTGGCTAGCCACCGGACGCCTCGCCACCTACGTAGGAATGGCGACATGTTAGTACTGAGATTATGATCCTCGGCACGCTGTCAGCTGTGACAGCATACCGAGTCTCAGGGGCTACTATCTATACAGGGCACATTCTATATGCATAACTGTCAGAAGGTACATCATTTTTTTCGTACCTCAAACCCCATCAGTAAACTTCTGGCGGCTTCATGCAATCCGCTCTCAGCGGATGCAATTCTTTCAATTACCGTAGCCATTAGCGCACGGTGATCTTCTGAGATATACGCTCGCCCGAGCAGGTCCTTCAGCTCCTCCGACCGTACGCCAGTTGGCGCCGGACCTTCCGGCCCCGCCGGACTCGGGGAAACTCTCCGTGACAACACTTCAGGGTCGCCCGCCTCGCACGAAGGCGCGATAGGTGGAGGCGTTTCGCTCTCTATCATCTCCGGACGAAGATCCCCTGAAGACGAGCTCTGCTGAGAAGGGCTGAGACCCGAACTACAAGGTACAATTCCGGTTATCTTCAGAAATAAATACAGGGATGTTCTTTATTCACAGGACCCCTTCTTTTTACTTACGGCTCGCCGGAGGGCTGATCCCCTTGGGGAAATAGTGCGGCTGGGATACTTCCCGGCGCCGGACTTTCTGACGAAGACTTCTTTCCCCGTTTTGAGGCCTTGGCTTCCGGGTCTTCGGAAGCGGTCCTCTTCTCCCCTTGGAGGGGAGGATCCCTGATCCCCTCTTCCTTGAAAGCCTCCTTCGCGGAGGCAGTTGCTTCCCTGCTCCCCCCTTCGCCTTCTTTAAAAGGCGCGGCCTTCAACATCTTGGTCAGCATGGGATCCGGCGTGGTCTCTGGGAGGGGAGCCGGACACCTTATCAACTTTTCCTTGGCTATCCACTCCTGTTCAAGAAATGGCTCCCTTAAAGGGCATATATATGATAAATGAATGAACAGCCTGTCCGGTTACAGGGTTACTTACTTGAGTATCTGGGTGATTGCAGCTTAGACCTGCGTCCTCGGTCAAGTCCGGACACTTCTCTTGTGATCCGAAGAACAATTTGTACATCTCCTTGGGCGTCGCGCCCATAAAATGTTGGAGAACTCGTGGTCCCTCCGGATTAAACTCCCACAGACGGAGGGGGCGACGTTTGCAAGGCAGAAGGCGCCGAATCAGCATAACCTGCGCCGCCACGACCAGATTGATCTCTCTTTCTTGGAGGTCTCGAATACGGCCCTGCAACAGAGAAACATCCTTCGACGGCCCCCAGTCGAGCCCCCGGTTGACCCATGATGCCAGCCGATGTGGCGGACCTGAGCAGAAGGCGGGTGGCGCCACCCATTTGGTGCCCCTGGGAGCGGTGATATAAAACCACTCCCGTTGCCACAAACCAAGCTCCTCTTGAAAAGATCCCTCGGGCCACGGAGCATCAGCACACTTGCTTATGACCGCCCCTCCGCACTCTGCTTGTTGCCCCTCGATCATCTTCGGCTCCACATCGAAGGTCTTGAGCCACAATCCAAAGTGAGGGGTAATATGGAGGAAGGCTTCACATACGACAATGAATGACGAGATATGGAGGATGGACTCCGGATTCAAGTCATGGAAATCCAGCCCATAATAAAACATGAGCCCCCTCACAAAGGGATCCGTCGGGAAGCCTAAACCCCGAAGGAAGTGAGACACGAACACCACGCTCTCGCCGGGCTCGGGAGTGGGAATGACCTGCCCTGGAGCAGGCAGCCTATGCGAAATCTCGCCGGTTAGATACCTGGCGTCTCGCAGCTTTATCACATCTTCTTCTATGACGGAAGAATACATCCATCGGCCGAGCTGGTCGGAGCCGGACATAGTCGAAGGTCCGAAGCGCCTAAATCTGAAGCTTTGGGTGTTAGAACTCGAAGCGCGAGGCGAATTCGATGGAGGGTGGAAAAAAGAAGAGGGCCTTGGTCTCATTATAAAGAGGTTGAATACCAAGAGCCCTCCCCATGGTCGATTGGGACTCGCCTTCGATAGAGGAGGCGTGCCAACGGGCACGGTTGGGTTACCCACGTCCGTATTGATGAGAATCGCGGAATAAGGGGGCACGATCTATGCTTTTATAAGACGTGCCAAGGAAACCGCCCTGCTAAACGCGCTGAGGTGGGCCAGTAAAAAAACGATTCGAATAAAGTCTTGGCCGTGGTGTGATGTCACGCCGCGGAATACGTCAGCAGTTCTGTGCAAAAATTATTCTCTCTACGGTGGTATGTGGAACTTGTTTTGCAGAGCCGGACACTATCCTTGTGTTCAAAACCTTCTAAGTATTCGGAGGAGGAACCCGCCTTGCAATGCCGAAGACAATATGCGCGCTGGAATCGTCGTCATTGAAGCCTGGTTCAGGGGCTACCGAGGGAGTCCTGGACTAGGGGGTGTCCGGATAGCCGAACTATCATCTTTGGCCGGACTCCTGGACTATGAAGATACAAGATTGAAGACTTCGTCCGTTGTCCGGATAGGACTTTCCTTGGCGTGGAAGGCAAGCTTGGCGATACGGATATGTAGATTTCCTACCATTGTAACCGACTCTGTGTAACCCTAACCCTATTCGGTGTCTATATAAACCGAAGGGTTTTAGTCCGTAGGACGAACAACAATCATACCATAGGCTAGCTTCTAGGGTTTTGGCGTCTCTGATCTCGTGGTAGATCTACTCTTGTACTACCCATATCATCAATATTAATCAAGCAGGAGTAGGGTATTACCTCCATCGAGAGGGCCCAAACCTGGGTAAAAACATCGTGTCCCTTGTCTCCTGTTACCATCCACCTAGACGCACAGTTCGGGACCCCCTACCCAAGATCCGCCGGATTTGACACCGACAATGGCCGTTCCGTCTCTTTGCCGGAGTCGTCCCTCTTGCGTGCTCGGGGCTTATGAGCGTCGATCAGGTAGTAGGAGTCATTTCCCAGCACTTTGCTGATAATGAAGGGGCCTTCCCAAGGCGCTGACAGCTTGTGCTGGCCGGCTGTTCGCTGGATCAGCCGGAGCACAAGGTCGCCCTCTTGGAAAGATCTCGGCTTGACCTTCCTATTGTAGTAGCGGCGCAGGCTCTGCTGGTAGATGTTGGACCGGCTGAGTGCCAACAGCCGGACCTCTTCCAGCAGATCGACGCCGTCTAGACGTGCTTCTTCTGCTTCCTCCTCGGTGTACATGGTGACTCACGGGGAGTCGAACTCTATGTCCGTTGGGATGGCGGCTTCAGCACCGTAGACGAGGAAGAAGGGTGTGAAGCCGGTTGACTTGTTTGGAGTCGTGCGCAAACTCCAGAGGACGGCTGGCAACTCATCAAGCCAACAGCCGACCGAACGCTCCAGTGGTTCGACCAGTCGAGGCTTGATGCCAGACAGGATGAGGCCGTTTGCTCGCTCCACCTGGCCGTTTGACTGTGGGTGGGAAACGGACGCTAAGTCCAGTCGGATGCCTTGTGTCGCGCAGAAACGGGCCAGGGCGCCTTTGGCAAAATTTGTGCCATTGTCGGTGATGATGTTGTGTGGTATGCCGTACCGAGTCGTGATGTCGGCGATGAAAGTCACTGCAGTTGGACCATTCAACTTCTTGATGGGCTTTACTTCTATCAACTTGGTGAACTTGTCCACCGTGACAAGTAAATGAGTTAGGCCACCTCGTGCTGCTTTGAATGGTCCTACCATGTCCAGGCCCCAAACAGCAAAGGGCCAGGCGATGGGGATAGTCTTGAGTGCGGAAGCCGGCTGATACGGCTTGGAGCGGAACATCTGGCACCCCTTGCATTTTTGTACTAATTCCTTGGCCTCTTCTAGGGCAGTTGGCCAGAAGAAACCGTGTCGGAAGGCTTTGGCGACGAGTGCTCTTGAGGCTGCATGGTGGCCGCACTCGCCTTGATGAATGTCTTCGAGAATTTCTTGGCCTTGCTCTGGCTCGACGCAACGCTGGTAGACACCAGTAACTTTGCGCCTGACCAGCTCTCTGTTGACTATGGTGTAGGCTGCCGCTCGGCGTTGTACTTGACGAGCCAAGATTTTGTCGGTTGGTAGCTCTCTGCTTACTAGGAACTTCAGGATGGGCTAGGCCCATGAGGGTGCTGCTATTTCTTCAACTGCCAGTACTGCTACTTGGACGAGGGCGGCTGGGCTGGGAGGCGGCAGGCTGGAGTCCGCGGCCGCTTGCTGGGTTGATGAAGTCCCTGGGCCGACTGGTGCAGTCCCCGGGCCGAGCTCTGGAGTCTTCGCGATGGTCGCCGCAGTCCCCGGGCCGGGTTCTGAAGTCCCCGGGCCAGCTTCGACTGTGGCATTCTTGGAGCCATCTGTAGGAATTCTCGTGCCGTCTGCTGAGGCTCTTGAGTCGGATCCAACTTCTTCAGGGGGAGCCGACACAAAAAGGGAATCTGATTCTGGTGAAGGCTTGACAGATGGCTTGAGGAGGCGCTGAAGGGCGACGCCAGATGGTATTGCCTGGCGGGTGGAGCCGATTCGTGCCAGGGTGTCTGCTTGGTTGTTGTCATTTCTTGGCACGTGAAGGAACTTGCACCCCTCAAAATATCCACTGAGTTGCTGTACCAGGAAACGGTAGCTCGCCATGTTTGCATCTTTGGCGTCCCAATCGCCAGATGACTGTTGGACTACCAAGTCGGAGTCGCCATAACACAGGATCCGGCGAATGCCAAGTTCTTTGGCAAGCCGGAGCCCGTGAATGAGCGCCTCCTACTCGGCGATGTTGTTGGAGGCGGCGAAATGGATCTGCAGCGCATACTTGAGCTTGTCGCCTTTGGGGGAAGTGAGGACAACGCCGGCTCCCAAGCCGGTGCGCATCTTGGAGCCATCGAAATGCATCCGCCAATGGGTGGAGTCGGGCGCTGGTGGCAGGTACTGGGTCTCGGCCCAGTCGACGAGGAAGTCGGCCAGTGCTTGCGACTTGATGGCGGTGCGGGGCTGGTAATAGATGGTGTAGGGGGCCAGCTCTATGGCCCATTTGGCCACTCGGCCAGAAGCATCTCGGCTTCCGATGATCTCGGCTAGTGGGGCTGTGCAAACCGCAGTGATTGGATGCTCTTGAAAGTAAGGCTTCAACTTCTTGGCGGCAAAGTGCACGCCATAGCACATCTTCTGGTAGTGGGGGTAGTTCTGCTTGGAGGTCGACAGTACTTCGCTCAGGTAATATACCGGTCTCTGGACAGGTAGCGCCTTGCCTTCCTCCTTGCGCTCAACTACAATGACTGTGCTGACTACCCGGCTGGTGGCGGCAATGTACAGGAGCATGGGCTCTTTAGGAGTCGGGGCTGCCAGCACAGGGGGAGTAGTCAGCATTTTCTTCAACTGGAGAAAAGCTTCGTCCACCTTGTGGTTCCATTCGAAGAAGGTGGTCTTCTTCATGAGCTGGTATAAAGGGAGAGCTTTCTCGCCCAGCCGACTGATGAATCGGCTGATGGACGCCGAGCAGCTGGTGAACTTTTGCACATCTAGCAGTCGGCGGGGTACTTCCATCCTCTCGATGGCCTTGATCTTCACAGGGTTGCACTCTATGCCGCGTTCAGAGACTAGGAAACCAAGGAGTTGGCCGGCTGGTACCCCGAAGACGCACTTCTCAAGGTTGAGATTGATCTGGAATCGGCGCAAGTTCTCAAAGGTTTCCTTAAGGTCTTCCTGCAGTGTTCCTTGCTTTTCCGTCTTCACCACCACATCGTCCACGTGGACGTGGGCGTTTCTGCCGAGTTGCTTGAGGAGGCATTTGTGCATGCAACGTTAAAAGGTGGCGCCGACATTCCTCAAGCCGAACGTCATGGTCAGGTAGCAGAAGGCTCCAAACGGCGTGATGAAGGCGGTCTTCAGTCTGTCAGCCGGGTTCAGCTTGATCTGGTGATATCCTGAATATGCATCTAAGAAGCTCAACAGCTCGCATCCGGCTGTGGAGTCTATCACCTGATCAATTCTCGGTAGAGCGAACGGGTCCTTGGGGCAAGCTTTGTTGAGGCTTGTGTAGTCAATACACATCTGCCACTGCTTGTTCTTCTTCAGTACCAGGACCAGGTTTGCTAACCATTCCGGAAAGAACACTTCCATAATGAAACCGGCTGCTAGGAGCCGGGCTATCTCTTCTCCGAAAACTCTTTTCTTCTCTTCTGACAGGCGGCGCAAGGGCTGCTTGACGGGCTTCGCATCAGATCGGACATGTAACTTGTGCTCGGCGAATTCCGTCGGTACACCTGGCATGTCTTTAGGGGACCATGCGAAAATGTCCCGTTTCTCACGGAGGAAATCGACGAGCTCGCCTTCCTATTTGCTGTCAAGGTTTGCACCTATGACAGCGTACCTCTCCCGGTGCTCCGGGTCCAAGGTTATCTTCTTCGTTTCTTTGGCCGGCTTGAACGAGCCCTCAGCTTCCGACTCCTTGGGGTTGGGCGATATTTCGGGCTGCTTGCCGGCCATCGCCACAACCCGATCAAGAAGCCGCTTCTCAGCTGCGATCACCAGGGACTCGGCTAGCCGACTGCTTTCAGCCGCACAAGCGGATGACTTTTTGTAGTCGCCAGCTACGGTCAGAATCCCCTTGGAACTTGGCATCTTCATCTTGAGGTAGGCGTAGTGGGGGACTGCCATGAACTTGGCCAAAGCAGGTCGGCCAAGCAGAGCGTGGTACGGACTTTCGAGGTCCACCACTTTGAACCAAACCGGCTCTCCACGGAAATGATCTTTGTCCCCAAAGAGGACATCTATCAGGATCTTGCCGATCGGTGAGCAGGAAAGGCCAGGTACAATGCCGTGGAACACAGTCCGGCTGCTCTGAAGCTGTCTTTGCTTGATTCCTAACTTCTCCATCGTGTCCTTGTATAGGATGTTGATGCTGTCGCCTCCGTCTATCAGCACCCACGAGAAGCGAGCGGCCCGCCTATCCGCGGCAAGGGTGGCTCCCAAGACCAGGGCGTAGGAGCTCGGATTCGGCATCCCTCTGGGTGATCAGCTCTGCTCCAACTGATAGGTTTCTCGGACCAGTGCATGAATTCTGGAGTATCTGATGCTATTGCATTCACCTCTTGCTGATGCAGCCGCCTGCTGCGTCGATCGTCGGCCACACTGGTGAACACCACATATGCTCCGTGCTCTTCTGGGTATTTGTCTTGCACTGCACCGACTGTCCTGACAGCCGGCTGCTGGGGCGGCGGTGGAGGCGGCGGCCCAGCAGGCGGGGGAGGCAGGAGGCCGTCCCCCTTGGTGATCCTGGTGAGCCAGTGGCACTTCCGGGTGGTGTGGTTTGACGGCTTCACGCCGCTATGGAACTTGTAGGGACCATCTAGAGTCTGCTCGTAAGAGAAGGCCGGCAACCAGTTGGACTTGCCGCCTTTCTGTCGCTTGGCCGGAGGCTGCCCCTCCGGCTGCTGGTCTTCGACCGTCGCAACCTGCCGGCTGCTGGAAGCCGGCTGCGGGGCCTTGCGCTTGTGGTCGTTCTGTTGCTGTCGCCGACTGGTGTCTCCAGCCGGAGTTCTGGGAGCCTGAGGAGCCACCTTGCGGGTCGCACTGACTTCAATCTCCGCCTTCATGGAGGAGTCGGCTGTGGCGTACTTGTCTGCTATGATCAGCAGCTCGTCGAGGGTCTCCAGCTCGTCGCAAAGGAGCTTGTGCTTGAGGAGGGTGCCATCTCTGCACCCGGCGGTGAAGTACTCGATAGCTTGCACCTTGTGCACGCCCTCGCAGGAGTTCCGAAGCTCAGCCCAGCGCGTGAGGTAGTCGCGAGTCGACTCGTTGGGGCCTTGCACGCACAAGGAGAGCTGGCGAGGCTTAGGAGGTCGCTTGTACGTGCTTGTGAAGTTGCGGACGAAGGCCTCGGTGAAGTCGACCCAGCTGTTGATGCTGCGGGGCTTCAGGCTGTTCAACCATGTCCGGGCCGTGCCCTGGAGCATGAGCGGAACATACTTTACAGCAACACGCTTGTTGCCATTCGCTATGTTGACGGCAGTGGAGTAGTCGACCAGCCAGTCTTCCGGCTTTACGAACCCGGTGTACTTGGGTGTATCTCGGGGGAGCGTGAACACTCTGGGAAAGGGTTCGTCTCGGATGCGAGGTCCGAAACAGGGCGGACCCAACTCGTCCTCCTCTTCTAGCGCCAGGGATCGGTGGAGTCGGTCGATCCGGTGGCGGGCGTCGTTTTCTCCAACTCCCTCTCGGCGGCCAAGGCGGTCGCCGGGAGTTGGATGCTCGACGGATGGCGGGGAGACTCGCCTTTCCTTGCGAGGAGGAGGAGGCAGATAGTCGTCCCACCGCTCCACTGCTCTTGGGCGGCCGTCTTGGTCGCGTTCGATGGAGATGTGAGTCCGACTGTGGCTGACAGCCGGATCCTTGTTTTTCCTTCCGCGGACACAACCAGTCGGTGTCCGAGACGTCGCGCCTTGATCTCGGCGGGGAGGCAAGTCGTCGTTTTGTCGTTGCGGCACCTTTGTGCGGCAGCCGACCTCGTTCTGCGCGGCAGCCGCGTCGAGGAGCTGCTGGACTCGCTCCGTCATCAGGCGGCGCTCCTCACCCTCGAAGTTTTCCAGCTCGTCCACCGCCGCCTCGGCGGCGTGGATGTTCTCCGCAGTCATGGCATACACATGGCGATTGCCCCCGAACAGGTTGGCGATGGCCACGCCGCGCTGTTGGACCGTGCCTAGGCGGCTAGGCCCAGTCGGGGCTGGCGAGCCGCCCACAGCGCGATCCATCTCGCGCTGGTAGGCTTCCGACAAGCGTCTCATGCTTGCCAGCTTCCTCGCGCCTTCGACGAGCTAAAGGCGGCGTGCCTCCAGCATCTCGGCGTCAGCGTCTTTCGGAATAGGCGCGGTCAGTTCTTGCAGGGCCGCGTCGAGAGGGTCATGAGGTCCTTCGCCGGAATGCTCGCCATGACCGATGACGAGCACCTCTGTGACGGTGCTTCCGCCGCTCTCCGCGCGAGGGAGCGACTCGTCGTAGACCACCACGTTGGTGGGGAACGCGTCGAGCGACGCGGTGTCGAAGTCGACCAGCATCGGGTCGGTGGAGCCTACGGACTCCAAGTCCGCGGCAGGCTCACCGGCGACGTGGAGTTGGTCGAGGAGGCCCGCGAGGAGGCTCTCGGGGCCGCCCGTGCCTGCGTCGGAGGCAGGTTTGTCGGAGAGGCGAACCTCGCCAACAAGTTCGGCGAGACAGCTGGCCACGCAGGCGATCTCAGCGCCGTGCAGCGCGTCGGCGTTGACTCCGTCTGGCGTGCCGGGCTGGCTGCGCTTGCCAGGGAGGAAAAGGGTTCCCGTCCTGAGCAGGTCTCCGGACGACGGTGCACCTAGCCCCACGGTGGGCGCCAAATGTTGGGGGTTGTGTGCGACATATGCCAAAGGATGGCTTATCATGGTGGGGGCGAGTAGAACGTCGCCGGTGCCTGGAAACGGGATGAGGTGAAGGCATGCACGCCGGCGGA
This sequence comes from Aegilops sharonensis, assembly GCA_904067115.1. NCBI lineage: Eukaryota > Viridiplantae > Streptophyta > Magnoliopsida > Poales > Poaceae > Aegilops > Aegilops sharonensis. Next base: position 758,019,228 of record LR880971.1, on the reverse strand, counting down.
TCTTACCCAGCTTCAGGGCTCTCCGTGGAGATAATACCCCTACTGCTGCTCTACGGGGTCTCCGCATGATCACTATGGCAAAGTGGGTACAAGGTTGCTCCTTGAGCTGTTCGGGGTGAGGAAGGAGAAGGGCACGGCTAGCTCTTCTCTTCCCTCTATGTGTGTCTAAAACTATTAGGGTCCAACCTCTTGCATGGGTGCCCCGGGGGGTTTATATAGGCCTACCCCCCGGGGGTACAATGGTAATCCGGCTGGGCGCGGGTCCCAGCCGTCTGTCTCTTAGGTCGCCGTCTTCTCCGCCGACTGCTGGGGCCCGCTGACTAGTGGGCCCCGCCGACGGGCCCAGCATGGGGCCGACGGGCCCAACATGGGGCCAATAGGCCTTGTCCGCCGCGGGCGGGTCTTGCCGGCAGCGGATTACTATAGCCGCGCTTCTGATGACGCTGGCTTGGTCGTGGGGTCATGGCAACAGTGCCTCCGCCTGACGGGCGATCACTGTTGCCATTCCCTCTCTTGTCTGGTTAATGGCGTGCGGGACTCGTGGGAGGGGCCGGCCGACTCCTGGGGGCCGACTCCCATTGGGTCCGTCTTGTGGCGCTCTCGCCGTCTTCTGCACCCCCGCCGACAGGCGGGTCCCGCTGTCTCCGGGACGTACAGACAGGCCGTCGTGGGCTTAGGGCGCCGCCCACGGGGCTGATGTCAGGGCCGGCATGGCAACAGTGCCGCGCCAGACGGAGATCTCCGTCAGTACGGCGCACTGTGGCCACGCCTGCCATTCGTGAACGGGGCAGGGATAGGCCGCGCGGCGGCCGCATCCTATCCCGTCCGTAGCTGCGTAGGCAGGAGGTGGTTGGAGTCGCGGGCCGACTCCCCATAGCCGGCTTCTCTGGAAGCCGCCAGTTGGGAGTCGGCTTATCTCATAGCCGTCTCTGGGACTCGGCCATGAGGGGCAGTTGGCGGCCTTGCCGCCGATTGTCAAAGGCAGCTCTTCGTCTTGGGGTCTTGAGGGGCGCAGCCTGCCCCGATGTCTTGAAAGGTCTGGGGGCTCGGGTTTGCCTACCCGTGGCCCATTACTCCGACAACACCGGAACGGATCTTCATTTTTTGAACTTCCCTACTTGCTGGGGCATGTAGGCAAGGGCCATATATGATGTACTTCCCCTGAGACAACCTAATTCACTCATGCATTTGCCTCTCAAAATCACTATTCTTGCACTAGTTTTCGTCCCCAAAAGGACTTTAATCTCTCAATCTAGTCGCCTTCTAACCTTCAAGTTAGATCTACTGCCCCCTCGACCCGCAGTGTGGTTGGGATCTGGCTTGCACGACATTGTAAATCTTTGTATGGCTGAACGCCTCCTTGAGTAATGAAATTCCTTTTTTCCCCGCAAAAAAAAGTTAGATCTAATGCCATATGGCCCAGATACAAGGGCCCGACAGGTGCTCATGTCATCACACCCTCACAAGTGCATAGAGTAGAAAATCAGTTTGCCCCTCCCACGACAGTGACATAACCCACAAGCGCGGGAGGTCCTATTCAGTGTGCAACGTGTCGAAAGACAACCAAATGTACATGCCTCAGGAGTCAGGACATTCGCTTCTAGCCCGTCACCTTTTAGGCCTCAACCAATCCAGAGAAGTGAACAAAAAAAACAAAGATCAAAGAAAGTGGAAAAGTAGAAAGAATATTTAAAGTGTTCTAACAAAAGAAAAAATCTTACGAATTTCAAAAAATATTGTAAAATTTAAATATTATTCATGAATTTAAAAATTGTTATGGATTTGGAAAAAATATTTGTGAAGCAATGCCTACTGTATGTGACATAGCCGTATGTGAGGTAGGTAATGGTGGTGTCACAAGCTGACTCAAAAAAGTAGGTGAATCAAGAGTAGAGCTAGTTGGTAGTTCCTTATCTCCCCTCGTCTCAGTGCAGTGCTACTCCACCACCAGCTCCTCCGTGCTGCTGCAATGTGTGCCACACTTGCTGTCCCATGTTGATGTTGCTTGTTGATCCACTGCTTGCTACTGCCCGTGCCATATATTATTGCCGATTGCTGAGCGCTGATTTTTTATGCATTTGATAGTTCAATGTCGTGAGTTTATTTTTTCTCTAACATTGCTTTTGATAGTTGAATGTCTTGAGTTTTGGTTGGAATAAGCTTGCATTCGTATCTCAGTTTTTTAAATGCAATATGGTTGCCTCGGCTAACTTCAATTCCTAGATCACACTTCAAATTGAGTAGTTGATGTTTGTGGGGATGCTGTGCATTTGAACTTTTAGGGATATTTCTACTTTCATAGTACAATTACAATGTCAACTGACCTATTGTGAAGCTAATAAGTTTTTTTTGTGTGTGTATCTATTGCAAATGCAACACAGAGCAGGCAATGGGTGCTTTTAGCCTAGCTAGCTGCTTCCCCTACATGAGTGCAAGGAAGGACGTCCCGCCGTCTCCCCCGGCAGATTCGCATGAACATCACCCTGCCCCGGCACGAATTTTCTTCTTCAAGGAGCTCACGGCTCAAACAAGGAACTTCAGTGATGACTGCCGCGTCGTTGGTCGGAAGGCTAGTCTCTACAAAGCCTACATCAAAAGCGACAACCAGGTGATCCAATTCTATGTCAGTTTAGTTAGTTTCATATGTAATGCACATACCATGATGATTGAGTTGACAACATGATTGATGTGAGGGAAAGTTAATGGATGATCAACATCTACATTAATTCGTAGGTTGTTGCTATAAAGATGCATCATGCCATTGATCCTGATGCATCAGCAGATCAAGGTAACAAGGAGTTTCTTGCCCATGTCCTAACATTGAGCACGCTACACCACCCGAACCTCCTGAACCTAATATGCTTTTGCGCGGACCGCGATCACCGGATCTTGGTCCATGAGTACATGTCGTTGGATTATCTGGAAGATCACCTCCACGAGTACAGTGTCCCTAAGATGGTTAAGTTTCCTAACCATAGAAATGTGTTGTCATTTGAGGAACGTGATCACATCATTAGGAGAATGATGTGATGGATAAGACACGTCCGTTAGCTTAGCATATTGATCGTTCAGTTTTATTGCTATTAGTTCTCGAACCCGTAGGGTCCGCACGCTTAACGTTCGATGACGATTTGTATTATGAGTTATGTGTTTTTGGTGACCTAAGATTGTTTGGAGTCTCAGATGGGATTACGGACATGACGAGGAGTCTCGAAATGATCGAGAGGTAAAGATTGATTAATTGGACGATAGTATTCGAACACGGGAAGTGTTCCGGAATGTATCGGGGTACTAGGGGGGGGGGGGGGTTACCGGAATCCCCCGGGGAAAGATATGGGCCGTATGGGCCATAGGAGGGAGGCAAGGCAGGCCACAAGGGGTGGTGCCCCCCTCCTGTCGGTGTCAAAACCGGCGGATCTCGGGTAGGGGGTCCCGAACTGTGCGTCTAGATCGATGGTAACATGAGATGGGGGACACGATGTTTACCCAGGTTCGGTCCCTCTCTATGGAGGTAATACCCTACTTCCTGCTTGATTGATCTTGATGAATATGAGTATTACAAGAGTTGATCTACCACAAGATCGTAATGGCTAAACCCTAGAAGCCTAGCCTGTATGACTATGGTAATGAGTATATATGCTATCCGGGCTACTCCCTCCGGTTTATATAGACACAAAGGGATCTAGGGTTACATAGAGTCGGTTACATAAGAAGGAATCTTCATAGTTGGTCACCTAGCTTGCCTTCCACGCCAAGGAGAGTCCAATCCGGACACGGGTAGAGTCTTCGGTCTTCATGCCTTCGCAGCCCACCAGTCCGGCCCATGGATAACAGGCGGGACGCCCGAGGACCCCTTAGTCCAGGACTCCCTCAGTAGCCCCTGAACCTGGCTTCAATGACGAGGAGTCCGGCGCGCAGATTTTCTTCGGCATTGCAAGGAAGGCCCCCCCTTCCGAACTCAAAGGTAATCTTCAGATGTAATGATTGTATCCGGACTTGTATACACAGCTGCAGAGGATATAATATTTCGCGAGTTCGATCTGCTGACAACTTTTTGGTAATATGACGTCATGTCTGCTCGGCCATTGGCTGGCCCGCCGTCCCACGCCTCGAGGCACAGTTTTATCGGCATGTCTTATCCAAGGAGAGATCGTGTCTCCCCTTTTTAGAGGACTCTTATCGACCCGAACGTGGCTAACCCAACCATCACCTGGGTACAACTCCTTGAGAACAGGCAAGTTTGGAGGCCCGGGAGGAGACGTTCGATATTCGCGGCCCTCATATAGGGGCACAGACCCGTCTTTTTCCTTTACGCTTGCTTCTTCCTCGACCCTTGCTACCCCGACTTCCAACACCCGGATTTAGACCGCCGCAAGCTCCAATAATGTCCGGATCCAGCCATCAAGGCCGGTGGGTGGCTTCTTCCGTCACGGAGAGGGACATTGCAAAGTTTCGGGCGGCGAGGTATCTGACCGGAGAGATTCTTCATCGGCTTCCTGCCGAGGGGCATGTTATTCCCACCCCCAGATCCGGCGAGAGGGTCGTATTCATGTCCCACTTCCTCTGTGGGTTAGGGTTTGCACTTAATCCCTTCGTCCGAGGGCTCATGTTCTATTATGGGCTTGATTTTCACGATGTGGCCCCGGACTCTATTCTTCTTATCTCGGCGTTTATCGTCACGTGTGAAGCCTTCCTCCGAACTCCTCCGCACTTCGGCTTGTGGCTCAAGACCTTCAAGGTGGAGCCGCGAGTGATAGAGGGGGAGCAGGCAGAGTGCGGTGGCGCCATAGTGAGCAAGCTTGCCAGCGATGTTTGGCTGAAAGGATCCTTTGCCAAGTCTTCCAATCTGTGGCAGCAGGGGTGGTTCTAGATCACCGAGCCTCGTTGCTCCAAGTGGGTAGCTGCGCCCGCATTTCGATCCAGCCCCCCAACTCAGCTTGCGTCTTGGATTAATAAGGGGTTGGACTGGGGATCAACGGACGAGGTGCAGACTTTGCAAAGTCGCATCCGAAACCTCATTGAGAGGGACATCAACATCGTCAACGTTGTTCAAGTAATGCTGGTTCGCCGGATCCTGCCGTGCCAGCGAGGTCCACTCCGCATGTGGGAGTTCAATCCAGAAGGGCCGCAGACTCTTCAGCACTTCTTCGGCACTATGCACGAAGGAATGTGGATGTTATTCTTCGGGAAACGAAAGCAATTGCCGGACACCATCGAAGATGTCGGCCTAGACTGTAACCATCCGGATACCCCGGTAAGTACCCGTTTGCCGAATACCTTATAATCAGATACCCAGGGGCAAGAAACCAACAGTATCATCCTTTTTCAGGGCTGGATAAAGAAGGTGGAAAGGATTAGGTGCCAGGCTCCCCTTCCCAAAGACTCAGCTACTCCTGTGCTAACAAGGATGCTGGCCTCGGCACCGTGCCAGGCGCCGGTAAGGGAGGGTAAAAAGGAGAGTGAGAAGGTCCAAGGGGACCTTGGTTCCAGAGGTAAGTCGGATACTGAGTCCGGAGAAATCAACCTTTCCTCGCCTGAAGACAAAGGCGGAAAAGGATCCAGTATCCCTTCTCCTAGCAGGAGGAAAAGGGCCGCCTCCAAAGATTGGGAGGGGCGGTCTTCTAAGAGGGGAAAGATGCCACCGTCGAGCGGCTTGGGTTTGGAAAGCGATGCCATTGAATAGCTCCAACAAGGGGACAAGCCCTTGGCCAAACCGTAAGCGAATCCAGAGTATTTTGATAGGGTCCCGCTCCTTTATCATTACCGAAGATATACGTAACGTGTCCGTGCATTTTTACAGGTCGGCACCGAGTTTTTCCGGGCAATCCTCCTCTTCGGGAGGTCTTCTCCCAGAGATGATGGAGAGTGAGACACCTCCCCCGACCTCCTCGCCGAATAAGGAGGACAACTCTGAAGTGTCATCACGGGGGGTCTCTCTTGATCAACAAGTTACGCAAGGGACAAAAGAGGCAGGGCCCGAAGGTGGATCTCCGACCGTCCGGGAATCCGGGGCTAATGATAAGAAAGGCCCTGGACTGTCTGGCTCGCAGCCGACAGTGATTCTGGAGATGGGTGAACAAATTCCTTTAGAGGATTGTGGCGCTTCTAGAGCGGCTTCTGGATACCAGGGGGCTCCGGATATATTGCGGGACATGTTGCAAAAAGCATTTGTTTCGGGGGAACAGTGTACCTTGACGGGTACGGTGATTGAGAAGATTTTGGTCGCGAAAAGCGGATTAAATGAAGCTTTCATGAGCTTACTGAAGGGCTTCGAGGTTTGTGACATAATGTTTTCAGTTATGTTTCATTTGCATAGATGTGCTTGTGTATAGGTACTAGCCCCTGAGACGCGGGTTGCCTTCCACTAGGAAGCAAATGGAGGATCGAAAAAGAATCGTTTGAGGACTAACCTGATAAACTTGAACACAGGCTGCTTCCCCCTTGGCCACTTCCCGCACTATGGAAATTGCCGAGCTGCAGCGGAAGATTGATGTGGCAGGGGATGATCTTGCATTAATCAATATGCGTCTCTCAATGAAAGCACCAATGTCGATGTCAAAACCGGCGGATCTCGGGTAGGGGGTCCCGAACTGTGCGTCTAGGATCGATGGTAACAGGAGGCGGGGGAAACGATGTTTACCCAGGTTCGGTCCCTCTCTATGGAGGTAATACCCTACTTCTTGCTTGATTGATCTTGATGAATATGAGTCTTACAAGAGTTGATCTACCACGAGATCGTAATGGCTAAACCCTAGAAGCCTAGCCTGTATGACTATGGTAATGAGTATATATGCTATCCGGACTACTCCCTCCGGTTTATATAGACACCAGAGGGATCTAGGGTTACATAGAGTCGGTTACATAAGAAGGAATCTTCATAGTTGGTCGCCTACCTTGCCTTCCACGCCAAGGAGAGTCCAATCCGGACACGGGTAGAGTCTTCGGTCTTCATGCCTTCGCAGCCCACCAGTCCGGCCCATGGATAACAGGCCGGATGCCCGAGGACCCCTTAGTCCAGGACTCCCTCACCTCCCCCAAGTAAGGAGTCCGAATTGGACTAGGGGAGGGGGCGGCGCCCCCCTTTCCTTCTCCTCCTCCCCCTCCTCCCCCCTTTCCCCTTTCGGTAAAAGGAAAGGGGGGCCGAATTTGACTGGGAGTCCAAGTGGCATTCCTCCCCACTTGGGGCGCGCCTAGGCCGGCCTCCTCCCCTCTCCCTCCTTTATATACGGGTGTGGGGCGCCCCTTAGACACACAATTGTTCCAAGCCGTGTGCGGTGCCCCCCTCCACAGTTTACGCTTCCAGTCATCTTCACGTAGTGCTTAGGCGAAGCCCTGCGCGGATAACTTCACCATCACCGTCACACCGCCGTCGTGCTGACGAAAGTCTCCCTCGACATTTTGCTGGATGAAGAGTTTGTGGGATGTCATCAATCTGAACGTGTGCAGAACTCGGAGGTGCCGTACGTTCGGTGCTTGATCGGTTGGATCGAGAAGACATTCGACAACGTCAACCGCGTTAAGCTAACGCTTCCGCTTTCTGTCTACGAGGGTACGTGGACGCACTCTCCCCCTTTCGTTGCTATGCATCTCCTAGATAGATCTTGCGTGAGCGTAGGAATTTTTTGAAATTACATGCTACGTTCCCCAACAGTGGTGTCAGAGCAAGGTCTATGCGTAGATGTTATGCATGAGTAGAACACAAAGAGTTGTGGGCGGTGATAGTCATACTGCTTACCACCAACGTCTTATTTTGATTCGATGTTATTGTTGGATGAAGCGGCCCAGACCAACCTTACATGACCACGTTCATGAGACCAGTTCCACCGACATACATGCAACTAGTTTTGCATAAAGGTGGTTGGCGGGTGTCTGTTTCTCCTACTTTAGTTGAATCGAATTTGACTATGGCCGGTCCTTGTTGAAGATTAAAACAACAAACTTGATGAAACACCGTTGTGGTTTTGATGCGTAGGTAAGGACGGTTCTTACTAGAAGCCTGTAGTAGCCACGTAAAACTTGCAACAACAAAGTAGAGGATGTCTAACTTGTTTTTGCAGGGCATGTTGTGATGTGATAAGGTCAAGACATGATGTGATATATGTTGTTGTATGAGATGATCATGTTTTGTAAAAGTTGTTGGCAACTGGCAGGAGCCTTATGGCTGTCGCTTTATTATATGAGATGCACACGCTATGTAATTGCTTTACTTTATCACTATGTGTTAGCGATAGTTGTAGAAGCAATAGTTGGCAAGACGACCACGACGCTATGATGGAGATCAAGGTGTCAAGCCAGTGATGATGGAGATCATGATGGTGCTTTGGAGATGGAGATCAAAAGCATAAGATGATGATGGCCATATCATGTCACATATTTTGATTGCATGTGATGTTTATCTGTTATGCATCTTATTTTCCTTAGTACGGCGGTAGCATTATAAGATGATCCCTTACTAAAATTTCAAGGTATAAGTGTTCTTCCTGAGTATGCACCGTTGCGACAGTTCGTCATGCCGAGACACCACGTGATGATCGGGTATGATAAGCTCTACGTTCACATACAACGGGTGCAAGACAGTTTTGCATGTGCGGAATACTCGGGTTAAACTTGACGAGCCTAGCATGTACAGACATGGCCTCGGAACACTTGAGACCGAAAGGTCGAGCGTGAATCATATAGAAGTTATGATCAACATAGAGATGTTCTCCATTGAAAACTACTCCATCTCACGTGATGATCGGACATGGTTTAGTTGATTTGGATCACGTGATCATTTAGATGACTCGAGGGATGTCTATCTAAGTGGGAGTTCTTAAGTAATATGATTAATTGAACTTTAATTAATCATGAACTTAGTCCTGATATTATTTGCAAATTTTGTTGTAGATCAATAGCTCGCGTTGTAGCTCCCCTATGTTTTTGATATGTTCCTAGAGAGAACTAAGTTGATAGTAGCAATGATGCAGACGTTATGAATGTTTGACAAGCTCGGTATGTTGACTACTTGATAGTTTAGTGTGCCATGCTTTACGGCTTAGAACCAGGACTTCAAAAACGTTTTGAACTCCACAAAACATATGAGATGCTCCAAGAGTTGAAACTGGTATTTCAGACTCATGCCCATGTCTAGAGGTATGAGACCTCTGACAATTACTTTGCCTACAAGATGGAGGAGAATAGCTCAGCCAGTGAGCATGTACTCAGAATTTCTGGGTACTACAATCGCTTGAATCAAGTGGGAGTTAATCTTCCAGATAAGATAGTGATTGTGATGACCCACAAGTATAGGGGATCTATCGTAATCCTTTCGATAAGTAAGAGTGTCGAACCCAACAAGGAGCAGAAGGAAATGACAAGCGGTTTTCAGTAAGGTATTCTCTGCAAGCACTGAAATTAACGGTAACAGATAGTTTTGTGATAAGGTAAATAGTAACAAGCAACAAGTAATTAAAGTAAATAAGGTGCAGCAAGGTGGCCCAATCCTTTTTGTAGCAAAGTACAAGCCTGGACAATTTCTAAGGACACATGGAAATTATCGTCAAGCTAGTTTTCATCACGTTCATATGATTCGCGTTCGTTACTTTGATAATCTGATATGTGGGTGGACCGGTGCTTGGGTGCTGATCTTACTTGGACAAGCATCCCACTTATGATTAACTCCTAATGCAAGCATCCGCAACTATGAAAGAAGTATTAAGGTAAACCTAACTATAGCATGAAACATATGGATCCAAATCATCCCCTTATGAAGCAACGCATAAACTAGGGTTTAAGCTTCTGTCACTCTAGCAACCCACCATCTACTTATTACTTCCCAATGCCTTCCTCTAGGCCCGAATAATGGTGAAGTGTCATGTAGTCGACGTTCACATGACACCACTAGAGGATAGACAACATACATCTCATCAAAATATCGAACGAATACCAAATTCACATGACTACTAATAGCACTCCCATGTCCTCAGGAACATACGTAACTACTCACAAAACATATTCATCTTCATAATCAGAGGGGTATTAATATGCATATAGGATCTGAACATATAATGTTCCACCAAGTAAACCACCTAGCATCAACTACAAGGAGTAGTCAACACTACTAGCAACCTACAGGTGCCAATCTCAGACTTAGAGACAAGAATTAGATACAAGAGATGAACTAGGGTTTGAGAGGAGATGGTGTTGGTGAAGATGTTGGTGAAGATTGACCCCTCCCGATGAGAGGATCGTTGGTGATGACGATGGTGATGATTTCCCCCTCACGGAGGGAAGTTTCCCCGACAGAACACCTCCGCCGGAGCCCTAGATTGGTTCCGCCAAGGTTCCGCCTCGTGGCGGCGGAGTCTCGTCCCGTAAGCTTGCTTCTGATTTTTTTCTCGGACGGAAGACTTCATATAGCAGAAGATGGGCATCGGAGGGCCAACAGGTGGCCAACGAGGAGGGGGGCGTGCCCATGGGGGTAGGGCGCGCCCCCACCCTCGTGGCCTGGGTGTGGGCCCCCTCCGGTATTTTCTTTGCTCAGTATTTTTTATATTTTCCAAAAATAACTTCCGTGGAGTTTTAGGACTTTTGGAGTTGCGCAGAAGAGGTCTCTAATATTTGCTCCTTTTCCAGCCCAGAATTCCAGCTGCCGGCATTCTCCTCTTCATGTAAACCTTGTAAAACAATAGAGAAAAGACATAAGTATTGTGACATAATGTGTAATAACAGCCCATAATGCGATAAATATCAATATCAAAGCATGATGCAGAATGGACGTATCAACTCCCCCAAGCTTAGACCTCGCTTGTCCTCAAGAGAAAGCCGAAATCGATAAATATGTCCACATGTTTAGAGATAGAGGTGTCGATAAAAATAAAATACGGACATGAGGGCATCATGATCATTCTTACAACAGCAACATATATGAATATTGTCATATGATTTCTTATGATAAAGTAACAATCTATTCATAATGTCAAGTATGAATCAGAAACTTTATTGAGAACTAACAAACTACAATCTCAGTCATTGAAGCAATTGCAATTTATCATAACATCGGAAAGAGTCTATGTAAGAGCTTTTTAGTAAGTCCACATACTCAACTATCATTTAGTCTTTCACAATTGCTAACACTCACGCGATACTTGTGGTTACGGAGTTTTAATCGGACACAGAGAAAGATAGGGGCTTATGGTATTGCCTCCCAACTTCTTACCTCAAGGGTAAATGTCAACAATAATAGTTCATGTTTACTCATATCCAATTAGATATATATATCAGGATTGTACCAACATACTATGCTTGCCAAAAGATAAAATGTAAAAAGGAAAGGTGAAGATCACCATGACTCTTGCATAGGGTGAAGATAAAAGTAAAAGATAGTCCCTTCGCAGAGGGAAGCAGAGGTTGTCATGTGCTTAAGGGTTGGATGCACAAAGTCTTAATGCGAAAGAATGTCACTTTATATTGCCACTTGTGATATAGACCTTTATTATGCAGTCCGTCGCTTTTATTACTTCTACATCACAAGATCGTATAAAGCTTATTTTCTCCCTCACTAATAAATCATACATATTTAGAGAGCAATTTTTATTGCTTGCACAATGACAACTTACTTGAAGGATCTTACTCAATACATAGGTAGGTATGGTGGATGATACGTCTCCAACGTATCTATAATTTTTGATTGCTTCATGCTATATTATATTCCGTTTTGGACATTATTTGGCTTTATTATACACTTTTATATTACTTTTGGGACTAGCATACTAACTGGAGGCCCAGCCCAGAATTGCTGTTTTTTTTTGCCTATTTCAGAGTTTCGCAGAAAAAGAATATCAAACGGAGTCCAAACGGAATGAAACCTTCGGGAACGTGATTTTCGGAACGAACGTGATCCAGAGGACTTGGACCCTACGTAAAGCAATCAACGAGGAAGGCACGAGGTAGGGGGGCACGCCTACCCCCCCCCCCCCCAGGAGCGCCCTCCACCCTCGTGGGCCCCTCGTTGCTCCACCGACGTACTTCTGCTGCAGAAAACAGAAACTTTGTGCGCACAAGATTAGTTTTAATAAATCACAGGAACGTGCTTTTTAGTTGATTATTTTTGCTGTAGATCAATAAACAAATTATCTAGAACTTCCTAATTTTTCTGAATTTTTCACGTTGCAAAAGTTTGCGTTAGTTACAAATTACTACAGACTGTTCTGTTTTT
>LR880971.1:757899435-757928340 GCA_904067115.1 Aegilops sharonensis | reverse complement strand
TACCTTTACCTGCAATCCTACTTGCCTAGTATAGGATGCTAGTTTTCCATCAGTGGCCCTACATTCTTGTCCATCTGCTGTGCTATACTATCGGGCTGTGATCACTCGGGAGGTGATCACGGGTATATACTATATACTGTATACATGATACATGTGGTGCTTAAAGTCGGGTCGGCTCGAGGAGTACCCGCGAGTGATTCACGGATTGGGGGCTGAAAGGACCTTTGTCTCGACGGCCATCTAGATGGATCTTTGTGGCGGAGCGACAGGGCAGGTTGAGACCGCCTAGGAGAGAGGTGGGCCTGGCCCTGTTCGGCGTTCGCGGTTACTTAACACGCTTAACGAGTTCTTGGTATTTGATCTGAGTCTGGCCATTTGGTCTATACGCACTAACCAACTACGTGGGAAAGATATGGGCACTCGGCGTCGTGGTATCAGCCGAAGCCTTCGTGACATCAGCGACTGAGCGGCGCGCGCCAGATTGGACCACGTAACGTGACTTCCATTGTAATGGAGGTTGCTAGGTCTGCTTCCGGCCGCGTTCACAACGTGCTGGTGTGCTAAGGGCGATGGGCCCAGACCCTTGGGCGCTTAGGTTTAGACCGGCGTGCTGACCGCTCTGTTGGCCTAGGTCGGGCTGCAACGTGTTGATCTTCCGCGGCCGGGCATGACCCAGAAAAGTGTGTCCGGCCAAATGGGATCAAGCGTGTTGGGTTATGTGGTGCACCCCTGCAGGGAAGTTAATCTATTCGAATAGCCGTGATCTTCGGTAACAGGACGACTTGGAGTTGTACCTTGACCTTATGACAACTAGAACCGGATACTTAATGAAACACACCCTTCCAAGTGCCAGATACAACCCGGTGGTCGCTCTCTCTCAGGGTTACGAGGAGGGGATCTCCGGTTAGGATTATTGCTATGTGATGCTACTTGGAGGACTTCAGTCTACTCTCTGCTACATGCTGCAAGGCGGAGGCTGCCAGAAGCGTAGTCTTCGGCAGGATTAGCTATCCCCCTCTTATTCTGGCATTCTGCAGTTCAGTCCACTGATATGGCCTTTACACATACATCCATGCATCTGTAGTGTAGCTCCTTGCTTGCGAGTACTTTGGATGAGTACTCACGGTTGCCTTGTTCCCCCTTTTCCCCCTATCTCTACTCGATTGCTGCGACCAGACGATGGAGCTCAGGAGCCAGACGCCACCGTCGATGACGACTACTACCTCCGGAGGTGCCTACTTCTACGTGCAGCCCGCTGACGACGGCCAGGAGTAGTTAGGAGGATCCCAGGCAGGAGGCCTGCGCCTCTTTCGATCTGTATCCCAGTTTGTGCTAGCCTTCTTAAGGCAAACTTGTTTAACTTATGTCTGTACTCAGATATTGTTGCTTCCGCTGACTCGTCTATGATCGAGCACTTGTATTCGAGCCCTCTAGGCCCCTGGCTTGTATTATGATGCTTGTATGACTTATTTTATTTTTAGAGTTGTGTTGTGATATCTTCCCGTGGGTCCCTGATCTTGATCGTACACGTTTGCGTGTATGATTAGTGTACGATTGAATCGGGGGCGTCACAATAACATATCGCTGAATGGTGTCCTCTTCAAGTTAAAAACAAAATCTCCATCCGGTTAAAATTCATTGTTCTAAAGAGTCTAATAAGGTAGCAGACTTCCTAGTTGCACCTGGTGTAAGCCTGGGGCACACGTCCTCAACCGTATGGCCGGAGGGTGCGTCCGATTTTGCACTCAATTTCACCACCAATGATTATGCTGGGCATCCGGTTAATCGTATAGTATGATGTTCTAGCTCACTAGATGATATCACTTCTGCCCCCCAAAACCGCACTCAAATTGATCACCAATGATTATGCCAACATGGATGTTGTTCAACTTGGTTGCAGCCCTACTTTTGCTTGGTGTGTCCCTTGTGTCGGAGTTCTACACATTTGAACTTTCATAACCATATCTTTATGGTTTGGCTCTGTTTTCTGCATAGAGTGGGTCAATTCTATTTTATTAGATAAATCGCAGGTACACCCTACCTCTCTTTGTGACATTGCTAAAAAATGTACTACTCATGACTATCTCAAATGGGCATAAGTTAATTACGTTATATTCTTTGACAAAAAATTGAACTTTACGTTATCAAGCTCTGTTTACTGTTGAATTGCAGTAGTGAGTGAGCGAACACGTACAAAAACACACATGGGAGGATGTATGTAAAATAGTACCATGGACTGGGTACCTCAAATCTCATTCAACACATGCATTATTTCTTTATAATTCATTTGATCTAATTACAGTACTTAAAACATTTTCATTACACTTAGCAAAATTGATTACCTTTTTTAATTCATTATAACTTATTCTGTCAATATACGGTTAATGACAGTAGATAACTCCATTACACTTAGCAAAATTAATCACATTTTTTACTTATTTATAACTTATTTTGTGTGTATGGAGTTCTATCTACTCTATATTCATTTTACACATAGCAAAATTAATCACATTTTCTACCCTTTTTATACCTTAGTTTACCGGGGTATGATTCTAAGGTGTATATCATTCTATTATAGAGCAAGATTAACCATGTAACAATGTTGTTAAATGTTAACACAAAGTGTTTTTGTTACACAATTTAGCATAGCTGCAAATATGCTTGCACTCACTTTGAATCACATTCTGCAAGAATAAACACGTTATTTATTTTATTTTTATAAACATTGCCCTCTATAACCTTTTGTGTGAGGATCCACTAGGATCTAAGAAAAAAATCTGAAAAGGAAATAATCACATGCCCCTAGGGAATGGTTTATGCCACTTAAACGAGTTGTAGTTTTATACTGATATGTGTAGTGTTCACTTGAGGTTTCTTAAATATCTTGGCTGAGAGATCTACATTGTATAGTCTAACAAATATCTTGATAGTGGGTTCTCGAGTATATAATTTTCTATCACATGTGTAAGTAGCCAACCATAGAGATGTTTACAATGATTTGTTCTCAAATAGTTGGAATTGCTTGTTTACTAGTTTAGTAGGAAAAGGAAAGGATCAAAGCAAACGTTTCAATGTGGGAGGATGTGTGATTGATTATGGAACAAGTGCATGCTAGTTCACATTTTTTGGTCTCCATCAACCATCTTCGTCTATCCATCTCGTCGCTCCACGATTCCAAACACTGATGCCCTCACCGCCTTCATTTAGGCTATTACATTATTATTTAAAGTTCTAATACCAAGCTATTTCATTCTTCTTGTTATACATCAGATATATGTATTGTTCACATTCTACTAAAAGATGGAAGATTTTACTTGAGGCTTCCAAATTAAACTGACTCTCAAACATTTGTCCAACCTTATTGGGAGATTTGAATAAACAATGTACAAACCTACCACATACCAAACTGCCCAAATAAGACCAGCTTTGCAGAAATTGGAGGAGGCTTATGTGTTATAAGAAGGATTGAATGGCTTGGCTATGTGCTGCATTGAGATGGATGTCTTGGACAACTTCCATCTTGATATTTTCCTTCATGACTTTGCATCAAGAAACACCCGAAGAAGTTTTTTAAGCACTAAAGAATTGTTGTCGATGGAGTCATTGAAATTTGGTTCTTATTTAACGTAATCACAGTAGATCCATTTGCTGTTTTAGTCTTTTTGTCGTAATATGACATTGCTCAACTGTGATCATTAGACATTTCAAACTGAACTCGGTGGCTCAAAGTGAACTTTTAATACATGTTGCAAGTGAATATAGACATACATTGTGTATCACNACCGCACTCAAATTGATCACCAATGATTATGCCAACATGGATGTTGTTCAACTTGGTTGTAGCCCTACTTTTGCTTGGTGTGTCCCTTGTGTTGGAGTTCTACACGTTTGAACTTTCATAACCATATCTTTATGGTTTGGCTCAGTTTTCTGCATAGAGTGGGTCAATTCTATTTTATTAGATAAATCGCAGGTAAACCCTACCTCTCTTTGTGACATTGCTAAAAAATGTACTACTCATGACTATCTCAAATGGGCATAAGTTAATTACGTTATATTCTTTGACAAAAAATTGAACTTTACGTTATCAAGCTCTGTTTATTGTTGAATTGCAGTAGTGAGTGAGCGAACACGTACAAAAACACACATGGGAGGATGTATGTAAAATAGTACCATGGACTGGGTACCTCAAATCTCATTCAACACATGCATTATTTCTTTATAATTCATTTGATCTAATTACAGTACTTAAAACCCAAGTACATAGCCTAAGGGCTCATGTGATTGATTTTGCCTTAGGACCCTACAAAAGGTAGAGGTTCAGAAGGTGTGCACCAAGAGGCAAATGAAGTTTCTCATGGTTTAGCTAAACCCAAGGCCAAGGGAGGCGTTTACATCTGCCGTGACAAAACCACGACAACCGGTGTCTTGCAAGGTGCAATATCGACCTACGTGTCAAACCAGTGATTGCAACGAAAATTTTATTTCGTGATTAATATACACCATTTTTTAATATCATTTTTATGTTCTTGTAACACATGCATCTGTGTTGCAATAACATAGACATGCACCCGAATTTGCACATTATATATGTTTTCTCTTGGTTTGATATGAACACAATTTGTATGAGACTGGCAACTGGATCTCAGAAATAATAATTCTATGGTAAAGCATGTGCATGGTACCTATCTTGGACCTAGCACCAAGATCATTCAGGAGACTAGAAGAGTTTACTTTGGCAACTATGAAATATAAGAAGAGGGAAAGTAATCATGAGGCCCATGACCTTGCTAAAGTAGACGTTGGGCCTCATATTTGGTGTTTAGTAACTCCGGATATTTCTTGTATTCCTATAAACCCATAGTTTGAATAAAGTGTTCACCCCTCAAAAACTATGCAGTCAACTATAGAGATCAATCGGTGGTCCTAGATACAACTCGAATGGCACATAAAACATGACTGAAACATTGTAAAATTTCAGGCAACTAACATACAGATGGCCCCTTTTTTCAGATAAACAGCGTTGGTATCTTTTTAGTGTTGCTATGTATCTATCTTTTTTTTTAGAAAATGCTATCTATCTATCTATGCCAACATGTGAGCAATGGGCATGCTTCATCATGGAACTTGAAGGAACTGGGCTGCAGTTAGGTTTGTCCCAAATATAAAGCAGACTGCTAAAAGCCCAGTTAGGTTTTGTGGGCTTGTTGTGCTGGGTCTCAGCTGAGACCTTTCTTGTTTCCCTCCTCTTTTCCTTTTGCTTATGGACCTTCGTTTTCAGTTGTGATTGTATCGTGGTGATGTCTCCATATCTTATTTTTTTTGAGTAAATGGTGATGTTTTTATCTATAACGTGGGCACATAGCCTTTTTTTTTTGGCAAAGCCCATAACAAAAGCCACTTGTAATTAATATGTTTTCACGAACTACAAGTACCCATTTCCCATGATCCATCGCGATGATGAAGAAACCAACACAGAAATAAAAGATGTTAATTTATTATTATTATTTTGTGAAAAGATCTGATCTATTACAAAATTCATCGGAAGTACAAATGATCTTAAACATAATAAAAGATGTTCATAATCAAAGCTTGGCCAATCATGTTTATTCCTGGCTACCGCGCACGCAACACCGTGGAACATAAGAAAATGAGCATCACAGATGTATGTATTTAAAAAAAATTGCGAATGAGAAGTACATATGTATTACTCGTACCTAGCCTTCATTAGGTACTAATAACCGGTAAAAATAAACAAGAAACATGGTAAATTAATCATGTCAGCTAGTTGCTTCGTGGTTCACGGCTGCAATCAAGCCAACTGCTCCCTGGCTTCAGCACTGGAATCACAGTGCTAATTTAAAAACACCAGTGATACTACCAGTATATATCAATCAAAACCTAAAGAAAAAAGTACTTGACATATGTTGAGAATGATTATGTCATGTCATTTTATTCTCATGTCAACAGGAAATGTGCTGGAATTTCCCCTGCATATAGACTGTGGAGAAACCGGCCAGGAGTGGTCGGTGTCTGCACAAGGCTGACGGCCACTACCGGACACTCGACACGCAACGGCCCAGCACCTCTGATTCGTCAAGCGTACCGACCCATTCGCGTACATGCATGCAACTTTTTTCTTAATTAATCATTACCAGCTCCAGCGTCAAGCAGCCAATTGGATAGGCCTCGTTGGTTATCCTGTCCAATTGGTTGTGAGTACTGTTGCCACTGTCTTTTCTTTAAAAAAAAGGAAAACTCCTCGCCTGGATATTATCAAAGTGCTTCCTAGGCATGATACTTGTCTACCTGCTATCCAAAGACTCCAGAGATGAAAAACAAATAGTACTAGTAGATAGTCTTAGATTATCACAATGCCCGGTCGGTCTCCGAGAACGACGACCTGATAGCTCCGGAGACCGGAGCAGACAGCGGTACGTACGTGGTTTGGAGAAAACCACGTAAAATTCACTGTTTACGAACGAATCGATTGATTTGGCTAGCATAGCATGCATCCCGTCTGGCCTGGCCTGAGCTCTGAACCGTCCCACTATCATCAACCCACACCCACTAATGATCATGCGACACCAAATTGAGTGGACACCAAATTGACCGGTAACCATAAGCCGGGGGGCCCCACTGCTGCAGCGATCATGCGACGCAGTGATGCCTATATATCCTTAATTACGGATTGATTGTGTTCGGTGGAGATGCATATATGTGCTCTTATGCGCATAATACACTTTAGTACTAAAATGTACTTCGCTACTTTTAGCCTAATGCACTATTATTTGGGCATCACTGAGAAGGAACGCCAACAAAGACCTTAATTGATAAAGGAACCTAGGTAGGTGTTTATTTCTGTTCTCTAATAAATTGGACATGGCGACGGGGAGGAGGAGGATGTGGGGGACGCTGGCGACGGGGATCTACAGCGGAGCAGCAGGCTATCCTCGATTTCCTCCAGTCGGAGTCCGCTGCGGAGGCAAGACGCCGTCGCCGGCTGGAGATGGAGGCGCAAGAGGCCGCGGACGAGGCAGAGATGTTCGCGTACATGGATGAGGTCGAGCGGGAGGAGGATGAGCCGGGAACCTCCTATCCGCCTGTGCAGCCGACGCCCGGCACCGTCGTCGTGGACTTCTCCGACGACGAATAGTAGCTAGGGTAGTACATAGATGTAGTACGTAGGATTACTTTTGCATGTATTGTATGAATCTAGAGAATGAAATATGAGAGAGGCGGATGTAAAATGGCTAATTTGAAACGTGCCCGGTCAGTGCCTACGGATGCGGCCGCGAGCGTTTAAGGGGTCGGATTTGCAATGTCCGGCCGTAGATGCTCTAACGCCCTCCCTCCACAGTGCAGCCCCTCCGGACGACCCCACGTACCAGCGCCGTCACCTAGCATCGTCGATCAGCACCAATAATCAGATCAGTCCACCCATTCAAGCATGCATCCCCTTGTTAGAGTCTGAAGCAAAATGGAGCTCTCCCGTTCATTTGGATTCTGGACCATCGGATCGAAATCTCCTCGCGACACAGGCCGTCAGATCTCGATTCAAATCGTTGTGGGTCGTTGGATATTTACCCGATCTACCTCGGCCGTCGGATAAAATTCCAATTGCAATAGATTGTAATATCCATGCCCCCACCAGGGCATTCCGGTTATTTTGCGTTGTGGGGGTATAAAAGGGGGCGCTCCTGTGGCGGAGACCTAGCCGCCTCCTCCTCCCTCCCTCCCTCCCGCAGCCGCCTCCCTCCCTCCCGCGCGCTGCCTCTCCTCTTCCTCGCCGCCATGGCTCCCCACCCTCTTCCTCGCGCCGCCATCTCTGCCTCCTCCCCTCCGGCCGCCACCTCTGCCTCCTCCCCCTCTCGCCGCTCCTCCTCCTCCTCCTGTAGCATCCCAGCCCCCTCGCACCCTTCCTCCTCCCCTCCCCTAACCCTAGAACTGACGAGGAGGCCGAGTCGCCGTCTGCTGCCGGCCCAAGGTCACCGAGGGGCACGGGCCACGACTCGCCCGGCCGCTGCACCCTGGCGACGCAGGGCCAAAGGCGACGGCCGCGCTTCACCATCACCGAGAGGAGCGACGGTCGTCCACGTCGCCATTGCCATCGTCCTTCAGGTGCTCTTCCTGTTGCTCTCGTCGCCCCCCTCCTAGCCACTGATCTGGGATCTCCTCTCCTCTCCGTCGGCTCCGTCGCGCCGCCCCCGGCACCACTTCTCCTCTAGCGCCAGGAGGAAAGCAACCTGCTGCTCGCGCTGCTACTCCCGACTCGAGTTCGCCGCGTCGCATTCACCAAATGGAGGCCCCGTCGAGCTCTCTGCGTCGCCGTCATTCCGAGGAGTGGACGGCGCCGCTTGCGCGTCTGCTTCACATGGAGGAGCGCGTCGTCGCCATTGATGGGAGATGGGGTCATCATCGATGTGCTGCTGGAGTGGGAGAGCGATATCTGTCCAGGCGGTCCAGGCAACGCTGCTGCCGTTCGTGCAGCAGAACGGCAACCGCAGAGGTGCGTCCTGGAAGAGCTGCATCGACCTTGTCTCCTGTTGGGAGGTGAGGTCGTTCGATGGTAATAGCAATGCTTACCTATCTTTGTGCTTACCTACCTTGTTCTCTGATTCAACTCGTACGAAGAAGTGTTGTTAGGAGACCAAATCCAAATGAAAATGATTGTTAGTTGGACACAATTAGGAGCCGTTGGACATGTGAATCAAAACGTACTGGCAGCGTTTTATATTTTGATTTTACATTTGCTATTGTCTTCATATATAAGACGAATTTAGAACTCCTATAAAATCAATATATGCCTCAGCAATTGATGAATTTTCATACGATTCAAGGTGATACTAAGTATGCCACTGAAACATACAAAGGAAACAATTTGAAAAAATGTATGCCTACTGCAGATGCAAATCCTACAGATAAACTGAATCACGTGAACACCTGCATCAAACATAAATAAAACAGAGAAAGATGTAGGTAGGCCAGGATGAAGTATGCCATGGATGCACAATACTCGGCAATTGTTTTGAAATTCTCTTTATGTAGCTACATCCTGCAGTCATACTGTTTTTGAGATCTTGGAGGCTGTTTGGATTGAGCCACAGCCAGCCCTGCCAATCCGTGGGAAAGCCAAATAATTGGCAGAGAAATCATCTGCCCACGCTGCGCCGACGATTTGGCGGAAAATGAACTGGAGGGAGTGAGGTGGGCTGGGCGTGCCAAATAATTGGTGCCCAACCAAATGCGCAGGAAAGTCTGGTCAACGACCAATATTTTAGAAGGGCAGCTCATGGTCCCATCCAAACAGCCCCTTGTTGTCACTGAAAAATTAGTTCAACTGATGAGTTATATTGTCATCCCAAGTATCTTCTTGCAATATTAGTAGCTTAGAGAATAAAACCCTATGTTTTTTACCCTTTCTCCACTGTTATTTTTCAGAAGAGATGCTACAGCTAATTCAAGAGGATTCAGATGTGCTTATGTTCCACAATTTTTCTTTCAGGAGGGGAAGATAAAGAGGAGGCATGGTGAAGAGAAGTGAAAGAAGGATAGCAACTATGCACCTACTATGACCAGCTCTTCCTTGCCTTGGTATTACCGCGCAGGCAGTTTCTAATAAGCGTAAGTGGGAGGCATGATGGGCAATATAGTGCAGAGGATGTCACTTTATAATAAGTTGGATTTATGGTAATTCTGTTTCCTTTGTTTGCATAAATCATGTTACATTCTTATATGACATATTTGACTGATAGGCGGTTTGACCAAGCTTAGCTCTGTAGAAACATGATGATAAATTATTATTTTTGTACAGCTTTTAATTTAATGGTCGTGCAAGATAAATTTGGTTTATCATATGTCAACTATCTTTTGCAACATTGTCATGTAAAATTGACACTTGTGGTGCACAGCAAATGGGTCTTCATTGTGTTATCTTTATCAAATGCCAGTAACTAATTTACTCTTTGTCTGGATGTTTGGGTGTGTAGGGTCCCTATTGTTTGAACAACTTTGTAAAATTCTAATGTAGTCGAGGGTATCAATTGTTAAGAGTCAACATTTTTTATATGAAAAGGAAAACAACATTTTTTATATGTACTGTCGTTTATATATTTGATATGTTGGCATTTCTTGCACATTACCCTTATTTTTAAATAATGATCTTATACTGGACGACTGGTGAACTTTCCAAACAGTATATGGAGCTTAATTCGTATTTTTTTGTCTCCGGGTAGATATTACAATCCGCTTGCTAGATATGCACATTTCCTTTTTATTCTATCATGCTCATATTGTTTTAAAACTAGGGCTCCCAAAGATCTGTACCCTGCACTACAAATGTGTTTATGTTTTTACATTGATAACCATGCTTTTGGTCGCACTGGAAAAAAATGGTTCTAGGATTTGGTGCTTATAGATTGTTGTGATTTTCTTTTCACACCTCAGACTCTATCTCTTTGATCTATCTCATATGGCTGAAATTGTGTTTTTTGTTTTGTTTATCCTAGGTTTACTATGATGTGCTCATCAATGACTCCACCACCGCTGGGTTTGAGGATGATGCTTCCAAGAATGACCAGACCCGTGAGCATGCCGTCCTTGCATTCATTCTTGGAGCGAAGAAGATTATCTGGTGTTTAATAAGGTATACTTGCTACCATAAGATTTATGTACTGTTTTGCTATCCACTTGATTAGAGGGGTTATGAATTTCTGTTGCGACGGCTCCAGTTTCATCTCTTTGTCATGATTTGTTCTTCTCAGTTCTGGATGCTCCGTGGAGACATGGCTGTCGGACTGTGGAGTTACCTGTGAAAGTTACACCAGCAACAACCAAACACAGACCTCACTGTCGATACCATCATGGACCATAGGCCATCACCGCCCCGCCCGAGCAACGATGTGTAGGCTGGCGAGGCCATCATCCTCGACACAAGAGGGGCGTGGGCAGCAGAGACGACTGTCCATGGCGCCATCCACTGTTGTAGGTACAAAATGTGTATTTCCAGTGTATAGATTTGTGTGCAGCTGCGGTATCTTTTCATTTTAGTGAAGCTATGATATATTTTCTGTGATAACCTTCCATTGGATTGGGTGCATCTATGATATCTTTTCCTTTTGGTCATCTATATCATACGGGAGTTTGAATATATAGATTTTTGTTGTTTTGTTATATTTTTGTCAGAATAAAGATTCACCTTGAATTTTGTAGCTTCCAAGCCTATGTTTTTGATCTTTATGCAGTTTGTTGTGTAATTCTAATGGGCCATGCTGCCTCCCTACACGGATAAAAGGCCACCCCCTGCTTGTTCGCGTGACTGCACTGCGCCATGCCGCCTTGCCCCAGATGGTTTTCATTGCTCTGCCCGCGGCGCCTTCCAGCGGAGAACGCCATCTCCACCCGACCAGGTTCACATCATTTTATTCTGGCTTGATGCTAGAGGTATGCGATGCAGCAAATTATGTGCTTGTGCATGCAGGTAGCTCAGTCGATGGACCTTTTCATGGTTTAAATTAAAATCGTTTGCTGTAGAGGAACACCTTACTTTGGATAGAGATTAAAATGGAATCTGCTTGGACTATGTTGCCCATACAGGTTTGATCCGTATATACATCTGAAGTTGGCTATATATGGATGGGTTGCAGTTTGTTTCCTTAAAAAAAGATGTTCTTGGATTATTTGCTTATCTACTCTTTGCATGGCCATCTATTAAGACTATTACTGATTACAGGGTTTTGCTATTTTTTCTGTACACTGGCATGATCTCTAAAACAAGTCACAGGCCATATATAGGATTTTCATCATGTGTGTTATTTAGTTATTATATAGAAAAACTAAGCACATAACTGCACATCACAGAACAGTGCTGCTTCTGAGCTGATGTTGCCATTGATAAGGTTACCAATATAATTTGGTGCCAGTTGTAGGGTGTATTGATAAGGTTACTAATATAACTTGGTGCCGGTTGTAGGGTGTATAGTTTACACTCTATGAGTCATGTCAAGGTTACATAAAAATCTGTTATGTGTTTCAACATTTTGTAATGTTAGTCGTTTATCTATTATGTTCTAATTTGTATATGTTGGTTTCTCCAAATAATTGTGTGCTGGAAGAGGAGGTTTCCACCACTATTGATCTTTTATCAGTTAGAACTACTGCTGAAGAAAGGTGCCATTCGGTTAACATTTCTAATATAACATACGACGTTGGAATTTCCATTTAATCTGTGAAGGAAAGTACACAAATTGAAAGGCCTTTCTTTTGGTATTTCCCCCTTTTTCTGTTGCAAATATTCATTTTGGATATTCATCACAGTTGCATGATTTTAAATTGCTTGGTCAGTACACCGTAGGAGCTATAAATGTCTAGGTTTCAGCTCACTGCATAATTAGTATATACTCCCTCCGTAAAGAAATATAAGAGCGTTTACATCACTAAAGTAGTGATCTAAACACTCTTATATTTCTTTATAGAGGAAGTACATAACATGGCTGAGGGGTTCTCTCTAATTTATTCTTCTAATAAAATTCAAAAAATACTCACCTGGCTACATTCATCTGATTTTCATTTATTTATTCTTTAATAATCAATGTGTTCTTTCATTGCTATGAATTATTCGTTTTTGTAATTTATTACTTAATATAGTAAATTTGCGGCTCATCGCAGTTAGGAGATGATGCCAACGAAGGCAATTACCAATTTAAGAAGGGTATATTTTCTGAATTTCAATTCCACTGGTTTATGAAACTACATAAGATGTTATATATGCATTGTACTATACTTTTGGCATCGACATTGGTTTAGTGTCTTTTCGTTCTGATAGTGTCTTTATTGCACTTGAATGATTATTAACATGTATTTTGTTTGCCATCTGGTGTTTACTAATTTATTAATGGTGTGACGAAAACCAGACTAGCTAGCTTTTCTAATGTTATTAGTACTAGACTGTTATCCACATTGGCATCTAATATATATATTAAAAGCAGTTCTATTTATCTTTACAACTTGTTATATTTTCTAAAAGCACTTCTTATACTTCTATTTTGTATATGACATTTTCTGTGTTATTCTCATGTTGATGCGCCGGCAAAATCCCACCAGGCTTTGCTCTACTCAGTAATCACGAGAGTAAGTAACCAACACTTGCTTACTTCCTAATACTGACCGCGCTCAATAGTATTTTGATTACTCATGTCTTGAATAAAATTCTGAATATAATAACTGGTGTCGGTGTCAAAACCGGCGGATCTCGGGTAGGGGGTCCCGAACTGTGCGTCTAGGCGGATGGTAACAGGAGACAAGGGACACGATGTTTTTACCCAGGTTCGGGCCCTCTCGATGGAGGTAATACCCTACTCCTTCTTGATTATTGATGATATGGGTAGTACAAGAGTAGATCTACCACGAGATCGTAGAGGCTAAACCCTAGAAGCTAGCCTATGGTATGATTGTTGTTCGTCCTACGGACTAAAACCCTCCGGTTTATATAGACACCGGATAGGTTAGGGTTACACAGAGTCGGTTACAATGGTAGGAGATCTACATATCCGTATCGCCAAGCTTTCCTTCCACGCCAAGGAAAGTCCCATCCGGACACGGGACGAAGTCTTCAATCTTGTATCTTCATAATCTTGGAGTCCGGCCGTGATGATAGTTCGGCTATCCGGACACCCCCTAGTCCAGGACTCCCTCAGTAGCCCCTGAACCTGGCTTCAATGACGACGAGTCCGGCGCGTTGATTGTCTTCGGCATTGCGAGGCGGTTTCCTCCTCCGAATACTTCATAGAAGGTTTTGAACACCAGGATGGTGTCCGGCTCTGCAAAACAAGTTCCACATACTGCCGTAGAGAGAATAACTTTTGCACAGATCTGCTGACGTATTCCGCGGCGTGACATCACTCCACGGCCAGGCCCTTTATATGAATCGTTTTTTACTGTTCCACCTCAGCGCGTTTAGCGAGGCGGTTACCCTGGCACGTCTTATCAAAGCATAGATCGTGCCCCCTTATTCAGGGATTCCCATCAATACGGACGTGGGTAACCCAACCGTGCCCGTTGGCACGCCTCCTCTATCAAAGGCGAGTCCTAATCGACCACGGGGAGGGCTCTTGGTATTCAACCTCTTTATAATGAGACCAAGTCCCTCTTCCTTTTTACACCCTCCATCGAGTTCGCCTCGCGATTCGAGTTCTAACACCCAAAGCTTCAGATCTAGGCGCTTCGGACCTTCGACAATGTCCGGCTCCGACCAACTTGGCCGGTGGATGGCTTCTTCCATCGTAGAAGAAGATGTGCTAAAGCTGCGAGACGCCAGGTATCTGACCGGCGAGATTTCGCATAGGCTGCCTGCTCCAGGGCAGGTCATTCCCACTCCCGAGCCCGGCGAGAGCGTGGTGTTTGTGTCACACTTCCTTCGGGGTTTAGGCTTCCCGACAGATCCCTTTGTGCGGGGGCTCATGTTTTATTATGGG
This sequence comes from Aegilops sharonensis, assembly GCA_904067115.1. Lineage (NCBI taxonomy): Eukaryota > Viridiplantae > Streptophyta > Magnoliopsida > Poales > Poaceae > Aegilops > Aegilops sharonensis. The sequence continues at coordinate 757,913,869 of LR880971.1, read as the reverse complement.
CTGGATTTCCATTACTTGAATCCGGAGTCCATCCTCCATATCTCGTCATTCATTGTCGTATGTGAGGCCTTCCTCCATATTACCCCTCACTTTGGATTGTGGCTCAAGACCTTCAAGGTGAAGCCAAAGATGATCAAGGGGCAGCAAGCAGAGTGCGGAGGGGTGATCATAAGAAAATGTGCTGATGCTCCGTGGCCCGAGGGCTCTTTTCAACAGGAGCTTGGTTTGTGGCAACCGGAGTGGTTTTATATTACCGCTTCCCGGGGCACCAAATGGGTGGCGCGTCCTGCCTTCCGCTCAGGTCCACCACAGCGGCTGGCGTCATGGGTCAACAAGGGGCTCGACTGGGGGCCGTCCAAGGACGTTCCTTTGTTGTAGGGCCGCATTCGAGACCTCCAAGAAAGAGAGATCAATCTGGTTGCAGTGACACAGGTTATGTTGATTCGGCGCCTTCTTCCCTGCAAACGTCGCCCCCTCCGCCTGTGGGAATTTAATCCGGAGGGACCACGAGCTCTCCAAAATTTTATGGGTACGACGCCCGCGGAGATGTATAAACTGTTCTTCGGATCACAAGACAAGTGTCCGGACCTGATTGAGGATGCAAGACTAAGCTGCAATCGCCCAGATACTCAAGTAAGTAGTCCGGTAACCGGACAGGCTGTTCATTCATTTGCCATATATATGTGCCCTTTAAAGGATCCGTTTCTTGAACAGGAGTGGATAGCCAAGGCAAAGTTGATAAGGTGTCCGGCTCCCCTCCCAGAGACCACGCCGGATCCCATGCTGACCAAGATGTTGAAGGCCGCGCCTTTTGAAGAAGGCGAAGTGGGGAGCGGAGAAGCAACTGCCTCTACGAAGGAGGCTATCAAGGAAGGAGGGATTAAAAGCCCCGCCTTCCGAGGAGAGAAGAGGACCGCTTCGGAAGATCCGGAGGTCAAGGCCTCAAAGAGGGGAAAGGAATCTTCGTCAGAGAGTCCGGCGCTGGGAAGTAACCCAGCCGCACTATTTCCCCAAGGGGATCAGCCCTCCAGCGAGCCGTAAGTAAAAAGAAGGGGTCTTGTAAATAAGGAACATCCCTGCATTTATTTATGAAGATAACTGAAATTGTACCTTGTAGTTCGGACCTCAACCCTTCTCAGCAGAGCTCGTCTTCGGGGGATCTTCTTCCGGAGATGATGGAGAGCGAAACACCTCCACCTATCGCACCCTCATGCGAGGCGGACGACCCTGAGGTGTCGTCGTGGAGGGTTCCCCCAAGTCCGGCGGGGCCGGAAGGTCCGGCGCCGAGTGGTGTGCGGTCGGAGGAGCTGAAGGATCTGCTCGGGCGAGCGGCTATCTCAGAAGATCACCGTGTGCTAATGGGTATGGTGATTGATAGAATTGCATCCGCGGAGAGCGGATTGCATGAAGCTGTCAGAAGCTTACTGACGGGGTTCGAGGTACGCAAAAATGGTGTACCTTCTGACAGTTATGCATATAGAATGCGCCCTGTATAGATAGTAGCCCCTGAGACTCGGTATGTTGTCAAAATTGACAGCGTGCCGAGGATCAAAATCTTAGTTATAACATATCGCCGCTCCTGAATAGGTGGCGGGGCGTCCGGTGGCCAGCCGGACTAATGAATATGCCGAACTAAAGCGGCAACTTGACGAGGCGGATGCGGACATCGCGCTGATCAATAAACGGTTTGACGAGTCACAAGGTATGTGACTTCCACGCGGACACTTGGTAAGGGAGCTAGACGCCCATGCCTGACTACTTGTATGCTTAATGTAGATGGTGCCGCTGCTGTGGAGGAGCTACGGGCGGAACTCGCCCGAGCGAAAGAGCAAGCCAGAAGTAGTAATGCGGCCGCTTTAAAGGCGACCGAAGAGCTAGAAGCCGAACGGGCTGCTCACTGCCGAAGCAAAGAGGAAATGGCCGATATGGCCAGAAAGTTGAAGAATACGACCGATCGCTGCGAGGTTCTTGAAAAAGAACGTCAAGCGGAGTAAGAGGGCCTGAAAAAGGCCGCCGCCGAATCCAAGGATGCCCGCGCGGCTTTGAGAGCTGCCAAGGAGGAGCTGAGTCAGGCCGGGGCTATTGCGGCTGGGAAACCGTTTCTGCTGCGGAGGAAATATACGGATCCCAAGTATGCTCAGTTGGACAAGTTGTGGAGTTCGGAGGATGCTTATCTGGACTTAGCGGCGAGTGCTGCGGACGCGATCGAGCACTTCCGAGGCCAGAAGGGGCACAGAAGGGAAGAGCTATATTGGTCGCAATTCCATAGTCCGGAGCGTCCTCTTCCTTTGACCGATCGGTTGGCCGAATGGGCCGAACTGAATCGATTATCTAGACTTGCCATGAAGCATGTCATGACTCATTTGTGGCCGGGCGGACCCCAGCCGAAGAGTTATTTTGATTTAGTGCAGCAGTTCCTTGGTGCGGTACCACGTATCGACGCAATGAAGCGGTCGGTGTGTATTGAGGGAGCGCGGATGGCTCTGGCCCGTGTCAAGACATACTGGGCAGAGATGAAGGCCACCGATGTTGCATCCCAAGATTCGGACAGAAGCCGAGTACCTGCCGAGCACTACTTTGAGGAAGTCTTGCCGGGCGCTCGTTTAGTAGAGACACAGTGCTCGAAGGATATTATGTTTAAATGACATGTATGATTTGTGAAAACAATGTTTCAATAGAATATAAGAGCTTTTTATACTTGTGCGTTCAAGTAGTAAACTACTCCCTGTGCGGCCGTTTATGTATATGTATATATAACCTGAAAGATTGCAGTCCTTGGCTTCAGCCCCCACGCACATAGTGCGGGGGTGTTTGCAAAGAAGGCGCTTTTTCACACTTAATCCAACGTCTTGGTCCTGTTAAGGAGGTGGTAGCGTAGCAAACTAGGCAACCGGACTATAATGCTTTATCACTTTCACTTAGCCATAGGAGTTCGAGGGTGGGGCTACTATATAGCCCCCTGGGGGCACCGCACTCTCCCGAATTCGGGGTGCGTATGTGCCTGACCGAAAACCGGTCCTTCGTTAATGCGGAGGAATTCTAAACATTCCGGTGAGTCATCGAGTGGTTGACCAGTCTCTCGCTATATCATGACAGTCAGTTTTCGGCTTTCTCTACTGAGGTGCTCGCCCGGCCGAACCGGGGCACAATCGCAGTAGTTCTCCTGGTGCCGCGTTAGCCGATAGAGCGGAACGTAAGGCAGCAAAACACAGGAGCCGGGCAAACCCAACATTTGACCAAAGACATGATTTAGAGCTGATGCATATAAGGCCTAACTCGAGACGCCGAACACTCCCTAAGGTATTCGGTCTTTTAAAAAAACGGGCAGAATGATGCCCTGAGCCCCTGGTGTCCAGGTACGCGCAAAAATTCTGGTGCGGCCAATGCCAAAATGCCAGCCTCCTCCTCGGTTATAGTAAGAAACCGGGGGATGTATGTCAACAACAGACAGTAAAAAAGATTTACGCAGGGTCTTAATCTGAAAAGAATCCTTGCAACGGGTCCCTACTGCACGTCTGCGCCTGTGTCTCCGTTGTGCCGTATCCTGGACGGATGTAGCACGTTGTTCATCTGTAAAAGAGAGGAACTTAGTTTAAAAGAAAAAGGATCGTGCAAAAGATGTACTTTATGTTAAATAAACAGAGTACGATTCGAAGAAGTGAATAAAATTGAGCTTTATTGTCTCTTGTTGTACATGCATGTAGCCCCTTGTACGGGGGTATGCCACTACTAGGCGCCGGACTCGTCTAGCCGTGTCCGGGGTTTGAATGACCTATTCAGGTTCTTTGACTAGCGGAGCCGGATAGGTGTGGGGCTGTCAAGGCAGTCTCACGTTCTTCCGTGCTCGAGTAACACTTAATACTCCCTTTTAATGAGATGATGCCGCGTGGACCGGGCATTTTAAGTGTTAGAGATGCATAATGCGGTATTGCGTTAAAGCGGGCGAAAGCTTCACATCCCAATAGTGCTTGATGGCTACTTTTAAATGGGGCGACATGGAGGACTAACTTTTCGCGACGGGAGTTGTCGGATAAACCGAACACAACTTCTAGCAGTAGGGAGCCCGTACAATGGGCATATGGGTCTGGCATTACCCCTTTAAAGGAGGTGTTGCTATGGCGAATTTTGGTTGGGTCTATCCCCATCCTGCGGATTGTGTCCTGATATATCAGGTTTATGTCACTGCCGCCATCCATGAGGACTTGTGTAAATTGAAATTCCTCGATTATAGGATCCAATATCAAGGCAGTCCATCCTGCGTTCCGGATACTTTCGGAGTAGTCCTGATGGTCGAAGGTGATTGGTTTTGACAACCAGTGTTGGTGCTCCGCTAGGGTAGTATGTGCGGCGCGCGTCTTGATGGGCGCCGCTCTGTTTTTTCCTTTTATCACGTGAAGTTAGTTTACTGCTTTGACTTCTTGTGGGAAATTCTTTTGTTTTCTGGGGCTCTGCTGGTGGTGCTCGTCTTCATCTCCACTTGGTGTGTCGAGCCCCTTGTGTTCGGCGTTGAGTCTGCCAGACTGTTTGAAGACCCAACAATTTCTGTGGGTATGGTTTGCAGGCCTCCCGGGAGTACTATGGATTTGACATATCTTGTCCAAGATTTTGTTTAAGTTGGATAGCTCATCGCTATGGTCCTTAAGGGGCAGTTTTTTATTGTTCTGCCGTGAGCTTTTGAATCCGACGTTGACTGCTGCGCTCTTTGGACCGTTTCCTTTAATCCGGCGCTGGTCCTTGTTGCGCCATGGTTTCCCGTTTCCATCCCTGACTTCGGATGTACTTGGGTCGCTGGTGCTGCATCTTGCTAGCCAGCTATCCTCTCCCGTGCAAAAGCAGGTCATGAGGCTTGTTAATGCGGCCATTGTTCTTGGCTTTTCTTGGCCGAGGTGTCTGGCGAGCCATTCGTCTCGGACGTTGTGTTTGAAGGCTGCTAAGGCTTCGGCGTCCGGACAGTCGACTATTTGGTTCTTTTTAGTAAGGAACTTGTTCCAGAATTTCCGGACTGACTCTCCGGGCCGTTGAGTTATGTGACTTATATCGTCTGCATCCGGAGGGCGGACATAGGTCCCCTGAAAATTTGCCCGAAACGCATCCTCGAGCTCTTCCCAGCTTCCAATGGTATTTTTGGTGAGGCTTTTAAGCCAATGCCGAGCTGGCCCTTTGAGTTTGAGGGGTAAGTATTTTATGGCGTGGAGATCATCTCCTCTAGCCATGTATATGTGGAGGATGTAATCCTCAATCCAGACTCCAGGGTCTGTTGTTCTGTCGTATGCCTCTATGTTTACGGGTTTGAATCCCGCTGGAAATTCATGATCCAGCACCTCATCGGTGAAACATAGGGGATGTGCGGCGCCCCTGTATTTGGGTGTGTCGTGATGTTCGGATATTTGGCGTGTTGCATTGCTTTGAAGAGCTTGCTTTCTCGGCCCATAGACGGACCTAACTGGGCCATCCTTTTGATGTGACTCCTTATGCGGATCGCGTACCGGCTTGTGTGCGGCGCCATTTGCCGCTCTCTTTTTGCCATGGGGTCGTCCATCCGACCGGGTGGCCTTCTTGTTTTTTGATTGTGGGGGCTCTACGGCCTCCTCATCAAATTCGGGCAGTAGCTTTCTCTTCGGTTAGCTCTTTGTTCGGCGACTGTCGCCATATTTGTCTGCGGTGTTGACTACTTTGTTCCATCTGATTCTGAGTGCATCTTCCGCTGTTTTGAGCTTCCGCTTCTGCTTTTTTCAGGCTACGCGCAGTGGCGACGAGCCTTTTGTGGAGGTTATTCTGCTCCAACAATTTATCCGGCGTGGGATCGTCCAGACTGTTATCTTCGCCGGGGACGGGTTGTTTATCCAAGTTGTCTTGTTCGGACGATTGCTCGATAGCATGTTCTCGTCCACCGGTTCGCCCTGCTCTATGGCTGGGTCTTTGTTGAGGCGGGACTTGGTTCGGCATTTACGTTGCTGTTTTGACTGCTTTTCGAGGGATTTATCCTTCGTAGCGTCCCGTTGTTCCTCGTCTTCATTTCCTTTAGGTGTATCCACCATGTATACATCGTGGGATGAGGTGGTTGTCCAGCATCCTATAGGCGCTGGTTCATGGTTGTCTCCGACATCGTCGTCCATACCGTCGATGTCTTCGGAGTCGAAATCGAGCACGTCGTGTAAGCCTTCGACAGTGGCTACGAAGTGGGTGGTGGGTGGGCGTTGAATTTCTTCGTCGTCCGCATCCCAACCTTCCTGACCGTAGTTCGGCCAGGGCTCTCCGGATAAAGAGAGAGATTTTAGTGAATTCAGGATGTCGCCAAAGGGTGAGTGCTGAGAGATGTCCGCGGCAGTGAACTCCATGACCGGCGCCCAATCGGATTCGATTGGTAGGGGCGCGGAGGGTTCGGAGTACGGAGAGGAGTCCGGCACCCTGGAGTCAAGGTCTTCGCAAAGGACAGGGATGGAGTTCGGCTCAATCGCCGTAGAGATCGTAGCCCCCGAGGCGGTGTCCAGCCACTCGTCCTCGATCGGGGAATCCGGCTCTGGATTAAGGGTCGGGGCGGGTATTGGTGCGGCCTCCAGGACACTGTTCGGCGGCAGAGCTAGATCGTGCCCATCGAGACAGTGCGGCGCGCTTGGCTGTGGCTCGAATCCGTCGAAGATCAAGCCTCCGCGGATATCGGCCGTGTAGTTTAAGCTTCCAAATATGACCTGATGGCCAGGGGCGTAGCTTTCGATCTGCTCCAGATGGCCAAGTGAATTGGCCCGCAGTGCACAGCCGCCGAATACGAAGATCTGTTCGGGGAGAAAAGTCTCACCCTGGACTGCGTCGTTGCTGATGATCGAAGGAGCCATCGGGCCTATAGGTGACGACACAGAGGAACTCTCAATGAAAGCACCAATGTCGGTGTCAAAACCGGTGGATCTCGGGTAGGGGGTCCCGAACTGTGCGTCTAGGCGGATGGTAACAGGAGACAAGGGACACGATGTTTTTACCCAGGTTCGGGCCCTCTCGATGGAGGTAATACCCTACTCCTGCTTGATTAATATTGATGATATGTGTAGTACAAGAGTAGATCTACCACGAGATCATAGAGGCTAAACCCTAGAAGCTAGCCTATAGTATGATTGTTGTTCGTCCTACGGACTAAAACCCTCCGGTTTATATAGACACCGGATAGGTTAGGGTTACACAGAGTCAGTTACAATGGTAGGAGATCTACATATCCGTATCTCCAAGCTTGCCTTCCACGCCAAGGAAAGTCCCATCCGGACACGGGACGAAGTCTTCAATCTTGTATCCTCATAATCTTGGAGTCCGGCCGTGATGATAGTTCGGCTATCCGGACACCCCCTAGTCCAGGACTCCCTCAACTGGTGTCTTCTTATGATTTTGTTTCATTATGATCACAAAAGAAGAAATACTATGATAGATGATAGATATGCATGAGCGCATACTCATGTGAATTTTCTATTAAATCTGTTCACTTGATTGCAGTTTCGCCAATCACTTTGCATGGCGTTGTGCTCTCTCGATGTGCAATGGGTTCAAGCGTGTGTAGGGAGCTTTTCTTTGCCACTCGGCAACAGATGCACGGGCCTTTAGGTCAGCGGTGTCACCGACACACAAGGTATATCCTGAATCATGAATCGGTCATGCTATACTTTTTCCGATCTGGGTAACTTAGATTAACAGATCCACCCTACCCTATTGCTGTTTGGTGGCTTGCTTGCAATACATGTGGGTACCTTTAGACAGGAACATATGCAGTTTCTTTGGTATCACATAAGGAAATTTAAAAACGCCCGATTCACTGATATTTGTGTGGTTCCCAATGAGCATACTCTTGATGGAAAGCTATATCTTTTAACCCTTTATTAACTTATTTCATTTGGATTAAAAATATATCTACAGTGACATGCTATTGTTACTTTGTTAGAAATCATCTAAATGCTCCACATTTCCTGTGATAAATAAATTAGCCTATAAAACATACACTGTTTTATGTGTTGTCTGCCCCTTTTTGATTATGCCTTTCTGTTGTACTGAATAAGTTTTCGCCTGTTGCAATGGTGTGTTTGAATATCCCTTCCTAAGGTTAACTCATCTTCAGTCTGCTTCGATTGATAGGAACATTATTTGACCAGCAATAACCAAGCAATGGTGTTTTTTTAGCAGGTTGTCGCTCAATAAAAGGATCTCCAACCAGGGTATGCATCAAGGCATATTCTAGCGCCGTGGCGAGACAAATCGCGAGCAAGCTTGGTGAACTGGCCACGGAGGAGGCCGCCGGGCAGTGGACGTTCCAAGACGATGTTGATGCCATGGTGGACGTTCATATTATGTCATCCACGTCTAAAACCTATCTTAAATTTCATATCTTATTGGTTTGGTTATTTACTATGGTAAAAAGTGTTAATGATGAAGAAATGTGTAAGTCTAAAATAATGCAAACCAGCAAACAGAAATGTTGGTTTTTTTTGTAACGGAGGCAAATGATTTGCCTCATCCATTAGTTAAGCAGAAGAGAATTGTCCGGTTAATTAACGGAGAACCGGGCAAAAAACGTCACAAACCGCTGAGCAACACATACAGACCGTGCCAGAACTTAGCCACCCGAGTTGAGGGGAGCGCAGCTCCGACTCTGAAGGAGAGATCCAAAGAAGAACTATGCCAGGTTGGCGTCGTGGAAGACCACCGAACGGACCACCTGCTGCCTGTCATTGTTGCCACAGGGCCTCGCCGCCGCAGCTTCGACTTCACCGCAATAAACAAACCGAGGTAATTTCACGGACACGTAGGAGAAGAGCCGACTAACGCAACCACCGCAACGCCACTGACTTCACTCGCCCCATCATCTTTGCCACAGAAGCCTCGACGCCACATCAACGCCTTCTACCACCCAACCTCCCAACACACCTACTGGTCCCTCTGACTGGATTAACCTCCAAAGTCGGCGCCCTCAAGAGGGGAACGACGTCTACACGCCGACAACGACCGACCCTCGGGTCTGGAGTTTCCCCCAGAGTTGTCCCTCGCAGAGGAAGAGAGAGCATCCCGTTGATGCTTTCAGGAAGGTCACGGCATCCACGGACGCCGCCGTCACAGGCTCCAGCCAAGGCCAGAAACGGGTTTTCACCCAGCCCTCGAAATCCTCTGGTCGACAGCCAATCCGTCAACCCGCCTTCGGATCTACCCTCGCTGCACCTCCACGCATCAGCCACCCGGTAGCCAAATCTTGCATTCCCATCGCCGCAGCAGGATGGGATGCCTCGTCGGTCGCCTCTCCTTTGCCCAGGCCAGAGCCTGAGCACCCACGCTGACTCTAGATCTGAGCGCCAAGCCCCACGATAGGGCGCGCTCCAGTCCGCAGCCAACACCACCGCGTCGCCCAGCAGGAACGACGCCCAAGCTCCGCCCCCCCCCCCCCGGGCGTCTAGCCTTAGCCCACTTCAGCACCACATCCGCACAACCTCCAGCAGCAGCACATCCTCACCGCGTGCAGCCACCGACAGCTGCACACGACGCGCCTCTGCCGAGCCCGCGCAGTCGCCGCGAGCCCGTCCCCGCGCTGCCATGTCCCTTGATGCGCCTGGCCGCGCCAGATCCGCGCCCGGCTGCGCCAGATCCACCCCCAGCTGCCCCTTGCATCCGCTGCTCTGCAGACCTCCACTCGCCGGCCTCGCGCAGCCACACCACTGTGGCGCCCCGACCACCACGCCCCAACGGCGCCCAAAGTCGTCGCCGGGGCAGCCAGATCCGCCGCACGGGCCTCGCCCGGACCTCCACTTGCCAGCGTCGCGCACCCACACCTCCGTGCCGACCAGGCCACCACGACCCCCTTCGCACGCGTTGCGCCGGCCGGCGCTGCCTCGCCACGACGCCTCAAACGCGAGCTCCCTCGCCAGCGCGTGAATCCCTGCTGAATCGAGCGGCCCGCGCCACCCAAACCGGAGCGAGAGGAGGGAAGGGCCCCGCCGCCGCCGACGCCGCCCGGGCTTTGCCCGGCGACGCCCTCCGGCGTCGGCGAGGGGAGGATGGACAGGGGCTGTGCCGCTGGCAGCGGCGGCTGGGTTCGCTCCCAGGCCGCCGCCCGCGGGAGCGACCAAAGGACTGTAGAAGGGAGAGAAGTATGTTGGTAGTTTTCACACACACAAAAAACGCTTTGCATTAAACTTTTGCNCACCACATCCGCACAACCTCCAGCAGCAGCACATCCTCACCGCGTGCAGCCACCGACAGCTGCACACGACGCGCCTCTGCCGAGCCCGCGCAGTCGCCGCGAGCCCGTCCCCGCGCTGCCATGTCCCTTGATGCGCCTGGCCGCGCCAGATCCGCGCCCGGCTGCGCCAGATCCACCCCCAGCTGCCCCTTGCATCCGCTGCTCTGCAGACCTCCACTCGCCGGCCTCGCGCAGCCACACCACTGTGGCGCCCCGACCACCACGCCCCAACGGCGCCCAAAGTCGTCGCCGGGGCAGCCAGATCCGCCGCACGGGCCTCGCCCGGACCTCCACTTGCCAGCGTCGCGCACCCACACCTCCGTGCCGACCAGGCCACCACGACCCCCTTCGCACGCGTTGCGCCGGCCGGCGCTGCCTCGCCACGACGCCTCAAACGCGAGCTCCCTCGCCAGCGCGTGAATCCCTGCTGAATCGAGCGGCCCGCGCCACCCAAACCGGAGCGAGAGGAGGGAAGGGCCCCGCCGCCGCCGACGCCGCCCGGGCTTTGCCCGGCGACGCCCTCCGGCGTCGGCGAGGGGAGGATGGACAGGGGCTGTGCCGCTGGCAGCGGCGGCTGGGTTCGCTCCCAGGCCGCCGCCCGCGGGAGCGACCAAAGGACTGTAGAAGGGAGAGAAGTATGTTGGTAGTTTTCACACACACAAAAAACGCTTTGCATTAAACTTTTGCTTTTTGTATCTCCAATGCTTGGATTAGTTATGTATGCATCTAATTGATGTTTGTATATCGTGATGATTATCACTTCCAAGTGAAAACTGTCTATCACCAGTCAAATATACATATGGGGTGCTGGGTGCACTTCTTATCTGGCTGGGTGCACTTCCTATCAGGTCAGTTCATGGATAATGATTTTGTGTATGGCATTGTACTGAACAAATATTGTTGTTATTATTTGTAATTGCAATGGTCCAATGACTATTACCGGATTGGATATGACTGTACCCGGCAGCGGTGTTGCCGGGTGCGGCAAGCCGCACTTCCTACCTAGTATGCAGGAGACGAGTTGGCATGTCCTGAATCCATGGGCATATGCACCCACTTTTATAAAAAATGCATTTTAAAATGTTGACAAATTCAAAACAAAATTTCACACATACATGTTCCCAAAAATGTGTGCGCGGCACAAAGTTTTGTGAAAAAGATGTCTTTTTGTTTCGTCTCCGCAAAAAAGACAAATTTCAATGCTTCTAAATAACGTTTTATGTCACAATTTTTGTCCTTTTTGCACAGGCCATAGAAAAAGTTATTTTTCCGTGAAACTTTATGCATGCACATAAAACATGAAGACGTATCCATGCAACTTTTTCAGATTTTTTTAGCATTTAGAAATATATTTTTTTAAGTGGGTTCATATGTATCCGGGTTCATCGATGCATTTCGTGCAGGAGACTAACCAGGATCCGGAACACCCAAGGGAAATCTGGTGGCGCTCGTGCGTACCTGGACTTGCATGACGCGGCAGGTCATGCGCGGACGCCGCCAGCATGGGCAGGAGCGCGGTGGCGACGACGAGCCACCAGGCGGCTACCCTTTGGCGGCACATCCTTGAGCTGCGTAGCGAAGGAGAGACCCACTCGACGTCTGGATTGTGTGGACAGTGCACGGTGGTACAGCTTTGAGAGATCACCGAGAGATGTGAGCTGTTCGAGGTTCGACGTACTTGAATCCTCCACCCGGGGCGCTGGCGTGTGGCGTGTGGCGTGTGGTGTGACCTCGAGGCATTTACGGCCGTTTTGTCCTGTGCTGGCTCCCTCGTGAATCACCCGTGAGGAAACGATGCATGCAGCGGCACGCTTGCCATGCGAGTCCAATTTTCCTGGAGCAACTAAGTGACGAATGCTCCTTTCGGAGCGTCCAAGGTCACTTGAGGTGGGCCGGGAGGACGCCATTTGGCGTGGTCTCAGCTGTCGTCATGTGGTGCGCTTTATACGGTTTTTTTTAATTTAAATTTTTTATTTTTTTGCACACGTTTTCGTATTTTTAGATGATTTCTTTGATATATTTTTCGGTTTTCGGTTTTTCACCGGTCTCTCTTAGCTTACAAAAGATATTATCAAAAAACACGGAAAAACATTTTTTTTATTATTTTTACTTCCGCAAGAGGCACGGCCGGGCCTATCGAAAACGGAAAATAACATTTTTTTTTCTTCCGCGAGAGGCATGGTCGTGCCTCTCGGAAATAAAAAAACTTATTTTTCTGTCCTTCCGCGAGAGGCATGTCTTTACTTCTCGTGGAGGCACGAATTTGCTTCCGCGAGAGGCACGGTTGTGCCTCTTTCGAAAAGGAAAAAACACGTGCTTCCGGTTTTGTTTTTCCGTTTATTTTTTTAAAGTTTGTCAAAACCTGTTAACATTGGATCTAGTTTTGAAGATCTTGACACGAGGAATCGAACGGTGAAAACTGTTGAAGATTTGGACGCACGGCCTAAGGGATAAAAGGTTTTGAATAAATGGATCTACGAAAAAAAGGGAAACTCTCAGGTTGCGACAAGTGATGCACATGCAGTGCGTGACTTGTCGCAATCTGAGAGGTGGGAGTGACATTTGCAAATAATGCTCCTTAATTAGTGATTTCAAATTTTCGGTTGCTTAATCGCCTTCGAGTCTCTCACATAAACTGTGCACGAAACGGTCCTGCTTCAAATGGAAATAAAGGAACTGGTTAGTCCCAAATATAATGTGGCCCGCTAAAAGCCCATAACAAACCTCACTTATACTAACCAGCCTTTATGACCGATCATCAGAGAAATTATATACACGAAGACTGATTTCAGTAATGTACCTCCATTCATGAAAGTAGGATTTTTAATTTTGAGGCTCACAATATAGATATGCTTATAATTTAGCATTAGGACGTCATTTATGGTTGGGTGTTCTGCCTGACCAAGTTCTTGTACCCTTAAACGTTGTTGTTTATCAATAAAGGTTATGAGAATTCTCAAAAAGAAAACCGCTTTTACGATTCTGAGAAAGAAAAAAGAAAAACATGTTTCTACGATTCTCAGAAGAAGAAAAATCAACTCATTTCTTCGATCGGTGCCAGGAAGGAGCCGGCTAGGGGCTCACGAAAAATAAAGAAATATAACCTGTTTCGGCTTCTTAGAGCATCTCTAGCCAATTTCTCAAAACCGCTCACTCCTCAATTTTCTCCATTTTGAGGAGTTAAACCCTCACACGACGGCTGCCGGTTATATTTGAGCGACTGCATCCGAGTCTCAGGATAATTCTGGCCCTTCCCCGCGCGCCAGCTCTCTCCCCCGCTTGGACCACAGCCCACACCACATGCCTCGACTCCCCAGTCCCCACCCATATTCTAATCCACCGGGCCACTCCTTGTTGCCCCAAATTGCCGGGTCCAGCCGTTGGAAGTCGCCACCACCGAATTGATGTAGGAGGCCTCCGTTAGATCGGCGTTGCGATCGAAACGAGGTCGCGCGGCCGCCTAAAGCACGCACCGGCACGCCAAGCTCCAGATCCATGTCCAACCTGCTAATTTAACCGTCGTTGAAGAAGAAGTACCATGGTGTGCGACAGTAGCCGTTGGGGACGTGGGTGTCAGAGATTAAGGATCAGGACACTGGAAAGCGGCAATGGAACAACTCATTCCAGTAGGTGAAGGTGCGGTACAATCGGCAGGCCTTCGAGCAGACCGAGGTTGCTCGCGCCCCAAGGCCTACATGGTTGACCTCCAAGCGAATCACCCGGAACTAGTCCCTAAGGAGTTCATGTTCTACGAGCTCCAAAAGAATATTATCGATGAGGCCATGTCGTCCTGTGGGGCGGGAGGGGGCCGACGATGAGGCCGGAACTGAAGTGATTGATTTTTCGTATAGCGACTCCGACGACATGGATTGGGAGAATCTCATGGCCGAAGAAGATTAAGTTATTCAATTTTTAGTATATTTTACGGAACCTCGTTAGAGGGCAGGTTGCTCCCGCAATTTCATATAATAGAAAACAACGAAAATACCGAGTGACACGGTTTATAAGGGAAAATACAAAGTGCTCCTGCAATATAGTTTCTAATATGCTAGTAGTAGTTTTATTTTTTTCAAATGGAGTAGGTTAAGTTCATGTTATGCAATGTATTGAATTGTTCTACATTTGTGTTTGAATTGAGTGGGTTGAATTTGTGTTTGAAATGAATTAGTGTGAAAAAGTTTTAGAGAGTTAAATTTAAGAGTTCGGCTTGGAACCGGCTTTATTATTTATTTG
>LR880971.1:757860704-757872037 GCA_904067115.1 Aegilops sharonensis | reverse complement strand
TCTTTGTGGGGTTAGGTTGCGGTGTGCAAGTTCAAGTGATGCATCACGAAGAGATCAAGTGCTTGAAGCTTGCCGTCCATTGTGGTGACAATGGACTTGTGAAGATGAGCGGAAGAGAGGCTCACCCACAGTAGAGTATGGGGGAGCAATCAACTAGTCTTCATCCCGCCAATGCAATCAAGAAAGGTGGTCCAACTTGAGGGAGTCAAGATCGTCATCATCTAGCTCAAGTGGACCATGTGCAAGGCAAAGGTTTGCCCTTGATAGGTTTTCTATTTTACCGGTCTCATGGTAGTTGTGGGAGACCGGGTTATAGGATCGTTTGCCGTACTATCAAGGGGGGCTCTCGATGAGTTGCTTGATCGTATCGTTCGTAGAGAGCTCAAACCATTGCATCCTTGCATCATCTTTTTGGTTCTTGTTTGGTTCTTCTCCTTGTGAGATTTTGAGCTTATGGTCATTTTTATGAAAAGCTCGAGTTCATCGAAAACGGAGTTCTCATGCATCTTCTATGATGTTTTCGATGTTGGAGGGTATGCCGGTTCTTCTCGGTTGGAGGTTTCACTCCTTTGTTTGCTAAGCATACCTCCCCTGCCTCTTCTCTCTATAACCAAGCTTGAGTTTCAAATAAGCTTGAGTTTGCTCAATTCGGAGCTCATATGAAGAAGTTATGGCAGTTCTGGTTTTCCTTGGAGTATTCTTTGTTTTCGTGGTTGTGGCTTAAGGTAGGTGCCAGCGGTAGTACCGTGACCCTCAGTGGTAGTACCGCCGAAGCTCCCCAGCGGTAGTACCGCTCTCGGAGCGGTAGTACCGCTCCAAGAGGTAGTACCGCTCTACGAACGGTAGTACCGCTTGGGAGTTTCGGCCGTAGTACCGCTGTGTGTCTGGGCTACTTCCGCCTCGATTCTCGAATGAAGTTTTTCGTGTCGGGTTTTGCGGCACTAAGGGAGGTAGTAGGAGCGGTAGTACCGCCCTAAGCGGTAGTACCGCTCTTCCCTAGCGGTAGTACCGCTCTGGGGCCAGGGCCTTGACCTCCTCGTCAGCGCGGCAGTACCGCTGGGTGAGAGCGGTAGTACCGCCCTTCCCTAGCGGTAGTACCGCTCTGTGCGGGGATATTCAGTGGGGTAACGGTTGGATTTTCCCCCTCCTATAAAGGGGGGTCTTCTTCCCCATTGAACCTTATCCTTTTGAGCTCGTGTTCTTCCCCCATTGTTGACCTTCTCCGAGCTTGCTATCTCTCAATCCCTCCATGGATTCTTGCTAGTTTTTGGGGGAAAAGAGAGAGGAGATCTAGATCCACATTTCCACCAATCACTTTCTCCTCTATGTGAGGGGAACCCCTTGGATCTAGTTCTTGGAGTTCTTGGTGTTCTCCTTCTTGTTCTTCCTCTCATTTTCCTCCCTAGCATTAGTTACTTTGGTGGGATTTGAGAGAGAAGGACTTGGGCACTCTGTGTGCCCTTGCCATTGCATTTGTGCATCGGTTTGAGTTCTCCACGCGATACGTGGAAGTTACAAGTTGAGAAGCTTATTACTCTTGGGTGCTTGGGCGCCCTAGACGGTTGGTGGTGTAAAGCTCCAGGCAAGCGTCGGGGTCTCCAATTAGGTTGTGGAGATCGCCCCGAGCAATTTGACGGGTACCGGTGACCGCCCCCAAGGGTTGCCAAAGTGTACGGGTTCGGTGACCGCCCCCAAGGGTTGCCATTTGTACGGGTTCGGTGACCGCCCTCAAGGGTCCCTTAGTGGAATCACGGCATCTTGCATTGTGCGAGGGCGTGAGGAGATTACGGTGGCCCTAGTGGCTTCTTGGGGAGCATTGTGCCTCCACACCGCTCCAAACGGAGATTAGCATCCGCAAGGGTGTGAACTTCGGGATATATCGTCGTCTCCGCGTGCCTCGGTTATCTCTTACCCGAGCCCCTTTACTTATGCACTTTACGTTGTGATAGCCATATTGTTCTTTGTCATATATCTTGCTATCACATAGTTGCTTATCTTGCTTAGCATAAGTTGTTGGTGCACATAGGTGAGCCTAGTTGTTGTAGGTTTTGAGATTGACAAATTAACCGTTAGGTTTATTCCGCATTTGTTCAAGCCTAAACCATAATTATTTTAAAGCGCCTATTCACCCCCCCCCTCCTCTAGGCGACATCCTCGATCTTTCACTCATGATTGCATGTTGCAAGATAAAATGACCGAAAGGATTGAGATAGACCTATCAGGGGGTGAATAGGTCTATACAAATGTTAGCTCCATTCATTTACAAGATTAGGCTTTTTGGAAAATGAAGTGTTCCTAATGTAGCTACGATGAGTAGCAACCTATATGTTGCTTGCAAGGTCAATGGACCAAAGTAAAACACGAAGTGAATGAGCTTGGATAAGAGATAACCGAAGACACGTGGAGACGAAGATGTATCCCGATGTTCAGTTCCTTCGAGGGAAACTAGTCGGAAAATCACAAAGGCCTCCTACGCTGCAAAGGCTCACATTCTTCTCTTTGAGCTATCACCACGAAGGCGATGCTCAACCACTCATGATAGACCTTGAGGTGACATCCAAACCTTTACAAACGACGTGGTAAATCATAAATTGATTCCTAATTGGTGACTCCTATCACCTAAGAGTCTTCAACCTTCAAGAGTAACAAGAACAAAGGGTAAAAGATCAGAACTTGCTAAAATCAAGAAAGTGGTTGGGAGAGAGAGAGAGGAACAATTTATGCTTGGGCTTGCACCTCACACAAATCTCTTGAGTAATCGAATAATTATGGTTAGGAGAGATTGGGATGTGTTCTTCTCAGGTCTATAATATCTTGAGTGAAGTGATCAACCCTTTCAAGAAAAGGCATGCGACTTATAGAGTTCTCAAAGGAATTAGTCGTTTTGTGCTGAGAATGCAACCCGAAGGCTCAGTATCAATTGGCCAGGAGGCTCTAGGTTAGCTCCAATAGCTAAGACAAAGCAATCCAAGTGAGGCGCCAGGCTAGGAGGAACATCCAACATGTCCGGCCGGGACACAACCACACAACCTAGGTGCCAGCCCAGAACAAGAGACCATAAAGTCCTTCGTGGTATTCCCTGAACACACATGATGGGAGCGCCCCAAAGAAGGAGCCAGAGACTCCTGCTCCAACCCGAGAGGGCCAGAGTAAGTCTCAGATGCTCCTACGTAAACCAATGCTCCTTAGCAGCCACGGGTCGTTGCCTAGAGGCTCCGACAAACATTAAAGTTCCACGTTAGTGATTTTTGCTAGGGATTTGTTTGGGCCACTTAGCATTGTACTTTGGGTTGATGAAAAAGGTGCCTTAAAGATTGGCTTGAGTGTCCTTTGCCTCCCAACGACCCCTGGTTTTTTTGGGGGGTTCCCAACGGTCCCTGTTAATAGTGTGGAATTCCTAATACTCAAGAACAAAAAGAATGACTATAAAAGCTAGCCCTCATGAAGTCCTTCTTAATCACTTTAATTTTTATGGTCATCGGTCCTTGACATTCTTCGCTCATGGGAATAAATCTGCTCTCATACATTTAGCGGCCTCAATACTCCCTTTAGTTTTTCATCCTCAATACCAAACCATACTTAGGGGCATGACTATACTTCCAATGACAACCTACATGTCAAACATGATTTTGTGTGACTGTAATAAACACCTTATTCCCTAATTAATATACACCATTAAAATGTGTCTTCCATATTTCTTGCACTGCATGCATATGCTATGTGGAAATAGCATTCACGTAATAGAAGGTTTTGAGCATCCCTTCAACATTGGGACCATGAGTATATTCCAAGGATCAAACGGCTGCAAAACATGTAAATGCTTGAAGAAGGGGCAGTGGCTAGCTAAAGAATGGAAAAGACTCGTCCCCCGTGGACTGTACTATGCTATGTTTTCAATTATTTATGGGTCTAATTAATTTTGCGTAAAAATGCGAAAGGCATTGTAAATTGCTACTTTCAAACATCGAACTTGATGTGAGCGAGAAATTTGTTTATATAGTTTTTTATGTTTGCTAGAATGCAAGAGTAAGTGAGCGAACACGTACAAGAATCACATGGGGGGGGGGGGCAATTTAAAAAGACTCAATATCCCAAATGTTGTTGTCAAGGTATCACTTCCACCCTTTATTTCATTCAACATATTTTTTATTTTTCACAATTAAAATCTGCATATAATGGTAACAATACATTTCTATTACACTTAGCAAAATTGATCACATTTTTTACTTTGTTATAACTTATTCTGTCAATATACGATCAATATTAGTTGATCTCTCCATTACACTTAGCAAAATTAAATACATTTTATATTTATTTATAACTCATTTTGTGTATATGGAGTTCCACCTATTTTATTTTACGTTTACACATAGCAAAATTAACCACATTTGTTTTTCTTTTATACCTCAGTTTATCAAGGTACGATCCTAAATTACATACCATTTTATTACAAAACGAAAGCAACCATGTACTCCCTCCTTTCCACAATACTTGTCATGGTTTTGGTTCAAATTTGAGCTCAAACCACAACAATTATTGTGGAACGCAGGGAGTAACATTATTTCTGCATATTAAGGTGATATATTCTTTGTTACATAAGTTCTCATCTATCATTATAAATATGTTTGAACTCAATTTGACTCAAATTTTGCAAGGATAATCACATTAGTTACTATAACTTTTAACCATGCATGTCTCTACAGATTAATATATGCCACTTAGATGACTGATAGTTTATATATTGATATGGTTAGCATTCACTTCAGTGTTCTTAAATATCTTGACAGAGAGGTCTATGGTGTATAATATAACAAATATCTTGATGGTGGGTTATAAAGTATATGATTTTCTATGGTATGTGTAAGTATGTAGTCAATTCTAGAGATACCTACACTAATTTGTTCTCAAATAATTGGAGTTGCTTTGTTTAATGGTTTTACTATGGTTAAAGAATTGCCCTTTTTTATTTTTCGTGCAAACAAGTGGGTTTCACAACGAAACCTATCGTGATTGAGTGTAATTGTGTTGAGGTGGTTGCAAAATTTTAAATTTTGAATGTGAGATGGTCAGTGTATACTATGGTGTACGAAGACACACAACACACCTTAGATTAGTTTCATGACATTAAGGTCAGAAGGTGGACACGGTAGGCAAATGAAATTGTGTATGGTCTAGCTACAGTCCAGGCGAGGTGTTAAGTGATTATGTGTTGCAAGGTGCCATGCCGACGGGTTTGGTTCCTCTACAGTTGATTCGTTACTGTACAGGTATAGTAGTGTCAAAATCTGTCGTCTAATTGCGATCCAATGGCTATCCTATCCCTCCTTCACACTCTTTGCAGCAATGGAGGATTTCGATGGCGATAGGCCTCGCGGCGCCGGCACAGGGCCAGCTGGTGCGCCAGCACCAACAGCTGGGATTAACTCGGAGTGCATGAATACGGTGTTTAGCATGTCGAACGGCCTGCCCTATATATGTGGAGAGTGGGAGCACGATGCGGCACCCAGAGAAGCCATGTTGCCCGGGGTTGGATGGACTACTGCAATCCAACATCGTCTGCACGACCTAGGGCAGCATTCGTTCAGGGAGTTGTACTTTGACTGCTATCAATCTAGCGACCTGAACCATGACGAGCGCAACTTCGCAAACACACTGGCCGGTAAGCCATATGGACGTCTGCTTCTTACTGGTGCGCTTCAGGCAACCGTCGTCCTCACAGTCTTTGGAATCCTCCATTTGCTGCAAAGAGTGAGAGGGTGCAGGAGAGCCACTGGATTGCAACTAGACTGCATAATTGCAACAAGTAAACTGTAGAGGAGCCGAACACCATGCTGACTTGTGATCATAACATAATTTGGCATGATTGTAGTAAACACTTTATTTTCTAATTAATAGACACCATTTTAGAAAGTCCCTTTTAATGTTATTACAACGCATGCATACTCTTTGTGGCACTAGCATGTCATTTTATATATGTGCATGAGAACTTCACACATTATGTCCTTTTATCTTGGTTCGATATGAACATAACTAGAAGAATTTTGTACACTTTGTTGCGCCGCTTTCGAAAGATGGACTATGGCATCCTCATATGTATATGACAGGATAATCTATCGCCTCAATGCACAGATATGCATCAATCTTGGCCTACTCGGATAGACATCAATGACATGAAAAAATGATTTGGGAGCCCCATATTGTGATCGGTGGCAATAATACTACACAGTTACTGTGGAGGAACGACATATGATCATTACCACACATCAACATAACAACCCAAAATCAGAAAATAAAATGCAAGGATTTCTCTCCATGTCATAACAAAACAACAATAACACCATGGACCACCAATCCACACACACAACCAAAGGTTGCCCACGAGTGAACGATCATCATAAGAGTAAGCATCGATGGTTCACAATAAAATAAACACTCCACATCAATCCAAATCAAAACTCATGAAGCATGTTAACAATAAGCCACTTTAATATACCGACACACTCTAAAGAAACAACTAATGATAGCCATATACAACCAAATGCAGGAGGAAGGCAACACGGAAATAATCTAGGTACTCAATGGGAAGTGAGAAGAACACAGCATCACAAGGGAAGACATCAAACAAAGGAAAGGAAAAGACACCACTCTCCATCGATGAGATCTCAACCACCGAACACCCAGACGAAAAAGACTGCTTCCAACTGCCAAGGTTGCATTCGTATGACCGGCTAGGTAAGACGTCGCTCCTAGCCGCGTGCTCGTGGCCGCCAAATGCGCAACCAAGAGAAACGCCGAACTCCCCTCAAGCCGCCTACTCCTACTCGTTGAGATATCCTCTAGCTGCTGATAACCCACAAGTATAAGGGATCACAACAGTTTTCGAGTGTAGAGTATTCAACCCAAATTTATTGATTCGACACAAGGGGAGCCAAAGAATATTTGCAAGTATTAGCAGCTGAGTTGTCAATTCAACCACACCTGGAGATTAATTATCTACAGCAAAATGATTAGTAGCAAAGTAATATGATAGTTTTGATAGTAGTAGCAATATCAATAGCAACAGTAACAGTGATAGCAACGGTAAGAACAGGAGTAGTAACTTAGTAAGAACAATGTAAGAGAAATTCATAGGCATTGGATCGGTGAATTTGTTGGATGATATTCATCATACAACAGTCATAACCTAGAGCGATACGACACTAGCTCCAGTTCATAAATATAATGTAGGCATGTATTCCGTAAATTGTCATACATGCTTATAGAAAGAACTTGCATGACATCTTTTGTCCTACCCTCCCGTGGCAGCGTATCTATAATTTTTTATTGTTCCATGTTGTTATATTATCATTCTTAGATGTTTTACAATCATTTTATAGCAACTTTATATCATTTTTTGGGACTAATCTATTGACATAGTGCCAAGTGCCAGTTGTTGTTTTCTGCTTGTTTTTTACATCGCAAGAAATCGATACCAAACAGAGTCCAAACGTAGTGAAACTTTTTGTGGATTTTATTGGACCAGAAGACATCCAGTGGGCCAATGAAGTACCGCAGAGGGGGCCCGAGGTGAGCACAAGACACCAGGGCGCGGGCGTGCCATGATGGGTTGTGCCCACCTCAGTGACCTCCCACACGCCTCTTTGCTCTATAAATACCCCAATATTCCAGAAACCCTAGGGGAGTCGACGAAAATTAATTCCAGCCGCCGCAAGTTCTAGAATCACCAGATCCAATCTAAACACCATCTCGGAGGGGTTCATCATCCTCATTGGTGTCTCTCAGATGATGCGTGAGTAGTTCATTGTAGACCTCCTGGTCCGTAGTTAGTAGCTAGATGGCTTTCTCTCTCTCTCTCTCTCTCTCTCTCTCTCTCTCTCTCTCTCTCTCTCTCTCAATACAATGGTCTCTTTGAGATCAATTTGATGTAACTCTTTTTGCGGTGCGTCTGTTGGGATCCGATGAACTTTGAGTTTATGATCAGATCTATGTTTTTATCCATGAAAGTTATTTGAGTCTTTTGATCTCTTATATGCATTATTACTTATAGCCTCCTATTTCTTCTTCGAATCTTTGGTTTATTTAGGCCAACTAGATCGACTTTTCTTTCCATGGGAAGAGGTGCTTTGTGATGGGTTCGACTTACGGTGCTTGATCCCAGTGACAGAAGGGGAACCGACACGTATGTATCGTTGCTATTAAGGATAACAAGATGGGGTCTATTTCTACATAAATAGATCTTGTCTGCATCATGTCATCGTTCTTATTGCATTACTCCGTTTCTCCATGAATTTAATACACTAGATGCATGCTGGATAGCGATCGATGTGTGGAGTAATAGTAGTCGATGCAAGCAGGAGTCAGTCTACTAATCTTGGGCGTGATGCCTATATAATGATCATTGCCTGGATATCGTCATGATTATTTGAAGTTCTATCAATTGCCCAACAATAATTTGTTTACCCCCGTATGTTATTTTTCTTGAGAGAAGCCACTAGTGAAATCAACGACCCCCGGGTCTCTTGTTAATCATATTTGCCTTCGAGACCTATTTTTATTTGCTTTTATTTTCAGATCTATTAATCCAAAAATACAAAAATACCTTGCTGCAATTTTTATTTATTTATTTCATCTCGCGTTCCCGCGAGATCTATTTATCCAATCTACTGCAATTTTACCTATCTTTTTACCCCTGAGGGATTGACAACCCCTCTCTTACGTCGGGCTGCAAGTATTTGTTCTTTGTGTGCAGGAACTGTTTACGCAGTGTTGCATGGTTCTCCTACTGGTTTGATAACCTTGGTCTCATCACTCAGGGAAATACCTACCGTTGCTATGCTGCATCATCCCTTCCTCTTTAGGGAAATACCGACGTAGTTCAAGCAAACATCAAAAGGAATTTCTGGCACCGTTGCCGGGAGACATCATCAACATCAACCAGGTTCCTAATCACAAATCTCATCTATAAGGATTTACTGTCGAATAGTTGAAATGTTTGTTTACTAGTTTTAATATCATCAAGTAACTATCAGTTTCTTCATTTTCCATGCAAATAAGTGTGATTGTAGTCAAAATCGTCTTGTGTAAGCGTAATTGCATTCAAGCCTCTGTGGCATGCTACAACCACTTTCCCTCTGAACGAAACACAATTATCAAAATAAGGCACCCTAGAGCTACAAGAAATCAAATCAAACACCAAACTTACCTCATAGAGTAGCATTAGGCGCATCTTGTTCACCGCCCCGAGCACACTTGATGACCGATCTCCTCAAAGCTTGATGACCACCACCAACCAAGATCCAAGGTTGCTTGCTCAAGACTTTGCATCCACAATCTGTTGAACCAAAACGGAGATAAGGGAGGACACGTTTCTTCATGTCGGCCAACATGTAAATTGTCATTGCAACAAGGTGGAGCATATCAGGGTCAAACATACGAGCTCTAGCGCCGTGGAGTACTCAGAGGGTAGACATACAATGGTGTGGTGACGTGCAACGACATAGTGGGTATTCAAAGGAATCTGTCGGTAGCATCATGAAAATATACTCTACTGCAAACCTTTTCTCCTCTCAACGTATTGGACAAGGTGATACTATATTCCCATATTAGTTTCTTCTTGCAGCGGATGATTTTTTAGCCTATTTAAACATCACTGTCTATCATCAAATCTTCATGGAATAAAAGTGTATGTGTCAGTTCCAGCAGTTAGTCACTTGTTATTGGCTGATGATAGTCTTCTATTTTTTGGGCCAGATGTGGGGAGCGCATAACAAATTATTGAGGTTCTAGATATAGATTGTAACGATTCAGGACAGAGAATTAACATTGGAAAGTCATCAATATTTTTCAATAAAGGGGTGCATGAATTTTTTTTGTGATGACAGGTAAAGGATATACACAATATCCAATCTGAATCATTGATTGTAAAATATTTGGGAATGTCAACATATATAGGAAGAGATATGCCAGGGTTTAGTCATTGAATTATTCAGAAAATAAAATGTTGCTTGGCCAGAGGCATGGTTTCAAAGACACTGAATTATTCAATTTGGCACTTTTGGCTCATAAGGCTTGGAGAATTTTGCAATGTCCCAAAAGTTTGAGTGCTAAAGTTCTAACTAAAATATTGTGCACAAGGAGATTTTCTTACAACAAGCTTGGCCTCTCATTGTTTGAAGGTTTGGAGGGTGATGCTTGATGGGCTTGATACTTTAAAACTAGGCCTTATTAGGCGGATCATTAGCAGAGAAGGGACAGATCCACAGGAAGACAATTGGATGCCCGGTAATGGCTCTTTGCGTACAACAACTTGGTTATTGGATGGAGCGCCCCTATGTCTCACATTCAGCAAGACAGGAGGGAACCCTTCGCTGAAGGGAGCCGCCAGTTGGGCCGGCCCGGGTGTGCGGCAAACACCAGCCTTGTTTTTCGTTTAGTTTTTTCCACGTTTTTTGTTTTCTTTTTTGACTTTTTTATACTTTCAAATATTCTAATTAAATATATTACAAAAATGACTCTTCAAAAATGTTTTTAANATTGGATGGACGCCCCTATGTCTCACATTCAGCAAGACAGGAGGGAACCCTTCGCTGAAGGGAGACGCCAGTTGGGCCAGCCCGGGTGCGCGGGAAATACCAGCCTTGTTTTCCATTTTGTTTGTTTTCACGTTTTTTATTTTTGGTTTGCTTTCTTTTTTGACTTTTTTATACTTTCAAATGTTCTACATAAATATATTACAAAAATGTCTCTTCAAGAATGTTTTTGAAAAATATTGACCAAGCATTTGAAAAATGTTAAATATGTATAGAGAAAACGTTTATCACATATACGAAAAATTTATACAAAAAAATGTGTATGAAACAATTTAATCATGTATTTCAATAAAGTTAATCAAGCATTTGAGAAAATCTTGAACAAGTGTTTGAAAATTTTTAAGCAAGAATTTGGAAAATTTTAAAATGTGTATAGAAAAATTGTTGACTATGTATTCGAAAATGATGAAACAAATTTGATCATGTATATAAAAATGTTAATATAGCATTTGAAAAAAGTTGAACAAGTATTTGGAAACTTTTAAACGTTTATAGAAAAATTTTGAGCATGTATTATAAAATGATGAATTTTTTAAATCATTCCAATATATGTTAATCAAGCGTTTGTAAAAATGTTGAACAAGTATATAAAATGTTCATCAAGCATTTGAAAAATGTTGAATGTGCATAGAAAAAATGTTGACCATGTATTAAAAAATGATGATTTTTTATCATGTATATAAAAAATTAACCAAGCATTGGAAATATTTTTGAAAAAGTATTTGAAATATGTTGATCAAGCAT
>LR880971.1:757832032-757859980 GCA_904067115.1 Aegilops sharonensis | reverse complement strand
AAAATGTTGAAAATGTGTATAGAAAAAATATTGGCCATATGTTACAAAATATTAAATTTGTGTTGGAAAAATGTTAGATGTGTATTATAAAAATGTTGTTGACATGTACAAAAAATGTAGAATAAAAACCGAAAGAACAAAGAAAAACTGGAAAATAAACCAAAGAAAAATAAAACCGAAGAAACAAAATGCAAAATTAATGAAAAAATGGAGAAGGAAATAGAAAAGAAATAAAAGAATGCGAAAAAAAGAAAAAAGGCTCAAATGGTATTAAGTAGGGTGTGTCCGTAGTACATACCACGAATGGAACTGGGCGAATTGGCTAGCAGCGCGCCTAATATACCTGTCAACCAGGGATCTCCCTAGTTCTCCCCTTCCTTGTTCTCTTTTTACTTTAGCGTGCGTGATTGGGCGGGCCCAATGACCCCAGATTCAACGAGACTTTCTAGCGACTCGCTTAATGCGAGATATAGATGCCGCATATTGGATGGGCCACCTAGAAAGGTCAATGAGCCAATTAATCATACGTCGGCCACATGGAACATAGAAAAATTGGATCCAGTTTTCCTACCCAATGGATGTAGATGTTATGAAAAAAATCACTTTGAGTACTAGAAATCAAGATTTTTTTGCATGAAATTATGAGGTAAAGGAGTTTTTCTGGATGGTCAGCATATAGGACGTTTATCACCACCAAGGTCATGAGGGAGGCATGGCTGGATGGGTCGGCTGCAACATTGTATTTGAAGGATGAAAAGAACCAGTGGACATCGCTATGGAAGGTTCATGTCCCATCAAAGATTCGTGTTTTTCTATGGAGATTAACAAAACAATCTATATCAATTGGTGATGTCTTGCACAAAACGAACATGGGGGAGGATGATAAGTGTCTGACTTGTGGTCAAGAGGACTCATGGATACACTCATTTACTGAATGCATGATGTTGACATCTGTTTGGGCATTGGCATCGGAAGGGGTCATAGAAGCATTAGCATATTCACACAAACAGGAGGAGGGAGAATGGATCTCCTTTTTGATCGATGTTCTTTTCCACTAGTTGCTTGTGGAGACTTTTGAGAAAAGTGATTTATGAAGATACTTTTCAGAGCCGGTTGTCCACTAGGTGCTTTGTTCAAAACTTCTTGGAGGAACTCCAAATATCTAAGAAGAAGTAGGTTGCATCTACCTCGGAGTCAAGTTCGCGTCCTTGACCTGGGTGGATTCCACCCGTGCAAGGGGTGCATGAAGATGAATGTTGACACAACGGCCAGAAAAGATTACACAAAAGGTGTTGTTGCAGCCGTGGTCAGTAGCAGAGAAGGAGAGTTCATCGGTGCTCCATCTGTCACTTTTGATGGAATCACGGATCCTGAGATACTCGAGGCTCAATCGGTGGTTATGGATATACATCAAACGTTGCAATATTTCAGGCAACTGATATATGGATAATCCCTTAATTTTTTGATAAATAGTGTTGCTATCTTTTTTTTCCTTCTAGATATACAGTTTTGCTATCTATCTATGCTCAGCAACGTGCAAGCTTTATCATGGATAAACAGTGTCACTTGTAATTAACTTGTTTTTACTAGCAGTTTTGCTAAAGCACATCTTGATGTGACATAAGTATTGCACATCTAAGTCATATGTCACTGATCTTACGTTGAGATTTATTTGGATATTTTTTTTCTTTTTCTCTTTATGCTTGATTGACTCGCTTTGATGTGCAATAACTAGAGCACATCTAGATGTGCCCTAGACACACCCAAATAAAAGATGCTCATAATCCAAGCTTGGGCAACCGTGTTCATTCTTGGCTATTTTGCACACGCGACACAGCGAAACATAAACAAATGAGCACCACAGAAGTATATATGTACCTAACCTTCATTAGGTGCTAATAATCGGTGAACAATTATTAAGAAACAGGGCAAAGTAATCATGTCAGCTAGCTCATTGGATCACGGATGCAATCAAGCCAACCGCTCCCTGCTTCAGCATTGGAATCGCATGCAGTGCTAATTTAAAAACACCCATGATACTATATACTCCAAACCTTAAAGAAAAAGTAGAGGGTTTTTTTTTTTACAATTATTATGTCCTGTCCTTTTATTCTCATGTCAACAGGAAATGTGTTGGAATTTCGCCTGCATATACACTGTCGAGAGACCGGCCAGGACTGGTCGGTGTCTGCACAAGGTTGATGGCCACTACCGGACACTCGACACGCAACGGCCCAGGACCTCTGATGGGTCAAGCGTAGCGACCCATACGCGTACATGCATGCACTCCTCCTTAAAGAATTTATTTTTCCTAATTATAATCATTTTGGATTCTAGCGTTAAACCGCCAATGGGATAGGTATTGTTGGTTGTTATCCTGTCAATTTGGTTGTGAGCACTGTTGTCTTTTCTTGAAAGAAAACTCCTCACCTGGATACTATCAAGTGTTTCATAAGCATGATACTTTTCTACCTGCTATAGTCAGGGACTAGCTTCAGAGAGGAAAAATAACTTAATGAAAATAGCTGGTTAGTTAGTTGGGATGAGACTTGGGGATTGTATCATGTTTCCTGCGTATTTAGATAATGACATCCCCGGTCCGTCGCCGAGAGCGACGACCTGATGGCTCCGGCTACGCGGAGCAGACAGCGGTACGTACGTCGGTACGTGGTTCGGAGAAGACAGCCGGAACGAATCGATGGATCTGGATAGCATCCATCCCGGCCGGCATGGGCTCTGAACCGTCCCACTATCATCAACCCACTATGAATGGCTACCAAATTGACCGGCCGAGGGTCCCAGCTGCTGCAGCATCATGCGACGCAGTGCCATTGTACCTCTGCGATTGTACTTTTTTTAATAGAGGACAATTTTTATTATTAACTCAAAAATGTAGCATAAGACTGATACGAAGCACGATGAGCAACACACAGCCTATGTGTAACTCAGATGCATATAGCCAATCATCAATAGCCTAACAAAAGAAAGTAAAAAAACATACATCTCAACAACAGTAGAGTCACATAAGACCGACGTTATGCCTCTGTAGAAGGAGGTGGTGGATCAATCCGAAGATTATGTTGTCGTCCATGTTGGGTAAAACCTCCCTCACCACCCGCTCCACCCCAGAGGTGATTTCACACTATCAACGCAGCCTCAGAGCATGTGTTTTTCTTTCCGAACCGGGCTTACCCCCTTCATTACTTGCATAATTAAAATACGAAGTTCAGATATCAAGAGATATAGGAGGAGGAAAAAAGCAAAGAAGCGTGTTCGACCCATTATTAAAACAAAAACACTGTGCGCGCCTGCAATCGGCTCGTGCACCACGGGGCAACTTCAGAGCATGTGTGGATGAGCTTAAAAGAGCGTGTGTTGATGGAACAAAACGAGATGGATGCGACCGGCCTTGTCACAACGGAAGCTGCACCCGAGGATAGGCATGATGAGAGTTGGGACCTGACTATATGTTGAGAAATGAACGAGCAGCCGTGGCAAACGAACGAGAGCTTCAGCTAAAAAGGTTGTCACGCCCGCCCATGAAACTGCCTTGCTTCCATGCATAAAACTATGTGCCCCTGACGTGCCCGTGCTTAGTTAGTACTACCTCCGTCCTGGTTTATAGGTCCCCTTTATAGTTTGTGCCAAATTTTAACTAAAGATCTAACTAACAAAATGTTAATGCATGTCAAGAAAAATTATCTCATTGGATTCGTATTTGAACATAATTTTTAAAAATATAATGTTTAGTGACATGCATGAATATTTTATTAGTTTAATCTATGGTCAAAATTTGACATGCAATACAATGGGGACCAATAAACCTGCCTACCGCCTCATAGGCGGCAGCTTATTCGCCACACTCAATGTCAAGAGATAATGTGTTGCTTTGGGGCCCACGGTTCTGTTTTAAGCTCATATTAACAAGGGGGTAAATAAAGTACATATGTACAAACAACAGTGAAAGAAAGAAGGAAACGAGTCTATTCAATGCCAGTTTTGGGCAACATAAGAACTAAATGATTACAGAAAATTGCATATCAAAAACATCAAAGATGTGTTTCCATCGACTTCTATAAAGTTGCAGCATTCTTGCTATTCACTCGGTGTCTCAAAAGCATCAAATCTTGCTTGAAGAGGAACTTCCATGTGATAACACTTGGCACTTCATTTTTGAAGAATTTTCAATTTCTTCGATTCCAAATATTCCAAATCCTAGAATGATTGTATCCAAGGCAATTCCTTCCCTAGCTCTAGAGAAGCGAAAACGATTTCATCATGAATTTAGATACCTCTCTTGTTGCTCAACACTATCTTAGACCAATATGTTGAACAAATATACAGTCCTGGAAAAGATGCAAAGATGTTTCATCGGAGTTTTCATTGCAAAAAAAAGAGTCATAACAATCAACATAAAATGTTTAGTTTTTTAGCAATTTTTTAGTATTGACCCTGTCATAAAAGAGCAGTCAGAAAAACGGCTGACGCTTTTCCATAGCCAGCTGAAGATGATATGTGCAATTTGTCTCCCTTTCACATAGTTATACATTTTTGTGGAGGAAAGGCATGTTCCACCCCAAGGGTGCACCCATTTATTCATAGCTTGAGGGTTGCAATTTTGAAGGATTAACTCTCTCAGAACATTTTATGGGGCAAAAGGCTTATGTGGAAACAACGATCTAAAAACTCTTTGCCAAAATCTTCAGAGTTGAACATTTCAGTGAAGGAAATCCTCCTCCTGCCCCCGGGAGAATGCTAGGCTATGTTCTTAGTTATTTATGGATCTGATGAAATTTGCAGGAGAAAAAGCGAGCAGCAATTGAACTTGATGTGACCAAGTTATGTTTATTTGTAGGAAAAGCACAAAAACACACATGAGGCCTTAGTTTGTAAAATATCTATGGAGTGGGTACCTCAACTGGCATTGAATACATGTATTATTACTTCGTTTTATTCAGCCTAAAAACAACGGTAACTAACATGACTTTTTATTACATTTAGCAAAATTGATTATATTTTTTGCTTCATTATAACTTATTCTGTCAATATACCCTAAATATTACTCCCTCCGTCTGAGAAAACATGTCCTCGCCTAGTTCAATTTTTTTACAAAAACCCTTGGGCTTTTAAATCAGTCACAAACAGACCCTTCTCATTCCCCTCGACACGCCACCGCGAGCCGTCGTCGCACGCCGTCACGAGGCACCGTCAGGTCCAGCGCCGCCCACCACGTGCGCCTCCCAACTGCGTCGTCACCGCCCTCCTGCGCCGTTGCGAAGGAGGCAACCACCGTCGCCGACCTGCACAACTCAACCACCGCCGCCCCACCTCGCCCACCATCGCCCATAGCTGGACCGCCTGCTCCCCGAGCGAAACAGGAACTCCGCCTCGCCGAGACGTACTCCATCCTCGAGCCAGGTTTGCAGGGAAGCCATAGATCAATGGAATCGGCCCCGTCTCCTCCCACTCTAGCCACCGCTTCCCCACACGAGGTCGACGTCGTCGCGCCTCCCCTGTCTTCCTCGAGCTGTTCAAAAGAATCAGGGCGATCTTCCAGTCCTCCAGGCCACCTCCCCCCTCTAGATCGCTTGCTATTTCGCCTGGTCGTCATGGTCCGCCGCTGACCGCCGCCGGAGCTCGTCACGTGGCTCCTCCGGTGAACAAAAACCAGCAGCGCCGGCACCCAAGTGTCTCCCACGCTCATGCGCTTGTATGCTCTCCCACGCTCCATGCTCGTCGGTGGAGCTCGTGCTGCTGATGCCTGCCTTTGTGTTGCTCGCCTGTCTCTGAAGAAGGTATTTTTGTTGTTGTATGCTCTCTGAAATGGAAATGGAAATGATATTAATAGATGTGCTATTGTTTGGAAACATTCAATCAAATCATTGACAGCAATTTTGTGCAAATCCTAGCCCAATCTATATAAAAAAGTGACAACAATTTGTGCAAATCCTAGCCCAATCTATATATAAAAATTGACAGCTTGAAAAACATTCAGTTAGCTTCAGAACAAGAACTTTTTTTGTTGTTGATGACTTGTTGTCTTATTGTTGTTGTTGTATTGTGTGTGTGTGTGTGTGTGTGTGTGTGTGTGTGTGTGTGTGTGTGTGTGTGTGTGAATAACAGGAGATGCTAAATGTTAAATGGAGATGAGCATGACATCAATAGATTTACCAAAAAATGAGCATGGCATCTACAGGTTACAAAAAATTGACTATCCGGATACAAAAAAATGAGCATATTCTCTGCTTTTATAAAGGATTAGGATAGTGAAATCATTACTGTGGAGAGTAGAGTAATTTGACAACAGGAGCAATTTTCTGTAAGTACTTGATACGTCCATTTTGCATCATGCTTTTATATCGATATTTATTGCATTATGGGCTTTTATTACACGTTATGTCACAATACTTATGGCTATTCTCTCTGATTTTACAAGGTTTATCATGAAGAGGGAGAATGCCGGCAGCTGGGATTCTGGCTGGAAAATGAGCAAATATTGGAAACCTATTCCGTACAGCTCCAAAAGTCCTGAAACTCCACTAAAGTCATTTTTGGAATTAATAAGAATTATTGAGCAAAGAAAGTACCAGAGGGGGCCCACACCCTGGCCAGGAGGGCGGGGGGCGCGCGCCCCCCCTACTGGGCGCGCCCCTGTCTCCTGGGCCCCCTGGTGGCCCTCCGGTGCCCATCTTCTGCTATATGAAGGCTTTTACCTTGGAAAAAAATCATAAGCAAGCTTACGGGACGAAACTCCGCCGCCACGAGGCGGAACCTTGGCGGAACCAATCTAGGGCTCCGGCGGAGCTGTTCTGCCGGGGAAACTTCCCTCCGGGAGGGGGAAATCATCACCATCATCATCACCAACGATCCTCTCATCGGGAGGGGGTCAATCTCCATCAACATCTTCACCAGCACCATCTCCTCTCAAAACCCTAGTTCATCTCTTGTATCCAATCTTGTATCAAAACCACAGATTGGTACCTGTGGGTTGCTAGTAGTGTTGATTACTCCTTGTAGTTGATGCTAATTGGTTTACTTGGTGGAAGATCATATGTTCACATCCTTAATGCATATTAATGTGAGTAGTTACATTTGTTCCTGAGGACATGGGTGAAGTCTTGCTATTACTAGTCATGTGAATTTGGTATTCATTCGATATTTTGATGAGATATATGTTGTCTTTCCTCTAGTGGTGTTATGTGAACGTCGACTCTACATGACACTTCACCATTATTTGGGCCTAGAGGAAGGCATTGGGAAGTAATAAGTAGATGATAGGTTGCTAGAGTGACAGAAGCTTAAACCCTAGTTTATGCGTTGCTTCGTAAGGGGCTGATTTGGATCCACTAGTTTCATGCTATGGTTAGGTTTACTTTAATACTTCTTTTTGTAGTTGCAGATGCTTGCAATAGGGGTTAATCATAAGTGGGATGCTTGTCCAAGAAAGGGCAGTACCCAAGCACCGGTCCACCTACATATCAAATTCTCAAAGTACCGAACGCGAATCATATGAGCGTGATGAAAACTAGCTTGACGAGAATTCCCATGTGTCCCCGGGAGCGCTTTTCTCATTATAAGAAATTGTCCAGGCTTGTACTTTGCTACAAAAAGGATTGGTCCATCTTGCTGCACCTTATTTACTTTCATTGCTTGTTACCCGTTACAAATTATCTTATCACAAAACTATCTATTACCTACAATTTCAGTGCTTGCAGAGAATACCTTACTGAAAACCGCTTGTCATTTCCTTCTGCTCCTCGTTGGGTTCGACACTCTTACTTATCGAAAGGACTACGATAGATCCCCTATACTTGTGGGTCATCAAGACTCTTTTCTGGCTCCGTTGCCGTGCAGTGAAGCGCCTTTGGTGAGTGGAACTTGGTAAGGAAACATTTATATAGTGTGCTGAAATTTTCTGTCACTCTTTACTATGGAAACTAATCCTTTGAGGGGCTTGTTCGAGGCATCTTCGCCCCGACCAGTAGAGCAAAGAGTTGCTCCTCAACCTACTGAACCTACTGAAAATGTTTACTTTGAGATTCCTTCGGGTATGATAGAGAAACTGCTAGCTAATCCCTTTGCAGGAGATGGAACGTTGCATCCCGATTTACACCTTATCTTTGTGGATGAAGTTTGTGGATTATTTAAGCTTGCAGGTATACCCGATGATGTTGTTAAGCGGAAGGTCTTTCCTTTATCTTTGAAGGGATATGCATTGACATGGTATAGGCTATGTGATGATACAAGATCTTGGAACTATAAACGATTGAAGTTGGAATTTTACCAGAAGTTCTATCCTATGCATCTTCACTACAAAAAAAATACACTTCCGTGATGATACGTGTTTGTCACAGTAGGTCACGGTTTTTGTCATGCATGTACATCCATGATGATTTTATGACAGAATCAAGATAGTCATACCTATGCTGTCGTAGAAGTGTTCCATGACATTACCAAAATAATCATCACGGAAGTGTCCACTTCCATGACGATAAATCGCGCGTCACAGAAGTGCTTTCGTCAAGGGTGACCGACACGTGGCATCCACCGTAACGGAACGCTGTTAAGCTATCGGGTCGGGTTTTGGATCCGATAACCCGTTAACAACCCCGACCAATGGGGATTTTCCACGTGTAAAATCATCATTGGCTGGAGGAAACACGTGTCGGCTCATCGTTGGGACAGATGTCATCCACTCATTGGACAGAAGGCGCCTATGATACGTCGACACGTGGCATGGCCCAACAGAGGCCCATTCCTGTGAAAAGGCCGGCTGATGAAGTCATGTACCTAGGGTAGGGTCATGGACCTGTCTAAGACACCCTCCCCAAGGAAATCCCTAGAAGAAATTACCTTTCAGTCGACCAGGAAGGGTTCCACTCGACCAACTGGAAGACACTCGACCATGAAACCAAATCACTCGACCGCCAGGAGATCTAAAGCCAGTCTGCACGCAAACGGTCGGTCATTAAGTAGCTTTATGGTCATCATAGCACTTTATGTGGGCGTTACCAATAACCCCCTACCTTAATGTACCTTAAACCCTACATAACTAAGGGCCGGAGGGGTCTGGCGAACTCTATATAAGCCACCCCCCTCCTTAGTGTCAAGGGTTCGCATCTTTGTAACTCATACACGCATAATCCAGTCGACCGCCTCCGGGCTCCGAGACGTAGGGATATTACTTCCTCCGAGAAGGGCCTGAACTCGTAAAACTCGTGCGTATACAACTACTCCATAGCTAGGATCTTGCCTCTCCATACCTACCCCCATTCTACTGTCAGGCTTAGAACCACGACAGTTGGCGCCCACCGTGGGGCAGGTGTCTTAGCGACTTGTTGGAGAAGTTGCATTTTTTTCGATCCCATTCATCATGGTTTCAGGCGGAGTTTTGGTTGAGGGACGCGAGATCCGTCTCGGCGCGCTCACGTTCATCACCGACGACTCCGCTTGGTTGCAGGAGGCTCCACTCGACGTTGACGCACTCCACATCCGCGGGGCGACGCACTTTCACGCATGCGTCCGCGACGTCCCCTTGCGGCAGCCGTCGACCCAATATCGGTCGACTCTTGTGCCGTCCTCCCTCCCGGTCTCGCGCCGGCGCAAGCGCTCCGGTCGATCGAGACTTCAGCGGTGGGTGAGGCACGCGGTGGCCCGCCAGTCGGCCACTCCCCAAGTCGCGGCAATCGAGCCCGACAAATCTCTCTACGGCCTGTTTGATCTGTCGACTGGGTCCGCAGAGACTGCATCCGAGTGCGACAGCAGCGACCCAGCGGTGGAGGTTCTGATGGTCGACGGACTTCGCAGTCCTCCTGGTTTCCCCCGCTCCGACGGAGGCGTTGGCGGAGGCGAGCCGGCGCAGGCTCACGAAGAGTACCAACCTGAGCCCCTCACTTCGTTGCAGAGGGAGGAGCTCCGCTGCCGGAACATGGATGCGCTTCACACTCTTCACACTCCTATCGTTGGAGAAACCCCCGAGGCCCGTGCCTTAGAAGATGCGCGTTTGGCCAACTTGGCTGGGCGCACTCGAGTGGAAAATCTCCAGCGAGTGCTCGATGAACGAGCGCAACAACGGGTCCCGTCATCCAGTCGACGTCAACTCTTTCCACAATCAACTCAGGTATACCGAACTCCCATTCAGAATCTAGCAGCTGCAGCCCGTATAGCAGAGTCCATTCAGCCTTCCCACTCGGAGGCTGGCAGAGGCTTACTCCAGATCAGAGATTTGCTCCGGGCAGCAGGAGATCAGAATTCAGCTGTATCGTAGTCGCGGAACAGGATTCACAGCAGATCTGTCGCTGCGAATACAGTCCAGTCGGCACATAGCCCAAGATCGCCCCCGAGGCGTGAGGGACATGAAGGCCGGCGTGATCAGTATGAGGACCGATTCTATCGTGATGATCGACGTCGAGTGACCACTCCTCCCCCAAGGGGTGGGTCATATGCACCTCGGCAGCAAGATGACAGATGCCAGCACAGTGTTGGGCGAAGGATTCCAGTCGACCCCAGGGAACCAGGCTTTGATGCGAGATCCGTCATCGTTCAAGGTCTGGTCGACAGGAACAGAGCTAACCATGGAGGTCATGACAGAAATGCACCCATCAGCAGCAGAGTACACGTCTCAGGACCAGAGTGTTCTAGCAGAGCCATTAGAGCCACGGTGATTCCTCCCAACTTCAGTTTGGCGACTGGAGTCAGTAAGTTCACCGGTGAGTCTAAGCCAGATACTTGGCTTGAGGACTACCGAGTGGCTGTTCAGATCGGCGGCGGCAACGATGAAGTGGCCATGAAACACCTGCCACTTATGTTGGAGGGATCGGCCAGAGCATGGCTGATTCAGTTAGCACCCAGCAGTATTTACACTTGGGAAGATCTTGCCCGAGTGTTTGTCAGGACATTTGAAGGAACTTGCAAGCGACCAGCAGGGTTGACAGAGT
Source organism: Aegilops sharonensis (assembly GCA_904067115.1). Taxonomy (NCBI): domain Eukaryota; kingdom Viridiplantae; phylum Streptophyta; class Magnoliopsida; order Poales; family Poaceae; genus Aegilops; species Aegilops sharonensis. Next base: position 757,849,043 of record LR880971.1, on the reverse strand, counting down.
TGCAGTCGTGTGTGCAGAAGTCGAATGAAACTCTGAGGGATTACATCCAGAGATAGATCACTTTGCACCACACAGTAGAGAATGTATCTGATCATCAGGCAGTCTGTGCCTTCAAAGAAGGAGTCAAGAACAGAGAATTGAGTCTGAAATTCGGTCGGACAGGAGACATGACCCTGAGTCGAATGATGGGGATTGCCACCAAGTACGCCAATGGTTAAGAAGAGGATCGGCTCCGGCGTGGCAAGTACAAGTCAGCCGCTAATGAAACCGAGGGAGGGAACTCCAGTCGGAAACAGAAGCTTAAAGCCGAGCCGGTCGCTCCTGGAGAAGCCTTGGCCGTGACTGCAGGAAAGTTCAAGGGGAAACCCAAGGGGCCTTGGAACCCCAAGAAAGTTAAAGACCAAGATGGAAATGATGTGTTGGACTTTCCATGTCACATTCACACGAAGAAAGATGAAGAGGGTAAACTCATTTACCCAAAGCATACCACTCGACAGTGCCGGCTCTTGATTCAGCAGTTCCAGGGGAAGCAACCCAAGGATAAAGAAAAGGAGTCGGACAAAGTTGAGGACAAGGAAGATAGTGACGGTGGGTACCCTCAGGTCAATTCCACTCTGATGATTTTTGCTGACGTTGAAAGCAAAACTCGATTGAAAGTTATCAACCGCGAGGTGAATATGGTCGCTCCAGCGACACCCAGTTACCTGAAATGGTCGCAGACTGCCATCACGTTCGACCAGTCTGATCACCCAACACACATAGCCACCCCTGGGAGGCAAGCGTTGGTGGTCGACCCGGTTGTCGAAGGCACTCGACTAACTAAGGTTTTGATGGATGGTGGCAGTGGCTTGAACATTTTGTATGCAGAGACATTGAAAGGGATGGGCATTTCAATGTCCAGACTCAGCACCAGCAACATGAGCTTCCATGGAGTCATTCCTGGAAAGAAGGCTGAGTCACTCGGCCAAATTGCTCTCAATGTGGTTTTTCGTGACTACAAGAATTTTCGTAAGGAAAAGTTGACCTTTGAGGTCGTGGATTTTCAGAGGCTTATCACGCTATCCTGGGGAGGCCGGCATATGCGCATTTCATGGCTCGACCATGTTATGTGTACCTCAAGCTGAAGATGCCAGGTCCCAAAGGTGTGATCACTATCACTGGCAATCGGAAAAAGGCAGAAGAGTGTTTCCAGAAAGGCTCTAAGATCGCTGATGCTCAGATCACAGTGGTCGAATTGCAAGATTACCAGAAAACTGCAGACCCGAGTGATTTGTTGCGAGCCAAGAAGCCCGCCAGGGAGTCGGCATTTCAGTCGTCCGGGGAGACAAAACCGGTTCATATTCATCTGACTGATCCCAATGCTGCTTCGACTCACATCTCAACAACACTCGACTCCAAATAGGAAGAAGCGCTCATCCAGTTCCTCCGTGAGAACTGGGACATCTTTGCATGGAAGCCTGCTGACATGCCGGGTGTTCCCAGGGGACTGGCTGAGCATCGTCTGCGAGTCGACTCAAAAGTTAAACCTGTCAATGAACATCTTCGATGGTCCGCCGTCCAGAAGAGAAAGGCCATTGGTGAGGAGGTGGCTCGGCTCTTAGCAGCAGAGTTTATCCGAGAGATTTACCAATCCGAGTGGCTCGCCAATGTTGTCATGGTCCCTAAGAAGGACAATTCACTACGCATGTGCATTAACTTCAAACATATCAATCGGGCCTGCCCGAAAGATCATTTTCCTCTCCCCCGCATCGACCAGATAGTCGACTCAACTGCAGGATGTGAGCGGTTGTATTTTTTAGACACATATTCCGGGTACCATCAGATCCGTTTGTATGGACCCGACGAGATCAAAACAGCTTTCATCACTCCATTCGGGTGCTTCTGTTATGTCACCATGCCATTCGGCCTCAAGAATTCCGGAGCCACGTTCATGAGGATGATTCAGAAGTGTTTACTCACTCAAATCAGTCGGAATGTGGAAGCATACATGGATGACATTGTGGTCAAGTCACGGAAAGGTTCTGACCTGTTGACTGACCTTGCTGAAACATTTGCCAATCTCAGGAGGTATGATATCAAGCTTAATCCATCAAAATGCACATTCGGAGTTCCTGGCGGAAAGTTACTCGGTTTTCTCGTTTCTGAACGAGGAATCGATGCTAACCCAGAAAAAGTTGGCACTATACTCCGAATGAAACGCCCTGTGTGTGTGCACGATGTCCAGAAGCTTACTGGATGCTTGGCCGCTTTAAGTTGATTCATCTCTCGCCTCGGTGAAAAGGCATTGCCTCTTTACCGACTGATGAAGAAGTCAGAGAAGTTCGAGTGGACTCCTGAAGCTGATGCAGCGTTTGCAGAGCTCAAAGCTCTGCTCTCCACCCAGCCGGTGCTTGCTGCCCCAATCAGCAAGGAGCCGTTGCTGCTTTACATTGCAGCCACAGGACAAGTCGTCAGTACAGTACTTACGGTCGAGCGGGAAGAGGAAGGAAAGGCCTTCAAAGTTCAGCGCCCAGTATATTATCTTTTTGAAGTATTAACCCCGTCACAACAAAGATACCCTCATTATCAGAAGCTTGTGTATGGGATTTATATGACCGCGAAGAAGGTTGCTCATTACTTCTCTGATCATTCCATTACAGTCGTCAGCGACGCCCCATTATCAGAGATTTTACACAACAGAGACGCAACTGGTCGAGTGGCGAAATGGGTGATTGAACTTCTTCCCCTTGATATCAAGTTTGAGGCAAAGAAATCCATCAAGTCCCAAGCAATAGCAGATTTCATCGCCGAGTGGATTGAACAACAGTTACCGACTCAAGTTCACTCGGAGCACTGGACTATGTTCTTTGATGGTTCCAAGATGCTGAATGGTTCAGGTGCTGGGGTAGTATTGGTTTCCCCCGAGGAGATAAGCTCAAATATGTGCTCCAGATTCACTTTGATTCTTCCAACAATGAAGCAGAATACGAAGCACTGTTGTATGGGTTGCGTATGGCCATTTCACTCGGCGTCCGTCGCCTCATGGTCTATGGCGACTCAGATCTAGTGGTTAATCAGGTGATGAAGGAGTGGGACGTCAGAAGTCTAGCCATGACTGGCTACTGTAATGCAGTGAGGAAGCTAGAGAAGAAGTTTGAGGGGTTAGAGCTCCATCATATACCCCGACTGAAAAATCAAGCTGCTGATGATTTGGCGAAAATAGGGTCCAAGAGGGAAGCCATTCCCAGTGATGTGTTTTTGGAGCACATACGCACACCGTCGATTCAAGAGGGTCCTTTCACTGAAGAAGCTCCATAGCCAAAAAGTGCCACTGATCCGACTGAAGTTGAGGTCCCAGCGGTGGTCGACCTGATCATGGAAGTCGTGGTCATCACTCCCGACTGGACAGTACCGTACATCGCGTATATCCTGAGGAAAGAGCTCCCGGAGAACGAAGAAGAGGCTAGACAGACCGTCTGCCGATCCAAGGCCTTTACTGTGATCAAGGGACAGTTATTCAGAGAAAGCGTGACTGGAGTCAGCCAGAAGTGCATAACGCTAGAAGAAGGTCAGATAATTCTTGATGATATCCACTCGAGGACCTGTGGTCACCATGCGTCCTCTCGGACCATCGTGGCTAAAGCATACCGAGTGGGATTTTACTAGCCGAAAGCAAATGAAATGGCAAAGGAAATAGTCGACAAGTGTGAAGGATGTCACTTCTACTCCAATATGTCACACAAACCCGCCTCAGCATTGAAGACCATTCCCCTCGTCTGGCCTTTCGCTGTTTGGGGGTTGGATATGATTGGACCACTGAGAACTGGCAGGAGTGGTTTCACTCATTTGCTTGTGGCAGTCGACAAGTTTACGAAGTGGATCGAAGCTAAACCTATCAAGAACCTTGATGCGTGCACTGCTGTCAGTTTCATCAGAGAGTTGATATTCAGATATGGAGTTCCGCACTGCATCTTCACTAACAATGGGTCAAATTTCGAGTTCGACAAGTTCAAAGCCTTTTGCGCCTCTCCGGGCACGCGAGTCGACTATGCTCCAGTCGCTCACCCCCAGTCGAATGGACAAGCAGAACGAGCAAATGGTCTAGTTCTCAAAGGACTGAAACCTCGACTGATGCGTGATCTCAAGCATGCAGCAGGAGCGTGGGTTGACGAACTTCCGTCGGTTCTTTGGGGATTGAGGACCACTCCTAATCGGTCAACTAGGAGAACTCCATTCTTTATGGTCTATGGAGCTGAAGCAGTTCTGCCGAGTGACCTGCTTCACAATGCGCCCGGAGTCGAACTCTACTCTGAAGCTGAAGCGGAGCAAGCCCGGCAAGATGCTGTCGACCTCCTGGAAGAGGGGAGAGAGATGGCCCTGATCCGCTCGACCATCTATTAGCAGGACTTGCGTCGATTCCATGCTAGAAATGTGAAGAGCCGAGCCTTTCAAGAAGGGGACTTGGTCCTCCGAGTGGATCAGCAGAAACCACACAAGCTCGCTCCCACTTGGGAAGGTCCCTTCATTGTCACCAGAGTTCTCCATAATGGAGCTTATCATCTCTACAACGTCGAACGCCAGATCGATGAGCCTCGAGCCTGGAATGCGGAGCTACTCCGCCCCTTTTACACTTAAGAACTCACTCGGGTGAGATGTAATAAAAATACCTCTGTAGTTTGTTTATCAAAGATAAGAATGTTATAATTTTCCCAGTGATTGTTATTACTTTTTCGTTTACATAAGAAATTTCCCCCAGTGGGTGGCTTAGCCGCGAACCTGTTTCGCCTAAGTTTGTAAAAAAAAAATCCCTGCCGAGTGGAGAGGCAGCCTCCCACTCGGGGGCTCAGCTGCGAATCCGTTTCGCCTAAGTATCTGAAAAATCCTACCGAGTGAGAAGCCAGCCTCCCACTCGGGGGCTTAGCTGCAGTCCAAGTACTCGCCTAAGTATTTGAAAATCCTACAGAGTGAGGAGCCAGCCTCCCACTCAGGGGCTTAGCTGCAGTCCAAGTACTCGCCTAAGTATTTGAAAATCCTACCGAGTGAGGAGCCAGCCTCCCACTTGGGGGCTTAGCTGAAGTCCAAGTACTCGCCTAAGTATTTGAAAATCCTACCGAGTGAGGAGCCAGCCTCCCACTTGGGGGCTTAGCTGCAGTCAAAGTACTCGCCTAAGTATTTAATACAATGTGCACTTTGCAAGGACGACGAGGTACAGGTCGACTGTTGCCTTCCCCTTCAAAGCTATGACACAAAAAATCCTCCCACTCGGGGGCTTAGCTGCAGTCCAGTACTCGCCTAAGTTTGAAAAATCCTACCGAGTGGAGAGCAAACCTCCCACTCGGGGGCTTAGCTGCAGTCCAGTACTCGCCTAAGTTTGAAAAATACTACCGAGTGGAGAGCAAACCTCCCACTCGGGGGCTTAGCTGCAGTCCAGTACTCACCTAAGTACGAAATCCATCCTGATCCGCAAGGACGACGAGGTGCAGGTCGACTGTTACCTTCGCCTTCGGAGCTGCGCCACAAGTACAACGTGCGCTCCCTCCCGATCCGCAAGGATGACGAGGTACAGGTTGACTGTTGCCTTCCCCTTCAAAGCTCTGACACAAAAAAGCCTCCCACTCGGGGGCTCAGCTGCGAATCCGTTTCGCCTAAGTATCTGAAAAATCCTACCGACTGAGAAGCCAGCCTCCCACTTGGGGGCTTAGCTGCTGCTCCAGTACTCGCCTAAGTCGGAAAAATCAGCTTGCGTGGAGGGCCCACATCGCACACGGGGACTTAGGTGCTGTCCAGTACTGGCCTAAGTTCGAAAAATCCTACCGACTGAGAAGCCAGCCTCCCACTTGGGGGCTTAGCTGCAGTCAAAGTACTCGCCTAAGTATTTAATACAATGTGCACTTTGCAAGGACGACGAGGTACAGGTCGACTGTTGCCTTCCCCTTCAAAGCTATGACACAAAAAATCCTCCCACTCGGGGGCTTAGCTGCAGTCCAGTACTCGCCTAAGTTTGAAAAATCCTACCGAGTGGAGAGCAAACCTCCCACTCGGGGGCTTAGCTGCAGTCCAGTACTCGCCTAAGTTTGAAAAATCCTACCGAGTGGAGAGAAAACCTCCCACTCGGGGGCTTAGCTGCAGTCCAGTACTCGCCTAAGTTTGAAAAATACTACCGAGTGGAGAGCAAACCTCCCACTCGGGGGCTTAGCTGCAGTCCAGTACTCACCTAAGTACGAAATCCATCCTGATCCGCAAGGACGACGAGGTGCAGGTCGACTGTTACCTTCTCCTTCGGAGCTGCGCCACAAGTACAACGTGCGCTTCATCCCGATCTGCAAGGACGACGAGGTGCAGGTCGACTGCTGCCTTCTCCTTCGGAGCTGCGCCACAAGTACAACGTGCGCTCCATCCCGATCCGCAAGGATGACGAGGTACAGGTTGACTGTTTCCTTCTCCTGCGCCTGGAAGAGCAACAAAGTGTAGGTCGACTGGATCCACCTCAGAGCTGCATCTCAAGCATTGAAGCATAATCCGAGTGAAGAGCAAAGTTCACTCGAAGACAAACAAAAGCATATTTCGACGATAAGTAAAGTTCGGATAGCATCCTAAGGATGCAGAAGTACCCAGGCCTCAAGCCTGTTAAAGTTTATCGGTTACAGGATCACTCGGCATTCCGAGGCAAATTTAAGACGAGTCATAAAAGTTTTTTACTCCTCAGGCGGAGGACTGGAAGGCGCGACGAACTGGTCCAGGTCAATCCCATCAGCGATTCGGGTGGCAGCACCAATGAAGGTCTCCATGAAAGATCGGAAGTCGTACTTCTTGGTATTGGAAACTTTGATGGACGCCAACCTTTCCTCTCGCGCCTCCTTGCAATGAACGCGGACCAGGGACTGAGCGACATCAGCACCGCATCTGGCAGAAGACTTCTTCCATTCCTGCACTCGACTTGGAATATCATTTAGTCGAGTCATTAAAGACTCGAGGTCATTTTGAAGTGTTTCGCCTGGCCAGAGTGTTGAGTCGATCCGCGACACCGCAACCTTCAGACGAGCGAGGTAGTCCACCACAACTGCAACGCGAGATTCCAGTCGGAGCACGTTCATAGCAGCTTCATCTTTCACGGGGGAGTTAATGGGGTCCAGACTTGTCTCCACTCGACTAGTCTCCTCCTTGAAATTCTGATAGAATTATGCAAATACGACTCGAGTTCAAGCTAATGGTTCTATGATGAGCCGATGGTGACAAGTCAGTCGGATAAGAGGAATTACCTTCAAGCATGAGGAATAGCTTCTTGGCGAGCCCTCCCAGATAAGCCTCTAGATCATTCCTCTTCCCCGCCAGCTCACCAGCCTTGTCTCTTAGAGCTATCTTGTCGTTCTTCAGTCGGCTAACCTCCTTGTTAGCCGCATCAAGAGCAGCTTTCAGATTGGTGTTCTCTTCTTCAAGTTTTCCGACTGAAGACAGCTTCTCTTCCGCGAGCTTGGTCTTGTTCAAAGCCGTTTGTTGCGCCTCGGCAAGGTCATGATCCTTCTTATTCAGAACCTCCTCCATTTTGTCTGCAAAATAACAGTGAGGTCAGAATTAGGAAGGGGCGGGCGGACAAACAAAAACAGTCGTCAAGATCTCACTAGCCATACCTTTTGCTTCGTCTCTCGCCTTTTGCAAGTTCTCCTGTGCAAGCTTCAAGTCAAGGTTGGACCGCCTTTCCGTGCGAGGAGGGTCGACTTCTTCCTCCTCTTCCTCCTCCTCCTCTTCATTAGAACTGTCGTCATCTTCGTCTCCACCACCGTTAGACTGCCATTCCTCCTGGCTTTCACCTCCGCTCCCTTCCTCCTCCTCAACTGGTTCCTGCGCCCCGTTGGGCATCGAGTACATCTCAGTGGTGATCTGGAAGAAGACAAACAAGATGAAAGTTAGTCGACCGATTTAAGCAAACAAGATGGAGTAAGCAGAGTCAGGGTCAAGGATACGGGATTGAACCTTGTCTGGCTCGTACGATTGGTCGAGTGGAGGGATCCTCCGGGCTCCTCGGGGGTTATCTTTGTTCCCTGTGATGGCGGACATCCATCTCTCTAGTGTGGCATCCTCGACCTCCTCCGGGTGGACCCGAGGGGTGTCTCCAGTACCAGAATACATCCACATCGGATGGTCTTGATACTAAAGTGGCTGGATGCGCCGTCGAAGAAAAACCTCTAGAAGATCCATACCAGTCACCCCGTCACGGATGAGCTGGACTGCACGCTCAACCAAAACCTTGACCTGAGCCTTCTCCTCCGGGATCACCTTCAGAGAGGATGGCTTGATCACTCGGTCCATGGAGAAAGGAGGGAGTCCAGTCGACTGCCCTGGCGTCGGCTGGTCTTGGCAGTAGAACTAGGTCGACTGCCACCCTCGAACCGACTCAGGAAGGATCATGGCTGGAAAAGAGCTCTTACCTCTCATTTGGACCCCAAGACCCCCACACATCTGAATCACTTGGGTTCTCTCATCACTCGGGTTGGCCTTTTTCACCGTCTGGGAGCGACAGGTGAAAATGTGTTTGAAGAGGCCCCAATGCGGTCGACAACCCAAAAAATTCTCACACAAAGACACGAAAGCGGCGAGATACACGATAGAGTTGGGCGTGAAGTGGTGGAGATGTGCCCCAAAGAAGTTCAGAAACGCTCGAAAGAAAGGGTCGGGCAGCAAAGAAAACCCGCGGTCGACGTGAGTGGCTAAGAGGACGCACTCACCCTCCTGAGGCTGCGGCTGCCACTCCATCCCTGGAAGCCTCGCTGATCCATGAGGGATCATTCCTTCGTTGGCCAGGTCGTCGAGATCTACCTGGCGGATGGTCGAGCGAATCCAGTCGCCCTTGATCCAGCCCTGCGGCAAACAGGCCCGCGACGAGGATCCGCCCCGACTGGTCGCCCTCCCCTTCGCCTTCGCCTTCTTCGCCCATTCCAAAGCCGCCGTCTTTTCTTTCACTATTGTCGCCGGCGGAACGCGCGTGGAGCAGCGGTTCGGAGATGGAGGCTGGCGTGGCGGATGAATCTGAGGAAGAAAGGAGGAAAGAGGAACACACTGTTCAAAAAACCCCAGTCCTGGACCTTATATGGGGTTGCTTCCGAGTGACTGACTGGTAGGCCCAGGCGATCCTGTCAAATCCCGCAACAGTCGCCCCCGCGATACGTGGCGAAAAAGGTGGCGTGGAGATCGAGGCGCCCTTGCCTTATCCCGTCCGATTACTGCGGCTCTCTCTCCGCCCCGCTCGTTTCCCGAAGATTCAAATCCCGCCAAATCCGCGCGCCGCAGAGCAAATCATCAAACAAAAGATTTCCTTCGTCTTGTCATTCGTAAATCACCAAGTACGGAAAACACACTCGACGGATACAAAGAATGGATCAAGGCGACTGAAAAAGAAGTTGATGCCGTCACTTAAGTCCATTTGATCCAAGACAAGACACTGTTGCAGCACAAGAATGAGTTGGGAGTATGTTCAAGTCCTTCCCCACTCAAACCTCGATCCATTCGGGGGCTAATGATGAAGTCATGTACCTAGGGTAGGGTCATGGACCTGTCTAGGACACCCTCCCCAAGGACATCTCTAGAAGAAATTACCTTTTAGTCGACTAGGAAGGGTTCCACTCGACCATGAAACCAAACCACTCGACCGCCAGGAGATCTAAAGCCAGTCTGCACGCAAACGGTCGGTCATTAAGTAGCTTTATGGTCATCATAGCACTTTATGTGGGCGTTACCAATAACCCCCTACCTTAATGTACCTTAAACCCTACATAACTAAGGGCCGGAGGGGTCTGGCGAACTCTATATAAGCCACCCCCCTCCTCAGTGTCAAGGGTTCGCATCTTTGTAACTCATATACGCATAGTCCAGTCGACCGCCTCCGGGCTCCGAGACGTAGGGCTATTACTCCTCCGAGAAGGGCCTGAACTCGTAAGACTCGTGCGTATACAACTACTCCATAGCTAGGATCTTGCCTCTCCATACCTACCCCCCCATTCTACTGTGAGGCTTAGAACCACGACACCGGCCCATTTGACTTAGTCAAAAGGTGGCGGGCCGGCCCATGGAAAGCCTGTTAACGACATGTTCGCATATAGCCCATTTACAGCCCGCTAACCCAAGGCCCATTACGCCCTATCCGAATTAGGCCTAGTAGCGTCATCTGGGCCATCCAATATGATTCCAGCCCATTTTCACTTCTGGCCCATGTATGGCCCATGACGTCTTTCGGCCCAGATGAGGCCCTATGTAACTCTTGGCCTATTAACGGCCCGTGGTGAAACTGGCCCGCAATGAACAGTGTATCACTTTACACCCATTAACGGCCCATGGTGAAACTGGCCCGTAATGAACAGTGTATCACTTTATACCCATTAAGGGCCCGTTATTCAGTTGGGCCATTTCCAGCCCATGTTATCTTTCGGCCTTCTCAGAGGCCATTTATTCCTGGGCTCATTCCAGCATTTGTTTACTTACAACCCCTCACTGTCATTTTCTGATTGTGGGCCAAATTCAGCCCGTGGTTATAGTCGGCCCGTTTGTCGTCCGTTAATACGTTGGGCCATTTTCATAGCGTCATCAAATACGGCCTATTAACGATGGCCCGTTATGGTCATACGGCCCGTATAATGCCCATTGATGATACAGCCCGTAGAAGGCCCATTGTTTCTACGGCCCGTAGAAGGCCCATTGTTTCTAAGGACCGTAGAAGGCCTACTGTTTCTACGGCCCGTAGAAGGCCCACTGTTTCTACGGCCCATAGGAGGCCCAGTGTCACTACAATAAATATTAGCCCATGGTTATTGTGGCCTAGTTTTAAAAAATAGGTTATTGCAGCCACTAGCAAACCGCGGAAAAACAACTGCACTGACTACAAGCAAACAAATAAACAAGACAACAAGGAAATAAATAAGCAAGCAACTTATGCTAGGCTATCATGGCTATTACACATATTACATCCACTGGGCATCAAAGTTCGCCACCAGCGCAAATATAGGGAACAAAGCAGCATATAAGCGCCGCAGCGAAACAAGTCCAGAACTAAAACCACTTCAGAAGAGTTCAAGAAACAATATCCTGGGTACCCATAATGCTGGCAAGATGCTTAGCAAGCTTATTAACTTTCTCTTGTTTGGCGCTTAAATCCTCGAGCGCTTGTTGTTGCACAAGAAAGTACGCATCTGAATTCTGCAGGGACTTCCTCAGTCCTTCGGCTTCTTGCCGCAGCATAGCTGACTGATGCCTTTCAGCTTGTAGCTGAGACTGAAGAAGCCGAAGTGATTCAGGCAGCAAGTTCGAACAACTGGTGCCAGCGGTACTAGCCAGTAACTCGAACACTACATCAACGCAGGACTGTGGAGTTTTCTCACTGTCTACAAGATCGTTTTTATCACCTTTCTTGGAGACCAACAGGGTTGTCTCACTATCTTGAACCTTATCTGCATTACTTTCTCTACCATTGCATAGTGGGGTGCTCTTCTCCAATATTCTGTTTGCATACTACAAGAGAAACAAGCAGACACATCACAGGTTTAGGTTGTAGTATACGAAACTCATTTTGGTAAACCGGTTCAGTAGTAAGGTGGACATGATAACAGCATGAAACAAACATATGTCTATGTACTATGGTCACTGTATTGTCCATATCATTCTAGTTTATGTTCCCTAATCAAGATAGAGACACAGTTCAACTCATATATTTTTAAGACACAGCAGCATAGACATAATATAAGTGTGAGAAACTACACATCATTGGCAGCACTTGTAATGTGCATCACATGAGAACATAACTGTTTATACAACTTAAACTGAAATCAACATAGAGCAAGAAGTTAGAACAGCAATCCAGTTAAAGAAATAGGTTTAAAACATACCTGTTACGCAATTGGAGTTTCAATTGGATCCTTCAAATTCGAAAGTAGTTGGTATGAGTAAATACAGTGATGCAACAGCAAAGGAGTATGGACCATAGCTACGGAATCTGACCTGAGAACAGTTGCTCTTCTGCTTTAAAAGTGGAGTTTGGGTTAGCTGTGGTGGTCTTCGTGCTTTGGGCACTGCAGTAGCTTTACAAACTGCTCGTGTGGGGGTACTCTGTGGTGGACATGGTGCTTTGTCAACTATAAGTGGGTTACTATCCGCTGGGGTTGCGGTTAGATGGGTTGTAGCTGGTTCTTTGCCCAACGGTGTAAGTGTGCAATCTGGAAGAGTCTCGATTATGTGTGGTGGGGCTAGTTTGTGGGCCAGTACAACCATGGTTCTATCTGCATCGACGGGTAGCACTGTCTTTTGTGAAGAACGGGTTTTTGCTCCCTTAGATACTGCCATCACCCCATCCAATTCAAATGGCTGATAAACAAGAAAAGAAATTGAACGGACATACATTGTATGGTAGACAGATGTGGTAATTCACATATATATTGTCTAACCAAACAGGACGGCATGACACAATTTCACATATATGATGCCTAACTAAACAGGATAGCATGACATAGTTTCAGATATATGATGGATAACTTAACAGGATATAATGGCATAATTCAACATATGATGAGTACCTAAATAGGATGACATGACAAAACTATATGATGTCTTTCTAAAATAGGTTGGGATGAAATAATTCACATACATGTTGTCTAAGTATACATGATGGCATGATATAATTGACATAATTGATTCATATACTAAGTAGCTGGCACTCGCATGTATGATCTCTAAACTAAGCAGATAGAATTCAATATTGTGCATATGATGTCTAAACTAAGCAACGCAAGACACCATATGCATCATATGAGAAATATAAACATTGAAACTTAGAGCATACACCTCAGGTGGGATATAGGACTGGTCATCTGTCTCTGAATCCTCCTCTGAGGAGCTCCCTGTAACCATCGAGATATATGCTTCAACAGGTACCATTTCCTGCTTTGAAGACCTTGTTTTCACTCCAGATGTTTCCATAACCGGCTCAAATGGCTGATACACATGAAGAGTAGTTCAATATACACAGATCGTCGACAAATGGAATACGTAATGAAAAAAAAGATGGCATGAGATAATTCACATATATGATGCCTGGCTCCATGGCGGTGCATAATTCACATATATGATAACTGGCTGAAAAACATGGAATTGCATAATTCACATATCTGATATAGAAAGCAAACAGGAGGCATTCACACAAAGCATGTCTAATCTAAGCAGATGGCATGGCAATGCAAGACACCATATGCATGATATGAGCAATATAACCCAACCAAGTTAGAGCATGCACCTTGGGGGGGGGGGATACGACTGGTCATATCTCTCTGAATCCTCCTCTAAGGAGCTATCTGTAATCAGCAAGAAATCTGCATCGACAGGTAGCACTAACTGCTCAGAAGACCTTGTTTTCACTCCAGATTTTCCCATGACCGACTCAAATGGCTGATGCACAGGAAGAGTAGATGAATGTATAAACATTGTTGACAAATGGAATACATTATGGAAAAAATATGACACGATACAATTCACATATACGATGACTGGCTAAACAGGATGGCATTGCATGATTCACGTATATGATGCCTGGCTAAAGAAGATGGCATTGCATAATTCCCATATACTCCCTCTGTTCCTAAATATTTGTCTTTTTAGAGATTTCAAATGGACTACCACATACGGATGTATATAGACATATTTTAGAGTGTAGATTCACTCATTTTGTTCCGTATGTAGTCACTTGTTGAAATATCTAAAAAGACAAATATTTAGGAATGGTGGGAGTATGATATAGAAACCAAACAGGTGGCATTCACACAAATCAAATCTAAACTAAGCTGATGACATATAAGATGTATAATGTAAGCAATGCAAGGCGCCATATGCATGACATGACCAACATCAGCATGCCAGGTCAGAGCAAACACCTCAGGTGGTAAACAGGCGTGGTCGGCTCCTTCTGAATCTCCATCTGAATAGTTATCTTCCTCTGGAATACAATCTGGAAATGCAGGAGAGGGGGAGCCACTTCGCCCACCATGGAGCAGCGTCTGCATGACATTATATTCGCACGCAACGGTCTTCTCTTTTTCTCTACATGTTCAGTACGATTGTGTACAATATCTGACATGCATAATAAAAAAATAGTTAGATTTTGTAAGGCCTAAGGGGTGCATGCAAAAATCAAGACTGATTGTAGCAAATGAGTGGATGGATCCAAAACTAATGATAGCAGGTAGATTATAGCTTCAGTTTAGAAAGATAGACAATGTATCATCTATTGTTTGTTGCCCACCCAACATGAACCACATGGAAGACCCCAGATGAACCAGATAGTAGACAGATACTATTCGTTGCTGGCTCGATATGAGATCCATGGGCAATTCAAAACCCAAGATTGAACGATAAAGTAGCAGGTAATAATAACCGATGTATAACGTAAGCAAACACGAAAGACTGCGACCTCTCTTCCGGAACTGTGTAGTCCTTAGGTTCATCTGCTCAGTCGATGATGGTAATGCAGTTGGCGTGGCTGTCGGCAACGGGGAAGATGATCTGAGGCGACGAAAGAAAGTCTGCAGGGGGATCTCTGCTGCAGTGAACGCTTCTATCGATGGAGCACCTCAGGTGGGGTGGATGACGACACGGCAGGAGCAGGACATAACACACAGTGTTTTCTTTGACGCTAATCTGAAAATGAATTAAATCTATAAGGTCTCCTTAGAATTGGAGGATTCTATAAACGCAGGGACAGAAAAAACACAGGAATAGGATAGGAATGCACGTGCAAAACAGAGCATTTGGAAACACAGGATTTCAGTCAACCTGGGTGTTTGGCTCACATGAATTGGAAGAACAGAGGAATGGAGAAACAAAGTGATGCGACGAGTGTACAACCTCTTTGGCATAGCCTTGTGGACCTCAGCATCATTGGGTTGGATGTGGAGGATGGTGATGATGCTGGTGTGACTGTCGGAGGCGGGGAAGAAGATCCGAGGCCTCTGGTAATAGCGCCGAGGGTACTGCTCCGCTGTGATGGACGGTTCCGTCGTTGGAGCAGCTCCGCTAAGGTGTACGGCGACGAGGCTGAAGCATGACAAGACATACAACGTTAATCTGAAGTGGGACCCTAATATCATCTGCAATAGATGATGTAAAATACATCACCAAAAAGTGCTAGATGTAAAACGCATCAGTCGCGCCACGGCCGCTTCGGCAGATGCTGTAAGTACTGTTCACTCTAAACTTAACTGAAGAAAATGAACTTCACAGTCGAAACTGATTTTTACTGTCGAAACTGATTGAACTAGTAACAGAGCATTGCAATAGATGTTTAGGGCGTTCGAGCACTATTAGCAGAGAAGCAGTGATCTAAATCAGCAAACGCTCGAGCAGGGAACACACTAGCAAAGAGCAAGTCGTGCAGTAGCACCGCGAGCAATTACTAAAGTAGCTGCCAGAGGTCGTGCAGCAGCAGCAGTAGCGCAAGCGAGAGCAAGAGCAGAGCAGCAGCACGAACGAAAGCAGGAGTAGTGCAGCAGCGCAACCGACAGCAAGAACAGAGCCGCAGCGTGAGCGAGAGCCGGAGCAGCTGCAGCTAGTGCCGTTGTGGAAGTCGCCTCCGAGGAAGCAACGACATGGGGGAGAGACGTCGTGGATGATGTGGCCGGCGACGGTGTCGTCGATGGAGACGCCATGTCTGCTTGGTATCGAGCACCGACAACCCCGTGAGATCGAATAAAAGATAAAATGCAGCGGTGAGTGCAGAACCTCCTTGGTGGCGCCGAGTTGGCCTCGGCTTCATCGAAGGAATTGGTGAGGGTGTTGCGGTTCCGGTGGGGTAGGTCAAGACGGCGCTGTGGCGATTGAGGTGGCGCGATAGACGAGGCGAATGTCGGGGCAGCTCCTTGGAGGTGGAGGACGGGGCGGCTGATCCGGCGGGACCACGAGATCGACAATGGATCCTCATCCGGTGCAGTGGATGAGGGACGACGAGCTATTGCGATGGAAGACGTAGTCGGGGAAGAGTCTCCTGCTGGGCGGCGGTCGGGAGGCCGACGGAGGAGCGTGGCGTTTCGCGGGTTTTGGCGGCCTCGGTGTACGAATGGGGGGGCGAAGGGGGAGGGGAGAGCCAAGCTTAGGGACGCGCTTGTCCGAAATGTAGGGTAAGTTACCAGCGTACCCCCACCGGTTTTGACACCGCGACATGGAGCTTCATTTCCGGCTGAGGGGTAGAAGGGGGATTTCGCGTGTCTGGGCTGCGGGAGCGATTTTGGATGAGGAGGGAGTTCTCGCGCGCGTCCAAATTTCGGGATAACAAGGCGCGGCGCGGGTTGAAGAAGCGGGAGTTTCAAAGCAGGTGAGACAAAAGGTACTCGAGCTTGAAAATTTCGGGATAACAAGGTGCGGATTCCTTGTTCGGCAGAACAAACTTAACGTGTAAAAAAAACAATTCATACAAGACACAAGAGAGTCATGTCCCCTTTTACTATATTGCTATAGATGCCATTGAAAAAACTACAAGAAAAATGTAAAAAAAATCGGGAGAACAAGATTACCCTGCACAGTACCAAATCGATTCGCACTTCCCTCAACAACAACAAAAACCAAATCAATTCCCACCAAAGAAAGAGTAATGTCCCTTTTTATATGATTACAGATGCCATGATCTCAAATTTCAATTTTCGAATCCACGTTATGTTGAAATCGAATATATCATTAGGTGACCTTGCGGTTTATAATTGATGTAGTCGTACATTTTGATCTTCCATCATATATGAACATTTTACTCCACCATGTGAACATATATATTGTCGTCTACCATATGGACTAAATTTGAATCAATTTTCCTTATTTGAATACGATTGTTGTCAAGTTATACAATAATTTAAATATTATCTTGATAACAAAAAGACATGCATATAGCAGTAATCATATTTCACTATGAACTACATGTACCATACGCTCTCCAATTCAAATATTTGTATCCATTTTATGTTGAATTCAAATCATAGTACATTATTGGTCTAGGTAGCGAGATGTTCGGGATAATCTA
>LR880971.1:757821406-757831585 GCA_904067115.1 Aegilops sharonensis | reverse complement strand
ATAGCAGTAATCATATTTCACTATGAACTACATGTACCATACGCTCTCCAATTCAAATATTTGTATCCATTTTATGTTGAATTCAAATCATAGTACATTATTGGTCTAGGTAGCGAGATGTTCGGGATAATCTAAACCCTGTTTTCATACGTATAATTTTTGGCTGAATTGGAACAAGTTTTGGTATAAGCCTCTTGCAAAACCGGAGATTCTCTCAACAAGCCTCGTGGGTCCGAGAGGGAACGTGTCACCTTTGTGTGCGAAACGATATACACTGCCTCCCCCCTGATTTTATTTACAGAGGCAACATAGAACTATATAAGTGCACTGTTAAATTTTGGAATTATTTCGGGTTCATTTGGCCTTTTTATACATTAATTGAGTTTCTGGACTTTTAATGTGAATAATCTAAATATGAATTGCATGCACATGCTCCGGTGCACCAAAGTGGGTTGAAAAATCACATGTGTGTCCTTGGTTGAATTTCTAGGTCCCATGGAAGAAATGAGAATGAAATTCAAACATCTGGGCGTCACGACTCTGCCGAGAACATCGAGAAACTTAGATTTTCAATTCATGTAAATCCAAAACTCGGCTGGAAATCATGAAACTTGGCATGGTGTCATGTCATGGCACTAACATGTTGTGGTAAAAAATTGGGCCGATTTGGAAGCTCGTGGTTCTAAGAGGGAACGTGCCACCTTTGAGTGTGAAACGATATACGCTGCCCCCCCCCTTGAGTTTCTTAACAAAGGCAACATAGAACTACATTAGTGCCCTGTTAAATTTTGGAATTATTTCGGGTTCGTTTGTCGTTTTTCATACATTAATTGAGTTTCTGGTCATTTAATGTGCATAAGTCAAATTTGAACTACAAGCACAAGCACTCGTGCACCAAAGTTGGTTGAAAAATCACATTCGTGTCCTCGGGTGAATTTCTAGGTCCCATGCAAGAAATGAGAATAAAATTAAAACATCTGGGCATCGTGGCTCGGCCGAGAACATTGAGATACTTGGTTTTAAAATTCTTGTAAATCCAAAACATGTCTGAAAATCATGAAACTTGGAATGGATGTCATGTCATGGTACTACCATGTTGTGGTAAGAAAAATGGCCGCATATGAACAGATTTTGGTATAAGCTTCTTGCAAACCGAAGCTTCTCTCAAGAAGGCTCGTGGTTCTGAGAGGGAACGTGCCACCTTTGAGTGCGAAACGATATACGTTGCCCCCCTTGAGTTTATTTACAAAGGCAACATAGAACTACATGAGTTCCCTGTTAAATTTTGGAATTATTCCGGCTTTGTTTGGCCTTATTTACACATTAATTGAGTTTTTGGTCATTTAATGTGCATAATTCAAATTTGAACTACAAGCACATGCTCCCGTGCACCAAAGTTGGTTGAAAAATCACATTTGTGTCCTCGGTGAATTTCTACTCCCTCCTTCCATCTATATAGGTCCTAATGCATTTTTCGAGGCTAACTTTGACCAAACATTAGAGCAATAATATATGACATGCAACTTACACAAAGCATACCTTCAAATTTGTATGTCAAAGGAGCTTCCAATAATATAATTTTCATAGTATACATCTCATGTGCTATTAATCTTGTCAATAGTCAAGGGCTGTCTTGAAAAACACATTAGGCCCTATATAGATGGAAGGAGGGAGTAGGTCCCATGCAAATAATGAGAATAAGATTCAAACATCTGGGCATCATGGCTCGGTCAAGAACATTGAGAAACTTGCTTTTAAAATCATGAAACTTGGCATGGTGTCATGTCATGGTAGTACCATGCCGTGGTAAAAAAATTGGCTGAATAGGAACAAATTTTGGTATAAGCTTCTTGCAAATCGGAGCTTCTCTCAAGAAGGCTCGTGGTTCTGGGAGGGAATGTGTCACCTTTGTGTGCATAATTCAAATTTGAAATATAACCACATGTTTCAGTGCAGCAAAGTTGGTTGAAAAATCACATGTGTGTCCTCGGGTAAATTTCTAGGTTCCATGCAAGAAATAGGAATGAAATTCAAAAATCTGGGCGTCGTGGCTGGGTTGGAAACATTGAGAAACTTAGTTTTTTAATTCCTGTAAATCCAAAACACGCATGGAAATAATTAAAGTTGGCATGGTGCCATGACATGGCACCAACATGCTGTGGTAAATTTGCAGTCCGATTTGCGAAGGCGCACACATTAACAATCAACAAAGTCATTTTGGAACAAGTGTGGTCACCTTAGAATCGGAAACACAAGTATTATTGAAACCGTGGGCGTTCTACTTACTAGTACCATTTACGTGCCGCCACGCGTCCCCATTTTTTATTAGCTAGGAGGCGCTGTGCAGGGTAGCTATTTGAGTACGAGAGGCGTGCGATCAGACCCCTGCGCGTGCTTATCCGGAGGAGAGCCCTTTGACCTCCATCTGCCGTCCACCTCTCTCCCAAGGTCTCCATTAATGGTGCCCGAGCCTTTGTTTAATGGCATGGCTATGTCTCACTCGACTGAGATTTAAGAGAGAAAAAAGAAAATCTGAAAGCACGGATCTTGATGTAAGATCCGACGGACCTATATAGCATCTACTGCGACTTATAGCAAGACTGATGAATATATAAGGACAATTACATTTTTTTGATCAAAGAAAGGCTTGGACCTTCCAATTTTTATTACTGAAAACCACCACAATTCACAAGAAGTTCAGCACAACTCCAGCCTAACACGAAGGACTAAAAGCTACGAGATTGAAATCGCAACATCCCAAGAGGCCAACAAAGGCCAAACATCCGCGCTACAACCCAACATTTCACAATCGACGACACAATCCACATCCTAAACCGATTATTACATCACAAGAAACCAGGAAACTGAAGGAAGCCCAGCAGCAACTAGAAGAACAGCAACGCCAGGGTCGCCACAACAAGAGTTTTCTTCATTCCAGCCTCGCAACATTGATCTTCCACAGAAAGATAAGGAAGATTACTTGTCTTACATAATTAGAAAGATAATTAAAAAAGCCACATGCGGCTACACCCGAAATACACAAGGGCAAAAGAAGAAGGAAGACAAGGATCTGGCTCGCTGATCTCTACTTTCTTGATGCGTTGCTGCAGGCCGCGGGAACTAGTCTCGCGGCGAGCGGCGATGAGCTCTTTCGTGTCCTCAAGACGCTGCTTGAGAACATCCACAGATTCCTCCACCAGCCTTTGGCGCTCGTTGCGGAGCGTGTCATTCTTGTCCATAAGTTTCTTGACGATGACGCCGGTCCTCTTCAACAAGGCACTAGTCTCCTCCTGCTGGTCTGCACTTGGGATGATCTTCTCCCTCAGCAGGTCACGCTCGGCCCAGAGCCTCTCATTGCCCTCCCTTAGTTGTCGGATGACGCCGGTAGCCTGTTCGAACGAGGCTTTCACGTCGTCCTGCAACCTCGCCTAGTCGGAGATCTGATCCATCTGGCTACGGACGATCGCATGCATGCGCCTGTAACAGTCGTCGCCTGCCCACGAGAAAGTTTCCCAGGCCGCCGCGGCGCGGCGGGACATCTCTGCTGCATTCGTGGCGCGACGGGACATCTCTGATGCTTCCGCGGCGCGACCGGACCAGTCTGCTGCATCGACGGTGCGGCGGGACCTCCGTGCTACTTCAGCAGCGCGGCGGTACCTCTGTGCTGCTACTTCCGCGCGGCGGGACATGTCGGCTGCTCTCGCAGCGAGGCGGGACATCTCTCGTGCTTCCACTTCCATGCTCGCCTCTCCCTGGTGGCAATCTCTCGACCCAGAACTCACGCTGGCCATGGCAGACGCAAGGGAAGGATGATGAATGACTTGTTTGTTTTTTTTTGGATGAGGAGTTGAGGAGGAATGTGCAGTCATCTTGTCATACTAGTATTTATAACCGAGTACTAATATGATCCTAAGTGGGAAACCGTTTAGGTTGTGAACAGGTTTGGAATTCAATATAGCGTGGTACTAATACGCTCCTAAGTGGGAAACCGTTTAGATTGTGATTGGTGTGAACAAGTTTGCAATTCAATATAGCGTGGAGTAATTTGGAATGTGATGAGACGCAAGCTCAAAATTTATTGACGGTTCTAGTTTCGAAGAGCGGCACTATTCCCGAATGGAGTACTTCTTTTGCTATTCCCTCCTTTCTGGTTTTATAGGGCTTATCTCAAAATTTTAGGTTTTCCATTTTATAAGGCTCAATTTGGTTGTTCCCCAACACATGTTCAGATTCCAAGGTGCATTAAATCATTGCATGCAAGTATTAACAGAAAATTGACCAATGCATGTACTTTATGCATGCATGCATTGCAATTAATGCATTGATAAACATAATTTTTTGAGAAAAACAAGAGCATTAATTAGGTGCTTTTGCAAACTACAAAAAATATTCCACCACTCACCATCTTGGTTGGTGAGATTTTTAAGCCCTATAAACCGGAAAGGTGGGAGTACTGCTTTGTACGTGCAATAACTGGCACCATCGTATACATATCTTACGGTTAATGGGGCGTTCGACAGGAATAGCCGCGTGGCGAGCTCTAGGCTAGTCCTTTTTTAGATGCATTAAACCTATCTCTCGGGACTTCTCGCATGCACCATCGTGCCACCCACAAAAACTTGTACTCTGAGTTTAGTAGTACGTTATATAGGAAGAGAAGAGGTGCACGCACGCACTCGTCCTCTCACACACGCGTCTATTTTTTCTCGAAAAGGGGGATGATGACCCCCGGCCTCTGCATCTGGGAGTTACACACGCCTCTGTAGCTACGAATTGTAGTGTTCTCAACCATCCGATTGGCTCTATCATGGATGTACCTATATACTAAAACATGTCTAGATACATCTATATTTTGACAAATGGAAGGCATGTATTGTGGAACGGAGGAAGTGCTTGTCATCAAAATAGATAAAAAGGGACGTATCTAGAACTAAAATACGTCTACATACATCTCCTTTTATCCATTTTGATGACAAGTAGTACTTCTTACCCAAAGGAACTTTATATCCAACAGATACAAAATATCCGTTCGACTGTTGGAAATTACTGATCTGATGTCGAAGTAATTGCTGCATCACCAACAAAACCCACCATTTCTTAAGCTAAAGTAGACCAAGGTAATCCCTATATTAGCATATTACTAAGATAAACAGAAGGCACTGTAGAAACATTTAGGACGTGAGCTTGTCAATCTGAATGTGGAGGGACACAAGCTTAGCCCCGGCCAGCAGCTTGGGCGGAACTGTCAAGAAGGTCAGCTTCTGCACATCAACGTCGCCGGGATCCTTGCTGCTTGTCACCTCCATTTCCACCTTGACGGCATCGGTCGTGCCTTTGGGCTCCCCCGGCGGGCCGTTCGCCCACAGCTTGGCCAAGTAGTGCGGCAGTGGGGACGCCCCCGCTCTGATGCAGATGACCGACACAGTGATAGGCGCGCCGATGTCGAGCACGCCGCCTACCAAGAAAAATGCGCGGCGGTCCTTGTCGGTGTCAAAACCGGTGGATCTCGGGTAGGGGGTCCTGATCTGTGCGTCAAGGCTGATGGTAACAGGAAGCAAGGGACACAAATGTTTTCCCAGGTTCGGGCCCTCTCGATGGAGGTAAAACCCTACTTCTTGCTTGATTATATTGATGATATGGGTAGTACAAGAGTAGATCTACCACGAGATCGTAGAGGCTAAACCCTAAGAGCTAGCCTATGATGGTATGATTGTAATTGTGATCGACCTTCTAAGGACCAACCTCTCCGGTTTATATAGACACCGGAGAGGGATAGGGTTTACATGGAGTCGGTTACAAGGAATCTCTACTACCTAAAAGAAACGGAACGTTCCCTCTCCCCTCTTACGTCCCCCACCCCTTTGTCCATCCCCTCGAGCGATTTTCTCTCCTCCTGATCAATCCTTGGTAATCGGCAATTCAATCAATTCACGTATACTAATCAATCTCTTATTTGGAAACACATAATTACACAATTAATTCAGGTCAATCTCCTATTTCCTTCCAGTCTAAAATTGCCCTTACCAAACTCTCCTGGTTTTTCCTTCCTCTAGCCATTCCCTCTTCCCAGCCTCCCTCGATCCCAGCAGCCATCCGCCAGATGCCAGTAGTCCACCGACCAAACCATATCCTCCCCCATCTCGTTTCCTCTCTTGCGTGGCTTCATGGCAGATCAAGCGGCGGCCAGTGCATGAGGGAAATACCGGCAGCGGGCCTAGGTGACGTCGAACTAGAGCAATGTCTTCGTTTCTAGGTTGACGATCTCATCTTTTATGTCTCTTCCTCTCCTTCTTTGGTGACTAAGCTTTGAAGATTTTTGAATTGCTCTCATTACCTTCAATGGTTACCTCATCACCACTGTGTTCTCCTTGGGGTCGTGGACCATTAACCCCAGCGTCAGCGTGTTCGGCGTTTGAGTCGTCGTGGATCATTCACGCCCAGCATGTTCGGCGTTTGAGTCATCATGGACCATTCACCATTCAGTTGTGAGTGCTGACCACGCATGGGCAACCGGTCGCGGCCGAATCGATGTTAGTTTAGTTTGTTTGCATGTGTTGATCAACAAGTACACAAGATATTTCGAGTAAGAATATAAATAAATTAGTGATATGTTCTAAGGCATCTATACAAGAAATTCTGCACCTCCTGGGTCCAACTACTGATCAGAGTGAACACTAGGATTCCCCGCAAAAAAAAGAGTGAACACTAGGATTTGTACTTTCCTCAAGAAATTTCCCACACTTTTTTTAGACTTATGTGCAGCACGTTTCAAAGGGATCATTGTTGTAGAATCACCCGGATGCTGATTTGGTTGCAGAAGGTGTTATCATCAGAGAAAACGAGGCTGAAGAAACTTGGTGTCCATGATTGGAACTCTGAATATGCATGCATTATGGCCATGCAAATATCCAGATGAAGCGACGAGCAGTGTTGCAAGGCGATGGCGGAAGTGCATCAGTGATGGCGTGGCTAATTGGCCAAGGTATATATCTCTTTAGTCGTGTAAAGATTTCAAGTTTATATATCCAGTTTAGCTCCACAAACACAAGGCATTGTCCGTCAGTAATCCTAGTGTTTGAGGGGAATGTTGGAATGACATAACACGGCACGACAAATTGAGAAACTTAGAAAGCAAGCTGAAAGCTTGGAATAATCTTTGATTTTGTGACACTAGAAAATTATTTATACACATTATTGTTAGCTTGAAATATCAAAGGGCAATATGTGCATGAGGATTTCAAAGGTATATCATAAACATGATTAATGTTGAATCACCAAAATATGCATATGTCCCGTTGCAACGCACGGGAAATTACCCAGTGAAATATAATATCCGGATCGCCAAGCTTGCCTTCCACGCCAAGGAAAGTCCCATCCGGACACGGGCTGAAGTCTTGAGTCTTGTCTTCACGCTTCAATAGTCCGGACGTTGTACACAGTCTGGCTGTCCGGATACCCCCTAATCCAGGACTCCCTCAGTAGCCCCTGAACCAGGCTTCAATGACGATGAGTCCGGCGTGCAGTCTTGTCTTCGGCATTGCAGGGCGGGTTCCTCCTCCGAATACTCCAAGGTAATTGTCAAACACTTAAACCGTGTCCGGAGCCACAAGATGATCTTTGCATGCCACCATGGAGAGAATGATGTTTCACAAATGCAATCTGCTGATAACTTTTTTAGGCAACGCGACGTGTCACTACGGTCAAGTTATTATTCGAACCGTCTTTCCACAACCAGCCACATCGCATATTGCGAGGCGGTTTCCTTGACACGTCTTGTCAAAGCAGAGATCGTGCCCCCTCATTACGGGATTCACATCAATACGGGTACGGGTAATCCCACCACATCATTAATCGTGGCACTTGGGAAACAAGCGATTTCCAACAGGCAAGTGGGGAGGCGCACCGCTTTCCTCCCCTCTATAAAGGGATAAGATTTCCTCATTTTTACCCACACCTTCTTCCCTCTCTGCCCATTCTTGCCCCCTCAGGCTCCAGCGCCCAAGCCCAAGTCTCCTCCGCACAGCTAGACATGTCCGGAGCAGGAGGCAAGTGGATGGCTTCCACCGTCGAGGAGAAGCACATCACAAATCTTCGGGCGGCCAGATATTTGGCTGCAGACATAGCGCACCGGCTACCGGACGCTGGGAAGGTCATTCCGACCCCAGGACCCCAAGAGAGAGTCGTGTTTGTCGCCCACTTCGTCCGTGGACTGGGATTTCCAATCCATCCCTTCGTCCGTGGGCTCATGTTCTACAGTGGGCTAGATTTCCATGATCTAGCCCCGAATTTCGTCCTCAACATCTCGGCGTTCATCGTCGTATGCGAGGCCTTTCTCCGCATCCGCCCTCACTTCGGCCTATGGCTCCAAACCTTCTGCGTGAAGCCAAAGGTTGTAAGCGGCCAGCAAGCGGAGTGCGGAGGAGCCATGGTGGGCAGGATGCCTAACGTCACCTGGCTCGACGGTTCCTTTGCAGAAACCGTAAAAGGATGGCAATCGGGGTGGTTCTACATCACCGAGCCGCGCGGCGCCAGCTGTGCAGCGGCCCCCGAGTTCCAATCCGGAACCCCTATGTGGCTCACCTCCTGGGAAAAGAAGGGCCTGTCCTGTGGCGATTCCACAGAGCTGGCCGGACTCCATACATGCATCAAAAGCATGAAGGAAAAGAACATCAAGCTTGTCAACGTGATCCAGGTCATGCTCGTTCGACGGATCCTGCCCTGCCAAATGTGGGCAGTTAATCTATGGGAGTTTTTCCCGGCTGAACACCAGATGCTCCGGAAGCTCTACGGCATGACGCACGAAGGCGCATGGAAAGTGCTGTTCAAGGCCTCCGAAGTACCTCCTCCCACATCTGAGGACCGCGGTCTTCATCCCGCGCGGGCTCCTAGCCAGGTGAGTCCTCAGACTGCCACCAGACCCAGTTTTTCCCAATATATTCCTGGGAGTCCCTTAAGTAATCATGCATACTTGCTTCAGGACTATGTGGAGACAGCGGAGCAGGTCTATCGTCCAGCTCCGCTGCCAGAAGACCCAGCGGATGCTCTCCTGACGGAGATGCTGGTCCCGGCACCGTACAAGGTGCCGGAAAAGAAGGCCGAGAAGAAGGCCACGGGGACCCGAAAGGGCCTCCGTCGTAAGGTTGTGCCAGAAGCCTCGTCCGAGGATGACGAGGCAGACTCCTCCCACGAAGGGGAGGACAAAGAAGAAGAAGCTCCATCCAGAAAGGATGAGGAGCCCGGTGAAGCGGGCCATGGGGCCGGAAAAGGCCCTCGGCGCAAGGCCGTTATACCCCTGTTGTCCGATGACGACGAGACAGATTCCTCCCGCAGAGGCGGGGGGAATCAAGAAGAAATTCCGCCTCCCCGCACTAGGGGGGAGAAGAAGAGGAAAGCCTGTAAGTGCATCTAGTGCCCCTTAGTGATTTTGGTGTATTGAAGACTTATAGGTTAAGTAACTAATGCATTTGTGAGTGTACACAGGTCTATAAGTCTATGAGGAGTTTGATATTTACAGAGAAAGTCGACCCATAAAAATGAATTTCTTCAACTGAAGAATTTGATATTCTGAAGACTTTCTGAAGACTTTGAAAGTGAAGAAATTGGTGTGACCTTGAAGACTTGGTATTCATTTGAGGAACATGAAGCGTGAAGACTTTTGTTTTCGTAGTTTCATTTTCTCTTTCTTGAGTCATAGGAAACACCGTACTGTTAAAGGGGGTCGAGGAAATACTAAGGAGAAATTTCCATTTGATGCTCAACTCAAAATCCTCACCTACCAATCCCTTCGAGTGAAGCCTTTGGAAATCTCATACAGTTCAGTCAATTTCTTCAGTGACAGAGACGAAGCTCTTCTGGTCGCTGAGGAATTTGTTCTGACTGAGGAGTTAGGAATTCGCCAGTGCGAATTGCCTACACAGTGAGGAACATGATAGCCCTGAGGAATTTGTTGTTCCAATTTCCGACCGTTGCTGTGCTGCGCGCCAGCTGTCCCCAAAATATCTCCACCTAACGGTCATATCATTTAAGGGCATTTATGTCTTATCATGTCGGGCTGCTCCCTAGGCTATAAATAGCCGCCCCCTACAACCACTAGTTGGTTGGCTGCTCCGAGAGAACTTGACACTTGTCATTTGAGAGCAACCCATCCTCTGAGGACTTTGAGCGAAAATCATCAAGTGA
>LR880971.1:757782904-757803166 GCA_904067115.1 Aegilops sharonensis | reverse complement strand
GCGTGGCCTTAGTTCAAGGAGAATACGGTGAGGACTTGGTGTCCTGAGCTGCGTGCTCAGTGACTGGGTGTCCGGGACTGCGTGTCCTCGAGTTTAAATACTCAGCCGCTCCAACCAGACGTACAACTGAGACAGCAGTTGGAACTGGTCTACCAAATCATTGTCTTCATCAACCTAACTGGTTCTATTTCCTCAACCCTTTCATTTCCTCATTACTGTGTTGAGTGTTTGTCATATCTGTGTTTGAAGACTTTGACTGAAGACTTTCTCAACTTCCTCAGTTCAATTTCTTCAGTCTGTTTGTCTTCATCTTGTGTTATCCTGTGATTACGCTTTCTGTACTCTGTGACTGTCTTCATTTCATCATGATGACTATGCTTGTAATCTGCTATGCTTACTTCTGAGTACTTATTCCGCTGCATGTATTTCTTCGCTAAGGAATTTCCTCACGAGCAAATTCCTCAGTGAAGAATTTGTAAAATTCATAAAAATCGCCTATTCACCCCCCTCTAGTCGATATAACGCACTTTCAAAGCCGCCCTAGAGGGGGAGGCTGGGACGTCCAAGAAGGGGAAAACATCCCTTCCGGACTACTCCACCACGGCCGCTCACAACGATGAGGGGTGGCTGCCCCGTGGGAAGCCCCCAGCGCGATCGTAAGTGTCCGCACTCTACCGTGGTTTTCACTTCATAATTGTTTAATAATGCCGAATATTGATGCAGTCCGGCCCGGGCTCATCCGGCGGTGTCGCCTTCGGATGGGTCTCTGAGTTCTTCAGAGATGAACTCGCTCCCGACGGCCACCACTCCTCAGCCTGCAGATGACACGGAGGTGTTGTCCTGAAGGCTCCCCGAACAGGGGGAGGCGACCCTGGAGACGCCCCAAGGCGGACTCCCGAACGTCGGACATGCGGGGTTCAAGGTCCCCGCAGATCGCGTCGATGAGAGCCGCAACAAGGCGGACCCTCGACCGAACACTGTTCCAGAACCTCTGACGGTTCCGGACTTAGGCGGGCAGCCCCTCGTTAGGGAGGGCGAGCCGCCCGTGCCGAGGACTTCCGTCGCATCAACGGCGCTGGATAGCCTGGTGGAAGCACTTCGAGGCGCTTCCATGGAAGAAGAGCACCGTACTCGTATGAGTGTGGTGATTCAAAAGGTTTTGTCCACCAAAAGTGGACTAACCGAAGCCTGCACAAGCCTCCTGACGGGCTTCGAGGTAAGTAAAAAATGTATGAGATTATCACCCGATAGGTAGTAGCCCCTGATACTCTGTTTGGTGTTCAGAAAGAAAAGCCAAACGGAGGGTCAATTATAATCCTCAGGAGTCTAATAATAAGCATTGTTGTGAATAAGCAGGCTGTGCTGCTTGCTACTGCTGCCCGTACTGCCGAGGTTGCCGAACTGAAGCGGGACTTGGAGCAAGTGCATGGAGAGCTCGTCCTCACGAAGAGGCGGCTCGAAGAGAACAAGGGTAAGTGATTCCCACTCTTGTATATTTAAAGATATGCAAAATTTGTCAATCTAACGCCAAAGCATCGTGACTGTGTAACAGGGGCCACCGCCGAAGTGGCGTCCCTGAAGAAAGCGCTGTCCGAGGCCGAAAACAAAGCGGCCTTGGAATGCAAGGAGCGCGAAAAGCAAAGTGCTAGAGTGGGCGAGGTACAGCAGGAGCTCCAGGACCTCGGCAAGAAGTGCGAGTCCGTGGAGCATAATCTGAAGATGAAGGAGGCCGAGCTTGCGAAGGCCCTCGTAAGTTTGAAGGATGCCAAGGCTGAAGCCGGGAAAGCACAGTAGGAGATCCAGGAGGCCAAAAAGATAGCAGCGGGTAAGAAATTCTTTATGCAAAGCAAACATGTGGAGGAGGCGTTTCTTTTACTTACTCGAATACGGAGCTCTCCAGGGGCATTTGTAGATCTGCCACGCAGCGCCTCAGACGCTGCGGAGCTCTACCGTGCCCAGGAGGGGAGCTCAACAGAGAAGCTGTTCTGGTCCCAGTATGCTGGGGCCGAACATCCGATGCCTCCGAGCGACCAACTGAAGTAGTTGGTCGAACTCCACAGGGCGGCCGAACTGGCTATGAAGGACTTCATAGTCAGGAAGTGGCCTGGTGAGCTACTGCCCAGTAGCTACTTTGGCCTGATCAAGCGGATGGTGGATGCCTGCCCGCGGTTTGAAGTGATCAAGAGATCCGTTTGCATCGAAGGTGCCCGTCGAGCTTTTGCCCGCGTCAAGGTGCATTGGGGCAACCTGGATGCGGAGAAGCTGGTCAAGGACGGGTCGCCGGAGGGCAAGGCGCATCGCCATCCCGAAATGTACTATGATGGCGTGATGAAGGGTGCTCGTCTCGTCGCCAATGAGTGTACCAAGGACGCCATATTTGAATGAATTCACTTCTGTCATGTTTGTAATTAAAGACGAAGTTACTTGCGCTATGTAGCGCTTTTGTTATTTAAAATATTACCTTCTGTGCGGCTTTTTATAAAATCCTGAAAGTAGGCCAGTCGTCGGCTTCTGCCCCCGCGTGACTAGAACTGGGGTGTTCGTGGAAAACCCGGACACTCTTTACCCAAATGTTTGGTCCCTTAAGGAGGTGTCCGGTGCAGAGAACCAGGCAATCGGACTATGCAGCTTTATAACTTTCACTTAGCCATAGAAGTCTACAATTTTAAATTTCGGTGAAGCCCCTAGAATCCGGAAGACCGAATCGGGGCGCTATACACGCCTAGATCGGACGAAGCCGATTTATCGCCTAAAGCGAAAAATCTTTAAGGATTTGAGAACCTCTCGAACAGCGACCAGCTCTCGCCACATCATGCCGGTCAGTTTTCGGCTTTCTCTACTGAGGTGCTCGTCCGGAAGAACCGGGACACAATCGCAGTAGTTCTCCCTGCGCTACCTTAGCCGATATAACGGAACGTAAGGCAGCAAAACAAGGGAGCCGGGCTATCCCAACTGTAGACCCAAGACATGATTCAGAGCTAATGCATATAGTGCTATAAGTTCGGGGTGCCGCACTGTTGAAAGTGTTCGGACTTTAGTTGCCATATTGCGGGGCGCCATAAGAAGCCCCTGGCAAACCGCCGCACCAAGGTGTACGGATGCAATATAAATTAACATTTATAAGAGAAAAATGCACAGATGAGAATAATAAGCTGATGCTATATATAATCTCTCATTGACGAAAAATACATTTAAGCGTGCATTTACAATGGATGTGTTAAGCATATATAAAATAGGACTATTTTACATGTCCTATCCAGGGGCAGGCTGTGTTCAGGTAGATAAAGCAGGTATAATGATCGTAAATAGATTCCACCTGGGTATTTTCTTCTGTGCACAACGTCTATTGCCTCCTTGGATGTCTCTTCCCTATAAGTCCGGCAATTCGGCTCTTTTGAGGATGTTGCGCCAACGCGATGTCCTGAAAGGTAAGAGGGAAAGAGTATGAAAGTATTTGGCATTTACCCGCACTATTGACTGAGTCGTTGATGCGCCTCCGCCTATGCCCATGGTATTTTAAGTGCGTAATTGTGTGCACGTGGCATGAATGCTGCTTTGATGGGGCTTAAGCGGAGGCCGGATTGCTAGTCGCGCTCTTGGCGTGCCTGATGATCCTGTTGCGGGGTGCTCCGGACTCGCTTGAATGTGCTCGAAGTTGTTGTCGCCGGGTTGGTTTGTCGGAGAAGGCCGCATTGTACTTCCACCGCAAGGGCTGCAGTATGTTCTTTTGTTCGTAGGGAGCGATCCATATTTCCGTTCACTGTTATGACCCCGCGTGGTCCTGGTATCTTGATCTTGAGATATGCGTAGTGTGGTACCGCACTGAATCTGGCGAATGCGGTTCGTCCGAGCAGTGCATGGTAACCACTGCGGAAGGGGACGATATCGAAGATTAACTCTTCGCTTTGGAACTTGTACGGAGATCCGAAGACCACTTCCAATGTTATAGAGCCCGTACAGAGGGCCTCTACTCCAGGAATTACACCTTTAAAGGTGGTTTTAGTGGGCTTTATCCTTGAAGGGTCAATGCCCATTTTGCGCACTGTGTCCTGATAAAGCAGGTTCAGGCTGCTGCCACCGTCCATAAGGACGCGCGTGAGGTGGAATCCGTCAATGATTGGGTCTAGGACCAATGCGGCCGAGCCTCCGTGACGGATGCTAGTAGGGTAATCCCTACGATCTAAGGTGATCGGGCAAGCTGACCAAGGGTTGAATTTGGGGGCGACTGGCTCCATCACATAGACGTCCCTTAATGCCCGCTTCCGTTCCTGCTTGGGGATGTGCGTGGCGTAGATCATGTTGACCATTTTCACCTGGGGGGGGGGGGGGATTTCTTCTGTCCCCCCGTGCTCGGACGTCGGGGCTCCTCGTCATCGTTGCTGTGTAGCCCCTTGTCCTTGTCTTCGGCGTTTATCTTGCCGGCCTGTTTGAATACCCAGCAATCTCTATTTGTGTGGTTGGCTGGCTTGTCCGGGGTGCCATGAATTTGACACAAACGCTCCAGTATGCGGTCCAGACTGGACGGCCCCTGATTATTTCTTTTGAACGACTTCTTCCGCTAACCGGGTTTGGACCCACTGAATCCGGCGTTGACTGCCGTGTCTTCGGTGTTGTCGCCGTTGTTCCGTCGCTTATGTCTGTTACGCCGTGGCTTGCCGTTATTGTCGCGGCCATCCGAATTGCCGGACTGTGGCGTAGTGCTGCTGCGGGCCAATCAACTGTCGTCGCCCGCGCAAAAGCGGGTCATTAGTGTTGTGAGAGCTGCCATGGACTTGGGTTTTTCCTGGCTGAGGTGTCGAGCGAGCCACTCGTCACGGATATTATGCTTGAAAGCTGCCAGGGCTTCGGCGTCCGGACAGTCAACTATTTGTTTCTTCTTAGTTAGGAACCGAGTCCAGAATTTCCTGGCTGACTCTCCAGGCTGTTGAGTAATGTGGCTCAAGTAGTCGGCGTCAGGTGGTCGCACATATGTGCCCTGGAAGTTGTCGAGGAATGCGTCTTCCAGGTTTTCCCAGCTGCCAATGGAGTTTGCTGGCAGGCTGTTTAGCCAGTGCCGGGCTGGTCCTTTGAGCTTAAGGGGAAGATACTTGATGGCGTGCAGATCGTCTCCGCGGGCCATGTGAACGTGGAGAAGAAAATTTTCGATCCATACTGCGGGGTCTGTTGTGCCACCGTATGATTCAATGTTTACGGGTTTGAACCCTTCTAGGAATTCATGAACCATTACTTCATCAGTGAAGCAGAGGGGGTGCGCGGCACCTCTTTGCCGGGCTATGTGGCTACGCAGGTCGAATTTCTCTGGATGGCTATATCGGCCCGGCCGGACTTGTTGAAGGTGTGTCCGGCGTGACGGTCCTCGTCGCGTACCGAGGCGCGCCCCCGCGATCCATAGATTGATCTTGGCTGTCCTGATTCATTGCCCCGGGCCGTAGTATGTTGGCGTGGGGGTGTTGGCTGGTATGCGGACTGGCATGCCGCTTTATCCCGGCCACGAGGTGGCCGGTCAGCCGTGTGGTGCTCGAGTCCGTATTCCTCGGCTGCCAGGACTTCAGTCCATCTATCTGTGAGCAGGTTTTGATCAGCTTGGAGTTGCTGGAGCTTCTTTTTCAGGCTCCTCGCAGTGGCTATAAGCCGACGATTGAAGCACTCCTCCTCTACGGGATCCTCAGGCACGCCGAACTCGTCGTCGCCGATGCTAATCTCGTCTTTGGAGGGGGCATGTAGCTGTCCTCCTTCGGGTATTCGTCCGTCGCCTGTTCATCTGGGCTGACCTGCTCATCCTCCTGTTCGGCCTGCTCGAAGGCGGGCTGTTCTGGGTTGTATTCTTCTTCGGCACCATTCGGATTGTTTTCATCTCCTGGGCCGGTATTGGTGTGGCGGGGCTTGGAGTGGCGCCGACGATGCCCATTCTTTGCTTTTTTCCCTGAGGTTTTATCCTCCGTTGCCTCGTTGCCATTTGTTTCCTTCGGAGTGTCCACCATATATATATATCATAAGAAGAGGTGGCTATCCATCGCCCAGTGAGCGGTGGTTCATGTTCTTCTCCTGCATCGTCGTCCATACCGTCGATGTCTTCGGAGTCAAAGTTCAGTACCTCGGTTAAGTCATCGACAGTGGCAATGAAGTGGGTGGTGGGTGGGCAACAAATTCCTTCGTCGCCTGCCTCCCACTCAAGCTGGACATAGTTCGGCGAAGAGCCTCCTGACAAAGAGAGAGACTTTAATGAGTCCAGCATGTCGCCAAAGGGCGAGTGCTGGAAGATATCCGCAGCGGTGAACTCCATTACCGGAGCCCATCCTGGCCCGGCGGGCTCGGGAGCGTGCGGACTGGAAACAACGTACGGATACGAATCCGGGGATTTGGAGTCACATGCCACCGCAGAGGTAAGGCCCGTGTTCGGCTCCATCGCCGATGAGTGTGCGACCTGGGGGGCAGGGTACATCCCTCCATCGATTGGCAACGCAGTCTGCTCCGGATCTAGGTCCGGGGACAGCACGGGGATGATGCCCCGAGCTTCGTCCGACGGCAGGTCTAAGCCATGCTCGTCGTGACTGTCCGGTGCTCCTGGCGTAGGCCCAAATCCAGTGAAGATCAAGTCTGCGCGGATGTCCGCCGTGTAGTTCAGGTTTCCGAACCTGACCTGGTGGCCAGGGGCATAACTATCGATCTGCTCCAGATGGCCAAGCGAGTTGGCCCGCAGTGCGAAGCCGCCGAACACGAAGATCTGTCCGGGGAGGAAAGTCTCGCCCTGGACAGTGTCGTTGATGGTGATTGAAGGAGCCATCGATCCTAACAGCGTCGACACAGAGGAACTCTCAATGAAAGCACCAATGTCGGTGACAAAACCGGCGGATCTCGGGTAGGGGGTCCCGATCTGTGCGTCAAGGCTGATGGTAACAGGAAGCAAGGGACACAGATGTTTACCCAGGTTCGGGCCCTCTCTATGGAGGTAAAACCCTACTTCCTGCTTGATTAATATTGATGATATGGGTAGTACAAGAGTAGATCTACCACGAGATCGTAAAGGCTAAACCCTAAGAGGTAGCCTATGATGGTATGATTGTAATTGTGATCGGCCTTCTAAGGACCAACCTCTCCTGTTTATATAGACACTGGAGAGGGCTAGGGTTTACATGGAGTCGGTTACAAGGAAGGCAATATAATATCCGGATCGCCAAGCTTGCCTTCCACGCCAAGGAAAGTCCGATACGGAAACGGGCCGAAGTCTTGAGTCTTGTATCTTCACGCTTCAATAGTCCGGACGTTGTACACAGTCCGGCTGTCCGAATACCCCCTAATCCAGGACTCCCTCAGTCCTCCTCCGCGAACAGCAAGAGTCGTGGCTCCAACAGTGGCACTTATAGCTGGAGCACCTTGCCGTACTGGATCCTGTGCACGGGCATGGGGTGGTAGAGCGCCGGCGGCGGGCCTTCATAGCCGCAGACGGGCACGGGGCATTTGCGGGGCGCAAGCGGACACACGCTCTGGTGATCGGCGAGCTTGTGGTAAGTGACGTTTCGTGCGGGCACTCCACCCTCACCGACGAAAGGACAGAGTCCACCGCCGTGTTCCGCACATTGAAGCCACCACCGCGCTCGCACTTCTGGCACTGCCGCTGGTTCTCGGGGCGCTCGACGCGGCAGTCCGCGCAGGCCAGGTGCCCTCCTTTGCACTACAGAAATCAATCGAACAACACATCAATGTAGAAACCTGCACCTTGCTCAATCAGCCAAACGGACGAGGTGTATTCGACCCTCACACACTGGAGGTGTCAAGGGGCGGAGGCACAAGGGGCAGTGGAGCACGGTGAGGTCCATCGAGACCTTAGAGAGCTCCATCGCCGGGTCATGTTCGGTTTGCAAGATCTCGCCCTCCTCGTGCACAACCATCTCTCGACTTGGGCTAGGGTATTACAAAGCTTTACCGTCACATATTTTATACTCCCTCCGTTCCTAAATGTAAGTCTTTATAGAGATTTCACTAGGTGGACTACATACGGAGAAAAATGAATGAATCCACACTTAAAATGCATCTATATACATCCGTATGTAATTCATAATGGAATCCCTACAAAGACTTATATTTAGGAACGGAGGGAGTACTACTTCAAGGTGCATTAAATCAACACATGCAAGTATCAAAAGAAGAGTCACGGCATGCATGCATGCGTTGTAATTAATGCATCGGTAAACGCAAATTATTGAAATATATCGAGTGCAGTGCTTTGATGTGTCGCGTCAACTCGTACATCAACGAGAAGTTTGATTACCCTCTCCCTCGCGGACTTAACTGCACCTGCCTTTGGCTGTATGACAGGTTGGCCACACACCTGTCGGGCCCACCTATCATACATGCAAAGGCATGAGCGTCCCTCCCTCGCCCATGAGCGTGTTAGCTGGCAAGACTTGGAGAAGCTTTCACTACACGCTCTCCCTCCCGCACACGGTGGACATGCAACAGTTCAATCGGTGTCAGATGCCCAGAAGCATACTGTAGTACTCCTCCAGTGCAGTAGTACTCCATCATTGTTCGACTTCCCGGAGAGGCAAAGAGCCAAGCGCAGCCCGGACGATCGTGTGGCAGTTTCATCTGTAGAGTAGTCTAGGATAGCGTGTACCGTGCCTGTAAGCTTAAAATCATTGGGGTCGGCTCCATGCTATGTGGCCGTCTCGAAGTTATACAAAAATTTAAAATAGTCTTCTCGCCCTACCTGTCACCCTGGTGATTGTAGTTTGCACGCTCATCTGGTCAAGACAGGAATATATATTTTAATTTGTTTTTTTTTCAGAAAGGGGGGACTCCCCGGCCTCTGCATCAGAATGATGCATACGGCCACATATATTTTAATTTGTGGTGGGTAAATGTTAGAGTTTGCAGCAAATATATTGTACACTACTGGTCTTTCAGCCAAGTTTAGAGGCAAGCATGTGGGGCCAGTGCTATGATGTGTCGCGTCAACTCGTACAATGAGGAGAAGCTTGATTTTACTACATGCCTTCTCCCTCGCCCATGCGCGTGGTTGCTCGCAAACGAGGACAGGCTTTTGCTTAGTAGTACTTCTACAACAAGCTATCCGTCCCGCTCGCGGTGGACGGACATGCAGCAGTGGATTCGACACTGTAGAAGCAGTAGTAGTAACATCATTGTCCGTCTTCTCGAATAGGCGAAGAGCCAAAGGCAAACCGAATGTTGCAGTTGCGAACATTGGAGCACGCATATAGCCAAGCTCTTGCATGAGACAAAATTTCTATGTGAGCCCATGCTACGTCTTGAGCTTGCGTTGGTTTTCCTCCAAGAGGAGAGGGTGATGCAGCAAGTGTAGCATAACTATTTCCCTTAGTTTGAGAACCAAGGTATCAATCCAGTAGGAGGCTCCTCAAAAGTCCCACGCACCTACACAAACAAACTGAGAACTCGCAACCAACGCAATAAAGGGGTTGTCAATCCCTTCACGGCCACTTGCGAAAGTGAGATCTAATAAAGATAGTATGATAAGATAAATATATTTTTGGTATTTTATAATATAGATGCAAAAAGTAAAGATGCAAGTAAAAGTAGATCGGGAGCAAATATGATAAGAGATAGACCCGGGGGCCATAGGTTTCACTAGTGGCTTCTCTCAAGATAGCATAAGTATTACGGTGGGTGAACAAATTACTGTCGAGCAATTGATAGAAAAGATCATAGTTATGAGATTATCTAGGCATGATCATGTATATAGGCATCACGTCCATAACAAGTAGACCGACTCCTGCCTGCATCTACTACTATTACTCCACACATCGACCGCTATCCAGCCTGCATCTAGAGTATTAAGTTCATAAGAACAGAGTAACGCATTAAGCAAGATGACATGATGTAGAGGGATAAACTCATGCAATATGATATAAACCACATCTTGTTATCCTCGATGGCAACAATACAATACGTGCCTTGCAACCCTTTCTGTCACTGGGTAAGGACACCGCAAGATTGAACCCAAAGCTAAGCACTTCTCCCATGGCAAGAAAGACCAATCTAGTAGGCCAAACTAAACTGATAATTCGAAGAGACTTGCAAAGATAACTCAATCATACATAAATGAATTCAGAGAAGATTCAAATATTATTATGGATAAACGTGATCATAAACCCACAATTCATCGGATCTCGACAAACACACCGCAAAAAGAGTTTACATCGAATAGATCTCCACAAGAGAGGGGGAGAACATTGTATTGAGATCCAAAACGAGAGAAGAAGCCATCTAGCTAATAACTATGGACCCGTAGGTCTGTGGTAAACTACTCACAACTCATCGGTGGGGCAAGGACGTTGATGTAGAGGACCTCCATGGTTGATTCCCCCTCCGGCAGAGTGCCGGTGAAGGCTCCAAGATGGGATCTCGCGGATACAGAAGGTTACGGCGGTCACTACAAAAAAAAATACACTTCCGTGATGATACGTATTTGTCACAGTAGGTTGCGTTTTTTGTCATGCATGTACATCCATGACAAATTTATGACAGAATCAAGATAGTCATACATGTGCTGTCGTAGAAGTGTTCCATGACATTACCAAAATTATCATCACGAAAGTGTCCACTTCCATGACGATAAATCGCGCGTCACAGAAGTGCTTTCGTCAAGGGTGACCGACACGTGGCATCCACCGTAACGGAATGCCGTTAAGCTATTGGGTCGGGTTTTGGATCTGATAACCCATTAACAACCCCGACCAATGGGAAATTTCCACGTGTAAAATTCTTATTGGCCGGACGAAACACGTGTCAGCTCGTCAGTGGGTCAGATAGGCGCCTATGATATGTCGACACGTGCCACGGCCCACGACTGGCCCATTTAGCTTACAAAGCCGGCCCGTTTGACTTGGTCAAAAGTTAACGGGCTGGCCCATGAAAAGCCTGTTAACGATCTCTTCCCAAGTAGCCCATTTTACGACCCGTTAACTCACGGCCCTTTAGGCACCAAAGGAAATCGACCCAACAACGTCATGTGGGCCGTCGAATATAACACCAGCCCATTTCACTTTCGGCCCATGTATGGCCCACAACGTCTTTCGGCCCATATGATGCCTTCGTATCTTTCGACCATTTACAGGCCCACGGTGACTCTAGCCCATAATGAACTGTAATTTTCTTAGTACCCGTTAACTTCCCGTGATTTACATGAGCCGTTTCCAGCCCGTGTTAGCTTTCGGCCTATTGACGGCCCATACGTTCTTGGGCTCCTTTTCGGCCGTCGATTACTTCTGGCCCGTTACTGGCCTGTTCCCCTAATGGGCCAAATTCGGCCCATGGCAAGAGTTGGCCCGTTACTAGCATTGAGGGAGTCCTGGACTAGGGGGTGTCCGGATAGCCGAACTATCATCACGGCCGGACTCCAAGACTATGAAGATACAAGATTGAAGACTTCGTCCCGTGTCCGGATGGGACTTTCCTTGGCGTGGAAGACAAGCTTGGCGATACGGATATGTAGATCTCCTACCATTGTAACCGACTCTGTGTAACCCTAACCTATCCGGTGTCTATATAAACCGGAGGGTTTTAGTCCGTAGGACGAACAACAATCATACCATAGGCTAGCTTCCACTAGTAGAAAAAGGGTCAAATGTGAAGCACATTAGTGCCGGTTTGTAAAAAAACCGGCACTAATGTGATCAATAGTGCCGGTTCGTGGCTGCGATCAATAGTACCGGTTCGTGTTGAGCCTTTAGTACCGGTTCGTGCCACGAACCGGTACTAAAGGGGTAGTGGCAGGCTGGCGTCAGGCCGGGTCCCCACGAGTCCCTTTAGTACCGGTTTGTGTTACCAACCGGTACTAAAGGGCTAACCTATAGTACCGGTTCGTGCCACGAACCGGTACTAAAGGGGACAAGCCTTTAGTACCGGTTCGTGCCACAAACCGGTACTAAAGGGGCCAATTTTCAAACTCTAACCCCCCCCCCCCCCTTGTAACGCCCCGGATTCGATGCGCGAGGTGTCTGCCAGTTATTCGCCGCCGTTGCCATGTCATTTGCTTGCGTGTTGAACTTTGCCATGTCATCATCTGCATTTCTTATCATGTCATCATGTGCATTTCATTTTGCATACGTGTTCGTCTCATGCATCCGAGCATTTTCCCCGTTGTCCGTTTTGGAATCCGGCACTCCTATGTCTCCCGGCGCCCCCTTTTGCCTCTTTTCATGTGCGGGTGTTAAACGGTCTCGGAATGGACCGAGGTTTGTCAAGCAGCCTTGGTATAGCACCGGTAGACCGCCTGTCAAGTTTAGGATCATTTGGAGGTCGTTCGATACTCCAACGGTTAACAGGCTAACCGTAAAGCCTCCTTCTCCTTGCAGCCCAACACCCTTTCCAAAGTGGCCCAAAACCCAGCAAACTCCCCTCCATGCTCTCGGTCGTTCGATCATGATCGCGGGCCGAAAACCGCACCTCATTTGGACACTCCTAGCTCCCTCTACCTATATAAACACCTCCCCCTCCGAAATTCCGGATCAATTCGCCCCGAAACCCTAGCCCCACTCCTCTCCCCGCCGCCGGACACGTCCGCCCCCGATCGGACACGTCCGCCCGCCGCCGCCCGATGAATCGCCGCGCGCCACGTGGCCGCCGCCGTCCCTCCGCCGCCGCGGCCCACGGAGCCCATCCGGGGCCCGCGCGGGCCCGATCCCGCCGCCCGGCTCCCGCCCGCGTCCCGCCCGCGCATCGCCGGCGCCGGCCGCCGCCCGCCGGCGCGCCGCGCCTCCGCCGGCCCCGCCGCGCCTCCGGCCGGCGCGCTCGCCGCCACCCGGTCCCTCGCCGCCCCGCTCCGCCGCCTCCTCTGCGCCTCCCGCGCCGCCGCTCGAGGGGAGGACCCCTCGATCCGCACCGCCGCCCATCCGAGATGCCGGCCGGCCACCGCGTCTGCCTCGCCGGAGCTCGCCTCCGCCCGGCGCCGGTGGGCTCCTCCGCCGCGCCCTCGTCCCTGCCGGCCGGATCCGGTCGGGCCGGAGAGGCTCCGCCCCTCCCCGACCACCTCCGGCGAGCCTCGCCTCCTTCCCCGCCATCTCCGGCGAGCCCCGCTCCGGCCATCCTCGGGTTCCGTGCCTAGGTTGACTTTCCCCCCTCCGTTTTTCTCTAAGTCCCCGAATCTGTGTATTTATCTTGCCATCTTCATCATGCCATAACTCTGCATCCGTAGCCCCGTTTTGTGCGTGAAATATGTCAAATTGTTCGTTTCGACGAGTACATCATTTCATCTCATTGCATCATTTTCATTTGAGCTCATCTTGATGCCCGAAATTCTGTTAGAAGAGGGCTATGTGATGTTAGTTTCAGATTCTTATCAGAACATGCACTTTTGTCATTTTTGCCATGATTGATGTGTGCACCCTATGAACTTGAGTCCTACATGTGTTTTGTAATATGCCATGCCATCTTTACAGGGGTGTATGCCATGTATTTTTGTGATCTCTGTGGTGACTAGCACAAGCATGCAAATTAGGCTTCATGATGTTGCTGATTTCAGCACCTGTTTTGCTGATATTTTTATGCCATGTTAACTTGATGCTACAGAGAGATCCATGCTTATTTTGAGATACTTCAGTGAGAATGTTTTGAACATATGGTTATTCTCTATCCATCCATGCCCTTGTTTGCAATTATGGAGTGCCATAGCTTGAGTCAATCGAGCTCTACTTTTGCTATAAAATGTCTCCTAGCAGATTGTTTACATGTTATTCAATTTTGCCAAGGTTGTTGTAGTTGATCCGTGTATGCTATGATGTTGTTCTTGCAATGTATAGATTCTACGCCATGTCTTCTTGATGGATGTATGCTTATTTTATCATGTATTGCTCTGTGGTGAGTGATTCAAGCTCACCAACATGCCTACTTGTTATCTGTTTATGCCATGCTCCAGTTTTGCACGAAGTCTGAATCTGTTTATGTTTTTGCTATATTCATATGCTTGCAATTGTATTTTCTGATACCTTTTGGCTTATGGTCAGTAAGGGACATTTGGTCTATGCAATTAGTAGATTCATGCCATGCCTTTGTTTGCCATGATAAGTTCCTGTAACATGTTGTTTGATGGCTCTAAATATTGCAACCTGATGTTATTTTCTCCAAAGTCTGAAACTGTTATTATTTGCAATCTTGCCATGTGTGTTTGAGCATGTTCTATTGATTTCTGGAGATAGCTCAGTGTTCATGTTTTGTCATGCTTTACCTGTACATCATGCCCATGCCTTTTATTTTCTTGTTAAGATGCTGTAGCATGTTGTTTTGATGCTTGCAATATGCCTACTTGCTGTCTTGGACAGATTGTTGCTATAACTTGTTTCATGTGTATGTGTTGAACCGTTGCTCCGTTTTGAGTGTGCTCTATATGAAACTTGCTTGATTTTGCATGTAGCTTCATATTATCATGTTGCATCCTTGTTTTGAGGTGTTTGCTTGATGTTTTTATGCATTTTGCATCAATGCCATGCTTATCTTGTTTTGCTCATATCTTCTAGGCCGTAGCTCCAAATTAAATGAACTTTATATGTAACTTGACTAGAATTTCGTGTAGATCATCGTGGTGCATCTTAACTTGTTGTTTAACAACTTGAACATAAGGTTTATTCAGATCTGGACCAATTTCGAAATTTGCATATGAGGACTTACCGGAATTGTTCTATGTTGTTTCCGGCCTCATTTAAACTTGCTTTGATGTGTTGCTTTTGTTTGCATCATCTCTTGCCATGAGTAGCTTCATGTAGTCTTGTCATGCATCATGCTTGTTTGTGCATCATGTCTTGTCTATGTGTGGTGTGTTTACTATGTTGTGTGCTACTTCTTGTTAGTTCCCGTTTCGTTGCGATCGTGAGGATTCGTTCGTCTACGCTTGGTTCGGCTTCATCCGTTCGTCTTCTTCATGGACTCGTTCTTCTTCCTTGCGGGATTTCAGGCAAGATGACCGCTACCCTGAATCTCACTACTATCATTGCTATGCTAGTTGTTTCGTTCTATCGCTATGCTGCGCTACCTATCACTTGTTCCTCTAGCCATCCCAAATTGCCATGTCAGCATCTAACCTTTTGCACCCTTCCTAGCAAACTGTTGTTTGGCTATGTTACCGCTTTGCTCAGCCCCTCTTATAGCGTTGTTAGTTGCAGGTGAAGATGAAGTTTGTTCCTTGTTGGAACACGGAGATGGTGTTCCTTGTTGGAACATGTTTACTTGTTGGGATATCACAATATATCTTATTTAATTAATGCATCTATATACTTGGTAAAGGGTGGAAGGCTCGGCCTTATGCCTGGTGTTTTGTTCCACTCTTGCCGCCCTAGTTTCCGTCATATCGGTATTATGTTCCCGGATTTTGCGTCCCTAACGCGGTCGGGTGATTTATGGGACCCCCTTGACAGTTCGCTTTGAATAAGACTCCTCCAGCAAGGCCCAACATTGGTTTTAACATTTGCCTAACACCACC
Source organism: Aegilops sharonensis (assembly GCA_904067115.1). NCBI lineage: Eukaryota > Viridiplantae > Streptophyta > Magnoliopsida > Poales > Poaceae > Aegilops > Aegilops sharonensis. The sequence goes on along the minus strand of LR880971.1, from coordinate 757,787,715 downwards.
TACATTTCCCTTGGGAGTAATTAACCCAAGGGTCATCTTTATTCAGCCCCCCGGGCCAATGCTTGTCTAAGTGTTGGTCCAAACTAGAGTGCTTTGCAGCGCCCCCTTAAGGAAACTTGGGGTTTGGTTTTAGTTGTACGGACTGCTCATCCGGTCGTGGCCTGAGATGAGATATGCGCGGCTACTATCAGGGTGTCGGCACGCCGGGAGGTCTTGCTGGTCTTGTTTTATTGCTGTCAAAATGTCTTGTAGCCGGGATTCCGAGACTGATCGGGTCTTCCCGGGGAGAAGGAATATCCTTCGTTGATCGCGAGAGCTTATCATGGGCTAAGTTGGGACACCCCTGCAGGGTATAAACTTTCGAGAGCCGTGCCCACGGTTATGTGGCAGATGGGAATTTGTTAATATCCGGTTGTAGTAAACTTGAAGGAAACTCTTCAAAAATACACCAACCGTGTGCGTAATCGTGAGTGTCTCTTTTCGGGGTTGATCGAGAGGAGAACACGGTTTCTGGGTTATGTCTGACGTTAGTAGGAGTTCAGGGTCACTTCTTGATCATTACTAGTTGACGATCATTCCTTTGTTTCTCTTCTCGCTCTCATTTGTGTATGTTAGGCACCATATATGCTTAGTCGCTGCTGCAACCTCACCACTTTACCCCTTCCTTTCCCTTTAAGCTTTGCTAGTCTTGATACCCATGGTAATGGGATTGCTGAGTCCTCGTGGCTCACAGATTACTACACCACCAGTTGCAGGTACAGGTTTGCGATGATCATGACGTGAGAGCGATGGTTGCTTGTATTGGAGTTCTTCTTCTGCTTCTTCTTCGATCAGGGGATAGGTTCCAGGTTGGCAGCCTGGGCTAGCAGGGTGGATATTGTTTGAGTTTCTGTTTATGTTTCATCCGTAGTCGGATGTTGATCTTATATATGATGTTGATGTATTCTTGTGGCATTTGTGCCTTATTTATATATCCCCACTATTATGTAATGTTGATGTAATGATATCCACCTTGCAAAAGCGTCTCAATATGCGGGTCTATCCTTGGTGGGACCTTCGAGTTCCTTTTGGATAGGGTCACATATTGGGCGTGACAAGTTGGTATCAGAGCCTCGACCGACCCAAGGAGCCCCCTTGATTGATCGTGTAGTTTGGCCGTTGTTGAGTCTAGAAGAAAACTGTTTTCGGAGTCTAGTTATATCGGAGAGTTGGAATTCATTTTACTCCTCTGCCCCTTCGTCGCTCTGGTGAGGAATCTTGACGTAGGTGTTTTGAATTACTCCTCTTCCCCTTGAAATTTTTCTTTAGGATCACGCAGTTGGTTTTTCCGGTAGTTGGTTCTCATCTCTTTCCATCCGGTGCATTTCTCGTCAAGTTGACTCGAGCCTCTTCTTCTTCGAGTTCAATCCTCAGTTGTTTTCTTTTCCCACCCGCCCTCCCTGTTCTTCTTCTTGGAACCGGAGTCCGTAATCGAGTATCCATCCTACTCGTGTGAAGTCTTTGCTTTCTTTCCTCAATGATTTCAACCGGTGTTTTTCTCTTCAAGATATTCGTCGTTTTTCCCCTTCCAGTCGCCTTTGTTTTCCCGCCCTCCCACCTTTTTTCTTCCCGGAGTCTGACTCTCTCTCGACCATCAATTCCATTCGTGTGGAGCCTCTTCAGTCTTCCCTCAATTATTTCAACCGGTGAATTCTCGTCTCGTTTGACATTCTTCATCTCTTTTCCGGTGCACTCAATTCAAGTTCTCAGTTCGATCATATTCTTTTCCTCGAATCAAGTGTTCCCTTTGCTCGTTCGCCTCTCGCCAGTTTATCATTTCGGAGTTCGGAGGACATATCAGGAGATTCGTCTGTGTTCCAATTAATTCGAGGTTGTCACCTCAGTCAAATATTTCAGTTCTTCCGGTGCATCATCTATCTGTTCAATATCCCTTTCCAACGGTGTTTTCTTTTAGTGGACCCTAACCCACAGGTCTTTCCCAGGATCTTACCTGACTCTTCCAATTTCCCGGAGCTATTCCCAATTCTTTTCAAGTGTGACGTAAGAATGCATTTCATCAGTCACATGCCTTCTCCCAAGATCGCTTTCAAATTATTTTCATTGTTGCCTCAACCTCTTCGCTTTTCGTTCTCCCGGAGTATCCCAGTAATTTTTGCGGTGTTTCTTGTCGTCATTCGAAGATAGAAGAAGAGTTTTTCCTCTAAATTTTGTCCATTCTCCCGGAGATTCATGGTGCTAGCTCGATGTTATCCTATCTAATTGTTTCTAGTCATGCAAATTCTTTTCATCCATCCGGAGTTTTTCAGGAGTTACTTTCCGTCTCAATCATCCAGAGGCCATCTTTTCGGAAGATTTCTTCGTTCCAAGTTTTCAAAGTCGTTCTCCAATTATTCTATATCCGTGCCCCTTCGTTCGTCTCAATATTCTTCCGGTGCTGCGTTCAAGCATTCATTAATCAGTTCGCGATCTCTTCGATCTCTTTTCTCTAAATTCCCTCAAGTATCTTTGTGCTTTTCTAATTCTTCCCGGTGATTCACTCTCTTTCGTCAGTCATTTCAGAATTCTTACGGTGGTTCGTTCAAGATTATTTTCCTTGTTTATCATATTAATCCATTCGTTCTTTTCAATCCTACCGGTGGTTCACGAAGACCTTCTCAAGTTTGCGATATGTCACTTCTCAATTCTTTTTCAAGAAGAATAAATAGCATGCAAAATCCATTGCTTGTCATCAATTTAATTTGATGAAGGATAAGAATACAATAAATCTTATTCTTATTTCCTCAAAGTGATTAATCCCTTCCTTCAGAGTTTGTTCATGAGGAATAAATTCTAGTTCTAAGTGTTTTCGTCTTTTCTTTTCCGGAGTTCAATTTTCCTCGGGCATTTTGTCGAAACCTCCATCGGAATCAGCGCAATGCTCATCTGATTCTTTCTTCCTTCATTTTATCTCATCATCCTTTTGTCACCGGAGTTTTTCATGGTGGTTCTTCATGATTTAATACATTCTTCAAGAGGTCATCAGGTGTCATTCCATCTTCTCAAGTTCAGATTCTATTCCTTCCATGTTTCAGCTGTTTCAGTCTTATTCGTTTCTTTTCTCATTCTAACTACTCCGGTTAGAACGAGTTGTTTCATAGTCTATCCAATTCCGTGAGCTTTCGATTCTCGCCATTCTCGCCGTTCCTCTCTTCTTCTCGAGTGCTCTCGATTCTTTGGTTCTTCTCGTGAGTTCTTGTTTCACCTCATCCCTTTTTCCCTTCCGTCTCGGTCCTAAGATCTCGGGACGAGATCTCTTGTTAGTGGAGGAGTGTTGTAACGCCCCGGATTCGATGCGTCAGGTGTCTGCCAGTTATTCGCCGTCATTGCCATTTCATTTGCTTGCGTGTTGCACTTTGCCATGTCATCATCTGCATTTCTTATCATGTCATCATGTGCATTTCATTTTGCATACGTGTTTGTCTCATGCATCCGAGCATTTTCCCCGTTGTTCGTTTTGCAATCCGGCGCCCCCTTTTGCCTCTTTTCATGTGCGGGTGTTAAACGGTCTCGGAATGGACCGAGGTTTGTCAAGCGGCCTTGGTATAGCACCGGTAGACCGCCTGTCAAGTTTCGGATCATTTGGAGGTCGTTCGATACTCCAACGGTTAACCGGGTAACCGTAAAGCCTCCTTCTCCTTGCTGCCCAACACCCTTTCCAAAGTGGCCCAAAACCCAGCAAACTCCCCTCCATGCTCTCAGTCGTTCGATCATGATCGCGTGGCCGAAAACCGCACCTCATTTGGACACTCCTAGCTCCCTCTACCTATATAAACACCTCCCCCTCCGAAATTCCGGATCAATTCGCCCCGAAACCCTAGCCCCGCTCCTCTCCCCGCCGCAGGACACGTCCGCCCCCGACCGGACACGTCCGCCCGCCGCCGCCCGACACGTCCGCCCCGCTCCGCCGCCTCCTCTGCGCCTCCCGCGCCGCCGCTCGAGGGGAGGAGCCCCTCGATCCGCGGCGCCGCCCATCCGAGCTGCCGGCCGGCCACCGCGTCTGCCGCGCCGGAGCTCGCCTCCGCCCGACGTCGGTGGGCTCCTCCGCCGCGCCCTCGTCCCTGCCGGCCGGATCCGGTCGGGCCGGACCGGATCCGCCCCTCCCCGACCATCTCCGGCGAGCCTCGCCTCCTTCCCAGCCATCTCCGGCGAGCCCCGCTCCGGCCATCCTCGGGTTCCGTGCCTCGGTTGACTTTCCCCCCTCCGTTTTTCTCTAAGTCCCGAATCTGTGTATTTATCTTGCCATATTCATCATGCCATAACTCTGCATCCGTAGCCCCGTTTTGTGCGTGTAGTATGTCAAATTGTTCGTCTCGACGAGTACATCATTTCATCTCATTGCATCATTTTCATTTGAGCTCATCTTGATGCCCGAAATGCTGTTATAAGAGGGCTATGTGATGTTAGTTTCAAATTCTTATCAGAACATGCACTTTTGTCATTTTTGCCATGATTGATGTGTGCACCCTATGAACTTGAGTCCTACATGTGTTTTGTAATATGCCATGCCATCTTTACAGGGGTGTATGCCATGTATTTTTGTGATCTCTGTGGTGACTAGCACAAGCATGCAAACTAGGCTTCATGATGTTGCTGATTTCAGCCCCTGTTTTGCTGATATTTTTATGCCATGTTAACTTGATGCTACTGAGAGATCCATGCATATTTTGAGATACTTCAGTAAGGATGTTTTGAACATATGGTTATGCTCTATCCATCCATGCCCTTGTTTGCAATTATGGAGTGCCATAGCTTGAGTCAATCGAGCTCTACTT
>LR880971.1:757760056-757774007 GCA_904067115.1 Aegilops sharonensis | reverse complement strand
CTTGTTTTGCTCATATCTTCTAGGCCGTAGCTCCGAATCTAATGAACTTTATATGTAACTTCACTAGAATTTTGTGTAGATCATCGTGGTGCATCTTAACTTGCTATTTAACAACTTGAACATAAGGTTTATTCAGATCTGGACCAATTTCGAAATTTGCATATGAGGACTTACCGGAATTGTTCTATGTTGTTTCCGGCCTCATTTAAACTTGCTTTGATGTGTTGCTCTTGTTTGCATCATCTCTTGCCATGAGTAGCTTCATGTAGTCTTGTCATGCATCATGCTTGTTTGTGCATCATGTCTTGTCTATGTGTGTTGTGTTTACTATGTTGTGTGCTTCTTCTTGTTAGTTCCCGTTTCGTTGCGATCGTGAGGATTCGTTCGTCTACGCTTGGTTCGGCTTCATCCGTTCGTCTTCTTCATGGATTCGTTATTCTTCCTTGCGGGATTTCAGGCAAGATGACCGCTACCCTGGATCTCACTACTATCATTGCTATGCTAGTTGTTTCGTTCTATCGCTATGCTGCGCTACCTATCACTTGTTCCTCCAGCCATCCCAAATTGCCATGTCAGCCTCTAACCTTTTGCACCCTTCCTAGCAAACCGTTGTGTGGCTATGTTACCACTTTGCTCAGCCCCTCTTATAGCGTTCCTTGTTGGAACATGTTTACTTGTTGGGATATCACAATATATCTTATTTAATTAATGCATCTATATACTTGGTAAAGCGTGGAAGGCTCGGCCTTATGCCTGGTGTTTTGTTCCACTCTTGCCGCCCTAGTTTCCGTCATATCGGTATTATGTTCCCGGATTTTGCGTCCCTAACACGGTCGGGTGATTTATGGGACCCCCTTGACAGTTCGCTTTGAATAAGACTCCTCCAGCAAGGCCCAACATTGGTTTTACCATTTGCCTCACCACCACCTACATTTCCCTTGGGAGTAATTAACCCAAGGGTCATCTTTATTCAGCCCCCCCGGGCCAATGCTTGTCTAAGTGTTGGTCCAAACTAGAGTGCTTTGCAGCGCCCCCTCAAGGAAACTTGGGGTTTGGTTTTAGTTGTATGGACTGCTCATCCGGTCGTGGCCTGAGACGAGATACGCGCGGCTACTATCAGGGTGTCGGCACGCCGGGAGGTCTTGCTGGTCTTGTTTTATTGCTGTCCAAATGTCTTGTAGCCGGGATTCCGAGACTGATCGGGTCTTCCCGGGGAGAAGGAATATCCTTCGCTGATCGCGAGAGCTTATCATGGGCTAAGTTGGGACACCCCTGCAGGGTATAAACTTTCGAGAGACGTGCCCGCGGTTATGTGGCAGATGGGAATTTGTTAATATTCGCTTGTAGTAAACTTGAAGCAAACTCTTCTAAAATACACCAACCGTGTGCGTAACTGTGAGTGTCTCTTTTCGGGGTTGATCGAGAGGAGAACACGGTTTCTGGGTTATGTCTGACGTAAGTAGGAGTTCAGGATCACTTCTTGATCATTACTAGTTGACGACCGTTCCTTTGTTTCTCTTCTCGCTCTCATTTGCGTATGTTAGCCACCATATATGCTTAGTCGCTGCTGCAACCTAACCACTTTACCCCTTCCTTTCCCTTTAAGCTTTGCTAGTCTTGATACCCATGGTAATGGGATTACTGAGTCCTCGTGGCTCACAGATTACTACACCACCAGTTGCAGGTACAGGTTTGCGATGATCATGACGTGAGAGTGATGGTTTCTTGTATTGGAGTTCTTCTTCTTCTTCTTCTTCGATCAGGGGATAGGTTCCAGGTCGGCAGCCTGGGCTAGTAGGGTGGATATTGTTTGAGTTTCTGTTTATGTTTCATCCGTAGTCGGATGTTGATATTGTATATGATGTTGATGTATTCTTGTGGCATTTGTGCCTTATGTATGTATCCCCACTATTATGTAATGTTGATGCAATGATATCCACCTTGCAAAAGCGTCTCAATATGTGGGTCTATCCTTGGTGGGACCTTCGAGTTCCTTTTGGATAGGGTCGCATATTGGGCGTGACACCCTTGTATCGCCATTTCAGTTTTGAAAAAATCAAAATAAAATGATAAAAACTTCAAAAAATAAAATCCTTCGAGAGGTAGTTATATTACTATATCTACTAGTTAGGAAAATTTGAAAACTTAAATTTGGACATGTTTTGCAAAAAGTGTAGGGAAAATGTAAAACGGCTATAACTTTTGCATACGATGTCGGAATAGAACATATAATATATCAAAAAATTCAGCACGAAAATCCGCATCCGATGGAGAAGGCCTACGACCTGTTTGGAATTTTTTAGAATCCTCAAATGCGAAAAGGAAAAAAAGATATGGTCAAATTTCAGTTTTTTTTAAAAAAATTGGTTAAATTTGGTCAAACTACTTATTCAAGAAGTATTAATGTTACTACATAATTATTCAAGAATATTAGTGTTACTAAATAATTATTTCAATTTTTTAAATTTTGGTCAAATTATGGTCAAACTATGGTCAAACTTATTCAAGAAATATTAGCGTTACTAAATAATTACTGTTTTTTAGAATAATAGTTTCAAACTCAAACGGTGAAATGTGTGACTTCATGCTCAAGCTAAACTCCTGAGGGTTAATAGGATTGACATCTTACAATTGTCAGGAAAACAACAAGTGCAGACTCGGAAACGAAGGAGAATAGAACCCGAAAGTTAAGCGTGCTCGGGCTGGAGTAGTGAGAGGGATGGGTGACCGGTCGGGAAGTTAGATGATTTGGAATGAGTGATCCACACTTGAGCAATTAAGAGAGGTGATTAGAGACTAAATCATCAAATAATTCAGAAAAATTAAAAATCGAAAAAAAATCAAATTTTTTTCCAAAATTTTCAAAAAAAAATTCAAAAAATAAAACCTTTAGTACCGGTTGGTAATACCAACCGGTACTAAAGGTCCCCATACTAGGGCGTGAGCTCACGCCACGTGGTGGCACTTTAGCGCTGGTTCGTGCCGAACCGGTACTAAAGGGGGGGGGGCTTTAGTGCCCACACTTTAGTGCCGGTTCCATAACCGGCACTAAAGGCCCTTACAAACCGGTTTTAAAGATCCGTTTTCTACTAGTGTTCTAGGGTTTAGCCTCCTTGATCTCGTGGTAGATCTACTCTTGTATTACCCATATCATCCATATTAATCAAGCAGGAGTAGGGTATTACCTCCATCGAGAGGGCCCGAACCTGGGTAAAAACATCGTGTCCCTTTTCTCCTGTTACCATCCGCCTTGACGCACAGTTCGGGACCCCCTACCCGAGATCCGCCGGTTTTGACACCGACATTGGTGCTTTCATTGAGAGTTCCTCTGTGTCGTCACCGATAGGCCCGATGGTTCCTTCGATCATCAACAACGACGCGGTCCTGGGTGACACTTTTCTCCCCGGACGGATCTTCGTATTCGGCGGCTTTGCACTGCGGGCCAATTCACTTGGCCATCTGGAGCAGATCGAAAGCCACGCCCCTGGCCATCAGGTCAGATTTGGAAGCTTGAATTATACAGCCGACATCCGCGGAGACTTGATCTTCGACGGATTCGAGCCACAGCCAAGCGCGCCGCACTGTCTCGATGGGCATGATCTAACTCTGCCGCCGAACAGTGCCCTGGAGGCCGCACCAGCATCCGCTCCGACCCTTAATCTGGAGCCGGATTCCCCGATCGAGGACGAGTGGTTGGACACCGCCTCGGGGGCTACGATCTCTACGGCTATTGAGCCGAACTCCATCCCTGTCCTTTGCGAAGACCTCGACTCCAGGGTGCCGGACTCCTCTTCGGACTCCTCTCCGGACTTCGAATCCGATTGGGCACCGGTCATGGAGTTCACTGCCGCGGACATCTTTCAGCACTCGCCCTTTGGCGACATCCTGAATTCACTAAAGTCTCTCTCTTTATCCGGAGAGCCCTGGCCGGACTACGGACAGGAAGGTTGGGATGCGGATGATGAAGAAATTCAACGCCCACCCACCACCCACTTTATAGCCACTGTCGATGATCAAACCGACATGCTCGACTTCGACTCCGAAGACATCGACAGTATGGACGACGATGCCGGAGACGAGCAAGACCCAGCGCCTACAGGGCACTGGAAGGCCACCTCGTCATATGACATATACATGGTGGACATCCCAAAAGATGGGAACGGTGATGGAACAACGGAGGATGACCCCTCCAAGAAGCAACCAAAGCGCCGACGTCAGCGGCGCCGCTCTAAATCCCGCCACAATAAAAACGGTGATTCCGGCACGGGAGATAATAACACCCCGGACAGTGCCAAAGACAACCCCCTCCAGCAGGACTCAGCGCAGGAGGAGGCAGAAGCAAGTCCGCACGACAGTGCGGCAGAAAGGGAGGTCGAGGACGATAATTATGCGCCTCCCTCCGAAGATGAGGCAAGCCTCGACGACGACGAATTTGTCGTGCCTGAGGATCCCGCCGAACAGGAGCGTTTCAAACGCAGACTTATAGGCACGGCAAGCAGCCTCAAGAAAAAGTAGCAACAGCTTAGAGCTGACCAAGACCTGCTAGCTGACAGATGGACTGAAGTCCTTGTAGCCGAAGAGTATGAACTTGAACGCCCCTCCAAAAGCTACCCCAAACGCAGGCCGTTGCCTCGATCAGAGGAGGAAGCACCCAAGTCACCAGCGCACGACATGGCAGACCGGCCACCCCGTGGCCGCGACAGAGAAGCCTCTCGGCCCTCCGCTCAAGCCACACCCCGATGCCGCTCAAAAAGTACCAAGGCATGGGAAAACGAGCCGGACTTGCGAGATATATTGGAAGATAAGGCAAAACATACAAGATCGATCTACGGATCGCGTAGGCGCCCAACGACGCGGGATGATTACCGTCCCGCCGGATACAGCAAACCCGGCTGGGCCGAACACAGTAGACAAATCTCATATGAGCTACGACGTGATATAGCCCAATACAGAGGCGCCGCACACCCACTAAGCTTCATAGATGAATTAATGGATCATCAAATCCCCGAGGGCTTCAAACCCGTAAACATCGAATCATACGATGGTACCACAGATCCTGCGGTCTGGATCAAGGACTATCTCCTCCATATCCACATGGCCCGCGGTGATGATCTACATGCCATCAAATACCTCCCACTCAAGCTTAAAGGACCAGCTCGGCATTGGCTCAACAGCTTGCTAGCAGAATCATTGGTTGTTGGGAGGACCTGGAAGCCGCATTCCTTGATAACTTCCAGGGCACATATGTGCGGCCACCAGACACCGATGACCTTAGCGACATAATTCAGCAGCCAGAAGAATCGGCCAGACAATTCTGGACATGGTTCCTAACAAAGAAAAATCAAATCGTTGACTGTCCGGATGTAGAGGCCCTTGTAGCCTTCAAACATAACATCCGCGACGAGTGGCTTGCCCGGCACCTAGGACAGGAAAGCCAAAATCCATGGCAGCCCTCACAACACTCATGACCGGCTTTTGTGCGGGAGAGGACAGCTGGCTAGCTCGAAGCAACAACTTGGCCAAACACCCTGATAGTTCGGATACCAAGGACAGCAATGGCAGGTCGCGTCGCAACAAGAACAAGCGCCGCATTAACAATGATAATGCTGAAGATACGGCCGTCAATGCCGGATTCATAGGCTCTAAACCCGGTCAGCGGAAGAAGCCATTCAAAAGAAATACCCTGGGCCCGTCCAACTTGGACTGAATACTCGATCGCTTGTGCCAGATACATGGCACCCCCAAAAAACCAGCCAATCACACCAACAGGGATTGTTGGTTGTTCAAGCAAGCAGGCAAGTTAAGTGCCGGACTCAATAACAAGGGGCTGCATAGCGATGACTAGGAAGAGCTCCGGCCGCCGAACAATAGAGGACAGAAGGGTTTTCCCACATAAGTGCGGATGGTGAACATGATATACGCAACCCATATACCCAAAAGGGAGCGGAAGCATGCACTAAGGGACGTATACGCGATGGAGCCAGTCGCCCCGAAGTTCAACCCATGGTCTTCCTGCCCGATCACCTTCAATCGAAGGGACCACCCCACTAGCATTCGTCACATCGGTTTCGCCGCATTGGTTCTTGACCCAATTATTGACGGATTTCACCTCACCAGAGTCCTGATGGACGGCGGTAGCAGCCTGAACCTACTTTATCAGGATACAGTGCGCAAAATGGGCATAGACCCTCAAGAATTAAACCTACAAAGACGACCTTTAAAGGCATCATACCGGGTGTAGAGGCCAATTGTACGGGCTCAGTTACACTCGAAGTGGTCTTCGGATCCCCGGATAACTTCCGAAGCGAAGAGTTAATCTTCGACATAGTCCCGTTCCGCAGTGGCTATCATGCACTGCTCGGACGAACTGCATTTGCAAAGTTCAATGCGGTGCCGCACTACGCATACCTCAAGCTCAAGATGCCAGGCCCTCGAGGAGTAATCACGGTCAATGGAAACACCAAACGCTCTCTCCGAATGGAGGAGCACACGGCGACCCTCGCAGCGGAGGTACAAAGCAGCCTCTCACAGCAATTCTCGAGTCCGGCCACTAAGCGTCCGGACACTGTCAAGCGCGCCCGGAGTAACCTACAACAAGACCGCCTGGCACGATTCAAGCACGCGTAGCAATCCGGCCCCAACCCCAGCCCTCGCGAAATTGCGAAGCCAGTACTACACGTACATAACTACGCTCTGGAGATACCATGGGCATAAAGGGAGGGGCACGACCACGACACGCTCGGAATACGGCTCAACCGCACCAGGGGCTCCCGATTGTGTCATTCTTTTTCTTTTTTCCTTTTTCTTCCTTTTTCTTACTTTTGGGACTCCGTTTTCCAGAAGTCCTGTCCGGCACTAGAATCGCCGAACTCACGATGCAACAGCCAGGGAAGCAGAAAGCCACGTCGAGTGTTCAGGTGGTCTCTATTACGAGCATTATACCTGTTTTACATACCATCCCGCAGCTTACCCCTGGAGGGGGACATGTTAGATAGTCCCATCCCTTGCTTATCGCACTATTTGTATCGTTCTGCTTTCATTGCAGTACCTTTTTTGAATAAACAATACATAGATTTTGCCTATTATTGCACTCTTTTCTTTATCTATACATATGCTCATTTCATGACATTACGCACCCGTACACTTTGGTACGGCCAATACACCAGGGGCTTAAGTACCCCAAAATTATGGTGTGATAAGTCCGAACACTTTCACAAGTGCGGCACCCCGAACTTATAGCATTATATGAATCGGCTCCGAATCATTTCTTGGGTCAATAGTTGGGTTTGCCCGGCTCCCGTGTTTTGGTACCTTACGTTCCGTTATATCGGCTAAGGTAGCACCAGGAGAACCACTGCGATTGTGCCCCAGTTGAGCTGGGTCGAGCACCTCAGTGGAGAAAGCTAAAACTGACCGTCATGATAGGGCGAGAGCCGATCGCTCTTCGAGAGGGTTTTTTGGGTCCCTAAAGACTTATGCCGCTTAGAGCGAGGAACCAGAATTGTCCGGCCAAGGCGTGGATAGCGCCCCGAACTCGGTCTTCCGAACACTAGGGGCTTCGCCGAAATATAAAATTGTAGAATTCTATGGCTAAGTGAGAGTGTTCAAGCATCATAAGTCCGGTTTCCTTGTTTGTTGCGTTGAGCGCCTCCCTAGATGGACCCAAGAATGGGAACAAGAGTGCTCAAGTTTATCCCGAACACCCCAGCACTCGTGGCATGGGGGCTGAAGCCAACGTCTTGCCATCTCTCAAATTTGATAAACGGCCGCACAAAATGTAATATTTTAAATTAACAAGCGTTGCTTAGCGCATATGAACAAGTTTTCAGCATACAGGATAACAAATTTGAGTCTATTCAAAAATTACCTCTTTGGAGCACTCATCCGCTATTCGGCGGGCACCCTTCAGGGGGCCCTCATAGTACATTTCGGTCTTGCGATGCTCCTTGCCCTTCGGTGGCCCGTCCGTCACAAGCTTCTCCGCATCCAGCTTGCCCAGTGCACTTTAGCACGGGCAAGGGCCCGACGGACACCTTCAATGCAGATGGAGCGCTTGATGACTTCAATCCGTGGACAGGCGTCCACCAGCCGCCGCACTAGCCCAAAGTAGCTCCCAGGAATAGCTTCCAATGGCCACAGCCGAACTATGAGGCCCTTCATGGCCTGTTCGGCGACCTTGTGGAGCTCGACCAGCTGCTTCAGCTGGTCGCTTAGGGGCACCGGATGTCCGGCCTTAGCATACTGAGACCAGAACACCTTCTCCGTCGAGCTCCCCTCCTTGGTGCGGTAGAACGCGGCAGCATCCAATACACTACGAGGCAGATCTGCTAACGCTCCTGGAGAGCTCCGAATCCGGGTAAGTAATAAGTAATTCACTTTCACATGCTTGCTCTGCATAAAGAATGCCTTACCCGCCGCGATGTTCTTTATTGCCTCAATCTCCTGGAGGGCTTTTTTGGCCTCGGCCTTAGCAGCTTTGGCACTCTCAAGAGCCGAAGCAAGCTCGGACTCTCGGGTCTTCGAGCACGCTCCAAACTCTCGTGTTTTTCAACGAGAGCCTGGAGCTCTTGCCGCACCTCTGCCAGCTGCGCCTCCCCCTTCTCTCATTCGGTGCGTTCCGCAGCCGCTTTGTTTTGGCCACGGACACCGCCTCCTTCAGGGTCGCCACCTCGTTCGTGGCCCCTGCAGTACCCATGCTATTCCTGTTATTTTTTGCAACCGAAACCTTTCTATAAGGTATTTCTTTCATAAGGTATTACTTACCTTTCTTGTCCTCGAGCTGCTTCTTGGCAAGGCCGAGCTCGTTATCGGACCGCTCGAGGCTTTGCTTCAATGCATCGACCTCAGCAGTCAGTGCGGCAGAGGTCAGCAGCGTAGCATGCATTCCCATATTGACATACTTATGTTAGACTCCTACATATATCTTTTTAGATCCTTAGTCCGGCTTTTCTTTCCGAACACCGAACTAAGCATCAGGGGCTACTGTCTATGCGGTAATATTTTTACATATTCTAAACTTACCTCAAAGCCTGTTAGAAGGCTAGTACAGGCTTCGGTCAGCCCGCTCTTGGCGGACTGAACTGTACGGATCACCGCACTCATAACAGTGCGGTGCTCCTCCTCGATGGAAGCGCTGTTAAGCGCCTCCAGTAAGCTATCCGGTGCCTCCGGTTGGACGGAGGACACAGGCGTCTTACCCTTCTTGCGAAAGGACCGCTTGCCGGACTCCGGAACCGCTGAAGGTTCCTCCATGGAGTCCGGACGAGGGTCGGGCTTAGAGCCCCTGGGGGTCTCGCCCCCCACGCGCCTGGAGTCCGGGAGGTTGCCTTGCGGCGCCTCCTGCGCCACCTCCTCTTGACAAGCCCCCCTTGGGGCCCCACCGCGGCGTCGTCCGCAGCATGAGGCGAGGAGGCGGCTGGAAGTGAAGTACTCTCCATTTCCGACGAACTCAAGGACCCGCTCGATGAAGCGGCGAACTCGCCCTTGGGCGGGCTGCATGATTGTTCGGCATTAGAGAACACTATGCAATGATAAAAAAAGCCATGGGTATCCGGTTACTTACGATCTTGCCAGGGGCTTGGCCCTTGTTGGCCAATCCTCCTCGTCGTTGTCAACGTTGGTGGAGAAGTCCGGAGGAAGGGTCTTCCCTTCTTGGACCCTCCGGCCTCCCCAGTTGGGGCGGCCTTCCTTTTCCTCTCCTCCCCCGCTGGGGGAGAGGCTTCTTTTTCTTCCTCCTCGTCCTCATGAGAAGATTCTTCTTCAGAATCTGACAACACCTGGCGTCGGGAGCTCCTTCGAGTTCCCGTTGCCTCCTTCTTGGCCTTCTTCTCCGGCACCACATGAGGTACCGGAGCCAGCAGCCCCGTCAATCGGGCATCCGCTGGGTCTTCTGGCAAAGGAGCCGGACAGCTAACCTGTCCGGACGTCTTCAGCCAGTCCTGTTAAAGGATAGGGAGTTTTAGATCCCACATAGAGTCAAACTATGAAAAAAGAGTCCCATGAAGGGTAAAACAACTCACCTCGCTGGCTTGATGCTGCGAGCTGAATCCGCGATATTCGGTAGTGGATGTGGGAGCCTCGGCGCCCTTGAGCAGCACCTTCCAGGCATCTTCGTACGTAGTGTCGAAGAGCCTTGTCAGAGTGGGGTGCTGTGCTAGATCGAACTCCCACAATTTGAAGGCCCGTTGTTGGCATTGGAGAATCTGGCGGATGAGCATCACTCGGATTACGTTGACAAGCCTGAGATTCTTGTCCACCAGGTTTCGGACGCATGTTTCGAGTCCGGATAGCTCGTCTGAATTCCCCCACGCCAGGCCCGTCTCTTTCCATGACGAGAGCCGTGTGGGGAAGCCAGATCTGAATTCGGGGGCCGCCACCCATTTGGGGTCGCATGGCTCGGTGACGTAGAACCACCCCGATTGCCACCCCTTTACTGTCTCCACAAAGGAGCCCTCGAGCCATAGGACTTTGGCCATCTTGCCAACCATGGCGCCTCCGCACTCCGCTTGACGGCCGCCCACTACCTTCGGCCTAACATTGAAGATCTTCAGGCATAAGCCGAAGTGGGGCTGGATGCAGAGGAAGGCCTCGCACACGACGATGAACGCCGAGATGTTGAGGACAAAATTCGAGGCCAGGTCGTGGAAATCCAGGCCGTAGTAGAACATGAGCCCCCGGACAAATGGGTGAAGTGGAAAACCTAGTCCGCGGAGGAAGTGGGGGAGAAACACCACCCTCTCATGGTGCCTGGGGGTTGGAATGAGCTGCCCCGCGTCGGGCAGCCTGTGCGCGATGTCACCGGACAAATATCCGGCCTCCCGCAGTCTTGTGATGTGCCCCTCCATGATGGAGGAGGCCATCCACCTGCCTCCCGCTCCTGACATGGTTGGGGAAGGTTGAGGTGGGATGTGCGGACTTGGGCGCTGGAGCTCGAGTGCGCGGAAATGGATGAGCAAAGGAGGAAGAAGGCGTAGGTGAAAAGGTGGATCCGTATCCCCTTATATGGATGGACGAAGTTATGCGTCCCCCACCAGCCTGGTAAAACTCGCTTATCTCCCAAGCGCCGTAATCAATGGCGCGGATGGGTTACCCACGTCCGTATTGATGAGAATCCCGGAAGAAGGGGGCACGATCTATGCTTTGATAAGACGTGCCAAGGAAACCGCCTCGCTAAACGCGCTGAGGTGGAACAGTAAAAATAATTCATATAAAGACCTAGCCGCGGTGTGGTGTCACGCCGTGGAATACGCCAGCAGATCTGTGCAAAAATTATTCTCTATACGGTGGTATGTGGAACTTGTTTTGTAGAGCCGGACACTATCCTGGTGTTCAAAACCTTCTATGAAGTATTCGGAGGAGGAACCCGCCTTGCAATGCCAAAGACAATATGCGCGCCGGCTCCGTCGTCATTGAAGCCTAGTTCAGGGGCTACTGAGGGAGTCCTGGACTAGGGAGTGTCCGGATAGCCGAACTATCATCACGGCCGGACTCCAAGACTATGAAGATACAAGATTGAAGACTTCGTCCCGTGTCCGGATGGGACTTTCCTTGGCGTGGAAGGCAAGCTTGGCGATACAGATATGTAGATCTCCTACCATTGTAACCGACTCTGTGTAACCCTAACCTATCCGGTGTCTATATAAACCGGAGGGTTTTAGTCCGTAGGACGAACAACAATCATACCATATGCTAGGTTCTAGGGTTTAGCCTCCTTGATCTCGTGGTAGATCTACTCTTGTATTACCCATATCATCAATATTAATCAAGCAGGAGTAGGGTATTACCTCCATCGAGAGGGCCCGAACCTGGGTAAAAACATCGTGTCCCTTGTCTCCTGTTAGCATCCGCCTAGACGCACAGTTCGGGACCCCCTACCCGAGATCCGCCGGTATTGACACCGACAGGCATGTTCCCCAAATGGGCCAAATTCGGCCCATGGCAAGAGTCCGCCCGTTACTGGCATGTTCCCCAAATGGGCCAAATTCGGCCCATGGAAAGAGTCGGCCCGTTACTGGCCTGTTACCCTAATGGGCCAAATTCGGCCCATGGCAAGAGTCGGCCCGTTTCAGGCCAGCCCGTCCTATATTCTGGCCCATTAACGACCCGTTATGCCTGTGAAAGAATTAAGCTTTTGCAGTCCTACGGCCTGTTAACGGCCCGTTACCAAGCTGGGCCGATACCAATTACGCCCGATTACGGCCCATGTAGACCCATTTATCCGACGGCCTGAGGCCCACCGATTACAGGCCCATTTATCGATGGCCCGAGGCCCACCGATTACAGGCCCATTTATCGACGGCCCGTAGGAGACCCATGTATCGTACTGCCCGTATATGGCCCATGGGTAGTTGCGGCCACTAGCAAACCAGGGAAAAAGAAGACTAGGAAACAAATAAGGCCGAAACTAACGGTAGGCCATTAAGGCGATTGCACAGATTACATCCACTCGGCATCAAAGATCGCCACCAGTGCAAATATAGGGAACACCCTACACTATATAAAAATGGCTTGCTATTTTCTTCAGCCGGTGGCTGCACGTTAAGAATAAATTTTGTATCGCACCAAAACAAATTACAACTATATAACAAAAGGAAGGTTGGCATAAAACTTAACAGTCTAGCAGATAAATGCACCACCAGAAGTTCAGAAGCTCGGTTCATTTGACCTGACTGTTACATTTTCATGTTGTATTGTCCGATGGAGCACCATAACCCTCGCCTTCATTTCCCCTAGGCTCCTGAACAACATAGCAAATGTCTGATAGTCTGGTTTCAAAACCATGCATATCTTGACGACATTGAGCAATGTTTCTCCTTGTTTCACAAAGGGCCTCTGTTAGGGAATGGACTTGTGTCTGGAGAGCAGATACAACATTGCTTTGAGCTTGCATATCTTGATCATGAGGCAGTTTGGACGATATTGCCTTAACAACCAACCCAGTATTACACAGGAATGTGCTTTTGGCACTGTTAGTGGACAGGTACTAACACACTGTAGCAAGAGCTGACATTGCGGTTATAGTTGCCTCGCCACCTTCAGAAGGTGGCGGTTCCACCATTTTTTCCATAGCTCGCTGAAAAGTTGAGGTTTTACATTAGTAGTACCAGAACAGAAGATATTAAGGAGGTAGCAAAACCAAACAAAATAGCTTTGGTCTATATACAGAACTTATTCTGGTGAACCAATGTAAAATATTAGTTGTATTTTATTGCAAAGTACATAATAAAACAGGTTCCATACATATGACCATGTACCATCGCTAATGTATTGTCTATTTCTTCACATTGTATTGAGGGCTAAGGATAAAGAGACGAAGTTTATAATACGGTAAGCATAGTGTGACATCATTCATATCACAAAACAACTGAGAACAGACAAACATGCAATTGTAACGTTGTGTGGGCAAGTCCAGCACGGAACTAGATTACGGGTCAAGATCAATGGAACATCACTCCTCCCTTTTAAACCTTGTAAGGTGCAATGATACGCTAAGACAATTGTGTATAAAATTGAAAAGAGTAATAGACATTGGCTGCAAACCATGCAGTTCAAGGCACAAGTCAGAGTAAGTAGTAGTTAAAAGGCATGAGGATTAAGGACTTACAACAACCGCTTTGACTGGTGTAGTCATGCCCTTCTTCTTGCTGGTGTGACAGTCCTTGAAGATGTCCACAGCATTTGGTTCAGGTACTTTTTGGTCCTTGCGGGTTTTCCTCTGCATTTCGAACAAGTCAATATAGATATGATAATATGGTACAGCGAAAAGAGTGAAACATCAGCTAATTACAAGAGCCTCGCAGTGTGCAATATAGCTACGAGATCCTGTTGTCTGTTGGAATTTCACTTTCGTACGGTTGGCCTTGTTCTTTGAACAGTTCACCTACAAGAAGATAGATTTGTGTGGCACATGCGTCAATAGGACTTCAACATGTGATCTGATCACATATATATA
>LR880971.1:757721694-757732174 GCA_904067115.1 Aegilops sharonensis | reverse complement strand
GTTATTGCTTACCGGGTGTGGATGCTGCACAAAATGTCAGATAATACATGCATAATAATGATGAAAGCATGAAATTGACCAATTGTGCGCAACACATAAGCTTTACTGATGCACGGGGTCTGCGCCCGGCTTTGTACAAAGGATTACATGCAACAGCGGCAAGACTTGTACAAAAGGTTGGTTGCCGGAACGGGTCCCGGCAACCGCGCCCTATGGGTAAAACTTACGAAGATGCTCTATATTCCAGGAGTTGCTCACCGGAACGCCATCTTCGGTCTCAAGGCGGACAGCGCCGGGCCTAGTGACTCGTTTCACCCGATAGGGGCCTTCCCACTTCGGCGTCAACTTGTTGGAATTCTTGGGGGATTGAACGCGCCGAAGAACAAGGTCGCCTTCCTCGAAGCTTCTGGCATGCGGCTATGGTAGCGGCGCAAAGTTTGCTGGTAACGAGCAGCTCGTACAGCGGCCTGAAGACGATCTTCCTCGAGGAGCAGCGTGTCATCTTGTCGCAGCTGCTCTTGCTCAAGCTCATCATAAGCGAGTACTCGAGGTGACCCGTATACGAGTTCCGTGGGGAGAACTCCTTCTGCTCCATAGACTAGAGCAAAAGGTGTCTGGCCAGTGGCTCGATTTGGTGTCGTCCTGATCGACCAAAGAACCACCGGCAGCTCCTCAATCCAGTTTTTTCCGCACTTGTGTAGCCTGTCAAAAGTTCTGGTCTTGAGTCCTCGCAGCACTTCAGCATTTGCCCTCTCTGCTTGACCGTTGCTTCTCGGGTGAGCAACAGAAGCAAAGCAGACTTTGGCGCCAAGATCTTGGACGTATTGCATGAAGGTGTGACTCGTGAATTGTGTGCCATTGTCGGTGATGATCCGGTTAGGTATCCCAAAACGGCAAACAATTGACCTGAAGAACTTGACTGCTGACTGTGCTGTCACCTTCCTCACTGCTTCCACTTCCGGCCACTTTGTGAACTTGTCGATTGCGACGTATAAGTACTCAAAGCCCCCGACAGCTCGGGGGAAGGGGCCGAGGATGTCGAGCCCCCAGACCGAAAACGGCCAGGATAAAGGGATCGTCTGGAGAGCTTGAGCTGGCTGGTGTATCTGTTTTGAATGGAACTGGCACGCTTCACACTTGGTTACTTGTGCAGTTGCATCCTGGAGGACTTCTGGCCAGAAGAAACCTTGCCGGAAAGCTTTGCCGGCAAGTGCTCTTGCGCCAATGTGGTGACCAAATATGCCTCCATGTATCTCTTCCAACAGCTTCTGTCCATCTTCCCGACAAATACACTTCAATTTCACTCCGTTGAGTCTTCTTCTATATAGGATGTTGTCAACAAACTGATACATACTTGACTGCCGGGCTACTTTTTCGGCTTCTTCTTGCTCTTCGGGAAGTTCTCCTGTCTGAAGGAAATGGACGATTTGCTGCGCCCATGTTGGAGCTTGCGGCTCGACAACAAGGACTAAAGGCACATCTACCACTGCGGGAACATTAGCTTCCACGGCAAGAACCTGCGGTTCCGCCGGAGCTTGATGATCCCCGGCAAGCTTGCCGGAGCAAAGCTTGTCGGGAGCGTCTGCTTCAACAAAACAAACCACAGGGTTTGTCGGAGCAGACTGCTCCTCAGTGATATTTGCGTTGATTTTAGGGACCTTCTTGGCGGCGGCTCCAGGGAGCTCTGCCGGAAAGTAGTCGCCGGAAACCAATTTTCTCTTCTTGTTTTGCCCTGTCGATGGCGTTACAGTTGGTTGAGTCAGCTTGAGCACAAAAATTCCTGGTTCCACAGGTAACTTAAGTGCGGCACATTTTGAGAGGCCATCAGCTATATCATTCTGAGATCTTGGAACGTGTTCCATTTGCAGGCCTTCAAAGTGCTCTTCTAGCTTTCTCACTTCATCAACGTATGCTTCCATCAACGGACTCTGGTAACCTTTGTTCACTTGGCGGACGACAAGCTGCGAGTCACCCCTGACGATAAGCTTCTTGATCCCAAGGTCCACTGCAATTCTAAGACCGGCAAGAAAACCTTCATACTCTGCAGTATTGTTTGTCACTTGCTCCTTGGGAAAATGCATTTGGACTATGTACTTGAGGTGCTCTCCGGTGGGTGCGATAAGCAGCACGCCGGCACCGGCGCCTTGCAGCGAGAAGGCACCATCAAAGTACATCAGCCACTCTTTACTTGCTTCTTTGGCGGGGATGCTCGTCTCTGGTATTTCTTCATCTTGCGTTGGCGTCCATTCTGCTATAAACTCTGCCAATGCTCTTCGTTGGATAGTTGAAGTGCTTTCAAACTTGAGGCCAAAGCTTGACAGTTCCAGTGCCCACTCGACAATCCTGCCTGTTGCTTCTGGATTTTGCAATATCCTCTTCAGCGGAAAGCGAGTGACAACTGTTATCTCATGTGCTTGGAAGTAATGGCGCAGCTTTCTCGAGGCCATGAGGAGGCCGAAAAGAAACTTCTGCACACCGGAATACCTTGACCTAGCCCCCTGTAAAAGGGAACTGACAAAGTAGACTGGGCGCTGCACCATCCTTTTTTGTATCTTGTCGCAATCCTGCGCAGATCCGTCCTTATCGGGACCAGAGCTTGACGGCGAAGCCCCCTGCTTGTCGTTGGATGCGTCTGCCTCGGTTGCCGGCTCATCATCTGCCTCCCTCTCCGCTACTAACGCAGCACTAACCACTTGATTGGTTGCTGCTATGTACAGCAGCAACTTCTCTTGTGGCTTAGGTGCGTCAAGTATTGGAGCAGAGGACAGGTACCTCTTCAAGTCTTGCAGCGCAGCTTCCGCCTCGGGAGTCCATTTCATTAGACCTGCCTTTTTCAAAATTTTGAAAAATGGCAGGGCGCGCTCAGCTGACTTAGAGATAAACCTGCTAAGAGCAGCCACGCAATCGGCAAGCCTTCTGACATCCTTGACGCGCTTTGGTGCTTCAATCTGCTCAATGGCCTTGATCTTGTCGGGATTGGCTTCAATTCCCCTCTAAGACACAAAGAACCCGAGAAGCTTGCCGGAGGGAACTCCAAACACGCACTTCTCGGGGTTGAGCTTGAGATTGATCTTGTGCAGATTTGCAAAAGTCTCATCTAAGTCTTGAATCAGAGTTGCTTTGTACTTGCTCTTGACCACTATGTCATCCATGTAAGCCTCTACATTTCTGTGTATTTGAGGTTCAAAGGCTTCATGGACTACTCTAGCAAACGTTGAACCAGCATTCTTCAAACGGAAATGCATCCGTATGAAACAGTATGTGCCACATGGTGTAATGAATGCGGTTTTCTCTTCATCTTCCTCTGCCATGAAGATCTGATGATATCCTGAATATGCGTCAAGAAATGAAAGCAAATCACATCCGGCTGTGGAGTCCACAATCTGGTCTATACGCGGCAAGGGAAATGGGTCTTTGGGACAAGCTTTATTAACATCTGTAAAGTCGATACAGAGTCTCCATTTCCCGTTTGCCTTTCGTACAACTACCGGATTGGCCAACCACGTGGGATGGAGCACTCCTCTAACAAGGCCTGCTGCTTCCAACTTCCTGATCTCTTCTGCTATGAATTCTTGGCGCTCCACTGCCTGTTTCCTAACTCTTTGCTTGACGGGCCGCGCGTGAGGACAGACAGCTAGGTGGTGCTCAGTTACTTTCCTGGGAACGCCGGGGATGTCAGATGGTTGCCATGCAAACACATCGACATTCGCCCGCAGGAAAGCAACGAGCTCGCCTTCCTATTTAGGGTCAAGCGTGGCACTGATGGTGAAAGTACCACCAGTGCCGTCCTCCTTGGCGAGCACCTTCTTGGTCTTCGGTGGAGCTGCCATCTTCTTCTTGCATTTGCCGGTGGAGCTCGATGGTGCGTCCTCGACGGTAGCGCAGCACTCCGAAGAGGTGCGCTTGCCGGAGTGGGCATCAGAGTTCTTGCCGGACAAAGTGGTCTTCTTCTTCCCCCCGGGAGCTTCAGCGGCAAGTGGTTTGCTATCTGTGGCGGCTGCTGCATCCCGGTAAATCTTATCGGCACAGATAAGTGCATCCTTCTTGTCGCCATGAACAGAAATGACGCTTATCGGGCCGGGCATCTTGAGCAGGTTGTAGGCGTAATGAGAGGCTGCCATGAACTTGGCGAGTGCTAGACGGCCAAGTATTCCATTGTAGGGCAATGGGAAATCGGCAACGTCAAATGTGACCCTCTCAGTCCTAAAATTCAGTTCACTACCAAATGTCACCAGCAGTGTGATCTTCCCTTTCGGCTTGCTCCTTCCTGGGTTGATTCCTTGGAAAGTACCAGTTTCTTCGAGCTCGCTATCGGGGATCTGAAGCTTCTGGAGCACAGTGGAAGAGATCAGATTCAGGCCGGCCCCGCCGTCAACCAACATCTTTGTGACCTTGAGGTTGCGGATAGTTGGTGATACCAACATCGGCAAGCACCCTACCGCAGTGATGCGATCAGGGTGGTCCTCAATGTCAAAGATGATGGGCGTGCTGGACCACTTCAGAGGTTTGCGCGACTCTATGGATGGTTCTGCTGCATTAACCTCACGCATCCATTGCTTGAGTTGGCGGTGCGAGGTATGCAGAGAAGCACCACCGTCAACGCAAAGGACCTCCGTTGCCTTCTGAAAGTCTTGCTCGTCAGCTTCATCGTCTTCTATGTCTTCGTCATCTTCATCTTCGTCTTCTTCCTTGTCGCGGCCGCGGGGAGGTCTGTCTCCTTGCCGCTGCTTGGCCTTGCCGCGGCGTCCTCCCCGACTGGGTCTCTTCTTACTAGCCGCACCAGCACCTTCCTGGGCCTTCTCCTTGTCTCGCTGCTCGTATTCAGCCCTCTGTAGCTCAACAAGCTGCTCGACTTTCTTGCAGCTCTGGAGATCGTGGCCCTTGGTGCGGTGGATCTTACAGTACTGTTTGTTGGAGCTGTCAGGCTTATCGGCGGCCGCCACAGCTTGGCGGTCGGTGTCAGCGGCAACCTCCTTGCCGGAGCCACCAGCCTTGGCTTTGTTGGCGGCACCATCCTTGCCGGACTGCTCGACAACCAGTACTTCTTGGTTTTTCATCTTTCTGTTGTTCCGCCGTCGGCTCTTCCTTGCCGGGGCGGTCTCCTCACTGTCAGACTCTGCTCCCACATTCTCTCCTGGGAGTCTTCTTCCTTCTTCAGCGCGTGCACACTTGTCGGCCAGGGCGTAGAGCTCGCTGACGTCTTTTACTTTGCACATCGCCATCTCCTCCCTCATCCTGCGGTTTCGCACATTCTGATGAAATGCACTGATCACCGCGGCAGGGTGGACATCGGGGATGTTGTAATGCACACGGCTGAATCTCTGGATGAATTTGCGCAGGGACTCTCCTTCCTTCTGGGCGAGCAGGTGAAGGTCACTCTCTTGGCCATGAGGCTTGTGGCCACCTGTGAAGGCGCCGACAAACTGGTGGCACAAATCCGCCCAAGAAGAAATAGAGCTGTCCGGCAAGTGCATGAGCCAAGACCTGACGTTTGGCTTGAGCACCAGAGGGAAGTAGTTGGCGAGGATCTTGTCGTCTCGTCCCCCCGCAGCCTGCACCGCGATGGTGTAGATGCTGAGGAACTCCGATGGGTGCGTCCTGCCATCATACTTTTCTGGCACATCTGGCTTGAAGTTTTTCTTATCGGGCCACTGGACTTGCCGCAGCTCATGGGTGAACGCAGGGCAACCTACCGCGTACGGCAAGTCACCTGGTTCCCCTGGCGCACGCATGTCAACAGCGGGCCCTGCGCATTGGTCAGATTGACGCCGCGCTTCTCTTCGGCGCTCGATGCGGGTTCAAGCGTCTTCTTCTTGCCGTTCTCGAAGAACTTGGCGCTGGTCGCGACGAGCTCGCGGATCCGACGACGCTGTGGAGTCGCTGTCGAGGTGGATCCGGCGAGTCGGCGATCTTGGCCTTCGGGATGGGGAGTGTACGGTGGCTGCACCCCCGCAAGTCTCGTCGCCATCGGCTCATGCCTTGTCAGCTTGCCGCGGCTGCGAGGCGCTTGGTTGCCGCGGGTCGTCGCCGTTGGCAAAGCCGATGAGGCTCTGGATGGTGGCCCTCCATTCGTCGATCTTGTCGGCCGTTGGAGGGTAGTCTAGAAGTAGCTGAGCTCTTGCCAAGGCTTCTGCTGGAGTGGTGGGTGGCAACGGCGTACGGAGGGAAGAATGGGACGTGCTCGGACTCCTAACCAAGTTAGGAGGAGCAGCGTCCCGCCCCAGCGACCGTACTCCACTGGTACCGGCATGCTTGCGTGCATGCGGGTCTCGAGGGCCTCGGGATCCTCCAGCTTGGCCTTGATCTATCGAACGTATGGTGCTGCGAGCACCATGACGCTGTCTTTCCCGCGCCTCTTGAGAAGGACGCGGTGCGGATTCGGACGCCGAAGCTTGCGCCGCCTTGTCCTTGGACCTGGCGGCGTCGTGAACTCTCTCGTCGGTGCCGTTTCCTCCGCCAGTGTCTTCCCCACCACTCGTCTGCTCTGGTGGTGGTGGGTTGGACGCGGACGGCCCTGCTGCCGCCGAAGTCTTCTTCTTCGGTGGCATGCTGAGATGATGTCGAAGATTGTTGCTCGTGTGAACGCTGGATCAGGTCCACACAACCTCGACGCCCCCTACCTGGCGCTCCAAAGATGTCGAGGAAGCTGGTCGTGTCCCACGAACACCTATGGGACCTTGGTCCCTTGTGGTTTGGAGGGGGGGCGGAGGATGCACGAAGAGCGGATCGAAGCGATGCACACGATCAGATTTACCCAGCTTCGGAGCTCTCCGGAGAGATAACACTCCTACTGCTGCTTGGTGGATTATATTGTGTTCTTGCTAGGGAGCAATGGGAGCTACAAAACCCTAGCTTAAACGAGGTCTCCAGTGAGTAGGATGAACTGAACCGGAGCTGGATCGAACCCCCTCTACGTTGCACTTTGGCCTCCTTTTATAGGCACAAGGGGTCACCACAGGTGGCAAGTAGATAAGGGTAGAATAGTAAAAACATAGGTTGGTACACCGCTTTGTACAGTGTACAGTGATCTATACCTAACTCAGACGGCAAGGGACAAGAGTCATAAATGCCCGTCTCAGTCGCCTGAACAGTGCAACAGGGACCGTCAAGTGCGCCTCCGTTCGCCACGATGGTAGCTTGTCAGCGCCGCTTATCGTTGCTCCCCGCTGGCGGCACAGCCTTTCGACACGCGTTCCCGGAATGGCCCCGTGGCGACACGTTGGCGGATGGGCTGGAGCGGAGATGAAGAGAGGTCGCCTGCCGCGGCAAGCACTTTGCCGCGGCTGAATCCTTGTCGTGCTTGGGAGCTTGTCGATCCACAAGCCTTCCCGGCAAGCTCCTCTTGCCGGGGTCTTGTTTTCTTCGTGCCTCGAGTGGCCTTCCCGGCAAGCTCCTCTTGCCGGGGCCTTGATCACTTTGTTCTTGAATGGCTCCAAAGGAGCCGCGGAAGATCTTGACGGTCACCAGATCAGCCCTGCAGCGGGGTGCTGCAACTGCCCGTGCACGAGTTCGGGATACTAGGGTGCCCCTACTCTAGTACACCGACATAACATAACAGACATTGTTCAGTTGCAGTATATCTCCAGTTTCGAGGATCATCGGTGTGTGGTTTTGTTGTGTTGTCGTTGGTATAACATGTTTTCCAGGATCGCAAAACTCAGAGCTGATGATTATTTCAAATCCATCAATGTCAAGGCAGCGTACCAAACCAACGAGCCTTTTATTTTGGCAAATCAAGCAACACATATATTTTTCTTGGAAGACACATTTGCACGTAGCGATGACTGGAGAGTATTGCAAAGGTTTGAGCAAAGGAATTCGTTTAACTAAGTTGCACAACAAGATGATGCTTACACTGCTCCTGATGTACAAGATAACACAGATGTTCCTAATATCTTTGACAACCATCACGCCAATGACGCCGACGAAAAGATTGCCTGTCGTGCTGTGGACATACAAGAGTTGATCAGGAAGAAGCCAACGTTCGAGGACGTTGAGGACGAAGAAGAAGATGACACCGTGGGGAATTACGATTCAGACTGATACACATGGCGAAGATGTTGACGCTGCTGTTGCGGATGATGATTACATTGCTTTTTATGTATTTGCCTGTCAGAAGACGTTTTTTTATCTACTATGTGAAATTGTGTTTGCTATGACAACTGAAACCTGATGAACATGTTGTTTAGTATTTTGCTGTGAGAACATCACTTGTTATGTATGCTGATTTGTTTTTGGTGATTGTATGACATCTAAAACATGATGACATTGTCGTTTAGTTGTACTCATATTTGGCTGTGAAACTTGAATTTGATGACATAGTTTGATGTTGGACTGCAATTTTCTCGACGTCTTCGAATGAGAACAAAGCTGACCCGACAGGGCCTCTGCTATTTATTTATTTATATGAGCAAAAGGGGATACCCCCTGATTTTCGTTAATAGAAATCATTAGATGTTCACAACACTACGCCCAGCCTGCTACACAGGTTTCATTCATTACTAGTTTCAGCAAAGTGCTCATGTCGTAGCCACTGAATACATCACGAGTGCTACATACACTGCAAATAAAGACACAATCATCCTACAGAGCACATCGATTTTGCCCATTATCTTCACAAGCTCTTTCATCTCCTCATTGCTGTCAAGGCCGTTCAGCAGCTGTTGCTTGGCCATGATCAGAGGAGCTGCATCTTTAACCTTCTGCTCTGCATCTTCCTCTTCTGTCGTTCCTTCAATTACTTGTCCAACACCCCAACCTACTGGTATTGGGATTCCTCGGCTAACCAAATAATCAGCGTAGTTGCATTCCCCCACATCAGCAACTTCCCAGAAATACAAATCACACGAATCTTCCCTTTTCTGCACGAATCAAATTGGAAGATCAAAAAATCAGCAACTGAAAGCAGCAGAACAACACTAGAACTTATTATTAACCCATGATTCGGGCATTTGTAGAAGACTCGGCCAGGGTTGCGGATTGTGGTTGAGACGCGATGGATGACTCTGCGTGATTTGCAGCAGTGGCACCACACCAACGGCAGCGGGTTGCGATGAGCAATCGGTGTTGGGGAACGTAGTAATTTCAAAAAATTTCCTACGCACACGCAAGATCATGGTGATGACATAGCAACGAGAGGGGAGAGTATTGTCCACGTACCCTCGTAGACCGTAAGCGGAAGCGTTATGACAACGCGGTTGATGTAGTCGTACGTCTTCACGATCCGACCGATCCAAGTACCGAATGTACGGCACCTCCGAGTTCAGCACACGTTCAGCTCGATGACAATCCCCGGACTTCGATCCAGCAAAGCGTCGGGGATGAGTTCCGTCAGCACGACGGCGTGGTGATGATGATGATGCTCTACCGGCGCAGGGCTTCGCCTAAGCTCCGCGACAATATGACCGATGTGGAATATGGTGGGGGGGGGGGGGCACCGCACACGGCTAAGGAACGATCCGTAGATCAACTTGTGTGTCATGGGGTGCCCCCCTGCCCCCGTATATAAATGAGCAAGGGGGAGGTGCGGCCGGACCCCAAGGGGTGCACCTGGAGGAGTCCTACTCCCACCGGGAGTAGGACTCCCCCCTCTTGCCTTGTTGGAGAAGGAAAGGGGGGAGGGGAAAGAGGAAGGGGGGTGCCGCCCCCCCTCTCCTTGTCCTATTTGGACTAGGGGGGAGGGGGCGCGTGGCCTGCCCTGGCCGGCCCTCCTCTTCTCCCTCATGGCCCACTAAGGCCCAATATCCCCCGGGAGGGTTCCGGTAACCCCCCGGTGTTCCGGTAAAATCCCGATTTCACCCGGAACCATTCCGATATCCAAATATAGGCTTCCAATATATCAATCTTTATGTCTCGACCATTTCGAGACTCCTCGTCATGTCCGTGATCACATCTGGGACTCCGAACAAACTTCGGTACATCAAAACTTAAAAACTCATAATAAACTATCATCGTAACGTTAAGCGTGCGGACCCTACGGGTTCGAGAACTATGTAGACATGACCTAGAACTATTCTCGGTCAATAACCAATAGCGGAACCTGGATGCCCATATTGGTTCCCACATGTTCTACGAAGATCTTTATCGGTCAAACCGCATAACGACATACATTGTTCCCTTTGTCATCGGTATGTTACTTGCCCGAGATTCGATCGTCGGTATCCAATACCTAGTTCAATCTCGTTACCGGCAAGTCTCTTTACTCGTTCCGTAATACATCATCTCGCAACTAACTTATTAGTTGCAATGCTTGCAAGGCTTATGTGATGTGTATTACCGAGAAGGCCTAGAGATACCTCTCCAACAATCGGAGTGACAAAACCTAATCTCGAAATACGCCAACCCAACATGTACCTTTGGAGACACCTGTAGTACTCCTTTATAATCACCCAGTTACGTTGTGACGTTTGGTAGCACCCAAAGTGTTCCTCCGGTAAACGGGAGTTGCATAATCTCATAGTTACAGGAACATGTATAGGTC
>LR880971.1:757694142-757713259 GCA_904067115.1 Aegilops sharonensis | reverse complement strand
GACGCAGGGCTTCGCCTAAGCTCCGCGACGATATGACTTCTCCGGCGCAGGGCTTCGCCTAAGCTCCGCGACGATATGACCGAAGTGGAATATGGTGGAGGGGGGCACCGCACACGGCTAAGGAACTATCCGTAGATCAACTTGTGTGTCATGGGGTGCCCCCCTGCCCCCGTATATAAAGGAGCAAGGGGGAGGTGCGGCCGGCCCCCAAGGGGTGCGCCTGGAGGAGTCCTACTCCCACCAGGAGTAGGACTCCCCCCTCTTGCCTTGTTGGAGAAGGAAAGGGGGGAGGGGAAAGAGGAAGGGGGGGTGCCGCCCCCCCTCTCCTTGTCCTATTCGGACTAGGGGGGGAGGGGGCGCGCGGCCTGCCCTGGCCGGCCCTCCTCTTCTCCCTCATGGCCCACTAAGGCCCAATATCCCCCGGGAGGGTTCCGGTAACCCCCCGGTGTTCCGGTAAAATCCCGATTTCACCCGGAACCATTCCGATATCCAAATATAGGCTTCCAATATATCAATCTTTATGTCTCGACCATTTCGAGACTCCTCGTCATGTCCGTGATCACATCTGGGACTCCGAACAAACTTTGGTACATCAAAACTTAAAAACTCATAATAAACTGTCATCGTAACGTTAAGCGTGCGGACCCTATGGGTTCGAGAACTATGTAGACATGACCTAGAACTATTCTCGATCAATAACCAATAGCGGAACCTGGATGCCCATATTGGTTCCTACATGTTCTACGAAGATCTTTATCGGTCAAACCGCATAACGACATACGTTGTTCCCTTTGTCATCGGTATGTTACTTGCCCGAGATTCGATCGTCAGTATCCAATACCTAGTTCAATCTCGTTACCGGCAAGTCTCTTTACTCGTTCCGTAATACATCATCTCGCAACTAACTCATTAGTTGCAATGCTTGCAAGGCTTATGTGATGTGTATTACCGAGAAGGCCCAGAGATACCTCTTCGACAATCGGAGTGACAAAACCTAATATCGAAATACGCCAACCCAACATGTACCTTTGGAGACACCTGTAGTACTCCTTTATAATCACCCAATTACGTTGTGACATTTGGTAGCACCCAAAGTGTTCCTCGGGTAAACGGGAGTTGCATAATCTCATAGTTATTGGAACATGTATAAGTCATGAAAAAAGCAACAGCAATATACTACACGATCAAGTGCTAGGCTAACGGAATGGGTCATGTCAATCACATCATTCTCCTAATGATGTGATCCCATTAATCAAATAACAACACATGTCTATGGTTAGGAAACATAACCATCTTTGATTAATGAGCTAGTCAAGTAGAGGCATACTAGTGACTATATGTTTGTCTATGTATTCACACATGTATTATGTTTCCGGTTAATACAATTCTAGCATGAATAATAAACATTTATCATGATATGAGGAAATAAATAATAACTTTATTATTGCCTCTAGGGCATATTTCCTTCAATCGGCTGTGGTGCGCGTGCCGACGGGGGTGTGATGAGACCCCCAGGCGATGGTACGGGTGGCGACTTGGCGCATATCTGGTTGTTGCCTGCTGAAGAGCAGGTGGACAAGCAGCCAGCGGACATGGTAGCTGCGGCCAGAGCTTCTGATGCTAGGCAGAGTAAGTAGAGAAGAGGAGAAGCGAACGTTGGATTTGTCAGTTTCATTACTTGCATAGTAGCATTGCACCATATATAGTCATAGTCTAGGTTTGGATTCGAACCAGCTACAGGAGCACGTCTTTCTTTTTTCTAAAACTCGGCAACGTCTCTTTACTGGTACACTAGCTTGTTCTGTACCCCTTCCCAAGTCTTTGATTTTCTTTCCCTTTTTTTGCGAGGAAGGAAGGAGGACAAAATTGAGAGTTCCTCGGACTCGAACCCAAGACCTCTCGGTTGAAAACCAAGGGTGCTAGTCACTTATGTGGTGAATGTTCCCTGTGAGGAGGACGGCAGACGAACGCATTTTCCTCGCAGTTTTCTTCCTATATATAAAAAAGTATGCTACTTGGTGTCCGCTTAGTCAAAAAACGATTGTGCCAACATTGACCGTTCGATTGACATTCAACGTCTCTTGCGTTTCTTCAGTCTCTTCTTCCTCGAGCTTCCAAAGCCAAACCAGCGCCGGCTGGACCGCCTGCTCCCGCCTCCCACGGCTGGCTGTGATCTTCCCCGGCTCCTGTTCATTCCCGTCCGAGGCCTCACCATCGTCCTCCGCCTTGGTTCGCTCGCCGCGGCGCCACCCTCCGGTGTTGTCAACATGGTCAACAACCGAGAGGAATAAGGAGATGAGTGTACATGGTGAGGATGACAGTAGGGACCCAGCAGCGCGCGCAGTAATTTTGTTTTTTCGGGACGGAGAAGGGTATCAACTGGGTTGTGCGGGACCCGTGGCCCGTCTAGCCCAGGCTTTTATTTCATATGTTTAGCACATGACCAGCCCAGTTTGTTTTTTCCTTTCTGAAAAATGGCTACCCAGCTATTTTGTTTTTTGCGGAATAACCAACATAGGCCTACATGCTTTTATACGCCCTGCTGGGCCGGAAATCTTTCAAGACGAGGAGGGATGCATTTTGCCCAAATACTGTTCTTTCGGATTTTGATATTTTAAATTTCATTTTTTGTGTGTGGGTAAATTTTAATTGAATTTTAATTAAGGTATATTTAGATTTAAAATTAATTTGAATCTGGCTAGAAATTTCGGGCTGTATGCTGTTTGGGACAGATTTGGAGGCTGACTTGTGGGTCTACTAGGTCGACGTGTACTTTGGCTTTGTCAACTTAGTCCACAAATGATTCAAATTTAGTCCACAAACGAT
Source organism: Aegilops sharonensis (assembly GCA_904067115.1). NCBI lineage: Eukaryota > Viridiplantae > Streptophyta > Magnoliopsida > Poales > Poaceae > Aegilops > Aegilops sharonensis. Next base: position 757,710,433 of record LR880971.1, on the reverse strand, counting down.
TCTAGCAGCAGTGACCATTGGATGTTAATCCAACGGCCGTGCTACTTCTTCAATATCCGATCTTCTTGCTCCAGCCGCCCAAACCAGCTCTGGTGGGACTGCCTGCTCCCGCCTCCCGTGGCCGGCTGTGCTGCCGCACAGGCTGCACCGCCCCACCCTACTTTATTGCTGGCCAGGCCATTCCTCTACTCACCCACACCTCCTATTATTTTCCGGTGACGGCACCCGGACCAGTAAACCCTCGTACTCCCTGTCGTGGTTCTAAGCATGACAGTAGAATGGGGGGTAGGTATGGAGAGGCAAGATCCTAGCTATGGAGTAGTTGTATACGCAAGGGATTTACGAGTTCAGGCCCTTCTCGGAGGAAGTAATAGCCCTACGTCTCGGAGCCCGGAGGCGGTCGACTGGATTATATGCGTATGTGTTACACGAGTGCGAACCCTTCTACCTGTGGAGGGGGGTGGCTTATATAGAGTGCGCCAGGACCCCAGCCAGCCCATGTAGTAGAGGGTTTAAGGTGCGTTAAAGCTGGACGTTACTGGTAACGCCTTACATAAAGTGTCATTAAGGTCATAAAGACTATTTAACTACAGACTGTTTGGGTACCGAGTGGCTCTTGGACTCCTGGTGGTCAAGTGGGTCTTCATGGTCGAGTGTCTTTGAATCTGTCGAGTGGAAACCTACCAGGTCGACTGGAATGCTGCTTCTCTTGTGAGTGTCCTTGTGGAGGGTACCTTTGGGCAGGTCTATGACCCTACCCCAGGTACATGACTTCATCATTAGCCCCCGAATGGATCGAGGTTTGAGTGAGGAAGGAGTTGATAATCTTTCCGACCTGTTCTTCGTGTTGTGAGTGCGTCTTACTCTGGATCAACGACCTTTTAGTGATGGCATCAACTTCTCTTTCAGTCGCCTTGATCCATTCTTCACGTTTGTCGAGTGAACTCCGTGAACCTGAGGATTTCCGAGTGACGGATCGGAGGAAATCTGTTATCTGACGAGTTGCTCTGCGGTTAGCGGATTTCGCAGGATCCGAATTTTGGGAAGCGCGCGAAGCGGAGAAAACCGCGGCACTCGGATGGGATAAGATGATGACTCCTCAATCTTCGCGCTGCCTTTTTCGCCACGTATCGTGCGCGCGCCTGTTGCGGGATTGTGACGGGATTGCCCGGGCCTACCGGTCAGCCACTCGGAAGCGGCCCCATATAAAGCGTTGGACAGGGCATTTTGAACAGTGCGACCTCAGACTTCTCCTCTCTCCGCCTCCAAACCTTCTCGCCGCGCTCTTCGTCTGTCCAGCGCCGAAGCTCGGTACTTGCCTCGCCGGCGACCATGGTGAAGGAGAAGACCGCAGCCCTGGAACGGGTGAAGAAGGCGGCGGCGAAGACCAAGGGGAGAGCGCCCAGTCGGGGCGGCTCCTCTTCGCGGTCCAAGCTGCCGCAGGGCTGGGTCCAAGGAGACTAGATCCGCTCGACCATCACCGAGAAGGATCTCGCCGATCTGGCCAATGAAGGACTGATCCCCCATGGGTCGGCGAGGCTTCCGGGCACGGAGTGGCAACCGTAGCCTGAAGAGGGTGAGTGTGTCCTCCTGGCCACCCACGTAGATCGGGGGTTTTCTCTGCCGCCAAATCCTTTTTTCCGGAGGTTTTTGAACTTTTTTGGAGCGCAACTCCATCATTTCACTCCAAACTCCATTGTCTATCTTGCTCCTTTCATTTCGCTATGCGAGAATTTCTTGGGTTGTCGACCGCACTGGGGTCTCTTCAAGCACATATTCACCTGTCGCTCTCAGACGGTGAAGAAAACGAGCCCGAATGATGAGAGGACCCAAGTAATCCAGATGTGTGGGGGACTCGGGATCCAGATGAGGGGGAAGAGCGACTTTCCAGCTATTTCTCTCCCCGACTCGGTTAGAGGGTGGCAGTCGACCTGGTTTTACTGCCAAGACCAGCCGACGCCGGGGCAGTCGACTGGGCTCCCTCCTTTCTCCATGAGTCGAGTGAACAAGCCATCTTCCCTGAAAGTGTTACCAGAGGAGAAGGCCCAAGTAAAGTTGCTGATGGAGCGTGTAGTCCAGCTTATTCGCGATGGGGTGACCGGCATGGATCTCCTGGAGGTTTTTCTCCGACGGCGTATTCAGCCACTCCAATACCGAGGTCATCCGATGTGGATGTACTCTGGTACGGATGATACCACTCGGGTCCATCCAGAGGAGGTCGATGATGCCACGCTGGAGAAGTGGATGACTGCCATCACAGGAAACAAAGACAACCCTCGCGGCGCTAGGAGGATTCCACCACTCGACCAAAGTTACCAACCAGACAAGGTATAACCACTTATCTCCGACTGTGATTCTGCTGCATTCATTCTGTTTTGATGCCAATTCGTCGACTGACTTTCACCTTGTTTTGTTGTCTTCTAGGTCACCACTGAGATGTACTCGATGCCCAACGGGGCGCAGGAAACAGTCGAAGAAGAAGAAGGAAGTGGAGGTGAAAGTCCGGAGGAATGGGAATCCAACGGCGAGGAGGATGAGGAGGATGATAGCTCTGATGACGAGGAGGAGGAGGAGGAAGAGGAGGAAGATGTCGATCCTCCTCGCTCAGAGGGAAGGTCCAAGTTGACGCATGACCCGGCGGCCGGGCGCGGTAAAGCTGTTGTGCCCACCGGGCAGTCGACGAAGCGACCTAGGAAAACTTTTCCCGCGCCGACTGAGAAACCGCCGAAGCAACCTCGAGCGACGTCGTCAAAGCCGGCGAAGGCCCTGTCCAAGATGTGAATGGTCATTCCCACCATCTCCGGGTAACCAACAGAACCTTGTATTTCCTTATTCAGCATGAGTGAACTTTTGGTCGACTTGATGACTGATCAGCCAATTCTTGAAATCTACAGTGCCGCTACCTCCGAGACTTTAGCCAAGCACGAAGATCAGGAAATGGAGGATGCGGCCACCTCCAACCTTGGTAAGATCTCTGAGGTTTCGCTTTTAGTTGACTGGAGCTTTTAGTCGATTGGACTTCCATGTTTACTTCTGAATCTTTCTTGTAGTTCCGCCTCACGTCATTGATCTCCCCGATGATGACGAGGAAGCGCCATTGAGGAAGAGGAAGAACAAGAAAGTGCCTGCTAGCAAGGCTTCTCAAGTCGCGGCGATTCCTGAGATGTTGATTTCCGAGGGAGGCAACCCCACTCGGACTTCTGTGTCTTTCGCTGTACCACTGACAAGTGCCCAACCCACATCGTCGACTGCTGATCCACCATCTCTCTTTGCTACACACCACGTCCCGGAAGACCAAGTAAGTGCTGCTAAGGAGGCCATACGCCAGGCAGGGATCATGATGGAGCAGGAGAAAGCGGTCCGAGAGGCTAGTCAGGCGGCCTATGATGCTAGTTCAGCTCTCCAGAGCAATGTCCAAGTAAGTCAGTCGTTGCTTGCTTTGTTAGGATATGCTACCTGAAACTGCTTCCTTCTGGAGATTTCCATATCTGTACACCCACTGGGTGTGTGTGTCGATTGAACTTTTGTGGGGCCACGCTGAGTGCACCCACTGGGTGTAGTCCCTGAGACTATGGTCGACTGCGTGCAGTCGGCTATAGTCTTTATGCTGTGATCATCTTCACTCGACCTGGACGGACCAAGTAGAATGGAACCATAAAACCGGTGGGGGCACGCTAAGTGCACCCACTGGGTGTAGTCCCCGAGACTATTGGTCGACTGCATGCAGTCGACTATAGTCTAAAGAGCTATATATATTTATTTATTTATTTTACTGCGGATGACCACTGACAATTAGCCATGGTTTTAGACTCATAACCTTTTTGCCTCTTTTGGTCGACTGGTCGAACCAAATTGGTAAACCAGTGGGGGAACGCTGAGTGCACCCGCTGGGTGTAGTCCCCGAGACTACTGTCGAATGTTTTGATTCGACTGTAGTCTTAGAAATGCTACTATTTTTCCTTAATCACTCGGAAGTGATCTGTCTTTGATGTCTTTCGTTGGTTGACTCTTTGTAGAAATCTTGCGAGCTTGTGGCTTGCTATACTGAGTTAGAGAAAAAGCAGATCCAGCTCAACCTCGATTTGAAGCTTGCTCAGGAGAATTTGCAGAAGGCAAAGGATGAAGCAAAAGTTATGGCTGGTGAGAATTTTTGACGACTGCCTTTGTTTTTCTGCTCATTCTCAACTCTGTTCTCATTGTTGCTTTGAAGATAAACTGGAAGAGACTTTGAAGAAGAAGGACCTTGACCTTGCAGAGGCACAGAAGGCGGCTTTGGAGAAAACAAAGCTCGCTGAAGAGAAGCTTGCCTCAGTCGACAAACTCGAAGATGAAAATACCAAGCTGAAAGCCACTCTTGACGCGGCTAACAAGGAAGTTAGTCGACTGAAGAACGACAAGATTGTTTTGTCTGACAAGGCTGGCCAACTGGCGGGGAAGCGAAACGACCTAGAGATTTATCTTGGAGGGCTCGCCAAGAAGCTGTTTCTCATGCTTGAAGGTAATCTCTTTTATCCGACTGCCTTGCTCTCACCGGCTCATCACATGATCGTTATTTTGAGTCTGAGCTGTGTTTTCAGAATTCTGCCAAAACTTTGAAGAAGAAACCAGTCGAGTGGAAACCAGCTTGGACCCCATCAACTCTCCTATGAAGGACGAAGCTGCTATGAATGTGCTCCGACCGGAGTCTCGCGTTGCCAGCGTGGTGGATTATCTTGCTCGACTGAAAGTTGCAGTGTCGCGGATCGACTCGACTCTCTGGCCAGAACAGACTCTTCAGAATGATCTTGAATCCCTGATGACTCGACTGAATGAGATTCCAAGTTGAGTGCAAGAATGGAAAAAGTCTTCTGCCAGGTGTGGTGCTGATGTTGCTCTATCTCTGGTTCGTGTCCACTGCAAAGAAGCGCAAGAGGACAAGCTAGTGTCTCTCAAGGTTGCCAATACTAGGAAGCACGACTTCAGATCTTTCATGGAGACTTTCATCGCTGCTGCTACCCGTATTGCCGACGGAGTCGACCTCGACCAGTTTGTTGCACCTTCCAGTCCTCCGCCGGAGGAGTAAAAAACTTCTAAGTCCCACTTTAAATTTGCCTCGGAATGCCGAGTGGTTTTTGTAACCGATAAACTTTAACAGGCTTAACGCCTGAGCACCTTTGGATCCGTAGGACGTTTATCCGAACTTGATTTTTCCTTTAACATGCTTTGTTTGCCTTCGAGAGAACTTTATTCCTCATTAGGAAGATATTCCGTTGAAATTCCAATCGACTTGTGCTAGATCTATCCTGCAGGTAGAGATGGAACACAGACTACGACTGACCTTGTCGTCCTTACGGATTGGGACGAACCGCACGTTGTACTTGTGGCGAAGCTCCGAAGGAGGAGGTAGCAGTCGACCTGCACCTCGTCGTCCTTGCGGATTGGGATGGACCGCACGTTGTACTTGTGGCGAAGCTCTGAAGGAGGAGGTAGCAGTCGACCTGTACCTCGTCGTCCTTGCGGTTTGGGATGAATTCCTTACTTAGGCGTGCACTGGGCTGCAGCTAAGCCCTCGAGTGGGAGGTTTGCTCTCCACTCGGTAGGATTTTTCTTACTTAGGCGAACACTAGGTTGCAGCTAAGCCTCCGAGTGGGAGGTTTGCTCTCCACTCGGTAGGATTTTTATTACTTGGGCGAGCACTGGGCTGCAGCTAAGCCCCCGAGTGGGAGGTTTGCTCACCATTCGGTAGGATTTCTATTACTTAGGCGAGCACTGGGCTGCAGCTAAGCCCCCGAGTGGGAGGTTTGCTCTCCACTCGGTAGGATTTCTATTACTTAGGCGAGCACTGGGCTGCAGCTAAGCCCCCGAGTGGGAGGTTTGCTCACCATTCGGTAGGATTTCTATTACTTAGGCGAGCACTGGGCAGCAGCTAAGCCCCCGAGTGGGAGGTTTGCTGTCCACTCGGTAGGATTTCTATTACTTAGGCGAGCACTGGGCTGCAGCTAAGCCCCCGAGTGGGAGGTTTGCTCTCCACTCGGTAGGATTTTTATTACTTTGGATGTTAAGGCGAATCCTTGGGCTGTTGTAATCCCCCGAGTGGGAGGCTGGCTCACCACTCGGTAGGATTTGAATACTTAGGCAAGTACTTGGACTGCAGCTAAGCCTCTGAGTGGGAGGCTGGCTCACCACTCGGTAGGATTTTGAATACTTAGGCGAGTACTTGGACTGCAGCTAAGCCTCCGAGTGGGAGGCTGGCTCGCCACTCGGTAGGATTTTGAATACTTAGGCGAGTACTTGAACTGCAGCTAAGCCTCCGAGTGGGAGGCTGGCTCGCCACTCGGTAGGATTTTGAATACTTAGGCGAGTACTTGGACTGCAGCTAAGCCTCTGAGTGGGAGGCTGGCTCGCCACTCGGTAGGATTTTGAATACTTAGGCGAAGCGGATTCGCAGCTAAGCCCCCGAGTGAGAGACTGGCTCGCACTCGGAAAGGAATTTTTTTTTACAAACTTAGGCGAATCGGATTCGCAACTAAGCCACCCACTGGGGGAAATTTCAACAAAAAGCAATAACAATCACTGGGAAAATTATGACATTCTTGTCTTAGATAAACAAACTACAAAATTACTTTTATTACATCTCAAACGAGTGAGTTTTAAGTGTAAAAGGGGCGGAGCAGCTCCGCGTTCCAAGCTCGAGGCTCGTCGATCTGGCGATCAACGTTGTAGAGATGATATGCTCCGTTGTGGAGGACTCTTGTGACGATGAAGGGACCTTCCCAAGTGGGGGCGAGCTTGTGTGGTTTCTGTTGATCCACTCGGAGGAATAAATCTCCCTCTTGGAAGGCTCGACTCTTCACATTTCTGACATGAAACCGACGCAAGTCTTGCTGATAGATAGTCGAGCAGATCAGGGCCATTTCTCTCTCCTCTTCCAAGAGGTCGACTGCATCTTGCCGGGCTTGTTCCGCTTCTTCTTCAGAGTATAGCTCGACTCGAGGCGCATTGTGAAGCAGGTCACTTGGCAGAACTGCTTCAGCTCCATAGACCAGGAAGAATGGAGTTCTCCCAGTCGACCGATTAGGAGTGGTCCTCAATCCCCAGAGAACTGATGGAAGTTCGTCGACCCAAGCTCCTGCTGCGTGCTTGAGATCACGCATCAGCCGTGGTTTCAGCCCTTTGAGAATGAGGCCGTTTGCTCGTTCTGCTTGTCCATTCGACTGAGGATGAGACACTGAAGCATAGTCGACCCGCGTGCCTTGAGAGGCGCAGAAGGCTTTGAACTTGTCATTATCGAAGTTTGACCCATTGTCGGTGATGATGCTATGCGGAACTCCATATCTGAATATCAACTCTCTGATGAAACTGATAGCAGTGCATGCATCGAGGTTCTTGATGGGCTTGGCTTCGAACCACTTGGTGAACCTGTCGACTGCTACTAGCAAATGAGTGAAGCCGCTTCTGCCAGTTCTCAACGGTCCAATCATGTCCAATCCCCAAACAACGAAGGGCCAAACGAGTGGAATGGTCTTCAAGGCCGAGGCGGGCTTGTGCGACATGTTGGAATAGAACTGACATCCTTCACACTTGTCAACTATTTCTTTTGCCATTTCATTTGCTTTTGGCCAGTAAAATCCCGCTCGGTATGCTTTAGCCACAATGGTCCGAGAGGACGCATGATGGCCACAGGTCCCCGAGTGGATATCCTCAAGAATTATCTGACCTTCTTCTGGCCTGATGCACTTCTGGCCGACTCCAGTCACGCTTTCTCTGAACAACTGTCCCTTGATCACTGTAAAGGCCTTGGATCGTCGGACGATCTGTCGAGCCTCTTCTTCATTCTCTGGGAGATCTTTCCTTAGGATATATGCGATGTACGGCACCGTCCAGTCGGGAGTGATGACCACCACTTCCATAATTAGGTCGACCACGGCTGGGATCTCAACTTCAGTCGGATCATAGGCACTCTTTTTCGGCGGGGCTTCTTCAGTGAAAGGATCCTCCTGCACTGAAGGTGCATGAATGTGCTCCAAAAATACATTACTGGGAATGGCTTCCCTTTTGGATCCTATCTTCGCCAAATCATCTGCAGCTTGATTTTTCAGTCGGGGTATATGATGAAGCTCTAACCCCTCAAATTTCTTCTCCAGCTTTCTCACTGCATTACAATAACCTGTCATAGTTGGGCTTCTGACATCCCACTCCTTCATCACTTGATTAACAACCAGATCCGAGTCGCCGTAGACCATAAGGCGACGGACGCCGAGTGAAATGGCCATGCGCAACCCATACAGGAGTGCTTCATATCCTGCTTCGTTGTTGGAAGAATCAAAGTGAATCTGGAGAACATACTTGAGCATATCTCCTCGGGGGGAAACCAATACAACCCCTGCACCAGAACCGTTCAGCATCTTGGAACCATCAAAAAACATAGTCCAGTGTTCCGAGTGAACTTGAGTCGGAAGCTGCTGTTCAGTCCACTCGGCGAGGAATTCTGCTATTGCTTGGGACTTGATGGCTTTCTTTGCCTCGAATTTGATATCAAGGGGAAGGAGTTCAATCGCCCATTTTGCCACTCGACCAGTTGCATCTCTGTTATGAAGAATTTCCAACAAAGGGGCGTCGCTGACGACTGTAATGGAATGATCAGAGAAATAATGAGCAACCTTCTTCGTGGTCATATAGATCCCATAAACAAGCTTCTGATAGTGAGGGTATCTTTGCTTTGATGGGGTCAGTACTTCAGAAAGATAATAAACTGGGCGTTCAACTTTGAAGGCTTTTCCTTCTTCTTCCCACTCGACCGTAAGTACGGTACTGACGACTTGTCCAGTGGCTGCAATGTAAAGTAGCAAATGCTCTTTGCTGATTGGAGCAGCAAGCACCGGCTGGGTGGAGAGCAGAGCTTTGAGCTCTGCAAACGCTGCATCAGCTTCTAGAGTCCACTCGAACTTGTCTGACTTCTTCATCAGTCGGTAAAGAGGCAATGCCTTTTCACTGAGGCAAGAGATGAATCGACTTAAAGCGGCCAAGCATCCAGTAAGTTTCTGGACATCGTGCACACGCACAGGGCGCTTCATTCGGAGTATGGTGCCAACCTTTTCTGTGTTAGCATCGATTCCTCGCTCAGAAACGAGAAAACCAAGTAACTTTCCACCAGGAACTCCAAATGTACACTTTGATGGGTTAAGCTTGATATCATACCTCCTGAGATTTGCAAATGTTTCGGCAAGGTCAGTCAACAGGTCAGAACCTCTTCGTGACTTGACCACTATATCGTCCATGTACGCTTCCACATTCCGACTGATTTGAGTGAGCAAACACTTCTGAATCATCCTCATGAATGTGGCTCCGGCATTCTTGAGACCGAATGGCATGGTGACATAACAGAAGCACCCGAATGGAGTGATGAATGCTGTTTTAATCTCATCGGGTCCATACAGACGGATCTGATGGTACCCGGAATAGGCGTCTAAAAAAGACAACCTCTCGCATCCCGCAGCTGAGTCGACTATTTGGTCGATGCGAGGGAGAGGGAAATGATCTTTCGGGCAGGCCCGATTGATATGCTTGAAATCGATGCACATGCGCAACGACTTGTCCTTCTTGGGGACCATGACAACGTTGGCGAGCCACTCGGAGTGGTAGATCTCTCGGATGAACTCTGCTGCTAAGAGCCGAGCCACCTCCTCGCCAATGGCCTTTCTCTTCTGGACGGCGGACCGCCGAAGATACTCTTTAACTGGTTTGAATTTTGGGTCGACTCGTAGGCGATGCTCAGCCAGCCCCCTGGGAACACCTGGCATGTCAGCAGGCTTCCATGCAAAGATGTCCCAGTTCTCACGGAGGAACTGGATGAGCGCTTCTTCCTATTTTGAGTTGAGTGTTGTTGAAATGTTGGTCGGAGCAGCATTGGGATCAGTCGGGTGAATGTGAACCTGTTTCGTCTTGCTAGTCGACTGAAATGCTGGCTCCGTAGCGGGCTTCTTAGCTCGCAACAAATCGCTCGGATCTGCAGTTTTCTGATACTCTTGTAGCTCTACCACTGCCAACTGAGCATCGGCGATCTTAGAGCCTTTCTGGAAGCACTCTTCTGCCTTCTTCCGATTGCCCGTGACAGTGATCACGCCCTTGGGACCGGGCATCTTCAGTTTAAGATACACGTAACATGGTCAGGCCATAAAACATGCATAAGCTGGTCTCCCCAGAATAGCGTGATAAGCGCTCTGGAAATCCACGACCTCAAAGGTCAACTTTTCTTTCCGGAAATGCTTTGAATCACCAAAAACTACATCAAGAGCAATTTGGCCAAGTGACTCGGCCTTCTTTCCAGGAATGACTCCGTGGAAGCTCATGTTACTGGTACTGAGTCTGGACATCGGAATGCCCATCCCTTTCAACGTCTCCGCGTATAATATGTTCAAGCCACTACCACCATCCATCAGGACTTTGGTCAGTCGAGTGCCTTCAACAACTGGGTCGACCACCAATGCTTGCCTCCCAGGGGTGGCAATGTGCGTCGGTTGATCAGACTGGTCGAATGTGATAGCGGTCTGGGACCATTTCAGATAATTGGGAGTCGCCGGAGCAACCAAGTTCACTTCCCGATTGATAACCTTCAATCGACTTTTGCTTTCGACGTCAGCAAAAATCATCAGGGTGGAATTGACCTGGGGATATCCACCATCACTGTCATCTCTGCCCTCAACTTTGTCTGTCTCCTTATCTTTATCCTTGAGCTGTTTCCCTTGGAACTGCTGAATCAAGAGCCGACACTGTCGGGTGGTATGTTTCGGGTAAATGAGTTTACCCTCTTCATATTTCTTTGTATGAATATGACATGGCAAATCCAACACGTCGTTTCCATCCCGGTCTTTCACCTTCTTGGGGTTCCAAGGACCCTTGGGTTTCCCCTTGAACTTTCCTGGCGTCACGGCCAAGGCCTCTCCGGGAGCCGCCGGCTCGGCTTTGCGCTTCTGCTTCCGACTGGAATTTCCTCCGCCGGCCTCATTGGCGGCCGATTTATATTTACCACTCCGGAGCCGATCCTCTTCTTCACCATTTGCATACTTGGTGTCAATCTCCATCATCTGACTCAGGGTCATATCTCCGGTTCGACCAAATTTCAAACTCAATTCTCTGTTCTTGACACCTTCCTTGAAGGCACAGATTGCCTGGTGATCAGATACATTCTCGACTGTGTGGTGCAAAGTGATCCACCTCTGGATATAATCTCTCAAAGTTTCACTCGACTTTTGCACACACGACTGCAACTCCGTCAAACCTGTTGGTCGTTTGCAAGTTCCTTCAAATGTCCTGACAAACACTCGGGCAAGATCTTCCCAAGTGTAAATACTGCTGGGTGCTAACTGATTCAACCACGCCCTGGCTGAACCCTCCAACATAAGAGGCAAATGCTTCATGGCTACCTCATCGTTGCCACCGCCGATCTGAACCGCCACTCGGTAATCTTCAAGCCAAGTGTCAGGCTTGGATTCTCCAGTGAACTTACTGACTCCAGTTGCCAACCTGAAGTTGGGAGGAATCACTGCGGCTGTGATGGCTTTGCTGAAACACTCTGGTCCCGAGACATGAAATCTACTTCTGGAAGGAACATCTCTATCATGGCCGTCTCGGTGAGCTCTGTTCCTGTCGACCAAACCTTGAACGATAATAGATCTCGCATCAAAGCCTGGTTCCCTTGGGTCGACTGGAACTCTTCGCCCAGCACTGTGTTGGCGTCTGTCGTCCTGCTGCCGAGGAGCGTATGATCCACCCCCTGGGGGAGGAGTGGGCACTCGACGTCGATCGTTGCGATCGAATCGGTGCTCATACTGCTCGCGGCCCTTGTATTGATCATCACGCCGGCCCCCATGTTCCTCACGCCTCGGGGGCGATCTCGGACTATGGGCCGACTGGACTGAATTCGCAGTGACGGATCGGCTGTGAACCCTGTTCCGCGACTGGGATACAACTGAGTTTTGATCTCCTGCCGCCCGGAGCAAATCCCTGATTTGCTGCAAACCTCTACCCGCCTCCGACTGGGAAGGCTGAATTGACTCTGCTATACGGGCGGCAGCTGCTAAATTCTGAATCGGAGTTCGCTATACCTGAGTTGGCGGTTGAAAGAGCTGGCGTCGACTGGATTCTGGAACCCTTGGTTGCGTACGCTCGTCGAGTACTCACTGAAGATTCTCCAGTCGAGTCCGCTCAGCCAGGTTGGCCAAGCACGCATCCTCCAAGGCGCGAGCCTCGGGGGTTTCTCCAACGATAGGAGTGTGAAGTGCATCCATGTTCCGACGGCGAAGCTCCTCCCTCTGGAGCGAAGTGAGGGGCTCGGGCAAGTACTCTTCGTGGGCTTGTTCCGGATCGCCTCCACCGCCACCTCCATTGGTGCGGGTGAATCCAGGGGGACTGCGTGGTCCATCGACCATCAGAACCTCTGCCGCCGGGTCACTGCTATCGCATTCGGACGCAGTCTCTACGGAGCCAGTCTACAGGTCGAACATGGCGTAGAGAGATTCGTCGGGCTCGATCGCCGCGACTTGGGGGATGGACGACTGGCGGGCCACCGCATGCCTCACTCACCGCTGAAGCCTCGACCGACCGGAACGCTTGCGCCGGTGGGAGACTGGGAGTGAAGACGGCGTAGGAGCCGACCCATACTGGGTCGACGGTTGCCGCAGGAGGACGCCGCGGACACACACGCGAAAGTGCGTCGCCCCGCGGACGGGGAGCGCGTCCACGTCGAGTGGAGCCTCCTGAAGCCAAGCGGAGTCGTCGGCGTAGAACGTGAGCGCACCGAGACGGATCTCGTGGCCGTCAACCAGAACTCCACCGGAAACCATGGTGTAGGAGATTGAAAGAATCCCAACTTCTCCAACAAATCGCTAGAACACCTGCCCCACGGTGGGCGCCAATTGTCGTGGTTCTAAGTATGACAGTAGAATGGGGGTAGGTATGGAGAGGCAAGATCCTAGCTATGGAGTAGTTGTGTACGCAAGGGATTTACAAGTTCAGGCACTTCTCGGAGGAAGTAATAGCCCTACGTCTCGGAGCCCGCAGGCGGTCGACTGGATTATATGCGTATGTGTTACAGGGGTGCAAACCCTTCTACCTGTGGAGGGGGGTGGCTTATATAGAGTGTGCTAGGACCCCAGCCAGCCCACGTAGTAGAGGGTTTAAGGTGCGTTAAAGCTAGGCGTTACTGGTAACGCCTTACATAAAGTGTCATTAAGGTCATAAAGACTATTTAACTACAGACCGTTTGGGTACCGAGTGGCTCTTGGACTCCTGGTGGTCGAGTGGGCCTTCATGGTCGAGTGTCTTTGAATCTGTCGAGTGGAAACCTACCAGGTCGACTGGAAGGCTGCTTCTCTTGTGAGTGTCCTTGTGGAGGGTACCTTTGGGCAGTTCTATGACCCTACCCCAGGTACATGACTTCATCACTCCCCACCGCGTGGGCAACCATTGCCGAGTCTTCCCCGGCTCCGTGTCGTTCCCTTCCTAGGCCTTGCCGTCATCCACCGCCATGGTGCTCTCGGCGCGGCCTGGTCAACATGGTCAACGAACGACATCCATTGGCCGTGGACTGTACACACAAAATAATGATTCCTCCACCTGACAGCTGGGACCCACCGGAAGGGCCTCTGTATTTCGCGAAAAAAACGTTCCCCCCGCTGACATGTCGGACCAACCAGCTATATCTTCGCATGGAAGGAAATGCCTCCTTATTACGCACCAAAAATGAATACCCGCCCTGCTAGATGGGACCCACCATAGTGGGAGGATGACTTATGGGCCAACTAAGTTGAGGGGGACGGAGGGCTTTGTCAACTTAGTCAATATGAACGATTCTAGCTCCAGTGATCGTACGATGTCCATCCAACGGCCATAGTGCTTCTTCTACCTCTGGTCTTCTTGCTCCAGCCGCCCAAAGCAGCGCCGGTCGTGCCGCGTGCTCCTGTCTCTCGTGGCCGGCTGTGATGCCGCGGAGGCCTCACCACCCCCTACTACTCCCACCGTTGGCCCAGGGTATCACTCTACTCACCCACATCCCCTGTTATTCTGCGGCGACGGCAGCCTTACGCCGCAGCCGAACCAGTGAACCCTCGTACTCCTCTCCGCGTGGGCTACCACTACTGCGTCTTCCCCGGCTCTGCTTCGTCCCCTTCCTAGGCCTCGCCGTCGTCCAGACCACCGCCCTGGTGCTCTCGGCGCGGCGTGGTCAACGTGGTCAACGACCGACTTCCATTGGAAGAGTACTGTATGTGGAGAGGCTGACAGCTGGGTCCAGGCAGCCGCAAGGAAGTGCCTCCTTATTATGCGCAAAATAATTATTCCTCCACCTGACAGCAGGGACCCACCGGACGGGCCACCTTATTTCGCGAAAAAAGTGTTTCCCCCCTGACTGCTGGGACCCATCGGACGGGCCAGCGTATTTTGCGAAAAAAAACGTTCCCTACGCTGTCAGCTCAGACCCACCGGAAATGCCTCCTTATTACGCACAAAAAATGAATACTCCTCTTGCTAGCTGGGACCCACCATGGTGGGAGGCTGACTTGTGGGCCTACTAAGTTGACTGGGACGGGGGCCTTTGTCAACTTTAGTCAATATGAACGATTCTAGCTCCAGTGACCGTACGATGTCCATCCAACGGCCATAGTGCTTCTTCAACCTCTGGTCTACTTGCTCCAGCCGCCCAAAGCAGCGCCAGTCGTGCCGCATGCTCCTGCCTCCCATGGCCAGCTGTGCTGCCGCGGAGGCCTCACCCCTCCCTACTATTCCCACTGCTGGCCAGGCCCTGCGGCAACGGCAGCCTCACACTGCAGCCGAACCAGTGAACCCTCGTACTCCTCTCTGCGCGGGCTTCCACTCCCGCGTCTTCCCCGGCTCCCCGTCGTCCCCTTCCTAGGCCTCGCCATTGTCCACCGCCCTGGTGCTCTCGGCGCGGCGTGGTCAACGTGGTCAAGGAACGACTTCCATCGGACGGGGACTGTACGTGGAGAGGCTGTCAGCTGGGTCCACGGCCGCAGCAAGGAAGTGCCTCCTTATTACGCGGAAAATAATGATTCCTCCACCTGACAGCAGGGATCCACCGGACGGGCCACTATATTTCGCGAAAAAAACGTTTCCCCCTGACTGCTGGGACCCACCAGCTACATCTTTGCACGCAAGGAAGTGCGTCCGGGCAAAAAAATAAAATGATTCGCCCCCCCTAACCGCTGGGACCCACCAGCGACACCTTTGCACGCAAGGAAGTCCGTCCGGGCAAAAAAAAAGAACGATTCGCCCCCTGACTGCTGGGACCCACCAGCTACATCTTTGCACGCAAGGAAGTGCGTCCGGGCAAAAAAAACGATTCGGCCCCCTGACTACTGGGACCCACCAGCTACATCTTCGCAGGCAAGGAGGTGCCTGACAGTCGGGACCCACCTGGTCAAAGCGTACGTAGCGTTGTCATTCTGGTCGCGAAAGTGTATGTACATACTGGTCGTTGTAGTGGCGCGCACGTGTCGTAGTAGAGGCGCGCACGTAGCATGTACACGTACGTACAACGGCGAGGGTGCAAGAAAGAAAATACGGCCACGTACGTACATACGGGCAGGGTCTCGAACACCTACTCGCGCATATGTACATGGCTGGGTCGGAATGGAGAAACAGCGTCGTCGTCGTGTTCATGGGGAGCCAACCGGCTAGGTCGGAACAGAATGCGTGGATGACCTCCTACGTTCGGAACGGGGTCCTGTTGATCGGGAGGGGTGTGGTGTACCGCAAAACAGAGGAAACGGACATCCTACGGTCGAAACGGGGGTCCTGTTGATCGGGAGGGTTGTGGCGTACCGCAAAACGGAGGAAACGGACCTCCTACGGTCGAAACGGGGGTCCTGTTGGTCGGGAGGGGTGTGGCGTACCGCAAAATGGACGAAACGGACTTGTGTTGGAGCGCTATGGTCGAAACGGGGGTCCTGTTCATCGTGAGGGGTGTGGCGTACCGCAAAACGGGACTCCATGAGATACTGTTCATCTCCACCGTCGACCTCCTCGAGCCTCCACGGGCTACCGTCGACCTCCTCCAGCCTCCACGGGCTCCTGTTCATCCAGCCTCCACAGCACGCTACTCCACCGGCTACTGTTCAACCACCCCTCCACGGGCACCCCTCCACCGTCTACTGTTCATCCAGCCCTCCACACCACGGGGTCCTGTTCAACCACCCCTCCACGACCACCCCTCCACCGTCTACTGTTCTTCCAGCCCTCCACACCACGGGGTCCTGTTCATCCAGAGGCAACGCCACCGCTCACTGTTCATCCAACC
>LR880971.1:757625525-757654444 GCA_904067115.1 Aegilops sharonensis | reverse complement strand
CTTTTTGTCTTCTCCACAACCACCATTCTATTCCACATATAGCGCTATATCCATGGCTCACGCTCATGTATTGCGTGAAGATTGAAAAAGTTTGAGAATGTCAAAAGTATGAAACAATTGCTTGGCTTGTCATCGGGGTTGTGCATGATTTAAATACTTTATGTGGTGAAGATAGAGCATAGCCAGACTATATGATTTTGTAGGGATAACTTTCTTTGGCCATGTTATTTTGAGAAGACATAATTTCTTTGTTAGTATGCTTGAAGTATTATTATTTTTACGTCAATATTAAACTTTTGTCTTGAATCTTTCGGATCTGAATATTCATATCACAAGTAAGAAGAATTACATTGAAATTATGCCAAGTAGCACTCCGCATCAAAAATTCTTTTTTATCATTTACCTACTCGAGGACGAGCAGGAATTAAGCTTGGGGATGCTTGATACGTCTCCAACGTATCTATAATTTTTTTATTGCTCCATGCTATATTATCTACTGTTTTGGGCAATATTGGGCTTTATTTTCCACTTTTATATTACTTTTGGGACTAACCTATTAACCGGAGGCCCAGCCCAGATTTGTTGTTTTATGCCTATTTTAGTGTTTCGAGGAAAAGGAATATCAGACGGAGTCAAAACGGAACGAAATCAACTGGAGAAGTTATTTTTGGAAGGAAAGCCACCCAATGGACTTGAAGTGCACGTCAGGGAAGAAAGGAGGTGCTCATGAGGGTGGGGGCGCGCCCCCCTGCCTTGTGCTCCCCCCCCCTTCGGTCCACCGACGTACTTCTTTCACCCATATATACCTACGTATCGTAAAACTTCTAGAACAGAAGATAGATCGGGAGTTCCGCCGCCGCAAGCCTCTATAGCCACCAAAAACCTCTCGGGAGCCCGTTCCGGCACCCTGCCGGAGGGGGAACCCATCACCGGTGGCCATCTTCATCATCCCGGCGCTATCCATGACGAGGAGGGAGTAGTTCACACTCGGGGCTAAGGGTATGTACCAGTAGCTATGTGTTTGATCTCTCTCTCTCTCTCTCTCTCTCTCTCTCTCTCTCTCTCTCTCTCTCTCTCTCTCTCTCTCTCTCTCTCGTGTTCTCTCTCGTGTTCCCTATATGGCACGATCTTGATGTATCCCGAGCTTTGCTATTGTACTTGGATCTTATGATGTTTCTCCCCCTCTACTCTCTTATGATGAATTGAGTTTCCCCTTTGAAGTTATCTTATCGGATTAAGTCTTTTAGGAGAACACTTGATGTATGTCTTGTCGTGCTTCTCTGTGGCGACAATGGGATATCATGTGCCTCTTGATGTATGTTTTGGTGACCAACTTGCGGGTTGCGCCCATGAACCTATGCATAGGGGTTGGCACACGTTCTGGACTCTCCGGTAGAAGCTTTGGGGCACTCTTTGAAGTACTTTGTGTCGGTTGGATGAATCTGAGATTGTGTGATGCAAATCGTATAATCATGCCCATGGATACTTGAGGTGACAATGGAGTATCTAGGTGACATTAGGGTTTTGATTGATTTGTGTCTTAAGGTGTTATTCTAGTACGAACTCTTTTATAGACTGATCCTAAATAATAACTTTGAGGTGGTTTCATACCCTACCAAAATCTCTACGTTTGTTCTCCGCTATTAGTGGCTTTGGAGTGACTCTTTGTTGCATGTTGAGGGATTGTTATATGATCTATCTATGTTATTATTGTTGAGAGAACTTGCACTAGTGAAAGTATGAACCCTAGGCCTTGTTTCCTATCATTGCAATACCGTTTACGCTCACTTTTATCATTAGTTACCTTGCTGTTTTTATTATTTCAGATTAAAAATACCTATATCTACCATCCATATTGCACTTGTATCACTATCTCTTCGCCGAACTAGTGCACCTATACAATTTACCATTGTATTGGGTGTGTTGGGGACACAAGAGACTCTTTATTATTTGGTTGCAGGGTTTCTTGAGAGAGACCATCTTCATCCTACGCCTCTCACGGATTGATAAACCTTAGTTCATCCACTTGAGGGAAATTTGCTACTGTCCTACAAACCTGTGCACTTGCAGGCCCAACAACGTCTACAAGAAGAAGGTTGTGTAGTAGACATCACCTTTCTTTAAGGGAAATTGGAATCTAATATTCCCTTCCTTCATATCAATAATCGCACCAATCATTCTAAGGAAAGGTCTACCAAGAATAATAGGGCAAGAAAGATTGCAATCTATATCAAGAACGATAAAATCTACGGGCACCAAATTTCTATTTGCAATAATAAGAACATCATTGATCCTTCCCATCGGCTTTTTAATGGTGGAATCCGCAAGGTGCAAATTTAAAGAACAATCATCAATATCATGGAAACCTAGAATATCACATAAAGTTTTCGGAATCGTGGAAACACTAGCACCCAAATCACACAAAGCAAAACACTCATATTCTTTAATTCTAATCTTTATAGTAGGTTCCCACTCATCATTAAGTTTTCTAGGTATAGAAACTTCCAAATTAAGTTTTTCATCATAAGATTGCATCAAGGCATCAACAATATGCTTGGTAAAAGCTTTATTTTGACTATAAGCATGCGGAGAATTAACAACGGATTGCAACAAGGAAATACAACCTTTTATAGAGCAATTATCATAATTCAATTCCTTGAAATCCGAGATAGTGGGTTCAACATTATTAGAAGTTGAGGATTCTCCAATCTCACTTCTACCAAATTTAACATTAAGATCTAAAGATTCCGAATTCTTGGGACGCCTTCTAGGCAAAGTTGATTCATCATCAGTCCCACAATCATCAACATTCATATTGCAAAACATAGATCTAATCGGAGACGCATCAATAACTTTAAGATCCTCATCATTATTTTCACATAAACTAGAAGAACACGCCTTTATAAAGCTTTCTTTTTTAGCACGCAATCTAGCGGTTCTTTCCCTGCACTCGTCAATGGAAATTCTCATTACCTTGAGAGACCCATTGATATCATGCTTAGGAGGCGAAGATTTAATTTTCAGAGAATCAACGTCAAGCGAAAGTCTATCAACGTTCCTAGCCAAATCATCAACTTTAAGCAATTTTTCTTCAAGCAAAACATTAAAATTCTTTTGAGAAATCATAAATTCTTTCACACTATTCTCAAAATCAAAGGGCATCTTATTAGAATTACCATAAGAATTATTTTAGGAATTTCCATAATTATTAGAGGGATTACTAGGGAACGGTCTAGCATTAAAATTTCCTCTATAAGCATTGTTTCCAAAACTATTCCTACCAACAAAATTCACATCCATAGATTCATTATTATTCTCAATCAAGGAAGACAAAGGCATATCACTGGGATCAAGAGGAGTATTTTTAGTAGAAAACATCTTCATAAGTTCATCCATCTTTCCACTCAAAACATTGCTTTCTTCTATAGCATGCACTTTTTTACTAGAAGATCTTTCGGTGGGCCATTGAGAATAATTAGCCATAATATTATCAAGAAGTTTTGTAGCATCTCCTAACATGATTTCCAAAAACGTGCCTCCCGCGGCCGAATCTAAGAGATTTCTAGAAGCAAAGTTCAAACCGGCATAAAAATTTTGTATGATCATCCATAAATTCAAACCATGAGTAGGGCAATTGCGAAGCATCAATTTCATTCTTTCCCAAGATTGGGCAACATGCTCATGATCAAGTTGTTTAAAATTCATAATATCGTTCCTAAGAGTGATGATCTTAGCGGGAGGAAAATACTTAGAGCTAAAAGCATCTTTGCACTTGTTCCAAGAATCAATACTATTCTTAGGCAAAGACGAAAACCAAACTTTAGCACGATCTCTAAGTGATAACGGAAATAACTTCAATTTGACAATATTGTTATCCGTATCTTTCTTCTTTTGCATATCACACAGGTCAACAAAATTGTTTGGATGAGTAGCGGCATCTTCACTAGGAAGGCCGGCGAATTGATCTTTCATAACAAGATTCAGCAAAGCGGTATTGATTTCGCAAGACTCATCATTATTAAGAGGAGAAATCAGAGTACTAAGGAAATCATTATTATTGGTATTCGACAAATCACACAATTTGGTATTATCTTGCGCCATGGCAACAAGTAATCCAACGCACAAGCAAACAGAAAAACGGCAAGCAAAAAGAGAGGAGGAGATTGGGAAAGAGAGGGCGAATAAAACGGCAAGGGTGAAGTGGGGGAGAGGAAAACGAGAGGCAAATGGCAAATAATGTAAATGCGAGGGAGATGGGTTTGTGATGGGTACTTGGTATGTCTTGACTTGAGCGAAGACCTCCCGGCAACGTTGCCAGAAATCCTTCTTGCTACGTGTTGAGCTTGCGTTGGTTTTCCTCGAAGACGAGAGGGTGATGCAGCAAGTGTAGCATAAGTATTTCCCTCAGTTTTGAGAGCCAAGGTATCAATCCAGTAGGAGGCTCCTCAAAAGTCCCACGCACCTACACAAACAAACTCAGAACTCGCAACCAACGCAATAAAGGGGTTGTCAATCCCTTCACGGCCACTTGTGAAAGTGAGATCTAATAAAGGTAGTATGATAAGATAAATATATTTTTGGTATTTTATAATATAGATGCAAAAAGTAAAGATGCAAGTAAAAGTAGATTGGGAGCAAATAGGATAAGAGATAGACTCGGGGGCCATAGGTTTCACTAGTGGCTTCTCTCAAGATAGCATAAGTATTACGGTGGGTGAACAAATTACTGTCGAGCAATTGATAGAAAAGCGCATAGTTATGAGATTATCTAGGCATGATCATGTATATAGGCATCACGTCCATAACAAGTAGACCGACTCCTTCCTGCATCTACTACTATTACTCCACACATCGACCGCTATCCAACATGCATCTAGAGTATTAGTTCATAAGAATAGAGAACGCATTAAGGAAGATGACATGATGTAGAGGGATAAACTCATGCAATATGATATAGACCCCATCTTGTTATCCTCGATGGCAACAATACAATACGTGCCTTGCAACCCTTTCTGTCACTGGGTAAGGACACCGCAAGATTGAACCCAAAGCTAAGCACTTCTCCCATGGCAAGAAAGACCAATCTAGTAGGCCAAACTAAACTGATAATTCGAAGAGACTTGCAAAGATAACTCAATCATACATTAAAGAATTCAGAGAAGATTCAAATATTATTCATAGATAAACTTGATCATAAACCCACAATTCATCGGATCTCGAAAACACACCGCAAAAAGAGTTTACATCGAATAGATCTCCACAAGAGAGGGGGAGAACATTGTATTGAGATCCAAAAAGAGAGAAGAAGCCATCTAGCTAATAACTATGGACCCGTAGGTCTGCGGTAAACTACTCACAACTCATCGGAGGGGCAAGGATGTTGATGTAGAAGCCCTCCCTAGTTGATTCCCCCTCCGGCAGAGTGCCGGCGAAGGCTCCATGATGTGATCTCGCGGATACAGAAGGTTACGGCGGTGGAAATTGTGTTTCGTGGTGCCCCTGGATGTTTTCGGGGTACGTAGGTATATATAGGAGGAAGAAGTACGTCGGTGGCCGCCCGAGGGGTCCACGAGACAGGGGGGCGCGCCCTATAGGGGGGCGCCCTCCTATCTCGTGGAGGCCTCGGCTGCTTCTTGACTTGCACTCAAAGTCCTCTGGATCACGTTTGTTCCAAAAATCATGCTCCCGAAGGTTTCAATCCGTTTGGACTCCGTTTGATATTCCTTTTCTTCGAAATACTGAAATAGGCAAAAAACAGCAACATGGGCTGGGCCTCCGGTTAGTAGGTTAGTCCCAAAAATGATATAAATGTGTAAAATAAAGCCCATAAACATCCAAAAGGGGTAATATAATAGCATGGAACAATCAAAAATTATAGATACGTTGGAGACGTATCAGCCCACTATTGTACTAGTACGTACAACTACTTGCTAGTATAGCCCTGTAAACAAGAAATGAGTATTTGCCCTTCTAGAGATTTCAACAAGTGACTAGACTACACCGAGACGGAGTACATATGGAGCAAAATGAGTGAATCTGCACCGTAAATAAATACGTACTAGTTCTATCATTTTCCTCTCCGAGGTGCACAATATTGAGTATACTGACTAGTCTCTTTTTGACACGCATTTACGTTTTTTGACACAGTACAGACGCAAGTGCTCATATACACGCGCATACACTCACCCCTATGAACGCACACACGCACGGCACTATCATCTTGAAATTTACGGGTCCATAGGTAGGCACCTCGTTGTCGATGGGTCCATAGGTGCTTGAATGCCAAGGAGGAAGAGGGTAGCGGTTCCCGAGACGTTGAACGGTCAATGATGCACCCTCAATTACATGCAGAGGGAATTAATTGGAGAAGCGGAATAGAGTCAGCATGATGTGAATGCAACAGAGTTTGGACTCTCATATAATAAAGGCGCCCCACCACTCCAATCCATCTACTCCCAAGTCTCTGCGCAACACTGCTCACTCCAATCCAAGACCAAGTGACCAGAAGCCACAAGCACCTATGGAGGCGATGGACGCGAGCGGCAGTCGGCTGTGCCAAATCATCCAAGGCGCCGGCCTGTGGCCCCGCACCGCGCAGATTTTCTAGACGGTGCTGGCGACCACAGGCATCGTAGCTCTCGCCGACACCGGCTTCGCCTCTCGCATGGACGACATGATGGTCAACTCCATCCGCAAGTTCACTGCCGTCAAGAAGAGCGCGGACGACCTTGCCGTACTGCTCCAGCCGGCGCGCCCAGGCTCCTCATTGTCTGCCACCCTCATCGGCCTACATGGTGACGAACTCGTTCAAGCCCTGGTGGCCCTGCAGGTGCCGGAGGTCGCGACGAAGAATGTGCACCTCGAGGCTGCGCTCGCCGCACAGCGCCTCGCCATGCAAGAAACCGTCTACCTGCACATCCACGTCTATGAGGAAATCGTCTACATAAGCCACTACAAGGCAAGCAAGGACAGAAAGATGTTGGCCTTCTTCCAGCGGCTGGAATCTTTGGACGCCATTGTTCAGAAGCACGTCGACCTGGCCACGAAAGCCGCTGCTACTTAGGCGTCGTTCGGTGGGCCGGCGCCCTGAGTCGAGGAGGTGGACGTCGTCGATGGATGCATCTCTTCTTCTTGCCTCCTGTAACCAGCACTGCATCGCCTCGTGGCCTTAATGTTTTATTAGTATAGTAATCCCTCCGTTCCCAAATATAAGTCTTTCTAAAGATTCCAGCAAGTGACTACTACATACGGAGCAAAATGAGTGAATCTACACTCTAAACTATGTCTACATACATCTGTATGATGTATTCCATTTGAACTAGTATCTAAAAAGGCTTATATTTATGAACGGAGGGAGTATATGGCAGTTTTATTCCAGTCGTAGCGTTTTCACTGTGAGGTGGGGCCGCAGTTGAGCAAACCCACCCCGCCCACCGGGCGTCGGCCGAGTTTAGAATTAGAAGAGAGATACGAGGGAGGAGAGCTAGCTGTAGCACGGACGCTGTTGTCAGATGGGACTCGTGTTTATAGAATAGGAGTACTGAGCACTCGTGCCTCTTTTTTTTTTGAGGGAAAAATTAGTCGTATGGCTAGTACCACTAGTTGGGTGCGTGCGACCTATAGCTGTCATCACTTTAGGTCTCCTTTCGAACTGCGGCTACGCTTCACATTACATATTTTTTCACGCATTTATCCTCCTATATGTACTCCTAGGCTATTTCCACATGCTCCCATTCGCCGACATGTGGGACATAGAGCATCTGCATCGTAGTGCATGCACGACACGGAGCAAATGCCGGGGTACTTTACATTTCAGACCTCACGAATTACATGCAAACCCCCCGCAGAAGAATAAATAAATGAATGAATTACTACATGAAACCGGATTATTTTCATGGAAACCGGAGCACGTTGATTAAATTTTGGACATAGCACGTTTATAAAAAATGACCGGACCTAAACCAGTCTAAGGGCCTCTTTGATTTTTCCCGCAAAGAAATGGGCCTATTTGATTCGCAGGATACTGAAAACACAGGAATGGGGAAAGTATGATGGCGATGAACCGAGACGAGGAGAACTCTAACTCAGTTAGAGGTTAGAGTTAGATTCTAACCCTGAAGTAACTCTAAACCAAAGAGGTATATGGATGGCAGGGTTAGATTGACAATAAATGCTCTATCTCAATCATGTGATTACTTTGGACCCTATTTTTAGTCAGACTAAAATAAGTCCCTTGGATCCAAGCACCCTCTTGGTGTGGCCGGCTCTTCTGTGGCCTCCTCCCGCTCACAATTGATATAAACGAACCATCTATACAAATCAAGCATGCAAAACATGATAATTTTTACTTTGTCCATACAAATGAGATATCCCAATTAAACATACAAGTCGTCAATCAAGCTTCACAAAATAAAAAAACACTTCATGAAACAAAGAATGAGCTAACTCATCACGGAAGTCATTCACGATAGGGAGGGAGCCCGGAGCCCCTCACGCACCGAGGGAGGAGCTCGCCATCGTCGCTCTGGAGGAAGGCTCTGTAGAGCCCAAGCCTCGGGAACCCCTCCGACGCCGGCCCTTGCGAGTTGAGGTCGACACTGGCATGGGTAGCAAGGCCGCTTGCCGCTGACTGGGAACTTAATCTTTGGGCCTCTAGAAATAATGCAAGCCTGTAACTAAAATACCTAGAAAGGTGAACTAAATCTTTGGGCCTCTAGAAATAATGCAAGCCTGAAACTGAAATACCTAGAAAGGTAAACTGAATCTTGGGGCCTCTAGAAATAATGCAAGCCTGAAACTAAAATACCTAGAAAGGTGAACTGAATCTTTGGGCCTCTAGAAATAATGCAAGCCTGAAACTGAAATACCTAGAAAGGTGAACTAAATCTTTGGGCCTCTAGAAATAATGCAAGCCTGTAACTAAAATACCGAGAAAGGTGAACTGATTCTTTGGGCCTCTAGAACGAATGCAAGCCTGAAAGTGAAATACCTAGAAACGCCAACTGAATCTTTGGGCCGCTAGAAATAATGCAAGCCTGTAACTAAAATACCGAGAAAGGTGAACTGATTCTTTGGGCCTCTAGAACGAATGCAAGCCTGAAAGTGAAATACCTAGAAACGCCAACTGAATCTTTGGGCCGCTAGAAATAATGCAAGCCTGTAACTAAAATACCGAGAAAGGTGAACTGATTCTTTGGGCCTCTAGAACGAATGCAAGCCTGAAAGTGAAATACCTAGAAACGCCAACTGAATCTTTGGGCCGCTAGAAATAATGCAAGCCTGTAACTAAAATACCGAGAAAGGTGAACTGATTCTTTGGGCCTCTAGAACGAATGCAAGCCTGAAAGTGAAATACCTAGAAACGCCAACTGAATCTTTGGGCCGCTAGAAATAATGCAAGCCTGTAACTAAAATACCGAGAAAGGTGAACTGAATCTTTGGCCCTCTAGAAATAATGCAAGCCTGAAACTGAAATACCTAGAAAGGTGAACTGAATCTTTGGGCCTCTAGAAATAATGCAAGCCTGAAATTGAAATACCTAGAAAGGTGAACTGAATCTTTGGGCCTCTACAAATAATGCAAGCCTAAAATTGAAATACCTAGAAAGGTGACCTGAATCTTTGGGCCTCTAGAAACATTTATTACCTCCTCAAGCAGCATCAAACAATTCCATGCGTGCACCACAAATCTATAGCAAGTTTGATCAGGATCTACTTTTCCAAATGAGAATTAGTGCTAGAGAAAGCAAGATCAATGATATGGCCGTGAGACAGAGAAGGAACAAACAAACTCACACCTCTCATGACCTCCCTGGTAGATGCGCCGCCGCCGCGCACGATAGAGGGAGAAAAACGACTGGTGAAGGGGCAGCGGGGCGACCTTCGAAGGCCGGAGGGAGAGGGCGGCCGGAGTAGGGCGGCGGAGGCCGGAAGGAGAGGGCGGACGGTGGAGAGAGAGGGTGAGCGGGGCTTGGGCGAGTGGCCCTATGGAGAACAAAGAGTAGTCGTGCGAGAGGGGGGGAGAGATCTGGTGCGGGCAGGTGAGATTTTTTTAGTTCTCTTTTAGTAGGCCCGAGGATAACTAACCCAATTAGAACCTCTCCACCGGGCTTGTTTTTTTTAGCTGGGTTAGAGCAAACTAGCTCAAACTGACCCCTCTTGTTTCGATAATTTGAGGCTATTTCAACCCAAACTAGCTCTACTCAGGGATCCAAACAAAGAGGAGTGTTACTGTACATGCTACAGTGTGGACCGTAGCACATTGTTTTTTATGGCCATATCACCACATAGTTTTCTACTGCTGGTTCACTGGGCTACCGTGGTTCTGACTGCTGGTTCACTGGGCTGCCGTGGTTCGCACTCCTCCGACCTGAGTAGTACTCCCTCCGTTCCTAAATATAAGTCTTCGTAGATATTTCTCTGTGGACCACATACGGATGTATATAGATGCATTTTATGTGTAGATTCACTCATTTTTCTCCGTATGTAGTCCATAGTGAAATCTCTCCAAAGACTTATACTCCCTCCGTTCCTAAATATAAGTCTTTGAAGAGATTCCACTATGGACCACATACAGAGCAAAATGAGTGAATTTATACTCTAAAATGCATCTAGATACATCCCTATGTGATCCATAGTGAAATCTCTACAAAGACTTATATTTTGGAACGGAGGGAGTATTTAGGAACGGAGGGAGTAGTATAGTACTAGTATATACCGCATCATTCTTTGCTCCTTCTTACTACTCCGACATGTGGGAGAGCCAGCATCCGGGTCGACGTGTCATGCACCAGATTAGAGCGCGGAACGGAAGGGGGGCATCACCCCGGTCGGAGCGCCAGTAATTCATGAATATAGTGAGTCGTCATATCACAAGTCTTTCCAGTAGTAACGCGCCGTCAAATCGCACAGCCCCACTCGCTCACCCTCCTCGCCTCTCTGTCAAACCGCCTACCCGAAAACTGCCGCGCATACTGCCCGGGAAAAGCCCCTCCCTCAACTTTTAACTACGCGAAAATAGTTCGAGCTTGTACATTCTATATAAATACAGTACGTATTGTATGTTTATTCACCCGTGGGGTTGTTCAATGAATGGAGGGGCGGGGAGCACAAGTGAACAAACTGTAGTAGTAAGTAGGAGTCGTAGAGTAGTCACCTTAAATAGAGAGTTCTTTTCTTTAATGCCACGTACACAAATTGAAACACTTGTTGTGGAGAGAAAAAAGTTAATCACTCCACTATATATGGACGCAGGGGCCTGAGCGCTTGCTTTACTAGGGTTGCTCTCTTCATTCTCTCATCCTCTCCAGATATAAACAAGACAGCGGTAGCGACAATTTCTCTCTGCTCACCGCTGGTCACAGATCCGGCCGGATCCCTTCGGCCGGTGTGTGTAGAGGACTAAAAGGTGCATCGTTCACGCGGTCATCACCGCCGAGGGAGGAAACCCACAGCTGCCGGAGGGGCCCGATCCTCTGCCCGTGCCGTTCTCTCCGACACAGCGCCGGCTCGGGAGGTCCTCCGACCCTTCTTCCTCCCTGCCGAATTGTCCGCAGATCTGACCTGCCGCCGCCGACATCCCGGCGACCCTCAGGTATAAGTTCTTCGAAAGAGGCCTTGCTCTACTGCCCCAGCTCCCCACGTGTCTGCATGTGCATCTTTTTCTACTCCCATCAGCTCTTCCAAAGCCACCTAAATTTTTAGTATTATTAGAGGTAAAGCTACTTCATGCATTCGAATCTAGGGCTTTGTTCAAACAACAAAGAAAGGGGGGAAAGTTGTAGCATGAATCTAGGACTTGATTCAAAGAGGAAATAATATGGTGAAAGTAGTAGAGACCGGATACCCAACCGGTCTCTTGGTTGAAAAGGGAAATAATGGGAAAACACACTACAAACTGGATAAGGAACAAATCTATTAATTGTTGAAAAAGGGATAGAAAGTGGCGGCTGGTGGACAAGTCAACAGAGTATGTCCAGGATTAGATTTGCTGCCATCACATAGTAAAAGGTCTCCAGGATTAGATTTGCTGCCCTCACATAGTAAAAGGTCTCAGGATTAGATTTGCTGCCCTCACATAGTAAAAGGTCTCAGGATTAGATTTGCTGCCCTCACATAGTAAAAGGTCTCCAGGATTAGATTTGCTGCCCTCACATAGTAAAAGGTCTCCAGGATTAGATTTGCTACCCTCACATAGTAAAAGGTCTCCAGGATTAGATTTGCTGCCCTCACATAATACAAGGTCTCCAGGATTAGGTTTGTTACCCTGACATAGCGTGAACAAGCTCGGCATCACCACTTTATGCCTCCTTGTAGGTACATTGTGCTGATGCGTCCACTGTCGCATGTCTTTATACCAACCTTTTGTTGTTGTTAATGTAAGGGTGCATGTAAAATGAAGCGATCGCACTGTTACCTTAGGGACATGTCTAACCAGTGTTATTGTTAATCTAATGCCTCTAGTGATAAGATGCAATTAAACTGTGTTACAAATTGCACTCCTGCTGTTTTCCCCAGTATGATAAGTAAGTTGCTCCTTTACGCTGCTGAGTGTCCTGGTGTCCCCACGGTCCCATGCCCTTAAACCAACTCTTTAGCTGTTGTTGATTTACTGTGTCTGGTAAACAAGAAATGCCACCATTAAAGTAATCCCATATTTGAGGAATCTCATTGTTGATCGTAATGCTTCTGGTAACATGAAGCATTGCTGACGTTTTAAAATTTCTACTGTCCTTGCGTGATTGCCATGAACATAATTAAGATTCTTCTTTTCATTTTGTATATGTTTCGTATATTCTTATTGACCAGCAACTGTTTACTTTCTATCATTTTGTGCAGATAGGGATATCCATTTCACCTTGTTGCTATTGTGACCTTTTGGTGAACTGCACAAAACACTTTTTTTGGAATGAGTGTCTTGTGCAGTTCAACTAAAATGTCATGTGGGCAACATCTCTCAATTTTGTTGGAACTGCACAAAATGGTGATTGGAGTTTCCAAAATCTCCGTCAAGTTCTGCTGGTAATCTCGTGCAACATTTTATTAGCCTTTGCAAGATGGAGCCGTCACTGTCACCACAATGGCACTTTATTTTAGTGGAACTGCACAAAAGGATAAGAAAATTACAGTTGGACCTTACATGAGCCGGACAGCCAACCTTAATGTTCCTCAATTTTAGTGCAACTACTAAAGAAGAACCTGCCAGCTCACAAGAGCAAGTACTTCTTGCTAGCTGAATGATGCAATCTTTGCTTCATTTCAGGTGAACTGTAGAAAAAAGGCTCATGAATTGAATCATGGAACTCCAGGCAGACCTCATCCTAGTGGAGCTGGAGGTTGAGTTCAAGGAGGCCGCTATTAAAGTGAAATCATGCTCTCCTGTCTCCTTGTTTGTGCTGTGCAAATAGGAATACTCAACTACAGATGTTGTGACGGTCAAGAGCATTCGCCAAGTTCTTCGATTGTATGACATGGCTAGCCAAGATGGATTTAATCCCGATATTCACTTTATCAAAAGGCTCTAATGGGTTCGTTCTGAATCTTGCAAGCTGGGAATCAATGAGATGTGTAGGCATCTTTGTTGTACTTATTATTCGAATCTTATTTGTTGGTTCTGAATCTTGCAAGCTGGGAATAAATGAGATGTGTAGGCGTCTTTGTTGTACTTATTATTTGGATCTTATTTGTTGGTTCTGAATCTTGCAAGCTGGAAATCAGTGAGATGTGTAGGCATCTTTGTTGTACTTATTATTTGGATCTTATTTGTTGGTTCTGAATCTTGCAAGCTGGGAAACACGGCATGATGATGTAGAGGAAAACAACCATAACAAATAGTTCAAACTTGGTAGTATTATCTTTGTGAAAGTGCGACAAATGTGCTGATCGTGTGCGACCTGAGAATAATAATTCTAATTGTTGTGCATGTTGATCGCGTGGCACTGATAGAACGAGCCAATGCATTGCTTGTTTTAAGTATAAATTTCTATTAAAGCTAATTAAATTTAAGTAAAGTGACCACTAACTCCTGTTATTACAGTACCAATATAGACCCACTCGTGAACCGACGTGTGGCCGGAGTAGGTTTCTTAATGGAGGCATTTGAATGCGCCGAGGGTGCATCTTCTGCCGGGCGTGCAGCGGACGAGTGAGGGGTAGTAACTGTTGTCGCCTGTACACACTCAGCTTACTGTTGAATCCAGTTCCCCAAGAGCTGAAAAACGAACTGCTGCCGCCGCCTACACACTCATTCACTCGAAGAGACTCCAATGGCGATCCGAGGGGTGAGCCTGCTGGATATGGACTTCAGCAAGGAGTTAGTTCGCCGTTCAGTCCTATGGATGCACCTAGTTGAATGTGATGTACACCAACGATACGGACTTGGTGAAGATCGGCCTCGCCTCAGTCCTATGGCTGCACCAGGTTCTGGAGCATTCGCCCGTTTCATCGGCAGCGCCGACTGCACCTTCGCTACGGTGGAGAGAAGGAAGGACGCGAAGATTCGGCCATCTGGTGCAACAAGCTTGTCGACATCCAGAAGCAATACAAGATCATCAGCAACGGGCAGGAGAAGGACTCTGTGGTTGACCTCGCTAAGACCATCATCAACCCCTAATACGCCAACATGAAAGAAGACGACCTGAACACGTGGGAGGTACCTCTGAATCTAGCCTACATAACCTACGCGGCCAAGGACGCATACGCATGCTATGACATGTACATGTAGATCTTGGACATGACGAAGAACAGCCGCAGCGTCATGATCAAGCGTGCCAGGAAGGTCTAGATGTTGTACTTTATCTGTTTGTAAGCACCTTTATCATCTGAGTATTTCATGCATTAGCCTATGTGTCGTAATTATCTGTTTTGTCCGAAATATTTCTTTTAAGAACCCATTAACCTGATTGCTTTTTTTAGTGGCTATTTGCTTATGTATGTAAACTAGTTCACTTGTCTGTAAAAAAAACTAGTTCACTCGGCTGCCGTGCTTTGAATCTCCTTCCTCCCAACATATTCCTCTCCTCAGGTGGACCTAGCAGGTCTCTGAATTTTCTCCCACTTTCTTTTTCGATGTAAACTGAGTTTTCTCCCATTACTTTCCCCTAGAACCAACTCAACTGTCCCGCGTCTAGCCTAAAAAATAATAATACCCCACGTACTATTAACTCATCAAATTAAAATGATATTTTATTTCGTAAGTTGAAAGTTCTTACAAAATAATAATAATAATTGTTTATATATAACTTGCCAAGTTAACTCCTAGTGATTGCGTACATAAGCTTGCAAAGATTTTACTGACGTGCAATCATGTGTTTATATTTTTATAACATTTCTCCGTCTAGCCCAACATGATATTTTCACCCAGCCCAGCAAGTCCGCGGATTTCGAGAAAAATGCAAATGGGATTTAAACGGGTTGCATAGATGCTACATCATTGTTTCCCCCAGCCCACCAAATGGACTAAAAAAACAAATGGACTAGCTAACATGTGGGCCAGTAGGTCGAAGCCTAAGAAGGCGTTGGATTTACATCCAACGGCCGGCATTCTTCTTCAATCTCTCGTCTTCTTCCCCCAGCGCTGCCGGAACCACCTGCTCCAGCCTTCGGCGTCCAACGGCGTTGTTTTGCGCTCCTCAGTGAAACGCTACCCCGCCGACGGCCAGGCCATCCCTCCACTCCGCACCTCCTGTTATCATGTGCCGAGTGTAGGCCCACCCCGCACCCGAACCAGTCAATTTTCCCACTCCTCTCCATTTGCGACTCCACTGCCGCGTCTTCCCCATCTCCGGGTCGTTCCAGTCTGGGGCCTCGCCATCGTCCACCGCCTCGGTGCGCTCGACGCGGCATGGTCAACATACGAGAGTCATCGGAAGAGGACTGTACGTGGAGAGCCTGACGGCTGGGACCCACGAGGTCCATGGTCGCACGCAAGGAAAGTTCCTTCTTATTACGCACTGTACGTGCACTCTACGTGGGAAGGGCTTCTGTATTTTGCGAAAAAAGCATTCCCCCCGCTGACAGGTCGGACCCACCAGCTATATCTTCGCACGCAAGGAAGTGCCTCCTTATTACGCATCAAAAAATGAATACCCCCTGCTAGCTGGGACCCACCATAGTGGGTGACTGACTTGTGGGCCTACTAAGTTGACGAGGACGGAGGGCCTTTTCAACTTAGTCAATATGAACGATTCTAGCTCCAGTGACCGTATGATGTCCATCCAACGGCCATAGTGCTTCTTCAACCTCTGGTCTTCTTGCTCCAGCCGCCCAAAGCAGCGCCGGTCATGCCGCGTGCTCCTGCCTCTCGTGGCCGACTGTGATGCCGCGGAGGCCTCACCGCCCCCTACTACTCCCACCGCTGGCCCAGGGTATCCCTCTACTCACCCACACCCCCTGTTATTCTGCGGCGACGGCAGCCTCACGCCGCAGCCGAACTAGTGAACCCTCGTACTCTTGGGCAC
Source organism: Aegilops sharonensis (assembly GCA_904067115.1). Taxonomy (NCBI): domain Eukaryota; kingdom Viridiplantae; phylum Streptophyta; class Magnoliopsida; order Poales; family Poaceae; genus Aegilops; species Aegilops sharonensis. Next base: position 757,637,988 of record LR880971.1, on the reverse strand, counting down.
AACCCAATTTTTTTGTGATTTTCCAAGTAAGTCGCTTTGTCAGGCCTGTTGGGCTGCAAATCTTTCAAGACGAGGAGAGCTTCATTCGGCTGGCCGAGAAAATGGCCTATCAGTAATGAGAAATGGGTTGTACATTTTTAAAACACATCAAACCGGCAATTAGTTTCAAATATCTTTTTTCATTTCGAGATTTTAAATTACATTAATTTTTATGCGTGGAGAATTTGTTGGATTTTATATTGATATACATTTATTTTTAACATAAATTTGAATGTGACTCGAAATTTCGGGATTAAAAACAGTTCGGACCGCACCGAAATATGCAAAATTTTGTATATTTTTTTAACCGTGGCCACAATATGGGCTGTAATGCTAACAAAAAGAATATGGGCTCCAAAAAAAACCTTAAGAATTAGCAAATGGGCTGTAAATTATTATAAATGATGGCAGATGGGTTGTATGCTGTTTTCCACAGATTTGAGGCTTTCCTAAAAAAGGTTGACGCTCAAGCAGTGACTGTTGGATGTCCATCCAACGGCCGTCGTGCTTCTTCAATCTCTGCTCTTCCTGCTCCAGCCGCTCAAATAAGCGCCGGCGGGACTGCCTGCTCCCTCCTCCCCACGGCCGGGTGTGCTGCCGCGCAGGCCTCACCTCCCCACCGTACTCCCATCACTAGCCTAGCCATCCCTCTACTCACCCGCACCTGCTGTTATTCTCCGGCGACGGCAGACGAAGCAGTAAACCCTCGTACAGTCGTACTCCCCTCCGCATGGGAAACAACTTCCGAGTCTTCCTTGCCTCCGTGTCGTTCCCTCCTTAGGCCTCGCCGTCGTCCACCGCCCTGGTGCTCTCGGCGCGGCCTGGTCAACGTGGTCAACGACCGACATGCATCTGAAGTGTACTATATGTGGAGAGGCCGACAGCTGGGTCCACGGCCGCACGCAAGGAAATGCCTCCTTATTACGCGCAAAATAATGATTCCTCCACCTGACATTAGGGACCCACCGAAAGGGCCTCTGTATTTCGTGAAAAAAAACATTACCGCCGCCGGCAGCTTGGACCCACTAGTTATATCTTCGCACGCAAGGAAGTGCCTCCTTATTACGCACAAAAAAATGAATACTCCCCCTGTTAGCTGGGACCCAGTATAGTGGCAGGCTGACTTGTGGGCCTACTAAGTTGACGGGGACGGAGGGCTTTGTCAACTTAGTCAATATGCACGATTCTAGCTCCAGTGACCGTACGATGTCGATCCAATGGCCGTAGTGCTTCTTCAACCTCTGGTCTTCTTGCTCCAGCCACACAAAGCAGCGCCGGTCGCGCCTCGTGCTACTGCCTCCCGTGGCCGGCTGCGATGCGGCTGAGGCCTCACCGCCCCCTACTACTCCCACCGCTGGCCAGGCCATCCCACTACTCACCCACACCCCCTGTTATTCTGCGGCGATGGCAGCCTCACACCGCAGCAAACCAGTGAATCCTCGTACTCCTCTACGCGTGGGCATCCACTGCCGCGTCTTCCCCGGCTCCGCGTCGTCCCCTTCCTAGGCCTCGCCGTCGTCCACCGCCCTGGTGCTCTCGGCGCGGCGTGGTCAGCGTGGTCAAGGAATGGCTTCCATCGTACGTGGACTGTACGTGGAGAGGCTGACAGCTGGGTCCATGGCCGCAGCAAGGAAGTGCCTCCTTATTACGCGCAAAATAATTATTCCTCCACCTGACAGTGGTGACCCACCGGACGGGCCACCGTATTTCGTGAAAAAAAACGTTCCCCCCTGACTGCTGGGACCCACCAGCTACATCTTCGCACGCAAGGAAGTGCGTTCGGGCAAAAAAAACGATTCGCCCCCTGACTGCTGGGACCCACCAGCTACATCTTCGCAGGCAAGGAAGTGCCTGACAGTCGGGACCCACCTGGTCGAAGTGTACGTAGCGTTGTCATTCTGGTCGCGAACGCGTACGTACATACTGGTCGTTGTAGAGGCGCGCATGTGTCATAGTAGAGGCGAGCACCTAGCATGTATACGTACGTACAGTGGCGATGGTGCAAGAAAGAAAATACGGCCACGTACGTACATACGGGCAGGGTCTCGAACGCCTACTCGCACATACGTACGGCCAGGGCTCGTGTACATTGCTGGGTCAGAACGGAGAAACAGCGTCGTCGTCGTGTTCATGGGGAGGTAACGGAATGCGTCGTGTTCATCGGGAGGCAACGGAATGCGTCGTGTTCATCGGGAGGCAACGGAATGCGTCGCGTTCATCGGGAGGCCACGGAACGTGTGGAAGCCAACCGGCTTGGACGGAACAGGCGATGGAAACGAGGCCTAGTGTACCACACAACGGAGGAAACGGACCTCCTACGGTTGGAATGGGGTCCTGTTGAACGGGAGGGGTGTGGCGTACCGCAAAACGGAGGAAACGGACCTCCTACAGTCGAAACGGGGGTCCTGTTGATCGGGAGGGGTGTGGCGTACCGCAAAACGGTCGAAACGGGGGTCCTGTTGATCGGGAGGGGTGTGGCGTACCGCAAAACGGACGAAAGGGACCTCCTTGATACGTCTCCGTCGTATCTACTTTTCCAAACACTTTTGCCCTTTTTTTGGACTCTAACTTGTATGATTTGAATGGAACTAACCTGGACTGACGCTGTTTTCAGCAGAACTGCCATGATGTTGTTTTATGTGCAGAAAACAAAAGTTCTCGGAATGACCTGAAACTCCATGGGATGTCTTACAAAATATAATAAAAATTCCTCGCCAAAGATGAAGACCAGGGGCCCACACATGTCCACGAGGGTGGGGGGCGTGCCCCCCTACCTCGTGGGCCCCCTGGACACCTTCCGACGCCAACTCCAACTCTATATATTGGCTTTCGGGGAGAAAAAAATCAGAGAGAAGAAATCATCGCGTTTTACGATACGTAGCCGCCGCCAAGCCCTAAAACCTCTCGGGAGGGCTGATCTGGAGTCCGTTCGGGGCTCCAGAGAGGGGGATTCGTCACCGTCGTCATCATCAACCATCCTCCATCACCAATTTCATGATGCTCACCGCCGTTCGTGAGTAATTCCATCGTAGGCTTGCTGGACGGTGATGGGTTGGATGACATTTATCATGTAATCGAGTTAGTTTTGTTAGGGTTTGATCCCTAGTATCCACTATGTTCTGAGATTGATGTTGCTATGACTTTCCTATGCTTAATGGTTGTCACTAGGGCCCGAGTGCCATGATTTCAAATCTGAACCTATTATGTTTTCATGAATATATGTGAGTTCTTGATCCTATCTTGCAATTCTATAGTCACCTACTATGTGTTATGATCCGGCAACCCCGAAGTGACAATAATCGGGACCACTCCCGGTGATGACCGTAGTTTGAGGAGTTCATGTATTCACTATGTGCTAATGCTTTGTTCCGGTTCTCTATTAAAAGGAGGCCTTCATATCCCTTAGTTTCCATTAGGACCCCGCTGCCACGGGAGGGTAGGACAAAAGATGTCATGCAAGTTCTTTTCCATAAGCACGTATGACTATATTCGGAATACATGCCTACATTACATTGATGAATTGGAGCTAGTTCTGTGTCACCCTATGTTATGACTGTTACATGATAAACCGCATCCGGCATAATTATCCATCACTGATCCGGTGCCTACGAGCTTTCCATATACTGGTCTTCGCTTATTTACTTTTCCGTTGCTACTGTTACAATCACTACAAAATACCAAAAACATTACTTTTGTTGTCTTTACTTTTGTTATCGTTACCACCACTATCATATTACTTTGCTACTAAACACTTTGCTGCAGATACTAAGTTTCCAGGTGTGGTTGAATTGACAACTCAGCTGCTAATACTTGAGAATATTCTTTGGCTCCCCTTTTGTCGAATCAATAAATTTGGGTTGAATACTCTACCCTCGAAAGCTGTTGCGATCCCCTATACTTGTGGGTTATTAAGACCAATTTCTGGCGCCGTTGCCGGGGAGCATAGCTCTATTCTTTGAGTGACTTGGGATTTATATCTGCTGGACACTATGAAGAACTTGAAAGACGCTAAGACAAAATTTTATCCCTCAACTATGAGGGGAGGTAAGGAACTGCAATCTAGCTCTTCACTTGATTCACCTTCTGTTATGAGTAAGCTAGCGACACCTAAACCTGCTTCTGCTATTCGTTCCGATATGTCGCATGTTATTGATGATGCCACTTCTGCTATGCATGATACTTATGACGAAACTACTTCTATGCTTGATACTACTGTGCCCCTTGGTGAATTTCTAGATGAACAAATTGCTAGGGCTGGAGAGAAAGAAATTATTGAATCTGAATACGATGATGAAAGTGATGATGAAAATATGCCTGTTATTCCTAAGGGTTATGTTTTTGATATGGAATCTTCTGCAGCTATTTTTGCTTGCAAAGATAGATATGAGCTCAAGAGGTTATTAGTTAAATGGAGTAAAGAATCTCTTAGAGACAGAATGAAACCTGACCCTGCTTTTGCTACTTCACCTATTTGTGTTCCCGATAAGGATTATGAATTTTCTGTTGATCCAGATATAATTACTTTGGTCGAATCTGATCCTTTTTATTGCTATTGAATCTGAAACTGTTGTGGCACATCTTACTAAGTTAAATGATATAGCCGCCCTGTTTACTAATGATGAGAGATCGCGCTACTTTTATATACTCAAAATATTTCCGTTCTCATTAAAGGGTGATGCTAAGATATGGTTTAATTCTCTTGATCCTGTTTGTGTGCGTAGTCCCCAGGATATGATTTATTACTTCTCTGCTAAATATTTCCCTGCTCATAAGAAACAAGCTGCTTTGAGGGAAATATACAACTTCGTGCAAATTAAAGAAGAGAGTCTCCCACAAGCTTGGGGGAGGCTTCTCAAGTTACTTAATGCTTTGCCTGATCATCCTCTTAAGAAACCTGAAATACTTGATATCTTTTATAATGGACTAACCGATGCTTCCAGAGATTACCTGGATAGTTGTGTTGGTTCTCTTTTCAGGGAAAGAACACCGGATGAAGCTGAAATTCTATTGAATAATATGTTGACAAATGAAAATAATTGGGCACCTCCCGAGCCAGCCCCTGAGCCAGCTCCAGAGCCAATTATTGAGCCTATTCCTAAACCAACTCCGAAGAAGAGAGGTGTTCTATTTCTCAGTCCTGAAGATATGCAAGAGGCAAAGAAATCTATGAAATAAAAAGGTATTAAAGCTGAAGATGTTAAGAATTTACCTCCTATTGAAGAAATACATGGTCTTAATCTACCGCCTGTTGAAGAAACTTATGATATTGATCCATTATTTATTGAAGAACCTCCTGATCCCGATAACCCGACACAGGTAGTAAAGGTAAATTCCCTCTACAGATATGATAAAGCTGAAGTCCCTCCTACTAAAATTGCTAGTCAGTGCTTGGACGAGTTTGATAACTTTATGTTTAAGCAAGATGACTTTAATGCTTATTTTGGTAGACAACTAAAACAAGATGCTTATATGATTAAACGATTGGGTGATTATATGGCTAATATTAGAGGTGAACTTAAACTTGTTAGCAAACATGCTTCTCTGGTTACCACTCAAGTAGAACAAGTACTTAAAGCCCAAAAAGAAGTGCTTGATGAAATGAATAGTAAGAAAAATGTTTATGTTGTTAGAGTGGCTACTAGAACTGGTAGAATGACTCAGGAACCTTTGTATCCTGAAGGCCACCCGAAGAGAATCAAGCAAGATTCTCAAAGAAATAATATTGATGTACCTAGTTCTTCTAAAAGGAAGAAAAAGAAAAATGATAGGACTTTGCAAACTTCTAGTGAACCTATTGCTGAACCACCTGAGAATCCAAATGATATCTCTATGTCTGATGCTGAAACACAATATGGTAATGAACATGAACCTAGTGAAAATGTTAATGATGATGTGCATGATGATGCTCAACCTAGTAATGATAATGATGTAGAAGTTGAACCTGCTGTTGATCTTGATAACCCACAATCAAAGAACCAACGTTATGATAAAAGATACTTCGTTGCTAGGAAACATGGTAAAGAAAGGGAACCATGGTTTCAGAAACCCATGCCTTTTTCTCTGAAACCATCCAAGAAAAAGGATGATGAGGATTTTGAGCGCTTTGCTGAAATGATTAGACCCATCTTTTTGTGTATGCGATTGACTGATATGCTCAAAATGAATCCTTATGCTAAATATATGAAAGATATTGTTACAAATAAAAGAAAGATACCGGAAGCTGAAATTTCCACCATGCTTGCTAATTATACTTTTAAGGGTGGAATACTAAAGAAACTTGGAGATCCAGGAGTACCTACTATACCATGCTCCATTAAGAGAAATTATGTTAAAACTGCTTTATGTGATCTTGGAGCCGGTGTTAGTGTTATGCCTTTCTCTTTATATCATAGACTTGACTTGAATAAGTTGACACCTACTGAAATATCTTTGCAAATGGTTGATAAATCAACTGCTATACCTGTCGTTATTTGTGAGGATGTGCCTGTTGTGGTTGCAAACGTTACTATTTTAACGGACTTTGTTATTCTTGATATTCCCGAGGATGATAGTATGTCTATTATTCTTGGAAGACCTTTTCTGAATACTGCAGGGGCTGTTATTGATTGCAACAAAGGCAATGTAACTTTTCATGTTAATGGTAATGAGCATACAGTACACTTTCCGAGGAAACAACCTCAAGTTTATAGTATCAACTCTATAGGAAAAATTCCATCGATTATATTTGGAGGTTCTGAATTTCCTCTCCCTACTGTCAAGAAGAAATATGATATACTTATTGTTGGGGATGTCCATATCCCCGTTGAGGTAACCTAGTGTTATTCGAAATTTCTCCGGTTTCATGATTATCGGAATGAGTTTGTTAACAAGGCCTGATCAACCTTGTTAGTGGATTCCTTTTGATGAGCATGAGATGGATGAAACTAGAAGCACAACCTTCTGTACCCTCTTTATATTTTCTGTTATTTAGTAGAGATAAAGTAAAATAGTATTTTTCTGTCTGTCTTCTGACTTATCCGTGCAATATAAAAATACCCCGAAAATAAAAGTCCTCAGAATGCCATGCCAATTTAATATGATTTTTTGGGGAATATTTGACGATTTATAGTGCAAAAATCACCGCGGGGGGAGCTGCCACCTGGCCACGAGTGTGGAGGGCACGCCCTACCCCCCCTGGGCGCGCCCCCTGCCTCGTGGGCCCACGGTGGCCCTCGTCCACTTATCCCTACACCCATCTTCTTCCTCTGCCTCCCACCAACCCGAAAAACCAACTCAAGCACGGGTTCCAGCCACTTTTGCTGTGATTTTCGATCTCCTTGCTCAAAGCACCTCTCGCAAAACTGCTTGGGGAGATTGTTCCTTGGTATGCGACTCCTCCATTGGTCCAATTAGTTTTTGTTCTAGTGCTTTATTCTTTGCAAATTTGTGTTGCATAGGTGACCATGTTCTTGAGCTTGCATGTTAAATTTATATGGTTCCAAGTAGTTCTAATGCTTGATATAGGCTCTAGGCACTTGTAGGAGTAGTTGCTATCAATTTTATTGAAGTTGGTTCACTTTTTTTTGAAGTTAGTAAAAATTTCAGAAATTTTTCAGAGGAAACAATATGTTTAGGAAGATGTTCCAAGGTGGTTCTTCAAGGAAGCAAGGACCCAGGCTTGCTATGCATGATGCTGACGAGGAACCACCAAGAGACGCTCTAGTGCGGCCTTGTGAATGGCCGTCGGAAAATTTTATGGACCGTGCGGGAATTAAAGAAGAATTTAAAGCATATTTGCGCAATGCCGGTTTTGAGGATTTTGAAGCTGGCAAATGCCCCCAGTATCACGATCTCACAAGTTCATTTGTAAGGAGGTTTGAGTATTCATCTTCGCGTAATTCTCATTCATTCATGTTTGACCTTTATGACAAATCTTATACCATGGACTTAGAGGATTTCACTTTTGCTTGCAAACTTCCATCTTGGGGTAGTGTCAGGGATCCCCCTAAATCTGAATTTAGAGACTTTCTTGCTAGTATAACTGTGGGGGAATCTAGAGATATAACGCAAGCCACTATAGGGAGCATTCACTTTCCTGCTATACATTACTTTGCTCTCTTCGAAGGTAGATGCATAAATGCTAAGGATGAAGCATGTCACATGTGTGTCCCTGATCTCAGCATTCTCAGGAGTGCTATGTTAGGAGACCAATCTTATCATATGGGAGCCATTGTAGCTCGTAGGTTGCATCATAATAGATATAACGGAGATTACTTTGGAGGAATTTATGCAACCCACTTAGCTAATTTTCTTGAGATAGACATTTGTGAGGGTGATATGGAGTTACTCCCTACTTATTTAGATTTTGATTCTATGGTTTCCCACCAGTTTGTTGAGAGAACTGAGGCACCTCTCCAGTATCGACTAATCTTTAACAAACGGCATGTTGTCCGTATTACTCTTCCTGCTCCTGCCTTCTTTGATTCTCAGACAAAAGGAATATATGTTATTACCATAGAGGAGACAGATGAGTACGAGAGAAGAGCGGAGGTGGCTCGACGCCACGCTGCAGCTCAGGAGGCGATAGCCGCTGCATCACAGTATGACCCCAGCTACACCTACGGGTATCCGCCAGGCTATCCCTGGCAATGAACCAACTTAGGCTAAAAGCCTAAGCTTGGGGAGTACGTATTTCTCACCGACATTACATTTATGTTCACACACACTCATTGCTAAATGTCGGTGCTCATAGTCTTTCACTGTAATATCCATGCTAGTTTATTTTCTTTTTCCTGCTTTCTTCTTGTGTGTCTGTTAAACCTTAAGAAAAACAAAAAAAATTAGTAGTAGTTTATTTCTTTGTTGTAGTAATTAAAAATAAAACCCAAAAATATTTCCCGTTCTTCTTTTGCTTGTTGGGAGCTTTCCCGTGTAAATAGTTTTATTTCTTTTCTTTTCTTTGGGGGTCAGTAGGAGAAGACCATGATTAAATTGTTGAAGTGGCTCTTATATGCATCATTGTTGATTTAACCAAGAGCCCATATTTCCTTGTCTTCTCCTGTTTATTGAATGCTCGCAGATTCCAGCTTAGTCCAATGCACGTGCACTCTTATTATTATTCACACCGTTCGGTCGTGCAAGTGAAAGGCAATTATGATGATATATGATGGACTGACTAAGATGAGAAAAGCTGGTATGAACTCGACCTCTTTTGTTTTTGTAAATATGATGAGTTCATCGTTCTTGATTCAGCTTATTATGAATAAACATGTTTTGCAATGATAATTAGAGATCATAGTTGCTCGTGCCATGCTTGATTAGCTATGAGTTATAATTGTTTACCTTGCGTGCCAACATGCTATTAAAATGGTTGTGATGTGGTATGATGGGGCGGTATCCTCCTTTGAATGATTTAAGTGACTTGACTTGGCACATGTTCACGCATGTAGTTGAAACAAATCAACATAGCCTTCACGATATTTAGTTCATGGTGGATTATATCCTACTCATGCTTGTATTCAATGTTTACTAATTTTAATGCATGTTCATCATTGCTGTCGCTCTCTAGTTGGTCGCTTCCCAGTCTTTTGCTAGCCTTCACTTGTACTAAGCAGGAATACTGCTTGTGCATCCAATCCCTTAAACCCCAAAGTTATTCCATATGAGTCCACCATACCTTCCTATATGCGGTATCTACCTGCCGTTCCAAGAAAATTTGTATGTGCCAAACTCTAAACCTTCAAATAAACATTCTGTTTTGCATGCTCGAATAGCTCATATATCAACTAGGGCTGCCCTTATCTTCCATGTTAGGTGGGTTATTCTCAAGAGGAGTGGACTCCGCTCCTCACTCACGAGAAAATGGCTGGTCACCGGGATGCCCAGTCCCATGCTTTATGCAAACTAAATCAAAATAATTGCAAACAAAACTCCCCCTGGGACCCGTTGAATGTTGGAGGCACTCGTTGTTTCGAGCAAGCCATGGATTGATGCTTGTGAAGGAGGGGGAGTATAAACTTTACCATTCTGTTTGGAACCGCCTATAATTTGTTTAGCATGGAAGATATCGTCATCTCTTAGTTGTTATGTTGACAATGAAAGTATGCCGCTCAAAATATAATTTATCTCTATTTCAAAACCGAGCTCTGGCACCTCTACAAATCCCTGCTTCCCTCTGCGAAGGGCATATCTATTTACTTTTATGTTGAGTCATCACCTTCTTATTAAAAGCACTAGCTGGAGAGCACAGCTGTCATTTGCATTCATTACTGTTAATTTATATCGGGTATGACTATGATTGGATCTCTTTTACCATGAATTACAATGTTAGTCAGTCCTTGATCTTTGAAGGTGCTCTGCATTTATGTTTTGCGGTCTCAAAGTGCTAGCGAGATACCATCTTGTCATATCATATTATGATTATTTTGAGAAAGTGTTGTCGAGATTTATTATTATGGCTTGCTAGTTGATTATGTTATTGATATGAGTAAACATGAGACCTAGGAGTTACTGCAAATGTGGTTAGTTATGATCTTTGCTGAAAACATGAATGCTGGCTTGACATAGTTACAACAACAAGAGCAAATAGAGTTTGTAAAAGTTTTTCTTTTTCTCTTTCAGTTTGTCAACTGAATTGCTTGAGGACAAGCAAGGGTTTAAGCTTGGGGGAGTTGATACGTCTCCGTCGTATCTACTTTTCCAAACACTTTTGCCCTTGTTTTGGACTCTAACTTGTATGATTTGAATGGAACTAACCCGGACTAACGTTGTTTTCAGCAGAATTGCCATGATGTTGTTTTATGTGCAGAAAACAAAAGTTCTCGGAATGACCTGAAACTCCATGGGATGTCTTATAAAAAATAATAAAAAATCCACGCCAAAGATGAAGAACAGGGGCCCACACCCTGTCCACGAGGGTGGGGGCACGCCCCCCTACCTCGTGGGCCCCCTGGACACCTTCTGACGCCAACTCCAACTCTATATATTGGCTTTCGGGGAGAAAAAAATCAGAGAGAAGAAATCATCGCGTTTTACGATACGGAGCCGCCGCCAAGCCCTAAAACCTCTCGGGAGGGCTTATCTGGAGTCCGTTCGGGGCTCCGGAGAGGGGGATTCGTTGCCGTCGTCATCATCAACCATCCTCCATCACCAATTTCATGATGCTCACCGCCGTGCGTGAGTAATTCCATCATAGGCTTGCTGGACGGTGATGGGTTGGATGAGATTTATCATGTAATCGAGTTAGTTTTGTTAGGGTTTGATCCCTAGTATCCACTATGTTCTGAGATTGATGTTGCTTTGACTTTGCTATGCTTAATGCTTGTCACTAGGGCCCGAGTGCCATGATTTAGATCTGAACCTATTATGTTTTCATGAATATATGTGAGTTATTGATCCTATCTTGCAAGTCTATAGTCACCTACTATGTGTTATGATCCGGCAACCCCGAAATGACAATAATCGGGACCACTCCCGGTGATGACCATAGTTTGAGGAGTTCATGTATTTACTATGTGCTAATGCTTTGTTCCGGTTCTCTATTAAAAGGAGGCCTTAATATCCCTTAGTTTCCATTAGGACCCCGCTGCCACGGGAGGGTAGGACAAAAGATGCCATGCAAGTTCTTTTCCATAAGCACGTATGACTATATTCAGAATACATGCCTACACTACAATTATGAATTGGAGCTAGTTCTGTGTCACCCTATGTTATGACTGTTACAAGATGAACCGCATCCGGCATAATTATCCATCACTGATCCGGTGCCTACGAGCTTTCCATATACTGGTCTTCGCTTATTTACTTTTCCGTTGCTACTGTTACAATCACTACAAAATACCAAAAACATTACTTTTGCTGTCTTTACTTTTGTTACTGTTACCACCACTATCATATTACATTGCTACTAAACACTTTGCTGCAGATACTAAATTTCCAGGTGTGGTTGAATTGACAACTCAGCTGCTAATACTTGAGAATATTCTTTGGCTCCCCTTGTGTCGAATCAATAAATTTGGGTTGAATACTCTACCCTCGAAACTGTTGCGATCCCCTATACTTGTGGCTTATCACTCCTACGATCGAAACGGGGGTCCTGTTCACCGGGAGGGATGTGGTGTACTGCAAAACGGGACTCCACAGGATACTGTTCATCTCCACCGTCGACCTCCTCCAGCCTCCACGGGCTACCGTCGACCTCCTCCAGCCTCCACGGGCTCCTGTTCATCCAGCCTCCACCGCGCGCTACTCCACCGGCTACTGTTCAACCACCCCTCCACGGCACCCCTCCACCGTCTACTGTTCATCCAGCCCTCCGCACCACGGGGTCATGTTCAACCACCCCTACACGGCCACCCCTCCACCGTCTACTGTTCATCCAGCCCTCCACACCACGGGGTCCTGTTCATCCAGAGGCAACGCCACCGCTCACTGTTCATCCAACCCC
>LR880971.1:757583971-757615329 GCA_904067115.1 Aegilops sharonensis | reverse complement strand
GTGAATTTGGTATTCGTTCGATATTTTGATGAGATGTATGTTGTCTAGCCTCTAGTGGTGTTATGTGAACGTCGACTACATGACACTTCACCATTATTTGGGCCTAGAGGAAGGCATTGGGAAGTAATAAGTAGATGATGGGTTGCTAGGGTGACAGAAGCTTAAACCCTAGTTTATGTGTTGCTTCGTAAGGGGCTGATTTGGATCCACTAGTTTCATGCTATGGTTAGGTTTACCTTAATACTTCTTTTGTAGTTGCGGATGCTTGCAATAGGGGTTAATCATAAGTGGGATGCTTGTCCAAGAAAGGGCAGTACCCAAGCACCGGTCCACCCACATATCAAATTATCAAAGTACTGAACGTGAATCATATGAGCGAGATGAAAACTAGCTTGACGATAATTCCCATGTGTCCTTGGGAGCGCTTTTCTCATTATAAGAAATTGTCCAGGCTTGTCCTTTGCTACAAAAAGGATTAGGCCATCTTGCTGCACCTTATTTACTTTCATTGATTGTTACCCGTTACAAATTATCTTATCACAAAACTATCTATTACCTACAATTTTAGTGCTTGCAGAGAATACCTTACTGAAAATCGCTTGTCATTTCTTTCTTCTCCTCGTTGGGTTTGACACTCTTACTTATCGAAAGGGCTACGGTAGATCCCCTATACTTCTGGGTCATCAGTACTCAAATTCAGTATACTGTAAATTCAGTCAAGTGTAAATGACAATTTGTTTTTCTAGCACTGGATTGCTTCCCTTAGTGTAAATTCAGTTAGCACATTCTTCTTCTACATTTGGTTATCAGTAGTGTAAATTCAGTTAACTCGTACCCTGATGTAGCATACTCCTACACTTCATTATACATACTCCTGACAACTTTGTTTTTCTAGCACTTAATTGCACACAATTTTGTTTGTTGTTGTGAGATGAACCAAATGAAGACAAATTATGTGTGCGCTAGCACTGGATTGCTCACTGAACACTTCTACTAATTTCATAAAAGTTCACTGAACATGAAACTTCACTAAAAATATGACTGCCCTGATGTCTAGAACAATTTACTAAGCAAGCTACTACTGTACTTAAAAAGGGAAAAACATATAATAAAAAAAGACATGACAATACGAATTAAGTTGGAATTATTTGAATTAAGTTAGATTCTTCTTGCTTTACTTGAATAGGAGGGCCATCGTGTTCCTCTAGTTACCAAAATGAACAAGGAGTACTTGATCAAAACTTGTTGCTTATTTTTTTCCTTGCATTTAAGTATATTCTTATAGAAACTTTGCCTACTTTTGTGTACTAAGGCACTGAAAACATGATCTTCCTCCTACATTACGTACATTCATCCATTTTCTTTTGGCCACAACAAGAAAAATTCAAATAAAAGAGCAATTTGGCCACAACAAGAAAGATCTCCTTTCATCTTTTGTACTCTTGGTATGATTATATGCTAACCATTCATCTTTTGTGTACTCTTGTTATGAGTACAGATAGGAGCACACAACTATGGATTTGAACTTGATGCATGAAGAGGAGGATGAAGCTCAACAAGGTGACGCTATGGATTTGAACTTGATGCTGGAAGAGGATGATGAAGATCAAAAAGAAGAACAAGCTCAACAAGGTGACGCTATGGATTTGAACTTGATACTGGGAGAGGAGGATGAAGCTCAACAAGGTGACACTATTGATTTGAACTTGATGACAGAAGAGGAGGATGAAGGCAATGAATTGAATTGGCTTCCTGCAGAGGAAGAGGCTCAAGAGGCACAAGAAGATGCAGAAGTGGAAGAAGCTCAAGAAGATGCAGAAGTGGAAGAAGCTCAAGAAGATGCAGAAGTGCAAGAAGCTCAAGAAGATGATGCACAAGACAATTCAAGAAGGAAGGACCTGTCAGACAAGGAGAGGTTTGGTGTTTACTTTGCTCTGCGAGTAACTGAGCTTAAAGATGGAGAGGTTCACCTGTAAGACAGGGTGCTCATTGCGACTATGCTAGATGTTCACCTGTGAATAGTTACAATAATATGGAATCTAGCCAAAGAACAACTTGCATTCTGCCAAGAAGTTGATGTTTCAAGCAAGAAGAATAACAGTGCTAGGAAGAGAAAAGAGCTAGATCTGTCGAGAACAACCACAATCCCTTTGAACATAAGAAGAAAATCCATTCTCTCGCAAGGTGTTTAGGTATTCCCCGATCAACCCTACATGACAGATTTCAGTTGCAGGAGTTGAAGCGCATCACGAGCACCATCAAACCCACTCTCAAGCCACAAAACAAGATAGCGAGACTAAAGTTCTGCCTATCCATGATGGATGAAAGATGGATATCAAGTCCTTGGCCTAGTTTCAAGCCAATGACATATATGATCCACATAGATGAGAAATGGTATGACATGACTCGAGTGAAGAGTAGCTACTATGTATTGCCTAGAGAAGAAGAACCTAATCGAATTGTGCACAATACTCATAGCATTGGAAAGGTAATGTTCCTAACAGCTGTGGCCAAGCCTCGCTACAATGAAGATGGGGAGATGACATTCGATGGAAAGCTTGGCATTTTGCCGTTCGTGGTAGAGACCGAGGCACAACGAACCATCCACAACAGAGATAGTGGGACAAGAGAGTTTAGACCGGTGAGATTTACTAGACTTGTGTGCAGAGATTACCTGATCAATAGAGTAATCCCTGTCTGTTGGGGGGGATGAACCCCGGGCAGGCAACGGAACCCGGATCCTTTTCAAAAACAACGGGGCCAGCATTGCCCCTCTAGCCGGCACGCGCTTGGCCGGGTCACTCGATCCGGCCAAACCCCGCAACCCGGCCAAGCTCTCCGACCCAGCAAGACGCATCGACTCGGCCTCAACAACTAGCACAAGACAGCCGAACCCAGCACAACCAAAGCTTCCTCAACAAGCCAGCTCCACCCTTGGCGTGCTCCGCAATCCCGCCACGGGTCAGCTCCCGTACCATCCAGGCCGTATGATGGGACGAGTCTTCAATCATCGATGACCAAGGCAACAGTGTCCCGCCCATGCCTCTGGACAGCCGGAACGTGGCAACAGTGCCCTCACCTACCCACTGACCAGGGCTGGCGTGGCTACAGTGCCCCCACCCTCACCGTTGACGACAGCAAGCGGCGACCTGACGGAGCGCCACTGTACACGACTCGACTCGGCCACGCCCTGACGATCGACAAGACAGCGCACAGTCCCCCTATGCATGTGGGGCCCGCACCTAGGCAAACCCGGCGAACCACAGGCCCCCGGCGGGTCCCAGCCCGGGTCCCCGGACGCTGACAACCCAGACCCACCGACTTGTAACATTACCACTGTACCCCTGGGAGGTTGGTCTATAAAACCCCCCAGGAACCCTCACATATACGGGCATGAAAGCAAGTAAGCGCAGAACTAGCCACCAAAACAGCAACCCCAGAGAGAAGGAGCAGCCTAAGCCTTGGCCAGCTTCCTTCCTCCCTCATACAGCTCCATGAGTGACTTTGTACTATCGAACATCAAACTACACTCGGCAGGACTAGGGGTGTTATCTCTCCGGAGAGCCCCGAACCTGGGTATGTCCGGCGTCCCACGCTTGCTCATACCAACCTCGCCTCTGGAGCCCACCAGTGCTCTCGAGCCTCCTCCTCTCTTTAGCCATCCCTTGGCATCTGCCGTGCGCCCGCCACGACACTGCCATTCAAGACAAATGGCCTAACGGTGACGAGGACACAACGATCTTCATTCAACAAGATAATGCAACACCGCATGACGGAGTTCCGGGCTAGGGGGTGTCCGGATAGCCGAACTATCATCATCGGCCGGACTCCCAGACTATGAAGATACAAGATTGAAGACTTCGTCCCGTGTCCGGATGGGACTTTCCTTGGCGTGGAAGGCAAGCTTGGCGATACGGATATGTAGATCTCCTACCTTTGTAACCGACTCTATGTAACCCTAACCTATCCGGTGTCTATATAAACCGGAGGGTTTTAGTCCGTAGGACGAAGAACAATCATACCATAGGCTAGCTTCTAGGGTTCAGCCTCTTTTATCTCGTGGTAGATCCACTCTTGTAACACACATCATCAATATTAATCAAGCAGGACGTAGGGTTTTACCTCCATCAAGAGGGCCCGAACCTGGGTAAAACATCGTGTCCCTTGTCTCCTGTTACCATCCGCCTAGACGCACAGTTCGGGACCCCCTACCCGAGATCCGCCGGTTTTGACACCGACAATGGTGCTTTCATTGAGAGTTCCTCTGTGTCGTCACCGATAGGCCCGATGGCTCCTTCGATCATCAACAACGACGCGGTCCAGGGTGAGACATTTCTCCCCGGACAGATCTTCGTATTCGGCGGCTTTGCACTGCGGGCCAATTCGCTTGGCCATCTGGAGCAGATCGAAAGCTACGCCCCTGGCCATCAGGTCAGATTTGGAAGTTTGAACTATACGGCCGATATCCGCAGAGACTTGATCTTCGACGGATTCGAGCCGCAGCCGAGCGTGCCGCACTGTTTCGATGGGCATGATCTAGCTCTGCAGCCGAACAGTGCCCTGGAGGCCGCACCTGCATCCGCTCCGACCCTTAATCCGGAGCCGGATTCCCCATCGAGGACGAGTGGTTGGACACCGCCTCGGGGAGGTTAATCTCTACGGCGATCGAGCCGAACTCCATCCCTGTCCTTTGCGAAGACCTCGACTCCAGGGTGTCGGACTCCTCTCCAGACTCCGAACACCCAGCGCCCCTGCCAATCGAATCCGATTGGGCGCCCGTCATGGAGTTCACCGCCGCGGACATCTTTCAGCACTCGCCCTTTGGCGACATCCTGAATTCTCTAAAGTATCTCTCTTTATCCGGAGATCCCTGGCCGGATTACGGTCAGGAAGGTTGGGATGCGGACGACGAAGAAATTCAACGCCCACCCACCACCCACTTGGTAGCCGCTGTCGACGATCTAACCGACATGCTAGACTACGACTCCGAAGACATCGACAGTGTGGACGACGATGCCAGAGACGACCAAGACCCAGCGCCTACAGGGCACTGGAAGGCCACCTCGTCATACGACATATACATGGTGGACATCCCAAAAGATGGGAACGGCGATGGAACAACGGAGGATGACCCCTCCAAGAAGCAACCGAAGCGCCGGCGTCAGCGGCGCCGCTCTAAATCCCACCACAGCAAGAATGAAGATTCCGGCACCGGAGATAACAATACACCGGACAGTGCCGAAGACAATCCACTCCAGCAAGATCCAGCGCAGGAGGATGGAGACGCCAGCCCTCACGAGAGAGCGGTAGAAGAAGAGGTAGGGGATTATATGCCTCCCTTCGGAGACGAAGCAAGCCTCGACGACGATGAATTCGTCGTGCCTGAGGATCCCGTCGAACAAGAGCATTTTAGACGCAGGCTGATGGCCACGGCGAACAGCCTCAAGAAAAAGCAGCAACAGCTTAGAGCTGATCAGGATCTGCTAGCCGACAGATGGACTGAAGTCCTCGCGGCCGAAGAGCATGAGCTCGAACGCCCCTCCAAAAGCTACCGTAAACACAAGCTGCTCCCCCGATTAGAGGAGGAGGCTTACGAACCCGCATCACTAGGAGACAATACGGCTGACCGACCACCCCGTGGTCGCGACAGAGAGGCCTCTAGGCCCTTCACTAGAACCGTACCCCGGCATCGCTCAAAAAGCACACGGCCACAGGGGAACGCTCCGGACCTGCGAGATATATTGGAGGACAAGGCAAGACAATCAAGATCGATCTATGGATCGCGTGGGCGCCCCACGGTACGTGACGACAACCGTCGCGCCGGACACAGTAAGTCCGGCTGGGCCGAACAAAATAGATAAAGCTCTTTTGAGCTCCGTCGTGATATCGCCCAGTACAGAGGCGCCGCACACCCGCTATGCTTCACAGACTAAGTAATGGATCATCAAATCCCCGAAGGGTTTAAACCCGTCAATATTGAATCCTATGATGGCACAACAGACCCCGCGGTTTGGATCGAAGACTATCTCCTTCACATCCACATGGCCCGCGGTGACGATCTTCACGCCATCAAATACCTCCCCCTCAAGCTTAAAGGACCAGCCCAGCATTGGCTCAACAGCTTGCCAGCAGAGTCAATTGGGAGCTGGGAGGACCTGGAAGCCGCATTCCTCGATAACTTCCAGGGCACTTATGTGCGACCACCAGACGCTGATGA
The DNA here is from genome assembly GCA_904067115.1 of Aegilops sharonensis. Taxonomy (NCBI): domain Eukaryota; kingdom Viridiplantae; phylum Streptophyta; class Magnoliopsida; order Poales; family Poaceae; genus Aegilops; species Aegilops sharonensis. Next base: position 757,609,112 of record LR880971.1, on the reverse strand, counting down.
CCTAAGCCACATAATTCAGCAGCCAGACGAATCGGCCAGACATTTCTGGACACGGTTCTTAACCAAGAAAAACCAAATCGTCGACTGTCCGGATGCGGAGGCCCTCGCGGCCTTCAAGCATAACATCCACGACGAGTGGCTTGCCCGGCACCTAGGACAGGAAAAGCCGAAATCCATGGCAGCCCTCACATCACTCATGACCCGCTTCTGCGCGGGTGAGGACAGCTGGCTAGCACGCAGCAACAACCTCAGCAAAAATTCTGGCAGTCCGGACTTCAAGGACCGAAATGGTAGGCCGCGTCGTAACAAAAACAAATGCCGCATTAACGGCGACAATATTGAGGATATGGCAATCAATGCCGGATTCAGAGGCTCTAAACCCGGTCAGCGGAAAAAGCCATTCAAAAGAACTACTCCGGGTCCATCCAATTTGGACCGAATACTCGACCGCTTGTGCCAGATACATGGCACCCCCGAAAAGCCAGCTAACCACACCAACAGGGACTGTTGGGTATTCAAGCAGGCAGGCAAGTTAATTGCCGAAAACAATGACAAGGGGCTGCATAGAGATGACGAGGACGAGACCCAACCGCCGAACAATAGAGGACAGAAGGGTTTCCCCCCACAGGTGCGGACGGTGAACATGATATACGCAACGCGCATACCCAAAAGGGAGCGGAAGCGTGCACTCAGGGATGTCTACGCGATGGAGCCAGTTGCCCCGAAGTTCAATCCATGGTCCTCCTGCCCGATCACTTTTGATCGAAGGGACCACCCCACCAGCATCCGCCACGGCGGATTCGCCGCACTGTTTTTAGACCCAATCGTCGATGGATTTCACCTAACCAGAGTCCTGATGGACGGCGGCAGCAGCCTGAACCTTCTTTACCAGGATACAGTGCGCAAAATGGGCATAGACCCCTCATGGATTAAACCTACCAAAACGACCTTTAAAGGCGTCATACCAGGTGTAGAAGCCAATTGTACAGGCTCAATTACACTAGAAGTGGTCTTCGGATCCCCGGATAACTTCCGAAGTGAGGAATTAATCTTCGACATAGTCCCGTTCCGCAGCGGCTATCATGCCTTGCTCGGACGTACCGCGTTTGCAAAGTTCAAAGCGGTGCCGCACTACGCATACCTCAAGCTCAAGATGCCAGGCCCTCGAGGAGTCATCATGGTCAACGGTAACACTGAACGTTCTCTCCGCACGGAGGAACATACAGCGGCTCTCGCGGCAGAAGTGCAATGCAGCCTCTTAAGGCAATTCTTGAGTCCGGTCGTTAAGCGGCCGGACACAGCTAAGCGCGCCCGGAGTAACTTACAACAAGACCACCTGGCACGTTCCGAGCACGCGTAGCAGTGCGGCCCCAACCCCAGCTCCTGCGAAACGTCAAAGCAGGTCCTTCGCGTACACCATTACGCTCTGAAGATACCATGGGCATGGGGAGAGGGGCACGACCACGATAAACCCAGATTGCGGCTCAACCACACCAGGGGCTCTGAAGTGTGTCATTCCTTTTTCTTTTCTTTTTACCTTTTATTTTTTACCCACAGGACTCCGTTTGTCAGAAGCCCTGTCCGGCAGCAGACCTGCCAAACTCACGATGCAACAGCCAGGGAAGGATAAAGGCTACAACGAATATACAGGTGGTCTCCATTACGAGCATTTTTATACACCAATCTGCAGCCTACCCCTGGAGGGGGACATGCTTAACAGTCCCATACCTTGCTTATCGCACTTTTTGTATCGTTTTGCATTCGTAGCAGCACTTATTGAATAAAACAATGCAGCACCTTTTTTCTTATAATTGCATTTCTTTTTATACATATGTTCATTCACGGCATGTTGCATCCGTACACTTTGGTACGGCTAATATACACCAGGGGCTTATGTTTCCCGCATTATGATATAATGAGTCCAAACACTTTCACAAGTGCGGCACCCCGAACTTATAGCACTATATGCATCGGCTCCGAATCATGTCTTGGGTCAATAGTTGGGTTTGCCCGGCTCCCATGTTTTGGTACCTTACGTTCTGTTATATCGGCTAAGGTAGCACCGGGAGAACCACTGCGATTCCGCCCCAGTTGAGCTGGGTTAACGCCTCAGTGGAGAAAGCTAAAACTGACCGTCATGATGAGGCGAGAGCAGGTCGCTGTTCGAGAGGTTTTTTGCGAGTCCTTAAAGACTTATGCCGCTTAGAGCGAGGAGCCGGATACTGTCTGGCCAAGGCGTGGATAGCGCCCCAAATTCAGCCTTCCGAAGACTAGGTGCTTCGCCGAAATTTAAAATTATAGAATTCTATGGCTAAGTGAGAGTGTTCAAGCATTATAAGTCCGGTTGCCTTGTTCGCTGTGTTGAGCGCCTCCCTAGATGGACCCAAAAATGGGAACAAGAGCGCTCAAGTTTATCCCGAACACCCCAGCACTCGTGGCATGGGGGCTGCAGCCGACGACTTCCATCTCTCAGATTTGATAAACAGCCGCACAGAAGGTAATATTTTAAATCAACAAGCGTTGATTAGCGCATATGAACTAAGTTTTCAGCGCACAGGATAACAAAATGCGAGTCTACTCAAATATTACATCTTTGGAGCACTCACCCGCAATAGTGCGGGCGCCCTTCAGCACACTCTTATAATACATCTCGGGCGTGCGATGCTCCTTGCCCTCTGGTGGTGGGTCCATCATGAGCTTTTGGGCATCCATCTTGCCCCAGTGCACCTTTGCGCGGGCAAGGGCCCGACGGGCACCCTCAATACAAGCAGAATGCTTGATGACTTCTACCCACGGGCACGCATCCATCAGCCGCCGCACCAAGCCAAAGTAGCTCCCAGGCATGGCCTCCTTAGGCCACAGCCGAACTATGAGGCCCTTCATTGCCTGTCCGGCCGCCTTGTGGAGCTCGACCAGCTGCTTCAGCTGGTCGCTAAGGGGCACCGGATGTCCGGCCTCAGCATGCTGAGACCAGAAGACCTTCTCCGTCGAGCTCCCCTCCTCGGCCCGGTAGAATGCGACAGCATCGGACACGCTGCGAGGAAGATCTGCGAACGCCCCTGGAGAGCTCCGAATTCGGGTAAGCAGCAGGTAATTAACACTCACATGCTTACTTTGCATGAAAAATGCCTTACCCGCTGCTATTTTCTTCACCGCCTCAATCTCCTGGAGGGCCTTGTAGGCTTCGGCCTTAGCGGCTTTGGCACTCTCAAGAGCCGTTGCAAGCTCAGACTCTCGAGTCTTCGAGTCACGCTCCAAGCTCTCATGTTTTTTCACGAGATCCTGGAGCTCTTGTTGTACCTCCGCCACCCGCGCCTCCTGCTTCTCTCGCTCGGTGCACTCCGCGGCCGCATTGCGTTCGGCCGCGGCCACCGCCTCCTTCAGGGTCGCCACCTCGTTAGTGGCCCCTACAATACCCACGTTATCCTTGTCATTTTTCTTGCAACCAAATCCTTTTCTGTAAGGTACAATTTTCATAAGGTATTACTCACCTTCTTTTTCCTCGAGATGCTTCTTGAAATGACCGAGCTCGTTCTCGGACCGCTCGAGGTTTTTCTTCAAAGTATTGACCTCCGCAGTCAGTGCGGCGGAGGTCAGCAGCACAGCCTGCAATCCCATATTGACATATTTTTTATGACTCCTGCGTTTATCTTTCTAAAGATCCTCAGTCCGGCTTTTCTTTCCGAACACCGAACCGAGCATCAGGGGCTACTGTCTATGCGGTACCATTTTACATATATTGAAATTCTTACCTCAAAGCCTGTTAGAAGGCTGCTGCAGGCTTCGGTCAGTCCGCTCTTGGCGAGCTGAACCTTCTGAATCACCGCACTCATAACAGTTCGGTGTTCCTCTTCGATGGAGGCGCCGTTGAGCGCCTCCAGCAAATTATCCGGCACCTCCGGTTGGACGGAGGCAGCCGGCGTCGCGGTCTTGCCCTTCTTACGAAGGGGTCGCCCGCCGGACTCCGGAGCCACTGGTGGCCTCCGGGGCTGAGTCCGGTGCACAGTCCGGGAGGGTGTCCTGTGACACCTCCGGGGCCTCCTCCTCCTGGTGGGTCCTTTTCTGGGATCCCACCTCGGCGTCGTCCGCGGCACGGGGGTGGAGGCAGTTGGAAGGGAATCCATATCCGACGCACCCAAGGACCCGCTCGACGAAACGGGAAGATCATCCTTGGGCGGACTGCAGGGTTGTATGCGGCATTAGAAAGACATTATGTGGCGAAAAGAAAAAACCTTGAAGTTATTCGGGAATCCGGATACTTACGATCTCGCCAGGGGCTTGGCCCTTGGAGGCCAGTCCTCGTCGTCGTCACTGGCGTTGGCGGAGCAGTCCGGGGGAAGAGTTTTTTCCTTCTTGGACCCTTCGGCCTCCCTTGTTGGGGAGGCCTTCCTTTTCTTCCCTCCCCCCGCTGGGGGAGAGGCTTTCTTCTTCTCCTCCTCGCCTTGGTGGGAGGAGTCGGCCTCGGATTCATCATCCGGTAGCACCTGAAAACGAGAACTCTTCCGAGTCCCCGTGGCCGTCCTCTTGGCCTTCTTCTCCGGCACCACGTGGGGTGCCGGAGCCAGCAGCCCCGATGAGCGGGCGTCCGCTGGGTCCTCTGGCAATGGGGCCGGACAGGTAATCCATTCGGCCTTTGCCAGCCAGTCCTGTCAAAGGTAAAGGGAGTTTAGATCCCGCATAGAGTCAAATTATGGAAAACAAGTGGTGAAATCACTTACCTCGTCAGCTGGACGCTGCGAGCGGAATCCGCGATCTTCAGTAGCGGATGCGGGAGCTTCGGCGCCCTTGAACAGCACCTTCCAGACATCTTCGTACGTAGTGTCGAAGAGCCCGCTCAGGGTCTGGTGTTGCGCCGGATCAAACTCCCACATGTTGAAGCCCCGTCGCTGGCACGGAAGAATCTGGCGGATGAGCATGACCTGGACTACGTTGACAAGCTTGAGCTTCTTGTCCACCAGCTTATGGATACAGGCTTGGAGTCCGGTCAGCTCCTCCGAATTCTCCCAAGTCCGGCCACTCTCTTTCCAGGAGGTGAGCCGTGTAGGGATGCCAGATCTGAATTCGGGGGCCGCTGCCCAATCAGGGTCACGCGGCTCGGTGATGTAGAACCACCCCGATTGCCACCCCTTGATGGTTTCCACAAAAGTGCCCTCCAGCCACGTAACGTGGGGCATCCTGCCCACCATGACGCCTCCGCACTCATCTTGGCTGCCCTTCACAACCTTCGGCTTGACACTGAAGGTCTTAAGCCACAAGCCGAAGTGGGGCTGGATGCAGAGGAAGGCCTCGCACACGACGATAAACGCCGAGATGTTGAGGATGAAATTCGGGGCCAGATCATGGAAATCTAGGCCGTAGTAGAACATGAGCCCCCGGACAAAGGGATGAAGCGGGAAGCCCAGTCCATGGAGGAAATGGGGAAGAAATACTACCCTCTCATGGGGCCTGGGGTTGGGGACGGGCTCTCCCTCCTCGGGGAGCCGATGCGCCATGTTGCTGGACAAATATCCGGCGTCACGCGGCTTCTGGATCTGCCCCTCCGTGACGGAGGAGGCCATCCACTTGCCTCCCACTCCGGACATAGTTGGAGAAGGTTGAGGTGAGAAGTGCGGGCTTGGGCGCTGGAGCTCGAGTTCGCGGGGATGGATAAGCCAAGGAGGAAGAAGGCGCGGGTAAAAGGGTTGGATCTTCATCCCCTTATATGGGCGGACAAAAACATGTGTCCCCACTGGCCTGGTAAAACTCGCTTATCTCCCAAGCGTCACAATCAATGGCGCGGTTGGGTTACCCACGTCCGTATTGATGGGATTCCCGGAATAAGGGGAACACGATCTCTGCTTCGACAAGACGTGCCAAGGAAACCGCTTCGCTAAACGCGCTGAGGTGGAACAATAAAAACAATTTGAGTAAAGGTTTGGTAGTGGTGCGACGTCACGCCGCAGAATACGTCTGCAGATTGATCTTGTGTAATATTATTCTCTCTACGGTGGTATGTGGAATTTATTTTTGCAGAGCCGGACACTATCCTGGTGTTCACAATCTTCTATAAATTATTCGGAGGAAGAACCCGCCTTGCAATGCCGAAGACAACATGCGCGCCGGACTCGTCGTCATTGAAGCCTGGTTCAGGGGCTACTGAGGGAGTTCCGGACTAGGGGGTGTCCGGATAGCCGAACTATCATCATCGGCCGGACTCCCAGACTATGAAGATACAAGATTGAAGACTTCGTCCCGTGTCCGGATGGGACTTTCCTTGGCGTGGAAGGCAAGCTTGGCGATACGGATATGTAGATCTCCTACCTTTGTAACCGACTCTGTGTAACCCTAACCTATCCGGTGTCTATATAAACCGGAGGGTTTTAGTCTGTAGGACGAAGAACAATCATACCCTAGGCTAGCTTCTAGGGTTCAGCCTCTTTGATCTCGTGGTAGATCCACTCTTGTAACACACATCATCAATATTAATCAAGCAGGACGTAGGGTTTTACCTCCATCAAGAGGGCCCGAACTTGGGTAAAACATCGTGTCCCTTGTCTCCTGTTACCATCCGCCTAGACGCACAGTTCGGGACCCCCTACCCGAGATCCGCCGGTTTTGACACCGACACCGCATGTCCTCTTTAATGATGCTAGTTTTCTAGAAGCCGTGGCATAGACAAATCAACATATTCGATTGTTACAGCAACCATCGAACAACCCTGAGCTCAATGTTTTAGATCTTTGTTTCCACTACTCCCTTCAATCCCTAACCGACTGCAGAGCACCTATGAATATCCAGGAATTGGTATAGGGTGTAGAGGAGGAGTTTGAGAACTATGATGCCCATAAGCTATTAAAAAGCGTTATGATGTTGCAAGCAGTCATGGTCAAAGTGATGAAAGATCAAGGAGGAAACAATTACAAGATGCCGCATCTGCATAAGGAACATCTACAAAATGCTGGAGAACAAATAGTCGGTGTATATTGCAGCGCGGAGCTAGTTGCTGATACGAAGGCCATTACAGAACAAGGAAATGAGTAGATAGAGAAAGGGAAAAGGAAAGGGAAAAGGAAAAGAAAGGATATGAGAGTATGTGATGTGTATGTCTTGTGTATATGTGTATGCCATGTGTATGTCTTGTTGGACTTATTTGAAAAGAAAGGAAAAGGAAAAGTTGGAATTATTTGAATTAAGTTGGATTTATTTAAATTAAGTTGGATTTATTTGATTTAAGTTGGATTTATTTGAATTAATCTGGATTTATTTGAATCCTATGATAAGATGTAAAGACAAAACTCTAGTTGAGAGAAATAATATCTTCAATAGATACTCCCTCTCTGCGAAGTTCACATGTACAGGGTCATTACAAGGATGGAGAAGAAGAAGAATCTAAAGCATTAATAGCTAACTAATTTGAAGTATTGTCTTGATTAGATTAGATTCTTCTCCTCCATTCTTCTTCTTCTTCTTCTTCTTCTTCTTCTTCTTCTTCTTATTCTTCTTCTTCTTCTTCTTAGAATGATGATTGTACCAAAAAGAACAAATCAAATTCAGTTAGATGATCATTGAAATTGAGAATGATGATGATGATTGAAAAATTCAGTTAGCGAATTAAATCTGATGGAGTACTCCATTTTACAAATTGATCTTGAGTAGTTAATTACAAAAGCAAATCCCCATGGACCTGAGTCTTTATTATCACGGAAGGAAGCCTTGGAAGTTTTACCTCAACTCCTTAGCCAGTATTTCAGATATATAAATGACTTTCAATTTGATATGTATCTTCAGAATATGGTCTAACTTAGCTAGATGGGTTGTAGTCATGTCCAAATTTACATCAAAGTACATATTCAGAGTTAAACTGAATTTACTACATTCGTAATAAATTTACTACATCTAACATAGATTCTTCTTCTTCTTCATTCTTCTCCTTTTAGAACAGATTCTGATCTTTTAGTTGTCATGAACCAAGAGACTATACCGTAACAATTAAAATGTTATAAAGCCAATGATTGAACTTGTGGAAGAATTTCAACCACAAGACTGTGATTCTCACCAATATCAAGGACTAGCCACTGCAATTATATCTTCAGAGAAATTCAGTTAAAATAACATCAGTTTTTAGTTTACCAAATTCAGTTAAAATGACAGCAGTTTTTAGTTTTTAGTTTACCAAATGGAGTTAAAATGACAGCAGTTTTCAGAGCACTTACTTGTTCCAAACTTTCAAGCTCAAACAAGTTCCAATTCTGAATTATCAATGGCCATAGACAAACAATGCAAAAGTCCACTAATATAACAAGATAAATACTCCTTCAATAGCAGTAGGACGATACAGTTATCAATGGCAGTAGTAGCAACAACAAGCAATAGCAATAGCAATAGCAAATTAGCAAGCAGTAGAAAACTAGCAATGTAGCAGCAACAACAAGCAATAGCAATAGCAATAGCAAATTAGCAAGCAGTAGAAAACTAGCAATGTCTGTTTAGCAAGTTATTTAAGAAAAGTCTTACATGCATCCTCTTTTCCAGTCAATTAGTCCAGATTTTGGACACATTTTGTTTCTGTAAAATGGGAGAAACAAATTTGATCGCGCAACAAAATGAACTAAACTGAACATATTGAACTTGCACTAACTTCTGACATCAGAGTTAAAATGATCATACTCTGTATACATAAACAAATTTGATCTCTCTGACCACAAAAACAACATATTCAGCCTATCTAGAATGAACCACGCATGCCACCCTGTTACCCTTCTTCTGATGGATCTTCACTTCAGTTCCTGGCGTCTTGTTGGCGCCTCTCTTGCGTTGTTGTTACCCCGTCGGTGGAGCACCTCCAGTAGGAGGAGAAGCACGTCGGAGGCCAGCGACACCTCCGTGTATCCGGGGGCGTGGAGGGGGCATCGAAGGACAGCGATCCAACGGCGGCCCCAGCAGCAGCGCGCTCAGGTCCGCCCGGCCTCGGCGCCACAATACATCGGAGCCGGCAAATCGAGAGATTTGCAGAGAAGGGGATCCCTTTCCTCTTGATCTCCCCACCCCTCCCCCTTGCCGGGACCAGGCAACGCGGATGAAGAAAGGCGGCGATATTAAGGGGAGAAGGGATCCGGCGCGTGGCGAGACGACGGAGCAGGCGGCCGGGGGTGAGGATATCGTCGTCGCCGTCGCAAAATTGAGGATGGGGGGACGCGGTGCGGGCAGTCTTGTTTGTCGGATTAAAGCGAGGGGGATTTTCACAAATTGCCAGCGGGGACAAGCTTTCCCGGACGGAGGAAGTAGTAGATAACTTCAACATACTTAGTATAGTTAATCACATTTTGTACTTATTTATAACTTATTTTTTGTGTGTGGAGTTGTAACTACTCTGTTTTGATTTTACACATGGAAAAATTTATCACATTTTCTATCACTTTTATAGCTCAATTTATCATTGTACAATCCAGAAAGATAAACCATGTAACAACATTATTGAATATGAAGGTAAACCGTTCTTTGTTAAAAAAATAACAACCATCACTATTATGATTCCACTCAATTTGATTCACATTTTGCGAGGATAAATCTTTAGTTATTTTATTTTGAAACTCCCCCCCCCCCCCATTAACCTTCCATTATGAGGGTCCTCTTATATCTAAAAAAGGTTCTAAAAGTGACATAATCACATACCCCTAGGAATCATTTATACCACTTACGCGGAATATAATTGTATATTGATATGTATTAGTGTTCACTTGAGGGTTCTTAGATATCTTGGCAGAGAGAGCTACATTGTATAGTCTAACAAATATCTTGATGGCGACCGGGTTCTAGAGTATATAATTACCTATCACATGCATAAATAGCCAATTATAGATATGTTTACAATCATTTGTTCTCCAATAGTTGATCGCTTATTTACTAGTTTAGGAGGAGAAGCGGTCGGCTATGGCAGAGGTGCATGGTAGTTCATGTTTCGCGATCTCCATCGGTCATATCCATCGATTCGTCTCATAGATCCACAATGCCAAACACTAGTGCTTCACTACCTCCTCCGAGATCAAACTCCTCACATCACGTCTGCAGGACCACGACTCTACAAGAGATGAGCTCATGAACCTCTCGGCATGTCGCGCCATGCTCTTATAGTCATGCAAGTACATCTACGATCCATCTCCTTATCATATATGATTCAACAAAGCATGTTAAATGTTAGGGTTCTAATTTCTAATGTTGTAGTTCAAAGTAATTACTTTCGTTCACACTTTTAGGTGTTAGAATATTGCCTAAAGGCTTAATTACAAGCTTCCCTTCATTCTTCATGTTATGGTGTTATATGATATAGGTATTGTTTCCACATTCCACTAAAAGGTGGAAGATTTTGGTTGACAAGCTTCCAATATTGAATCTCAAACATTAGTCTAATACTCATTTGGAGAACTGGATAAACAGCGTGAAAACCTATTAGGCACAAAATTACCCAAATAAGATCAGCTTTGATGAAATTGGATTAGGCTCATATATTGCCAGAAAGATTGATTGGCTTGGCTATGTGCTTTGTTGAGAGGGATATCTTGGACAACGTTGATCTTGATGTTGTCCTACATGACTTAGCGTCAAGAAATGCTCGAACGGGTTGATTTAAGCACTAAAACATTCTTGTCGATGGAGGTATTGGAATTTAGTTATTATTTTTGGTAATCACACTAGCTCCATTTGCTATTTATAGGTCTTTTTGTTGTAATATGACGCTCAACAATCATTATTAAACATGTCAAACCAGGGATGTGTGGTTAGAAGTTAACTCTTAATTTTTTGCAAGTGAAAGTAGACATATATGTATATATACCTACATAAAGGGCGCATGTCGTCCATTTTGCCTTAGAGCTCTCCAAAACACAGAAGTTCAAAAGGTGCACTAGGAGGCAAATGAAAAGTTTCTCATGGTTTAGTTAAATTCATGCCGACGGTTTCCCAAAAAAATGTAAAAGAGTTTATGGCATATGTATTTAATATTGGATTTCTACAACAAGATGCCTATTTTCGGTCTATTTGTTAGAATTGTATTGATATTTAGACCAAATTGTACTATTTGTAGTGTAATTATCACAATTTTTGAACATATGTATTGAAGTCATGTTATTCATAAATTGTACATATATATTGTGGTACCCCAGTTTATAGGATCCTAGCCCCGCCACTTCCTAGGGGAGGTGTTCGGTGATGGTGTGTTGCGAGGTGCAATGTTGATCATCATCTCAAACTAGATCTTGCATGATTGTAATGGAAACTTTATTTCATAATATATATACCATTTTAAAATAGCATTTTTCATGTTCTTGTAACACATGCACACTATGTATTGCAATATCATGGACATGCATTGTAATTTATACATCAGATTTTTCCCTTTTGGTTTGATATGAACACAGTTTGTATGAAATTGGCAACTCCATCTCACAAAATACTACTAGTGCATGTTTGGTTGATCACATAATCTTCATCTAGGCTTTGGGGGATCAAATTTGGCTCATTTGGTTAGCTACGCATTCGGCTAGCCCTGCATCGCATGCTCCTCAAATCAGTTGAGAGCCTGGCTTTCGAGGAACAGCCAAATCGACTGTTTCTGGTGAGCCGGGATCGAGCGAGCACAAAGAGGATACGAGGACGAGTGGGAGACGGTAAGTTGTTTCCTGAAAGCACACCATAAAATCCCCACACCGCTCACCCTCCCGTGTCTCCCCTATCAGCCTCCTCTCACCTTCTGCGGCACCACGATGAGCATCAGCAGCGGCAAGATCTCGACGGTGAGCACCATCGATTGGAAGATCTGGACAATGACCATTCAAAAGACGGCTCATCACCACTTCGTCAATAGTGGTATGTCCCAAGCCCACCGGATCTGTATGTACTGGAAAATAATATTTTTCTAAACCCGGTGTACGTTCGATTTAGGGTTTGATTTGGGTTAAGATATGGTTTTATAGGGTTCAATTTGGGGTAAATGTATGGTTCATGATCTTCATTAATTGCCATCAATTCATTTATTAGAGTGGTTGTTGGTACGATGGTTGGTTCTACACATTGTAGTTTTGATCCTTGTTCCAACTCTCTGCTTCTACATGACATCAAGCAGTCAAGATCAGTCAAAGCTATACCCAATGGATGCCTGTGGTGTAATGCTTGTTTAGTAGTGTGGTTAACCTATGTTCGCTAGTGTTGCTGCTACTATTATGCCTATGACTATGTGGTTTTAACTTCACCACTCAAAAAAGGGGTTACCATATCGCACGTCTTGCATGTGACCAAACAGCCTATTGTTTCATCTGGGTAGCACATACATACAACCAAACACCATGCTTGTATTTCTGCCCTAGTCTTTGTGGGCAACCAAACGACATGCAAAACATGGTCCAGATGTTGTATTAGTTTAGTCGGGCTCTATCGGGCTTGGTTCCCAGAAAGATCAAAATGGTTGTGAGCAACTGAAAACGCCCCCTCCCCCGAGCCGCTTAACTTATGTAAAAATATACTGGTTGGTAAAATATATCAAATTTTCTTTCTTAATTACTACCTTGAAGTTCTAGTTTTGTTCTAAGTCAAATCTATTTAAGTTTGATCAACTTTATAGAAATATGTGCTAAAATCTACAACACATACACAAGTATGAAATATATTTCGTAAATAATCTCAAGAGATTAATTCAATGTTAGTATATTTTTCTATACAGTTGATCAAACTGCAACTAGTTTTACTTGAGACAATCCCATAACTTCAATAATTTCAAAACGGAGGTAGCAATCATTGCCAGTTCCAACGTTGAACAGCCAACTATGATGATCGGGCTCGTTGGTTATCATGCCAACTTGGTTGTGAGCAATGTTATTCCTGTCTTTTCTTCAGAAAAATAGAACTCCTCATCTAGACATTATCAAGTGTTTCATAATCATAATACTTTCCCTACCTGCGCGCTAGCCAGGGACGTCAGAGACAAGAAATAAATACACAAATATAGTCTGGTTAGCTGTGATGTACTATCTCTCGTGAATTGCACTCCCTCCGTCTGGAAATACAATACTTGTCATCAAAATGGATAAAAACAGGTGTATCTAAAACTAAAATACATCTAGATACATCCCCTTTTATTCATCTTGATGACAAGTATTTTCGGACGGAGGGAGTACGTCTCCATCCCATAATTTCAAAAAAACATCTTACATTATGAGAAAAAGGGAGTAGCATATATCCTGTTTCCGCATCTTATAGATTATCTATCAATCACATGCCTCAGTCACATGCCTGGTCCGTCTCGGAAAAAGACCACCTGCTACGCGGAGTAGGCAGCGGTACGTACGTAATTCCACCTTTCCAAAATAAGTGACTACTCCTACGTACGAACAAATCGATGGATCCAGCTAGCTAATAGCATCCGTGTGGCCTACACTTTGAACCGTCCCACTATCGATCAACCCACTGGTGTCTGATGACCGGTAACCATAAGCCGAGGGCCCAGCTGCTGCGGCATTATGCGATCGACGCAGTGCCATCGTCCCAGCCCTAGTTTTGGTTGTAGCTCTTGCGATCATACGCTGCACGTCTGAATCCTGACCGATTCCTTTAAACCCCACCTGAGCCTACGGGTCAACGGGTGATTTCACGTGACGATGGTTTGCAGCGTGAGTGGATGGAACGGAACGAGATGGATGCATGCATGCAGCCGGCCGCATGCGTGCCGAGGGCCGCGCCGAAGCCGGAAGGTGCACCGGACGATGCATGGTTAGGTGTGGTGCCGTCGGGAGCCGTGACAACTTGTCCATCGGATCCCTGTGATTGAACTGGGAAAAGCTATATGAACGTAGACACGGCAAGAAAACACTGTGATGTTCCCATGGAAACCACCTTTGCTTCCACGCATGAAACGGTAGGCTTCGTACGGGCAGAATCTGCTGCCCGCCTCAAAGGATGACAGCCTGTTCGTCATTTCGACGGCGTATTGCTTCACCATCCATAACGAGACATAAGTGTACATGCATGTATGTGAGCCACGTATTTGTATCGTGTTTTTTAGAAGGAAAAAACATAGTGAGACATAAGTGAAAACACCATTTTTGTTGCTAGAAAGATTCGGTTTTCCCGGCAAAAGAAACAAAGGACGCGTCTAGCGAGCGGCAGGGCGCTTGCTAGAGCTCCAGAGTGGCGGTCACTTTTATCAAGTTTATGTCTCCATTAAAAAAAAAGGATTCTTTCTCATCATAAAAAGGTAGAAAGGGCATGCAATGTGTTTTTATTTACGGATTGGAAGGCACCCAAGTGTAAACACATTAATTTAAAGTTCCTTTTCATTTTAAAAGCCATAATTTTTAAAACAAACATTGAAATTAAGATCCGCTTTCACCTTTGGAACCCTTACGACGTGCTCTTCAAAACTAGATCCCGCATGGGTATGTTTTGATGAACTAGTCTTTCTGCCAACTAAACATCAATATATGTGCAACTAGACTACATTGCCGCGCCAACTGAGTATATGTGTGTGCCAAATAGTCCTGTCAACTAAACATCAATGTGTGTGCAACTAGACTACATTGCCGCGCCAACTGAGCATATGTGTGTGTCAATAGTCCTGCCAACTAAACATTAATATGTGTGCAACTAGACTATATTGCCGCACCAACTAAGCATGTGTGTGTAACTAGTCCTGCCAACTAAATATCAATGTGTGTGCAACTAGACTATATTGCCGCACCAATTGAGCATATGTGTGTGCCAATAGTCCTGCCAACTAAACATCAAAGTTGTCATGCTTGCTAGACTGCAATCTTATAGGAAGTTGAATCATGCAGATCCAAAAATTGGTTTTGCAAAAAGTTGCATGATGTAGTACTAAAGTTGCACCATATAGCACCAAAGTTGGCATTAAAAAAATTCGTCGAAACATACTCATGCGGGATCTAGTTTCAAAGATCTCGTCGCAAGAGTTCCAGCAGTGAAAACGGATCTGAATTCCGACGCGCGGTTTGAAATATATGACTTTTTAAAATTTAAAACTCCAAAATGAATATGCGTGGATATGTTCTGTTCGGAATGAAGTAATTAGTGTGAACGCATTTAATGCTAACCACCACATGCATTAAAGACAAAAAAATTAACAACCACATGCATGCGAGACAGGGCCGCTCCATTCAACCAAATAGTGCCTATGCACTTTTTAGATTTTAGGAAGAAAAAAAAGATGGGACCTCATGGCATTTGATGCCGGACATATAAGTTTCGCACTCCACATAACGCTGCCAAATTGCACCTTCAAACTATAACAAAAAAATATGTCCAAAACTTAACGAAAATAGGAGACAAATATTCATTGACAAAGTTCAGCCGAAGCCTGAATCCTACTCGTAGACAACCTGATACTCCTCCAGGACAGCCACTTCCACGACAAAAGTTATCCCAAAGTCATCTTTTAGTTATAGGTGAAACCAACTTTGTCCATCCCTCAGGATCAGAATCTCCACCGTGGCTGAAAACTCTAGTTCAACCTATTCGAACACTGCCACACTCAGTAATGTACTATACTGCAACTTGTGCAAACTCAAACACATAAGCTATTCATCCACATGTGAGACAAGCTCAACTATCAAATTATTGTGGGATAAATTGTACTCTCTCCGTCCAGAAATACTTGTCGGGGAAATGCATAAAAATGGATGTATCTAGAATTAAAATACGTCTAGATATATCCATTCCTCCGACAAGTATTTTCGGACGGAGGGAGTACTTACTTGCTATTTGTGTGTGCATTTCGTAGGCCATGGCTTGCTCGAGGTCATTGTAATGTCGGAGGCATATGTGCTCAAGAGGGGGACATGGAATGAATACGAGATGCTAGCTGGAATGGCTTGTTTAGTGGTTTTATTGTTGTGAAATAACGGCATTTTTTATTTTCCATGCAAATAGCATGACTCATGCTTGACTGTGATTGTGCTGAGATGACCGCAAAATTTGAAATTTCTGGAGTCGAGAAGGTCAGTGCTTACTAGGGTGTGCAGAGACGCGTGACTTGCCTTAGAGTTGTTACCTGTGTTAAGGCTAAGAAGGTGCACCGGAAGGCAAGTGAAGTCGCTCATGGTTTAGCTAAACTCGTGATTGCGTGTTGCAAGATAAAATGACCGAAATGATCAAGATAGACCAAGCAGGGGGTGTATAGGTCTAAATGTTAGCTCCTTTTATTTACAAGATTAGGCTTTTCAAAATATGAAGTATTCCTAATGTAGCTACGATGAGTAGCAACCTATATGTTGCTTGCAAGGTCAATGGACCAAAGTAAAACACGAAGTGAATGAGCTTGGATAAGAGATAACTGAAGACACGTGGAGACGAAGATGTATCCCGATGTTCACTTCCTTGGAGGGAAACTAGTGACCATTGGAGATGTGGAAAACCACAAAGGCCTCCTACGCTACAAAGGCTCACATTCTTCTCTTTGAGCTATCACCACAAAGGCGATGCTCAACCACTCATGATAGACCTTGAGGCGACCTCCAAACCTTTACAAACGACGTGGTAAATCATAAATTGATTCCTAATTGGTGACTCCTATCACCTAAGAGTCTTCAACCTTCAAGAGTAACAAGAACAAAGGGGAAAATATAAGAACTTGCTAAAATCAAGAAAGTGGTTGGGAGAGAGAGGAACAAATCTATGCTTGGGCTTACACCTCACACAAATATCTTGAGTAATCGAATAACTATGTTTAGGAGAGATTGGGAGGTGTTCTTCTCAGATCTACAATATCTTGAGTGAAGTGATCAACCCTTTCAAGAAAATGCATGTGACTTATAGAGTGTTCAAAGGAATTAGTCTTTTGTGCTGAGAATGCAACCCGAAGGCTCGGTACCAATTGGCCAGGGGGCTCTAGGTTAGCTCCAATGGCTAAGACAAAGCGATCCAAGTGAGGCGCCAGGCCAGGAGAACATCCAGCATGTCCAGTCGGGACATAACCACACAACCTGGGTGCCAGCCCATAACAAGAGACCCTAAAGTCCTTCGTGGTATTCCCTGAACACACATGATGGGAGCGCTCCAGAGGAAGAGCCAGAGACTCCTGCTCCAACCTGAGAGGGCCAGAGTAAGTCTCAGATGCTCCTGCGTAAACCAAACGTTCCTTACCAGCCACGGGTGGTTACCTAGAGGCTCTGACAAACACTAAAGTTGCACATTAGTGATTTTTGCTTGGGATTTGTTTGGGCCACTTAGCATTGTGCTTTGGGTTGATGAAAAAGGTGCCTTAAAGATTGGCTTGAGTGTCCTTTGCCTCCCAATGGTCCCTGTTTTTTTTGCGGGGTTCCCAACGGTCCCTGTAAATAGTGTGGGATTCCTAATACTCAAGAACAAAAAGAATGACTATAAAAGCTAGCCCTCATGAAGTCCTTCTTAATCACTTTAATTTTTTATGGTCATCGGTCCTCGACATTCTTCGCCCATGGGAATAAATCTGCTCTCATACATTTAGCGGCCTCAATACTCCCTTTAGTTTTTCATCCTTAATACCAAACCATACTTAGGGGCATGACTATACTTTCAATGACAACCTATGTGTCAAATGTGATTTTGTGTGACTGTAATAAACACCTTATTCCCTAATTAATATACACCATTAAAATGTGTCTTCCATATTCTTGCAATGCATGCATATGCTATGTGGAAATAGCATTCATGTAATAGAAGGTTTTGAGCATCCCTTCAACATCGGGACCATGAGTAGATTCCAAGGATCAAACGGCTGCAACACATGTAAATGCTCGAAGAAGGGGTAATGGCTAGCTAAAGAATGGAAAAGACTCGTCCCCCGTGGACTGTGCTACGCTATGTTTTCAATTATTTATGGGTCTAATTATTTTGCATAAAAATGTGAAAGGCATTGTGAATTGCTACTTTCAAACATCGAACTTGATGTGAGCGAGAATTTTTTTATATTGTTTTTTTATGTTTGCTAGAATGCAAGAGTAAGTGAGCGAACACGTATAAGAATCACATGGGGGGGCAATTTTAAAAAAATCAATATCCCATATGTTGTTGTCAAGGTATCACTTCCACCTTTATTTCATTCAACATTTATTTATTTATTCACAATTAAAATCTACATATAATGGTAACAATACATTTTCTATTACACTTAGCAAAATTGATCACATTTTTTACTTCGTTATAACTTATTCTATCAATATACGATCAATATTAGTTGATCTCTCCATTACACTTAGCAAAATTAGTTACATTTTATATTTATTTATAACTCATTTTGTGTATATGGAGTTCCAACTATTTTATTTTACTTTTACACATAAAAAAATTAACCACATTTGTTTTTCTTTTATACCTCAGTTTATCAAGGTACGATCCTAAGTTACATACCATTTTATTACAAAACGAAAGCAACCATGTACTCCCTCCGTTCCACAATACTTGTCATGGTTTTGGTTCAAATTTGAACTCAAACCACGACAAGTATTGTGGAACGCAGTGAGTAACATTATTGCTGCATATTAAGGTGAGATGTTCTTTGTTACATAAGTTCTCATCTATCATTATAAATATGTTTGCACTCAATTTGAATCACATTTTGCAAGGATAATCACATTAGTTACTATAACTTTTAACCATGCATGTCTCCACGGATTAATAGATGCCACTTAGATGAATGATAGTTTATATATTGATATGGTTAGCATTCACTTCAGTGTTCTTAAATATCTTGACAGAGAGGTCTATGGTGTATAATATAACAAATATCTTGATGGTGGGTTCTAAAGTATATGATTTTCTATGGTATGTGTAAGTATGTAGCCAATTCTAGAGATACCTACAATAATTTGTTCTCAAATAATTGGAGTTGCTTTGTTTACTGGTTTACTGTGGTCAAAGAATTGCCCTTTTTTATTTTCCGTGCAAACAAGTGGGATTTACAACCAAACCTGTCGTGATTGAGTGTAACTGTGCTGAGGTGGTTGCAAAATTTTTAATTTTGAATGTGAGATGGTCAGTGTTTACTATGGTGTATGAAGACACACAACAAACCTTATATTAGTTGCATGACATTAAGGTTCCAAAGGTGGACACAGTAGGCAAATGAAATTGTGTATGGTCTAGCTACAGTCCAGGCGAGGTGTTAACTGATTATGTGTTGCAAGGTGCCATGCCGATGGGTTTGGTTCCTCTACAGTTGAGTTGTTACTATATAGGTATAGTAGTTTCAAAATCTGTCGTCTAGTTGCAATCCAATGGCTCTCTTATCCGTCCTTCACACTCTTTGCAGCAATGGAGGATTTCAATGGCGATAGGCCACACGGAGGCAGCGCAGGGCTAGCTGGTGCACCAGCACCAACATCTGGGATCAACTCAGAGTGCATGAAGGTGGTGTTGAACATGTCGATAACTGCCTGTCCTATGTGGAGAGTGGGAGCGCGATGCGGCACCCAAAGAAGCCATGTTGCCCGGAGTTGGATGGACTACTGCAATCCAACGTCGTTTGCACGACCTAGGGCAACATTCGTTCAGGGAGTTGTACTCCGACCGCTATTAATCTAGCGACCTGAACCATGACGAGCGCAACTTCGCAAACACACTAGCCGCTAAGCCATATCGAAGTCTGCTCCTTACTGGTGCGCTCCAGGCAACCGTTGTCCTCACAGTCTATGGAATCCTCCATTTGCTGCAAAGAGTGAGAAGGGGCAGGAGAGCCACTAGATTGCAACTAGACTGCATATTTTGACAGATATTGTAACAAGTTAACTGTAGAGGAGCCGAACACCATGCTGACTTGTGATCATAACAAAATTTAGCATGATTGTAGTGAACACTTTATTTTCTAATTAATAGACACCATTTTAGAAAGTCCCTTTCAATGTTATTACAATGCATGCATACTCTTTGTGGCACTAGCATGTCATTTTATAATTTATATACGCGCGTGAGAAATTTACACATTCTGTCCTTTTATCTTGGTTTGATATGAACATAACTAGAAGAATTTTGTACACTTTGTTGTGTCGCTTTCGAAAGATGGACTGTGGCATCCTCATATGTATATGACAGAATAATCTATCGCCTCAATGCACAGATATGCATCAATCTTGGCCTACTCAGATAGACATCAATGGCATGTAAAAATGATTTGGGAGCCCCATATTGTGATCGCTGGCAATAATACTACACAGTTTACTGTGTAGCAACTACATCTGATCTTTACCACACATCAACATAACAACCCAAATCAGAAATAAAACACAAGTATTTCTCTCCATGCCATAACAAAACAACAAAACAACAAAATAACACCATGGACCACCAATCCACGCACACAACCAAAGGTTGCCCACGAGCGCACGATCATCATAAGAGTAAGCATCGATGGTTCACAATAAAATAAAAAACTCAACATCAATTCAAATCAAACTCGTGAAGCATGTTAACAATAAGCCACTCTAATATACCGACACACTCTAAAGCAACAACTAATGATATATAGCCATACAACCAAATGCAGGAGGAAGGCAACACGGAAATAATCTAGATACTCAATGGGAAGTGAGAAAAACACAACACCCCATGGGAAGACATCGAACAAAGGGAAAGACACCACTCCCCATTGATGAGGTCTCAACCACCGAACACCGAGACGGAAAAGACTGCTTCTAGCTGCCAAGGTCGTTGCATCCGAATGACCGGCTAGGAAAGACGTCGCTCCTAGCCGCGTGCTCGCAGACGCCAAATGCCCAACCAGGAGAGACACTGAACTCCCCTCAAGCCGCCTACTCCCAGCCGCTGAGATATCCTCTAGCTGCCTCTACACACAACCGGCTATGATTTTATCCTCTTTGCCACCACAAGGTCTTTCTTTGCCCACATAGCCAGCGCAACAGTGAAAGAATCCCATGCCCTATAGAGACGCAACACAATGAGAACACATGACACGACAGAAGACACCTGAGCCAAGGCATGTCAACACCGGCTGACCAGATGGGAAAGAAGCAAAAAAAAACTCCTACTTGTTGTGGGCTCTCAAAATCGTTGCCCTAAATCGACTCGTATCTCTCCACTATGCAACCATTTACCAATGGGCCCACCCATAAGTAGATCACTCAACAAAGCACAATGCATTTACCAAGTCAAAATCATGGACCAAATCTCAAATTGGAGAGCTCAGTTGATTGAAGCAGCTTTCACCCTTAGGAAGCTTAGTGAGTTAAAGGATTTGTATGAAATTACTCGATCATGAAATGTGACCTGCTAATTCGTATGAAACAGGTCGATCACGAAAGGCGACTTACTCCTTCTCCCACGCTCCCCTAACCTGCTTGAATTATCGAGATTTAAACATTCATGTGTATATCCAAAAAGAAAAATAAATATCCTCTCTCGACTCGAAAATGCAAATAGGGCTCGAGCTCCATGGAGCTCGTTTTATTGAAAAAAAATCAAAAATCAGATTTTAAAGTTCCACAAAAATCTACAAAATCACACAAGTTCATATGGATATATACTATATATGTGCATAAAGTTCGATGACTATGATATATGTACATTAAGGTGAAATCTACACATAAAAGACAAATATGTGATTTTGACACGACAAACACTACACACAGTGTTCACTATAGAAAAGCTGCATGAATTTGTCTTTTTCTATGCACCTCGTATGTTAATGTATTTCACTGTGAAACTTTTTACACTTATAGATCATAGCATACATCCATACGAACATACGTAATTTATTTCAGAATTTTTGAAGCATTCAAATATACTTTTGATTTTTTTTAAAGAGCTTCATGGATCCTGAGCTCCAAAATGCCTCACTCCAACCGACATTTTTTTCTTTTTACGGTGACTCTCGACTTAGCTTATATCTCAAAATACCAAACTTGAACTGAGAAAAAATAGACACACTTTTTTATAGTATTTGTTCATTAATTTCAATATGTATGTAGTCTATATTAAAATATTCAAAACATCTTATATTTGTATAAACAGAGGGAGTATCTGTGATCAAAATTAAATTATGTTTACACGGCAATTAACCACCGGAGCCAGCCGCATTTATTTTCTTCTTGTTACCATCCACATTTTGTGTGGACTAAATAAAAACCACTATTATCTTCTTGACTCAAGCAAAAAAAGTCAATGGCTCGAGATTTGAGATAAATCCCAACCCAGTGGCCGCAAAAATAAACCATGAAGCAAAGAAAACAATCTATAAAGCACGCAGATGCAAATGGGATAGTACCCTGCATCCACGGCACTTCCCAACCCTGCTCTCCCCTTCCCCCCTCCCCACTCTCTCCCCCAAATCGGAGAGCGGAGGAACCCATCCATCCACCCATCTGGAAAGTCGAGCGAGATGGGCGCCGCGAGCAGCAGCTGCGCCACCGACCCGTTGTCGTCGTCGCTATCTGCTACATCTAATCCGGAAAGTTATTAGACATGTAACATTATCACTATCTTCTATAGAGTTACAAAAGAATATTGACCGAAATACATTTTTTTTTCTTGTAGGTACCACTAGCTATAGGCAATGGTTTGCTCTACTTGTAGGTGAGATGTAGTATTTTGATTTATTTTTCTTACCCCAGAGATTTGTCACCTACAATTAGGTACATATTGTGTTGCACATTGTCCAGCATTAATATACCTCGATATGTCTTTAAAATATAAGACTATTTTATTGACCAGTCTTGCACCTAATGGGAGAGAGGTCAAGAAGGAGGAAAAGGAGGCGAGGTGCCTAAAGGTAAGGTTGACATGAAGAAGATCCCAAAGCATGTTCGGGAGATGCAGGAGGCTCTTGCGAAGAGGCGGGAAGCAGAGGAGAGGAGGAAGAGTGTTTGAGAAAAGATGAAGAGCGGGGTTTGATGAAAGAGGAGGAGGATAGGAAGGCAGAGGAAGCAACAAAGAGGATGAAGGAGAGTGACGAGGAGATGCTGCTGAAGAAGTTGCAGGGTAAGTGCCTTATAGTGGCATACACTAGTGCAGAACCGGCCTTTAGTGCCGGTTCGTAACGGCCTTTAGCACAGGTTCAGCAACCGGCACAAAAGAGTGGGGACTAAAGGTCCCCCTCTTTAGTACCGGTTCGTCACGAACCGGTGCTAAAGTGTCACCACGTGGCACGAGCCAGGCCCGGGTGCGTGTAGGACATTAGTACCGGTTGGTAACACCAACCGGTACTAAATGTTTGGGAGGGTTTTGGCTTTATTTTCCATTTAATTCTTTTTTGTTTGCTGGTATTTCACGATACTACAAATTGTACACATTATGCATATATATATATATATATATATATATATATATATATATATATATATATAGATTTTATCGTACGTAGAACCGCATATATATATAATATATATCATCGAATGTCTTACAACCAACACCATTAATTATTCACACATACACATGTGTATACATATACAATTTCTCCTACATGTTGCCTTGGTGCCTTCGGAGCACGATGACATGTGGTTCATGGGGGCGGTAGCGGGTAATAGTATTCTCCTTTGAGATCTATGACCTGGTCGATCAAAAATCCGGCTATTTCCTCTTGAAGTGCTAGTATGCGGTCCGCTCGTAGGAGCTTATCCCGCACCTCTCTGAACTGTTAAGAAGGAGATCAATATGCATGTGTATTAGTTGTGTGACAAGATATCGATAATGGTGTGAATAGTGTTATGACAAACGTACCCAGTCCTGTCTTTGAGATCTGCTCCTTTCGTACGTCATCATGCGAATGTTCTCGCAAACGTAGAATGCACACAGATCATTCCCTGGCGCCTGCTTCAGGGCCTTTACGAGAATGGAATTGAATCCGATAATGATTAATCAAGCATGATAATTAATTAATGGTATTGAAACAAGAATTAAAGAGATGATAGCTAGCTAGTACTACTTAATTACTTACCTTTGGTCGATGCCAAAACAACTTTTTTGGCCATTTTCCTGGAGTCACCTTGATGAACTTTGCCCAAGCCCTGCCCGCCGGCAAAGAAAATTAATAAAGGGGTTATTAAATAGTTCATATCAGGAAATGACGAACTAATAATAGGCCGAGATATAGTTAGTAATTATTGAAATTACCTGTTGACTATCCCCTTCATGATGGTGTACTCTTTATCTTCTTTAAGTAGTGAGTCCAGTACTTCAATTGTTGCTTTGTCAACTTTAATGCCTAACAAGATCCAGTGAAAACTGCATGCGCACACGTTTGCATGTCTTAAATAAGAGATCATGTGCATAAAATTAATCAACTATCATAAACCGTATACACTAAATTATTAACATCTAGCTAGCTAGTAAGCAAAAATAGAATTTGTATTACAAGACAGTGTGACTCATAGGAAGTTGTAAGGAAGTAGTATATCTTCATTGGTATTGAGGCGCTTCAAGAACTCTAGCATGCTTTCCTCTACACTTGCTTGAGAAGTTGGAAGATTCCATGTGTACTCATTTATGATATTTGGGTTAATGAACCCAATGCCATAGCGTCTAGATTTTTTCATTTCATACGTCTTCATCCTGCATATAATACCACAGAAAAGAATATATCATGAGGATAATTACATGTAATGATTGATCAAAAATTACAGAAAGAAATCACTTACAGACAATAGCAACTGACGATAGATTTGTCGAGTGTGTCTTGATTGTATAACTGAAATAGTTCTGAATACTTAACGCACAGATCTTTCTCATGGAAGTAATGCACCTTCTTCACATTCAGCATGAGGGACTCTCGATTGGAAATCTTGGTAATGTTCATGTACCATTGATGCAATTCATACATTCTCGTTGGGAGGTTCTTGACCTTGTCTGGCTCGACCAAAGGTTGGCCCCGGACATATTTCCGTTTTATTTCCTCCTCTCTAAGTGGAGACATGGGCTCAATTTCGAGGAGTTGTCCAACAGAGATCTTGAGCATTTCAGCCTGCATTATATGCTCCTCCGTTATTACCACATCGCCTAGCTGGGGAACGTTAACGGTTTGCCCACAATAATATTGGGCGCGCGGCCTCCTCTCATGTGTTGTTGGCACAACAAGCGGGGGGATCGATTGTGCCGCCTGTTCTCCCAGCTGGGGAACGGTTTTCCCGCATTTTTTGCCCGCTGCTTGTTGGCTCGAGCTCGAGCTCGCTTCCTT
>LR880971.1:757551007-757574192 GCA_904067115.1 Aegilops sharonensis | reverse complement strand
CACAAATTAATCACTATACAAAGCATTGCAAGAGCTAATCTAGCAATGAGAGATGAAAGGACAAAGTTGCTAACCTTTGTGATCATTTGAATGGATGGGGGCCTTCAAATCTTGACAAATTTTGGGCAAAATTTATGATGAGCTCGAGGAAGAGAGGGGAAGAACAGAGGAAGTGAGGGGAAAGGGGAAGAACAGAGCGAGCTCGGGTGGACGAAGGGTTTATGTACGACGACCTTTAGTACCGGTTCGTGGCACGAACTGGTACTAAAGGTGCTGGAGGGGCCCCAGACTGACAACATCCTGCCACCACTCTCTTTAGTACCGGTTCGTGGCACGAACCGGTGCTTAAAGTTCGCCACGAACCGGTACTAATGAGAGCGGTCGGCTAGCCGTTGGAACTGGCACTAATGGACATTAGTGCCGGCTCAAAATCAAACCACCACTAATGTGTCTCAGATTTGCCCCTTTTTCTACTAGTGATACTGAGTTGTGAGTATTTTAAACATTTCATACAAGAAGGGCCTTACTAGTATGCTTTTCGTTGCAGTTTTTTCATGGATTGGATGATACTCTTCCTCTTGACTGGTTTGTTTTACGTAAGTTCATGATCATACACATGAAAAATATGACATGGGTACATGGAGTTTTGTGGGTAACATATATTACATTGGCTTTTCTTTTTTCCAACTTTTTTTTGGAATAAATATTTAGTACAACCATTGCCGAACACTGAGCAACAAATCAGCTTCTAAAGCATTTGTCCATTTTCTTTCTTTGTATAACGGGTTCAGTCAGATAATGACATGCGATTAATATCATGTTGTTCGGGAGGTTTCGTCTATATGGAAATTACTGTTTTGTTTCCAATGAAGATTAGCATGTTTGTATGCATGCTCTATAGTAAGTTACCATATTCAGATTAGTTGTTGGACTAACAAGAGTATGAACTGCTCAAATATAGCGATGGTTCCGTGGGTCTATTCTAAGTGCCTTTTTAGTTTGATGTATTTTTGTTGATTTATCTTTATGATAATAATTGAGAAATAGAGAAGCATTGGTGTATCATATATTACCATACTACATATTTTTATTGTATTTCGTCATTTCCTTTTTAGTAGACATCTGCTATGTTGCTTAACAATATATTTTTGATCTGGACTTAATTTGGACATGCAAAGTGGGGACTGACATGTCTGACCAAACTAATTTGGCCACTGGAAGTTTTGATTTGGATATTTGTCTCTTCCTTGAGACTTATACAAATTACCTAGGAATACATTCACTTAGTTTGGCAAAAAAACTAAGGGGCCTTATAATATGGCTACATAAAAAGCTAATAAGCGACCACATAAATTTGCTAATCTTTCATCTTATTTGCATCTCCTTCATTTGTCCATGTCATGTAGTTTTTCCTCCACGTGAACATTAATATTGGTAATAGAACATGTAAGATGAAAAACTATGTAAATATTAGACAACTACTACCTGTGTACCAAAATATAAGACGATTGTCTGGACTAAACTAGCCTTAAAATGTCTTTGATATGGAGGGAGTAATTTGATAACCATTTGTTTACAATTGAGATGTGTGTTGCACATGCAAACTTACTAGTATTCTATAAATATTTGCCTCTAAATATCCAGATCAGACAATTTAAATATATATTTTGCCATCCAACGGCGGTCAATTTTTTTTCCGGACCAGCTCGGATGTATGAAATCCATAAATCGGAACCAACTCTAGGGGAGGTTTGCGGGCGTCTGGACCTCCGCCACGTCAGATTCCAACGTGCCCGACCCACCAAAATACCACACCCAGAGCCCTTTCTCCCTCACTCTATCTCTCCACATGTGCTCTGTATCCGCACCCGCCTTGGACTATGACATCGCTCCACATCGGATCCGAGCGTAGCCCAGATATCCTTGGCCCCCCGTCGATGTCGTGCATGGCAGACACCAACCGCGGCAAGTGTTTGAACAATGCCATTGCGTTGTTTTTGACATTATTGTTGTTTACTTTGAATCAAACACGATGACAATGTACTCGATGAAGGAGGATGAACCGTTCTGTGAGACGTGATTGGCTACTTTCAAACATCAAACTTGATGTGAGCGAGAAATTTGTTTATATTGTTTTTTATATTTGCTAGAATGCAAGAGTAAGTGAGCGAACACATATAAGAATCACATGTGGGAAATTAAAAAAAAATCAATATCCCAAATGTTGTTGTCAAGGTATCACTTCCACCCTTCATTTCATTCAACACATTTTTTATTTATTCACAATTGAAATCTACATATGATGGTAACAATACATTTTTCTATTACACTTAGCAAAATTGATCACATTTTTTACTTCCTTATAACTTATTCTGTCAATATACGATCAATATTAGTTGATCTCTCCATTACACTCAGCAAAATTAATTACATTTTATATTTATTTATAACTCATTTTGTGTATATGGAGTTCCAACTATTTTACTTTACTTTTACACATAGCAAAATTAACCACATTTGTTTTTCCTTTATACCTCAGTTTATCAAGGTATGATCCTAAGTTACATACCATTTTATTATAAAATGAAAGCAACCATGTACTCCCTCCGTTCCACAATACTTGTCATGAATTTAGTTCAAATTTGAACTCAAACCATGACAAGTATTGTGGAACGCAGGGAGTAACATTATTGCTGCATATTAAGGTAAGATGTTCTTTGTTATACAAGTTCTCATCTATCATTATAATTATGCTTGCACTCAATTTGAATCACATTTTGCAAGGATAATCACATTAGTTACTATAACTTTTAACCATGCATGTCTCCACAAATTAATATATGCCACTTAGATGGATGATAGTTTATATATTGATATGGTTAGCATTTACTTCAGTGTTCTTAAATATCTTGACAGAGAGGTCTATGGTGTATAATACAACAAATATCTTGATGGTGGGTTCTATAGTATATGATTTTCTATGGTATGTGTAAGTATGTAGCCAATTCTAGAGATACCTACAATAATTTGTTCTCACATATAATTGGAGTTGCTTTTATTTACTGGTTTTACTGTGATCAAAGAATTATCCTTTTTTATTTCCCGTGCAAACAAGTGGGATTTACAAGGAAACCTGTCGTGATTGAGTGTAACTGTATTGAGGTGGTTGCAAAATTTTAAATTTTGAATGTGAGATGGTCAGTGTTTACTATGGTGTACGAAGACACACAACACACCTTAGATTAGTTGCATGACATTAAGGTTCAAAAGGTGGACACGGTAGGCAAATGAAATTGTGTATGGTCTAGCTACAGCCCACGCGAGGTGTTAAGTGATTATGTGTTGCAAGGTGACATGCCGACGGGTTTGGTTCCTCTACAGTTGAGTTGTTACTGTACAAATATAGTAGTGTCAAAATCAGCCGTCTAACTGCGATCCAATCTCTCCTATCCCTCTTTCACACTCTTTGTAGCAATGGAGGATTTCAACGGCGATAAGCCTCGCGGCGGCAGCGCAGGGCTATCTGGTGCGCCAGCACCAACAGCTGGGATCAACTCAGAGTGCATGAATGTGGTGTTGAGCATGTCGAACTGCCTGTCCTATGTGGAGAGTGGGAGCACGATGTGGCACCCAGAGAAGCCATGTTGCCCGGAATTGGATGGACTACTGCAATCCAACGTCATCTGCGCGACCTAGGGCAGCATTCGTTCAGGGAGCTGTACACTGGCTGCTATCAATCTAGCGACCCGAACCATGACGAGCGCAACTTCGCAAACACACTGGCCGGTAAGCCATATGGACGTCTGCTTCTTACTGGTGCGCTTCAGGCAACCGTCGTCCTCATAGTCTATGGAATCCTCCATTTGCTGCAAAGAGTGAGAGGGGACAGGAGAGCCACTGGATTGCAACTAGACTGCATATTTTGACAGCTACTGTAACAAGTTAATTGTAGAGGAGCCGAACACCATGCTGACCTGTGATCATAACATAATTTGGCGTGATTGTAGTAAACACTTTATTTTCTAATTAGTAGACACCATTTTAGAAAGTACCTTTCAATGTTATTACAACGCATGCATACTCTTTGTGGCACTAGCATGTCATTCTATATACGTGCGTGAGAATTTTACACATTCTGTCCTTTTATCTTGGTTCAATATGAACATAACTAGTAGAATTTTATACACTTTGCTGAGCCGCTTTCAAAAGATGGACTGTGGCATCCTCATATGTATATAACGGAAATAATCTATCGCCTCAATGCACAGATATGCATCAATCTTGGCCTACTTGGATAGACATCAATGACATGTAAAAATGATTTGGGAGCCCCATATTGTGATCGCTGGAAATAATACTACACATTTACTGTGGAGGAACTACATCTGATCATTATCACACATCAACATAACAACCCAAAATCAGAAAATAAAACACAAGGATTTCTCTCCATGCCATAACCAAACAACAACAAAAACACCATGGACCACCAATCCACGCACACAACCAAAGGTTGCCCACGAGCGAATGATCATCATAAGAGTAAGCATCGATGGTTCACAATAAAATTAACACTCAACATCAATCCAAATCAAACTCATGAAGCATGTTAACAATAAGCCACTCTAATATACCAACACACTCTAAAGCAACAACTAATGATAGCCATACAATCAAATGCAGGAGGAAGGCAACACGGATATAATCTAGATACTCAATGGGAAGTGAGAAGAACACAACACCCCAAGGGAAGACATCGAAAAAAGGAAAGGAAAAGACACCACTCCCCATCGATGAGGTCTCAACCACCGAACACCCAGACGAAAAAGACTGCTTCCAGCTGCCAAGGTTGCATTCGAATGACCGACTAGGAAAGACGTTGCTCCTAGCCGCGTGCTCACAACCGCCAAATGCCCAACCAGGAGAGATGCCGAACTCCCCTCAAGCCGCCTACTCCCAGCCGTTGAGGTATCCTCTAGCTGCCTCTGCACACAACCGGCTATGATTTTATCCTCCTTGCCTCCACGAGGTCTTTTCTGTGCCCACATAGCCAACGCAACAGTGAAAGAATCTCGTGCCCTCTAGAGACGCATCACAATGAGAACACATGACTCGATTGAAGACACCTGAGCCAAGGCATGTCAACACCGGCTGACCAGTGGGGAAAGAAGCAAAAGGAACTCCTAATTGTTGTGGGCTCTTAAAATCGTTGCCCTAAACCGACTCGTATCTCTCCACTACGCAACCATTTACCAATGGGCCCACCCATAAGTAGATCACTCAACAAAGCACAATGCGTTGACCAAGTCAAAATCATGGACCAAATCTCGAATTAGAGAGCTCAGTTGATTGAAGGAGCTTTCACCCTTACGGAGCTTAGTGAGTTAAAGAATTTGTATGAAATTAGTCGATCATAAAATGCGACTTGCTAATTCATATGAAACTGGTCGATCACAAAAGGCGACTTACTCCTTCTCCCACGCTCCCCTAACCGGCTTGACTTATCGAGATTTAAACATTCATGTGTATATCCGAAAAGAAAAATATATATCCTCTCTCGACTCGAAAACGCAAATAGGGCTCGGGCTGCATGGAGCTCGTTTTATTGAAAAAAAATCACATTTTAAAGTTCCACAAAAATCTACAAAATCACACACGTTCATATGGATGTATATACTATATATGTGCATAAAGTTTGATGATGATATACATTAAGCTGAAATCTACACATAAAAGACAAATATGTGATTTTGACACGACAAACACTACACACAGTGTTCACTATAAAAAAGTTGCATGAATTTGTCTTTTTCTATGCACCTCGTATGTTAATGTATTTCACTGTGAATTTTTTTACACTTATAGATCATAGCATACATCCATACGAACATACATAATTTATTTCAGAATTTTTGAAGCATTAAAATATACTTTTGATTTCTTTTAAAAGAGCTTCGTGGAGCCTGAGCTCCAAAATGCCTCACTTCGACCGACATTTTTTTGTTTTTACGGTGAGTCTCGACTTAGCTTATATCTCTGGTCAAAATACCAAACTTGAACTAAATAAAAAAATTGGCACGCATGTTTTATAGTATTTGTTCATTAAGTTCAATATGTATGTAGTCCATATTAAAATATTCAAAACATCTTATATTTGTATAAACAGATGGAGTATGTGTGATCAAAATTAAATTATGTTTACATGGCAATTAACTACCGGAGCCAGCTGCATTTATTTTCTTCTTGTTACCATCCACATTTTGTGTGGACTAAATAAGCACCATTTTTATGTTCTTTACTCAAGCACAGAAGTCAATGGTTTGAGATTTGAGATAAATCCCATCCCAGTGCCTGCCAAAAAAAACCATGAAGCGAAGAAAACAATCTATAAAGCACACAGATGCAAAATGGATAGTGCCTTGCATCCACAAGACTTCCCAGGCCTGCTCTCCCCTTCTCCCCCTCCCCACTCTCTCCCCCAAATCAGAGAGCGGAGGAAGCCATCCATCCGGAAAGTCGAGCGAGATGGGTGCCACGAGCAGCAGTTGCGCCACCGGCCCATCGTTGTCATCGCTACCTGCTACATCTCATCTGGAAAGTTATTAGACATGTAAAAATTATCACTATCTTCTATAGAGTTACAAATAAATATTTACCAAAATACATTTTTTTTCTTGTAGGTACCACTAGCTATAGCCAATGGTTTGCTCTACCTGTAGGTGAGATGTAGTATTTTGATTTATTTTGCTTACCCCACATATTTGTCACCTACAATTAGGTACATATTGTGTTGCACATTGTCCAACATTAATACACATCTATATGTCTTAAAAATATAAGACTATTTTATTGGTCAGTCTTGCACCTAATGGGAGAGAGGTCAAGAAGGAGGAAAAGGAGGCGAGGTGCCTAAAGGGAAGGTTGACATGAAGAAGCTCCCAAAGCATGTTCGGGAGATGCAGGAGGCTCTTGCGAAGAGGCGGGAATCGGAGGAGCGGAGGAAGAACGTTTGAGAAAAGATGAAGAGCAGTGTTTGATGAAAGAGGAGGATGATAGGAAGGCAGAGGAAGCAACAAATAGGAGGAAGGAGAGTGAAGAGGAGATGTTGCTAAAGAAGTTGCAGGGTAAGTGCCTTATAGTAGCATATTGAGTTGTGAGAATTTTAAAATTTTCATACAAGAAGGGCCTTACCTGTAGGCTTTTCGTTGTGTTATCATGGATTGGATGACACTCTTCCTTTTGATTGGTTTGTTTTAGGTAAGTTCATGATCATACACATGAAAAATATGACATGGATACATGAAGTTTTGCGGGTAACATGAATTACATTGGCTTTTCGTTTTTCCAACTTTTTGTTTGGAATAAATATTTGGTACAACCATTGCCGAATATTGAGCAACAAATCAGCTTCTAAAGCATTCGTCCATTTTCCTTTCTTCGTATAATGGGTTCAGTTAGATAATGACATGTGATTAATATCTTGTTGTTCGAGAGGTTTTGTCTATATGAAAAATTATTGTTTTGTTGCCAATGAAGATTAGTATGTTTGTAGGCATGCTCTATAGTAAGTTACCATATTCATATTAGTTGTTGGACTAACAAGAGTCTGAACTGCTCAAATATAGCGATGGTTGCGTGAGTCTATTATAAATGCCATTTAGTTTGATGTCTTTTTGTTGATTTTTCCTTATGATAATAATTGAGAAATAGAGAAGCATTGGTGTATCATATATTACCATCCTACATATTTTTATTATATTTAGTCATTTCCTTTTTAGGAGACATCTGCTATGTTGCTTAACAATATATTTTTGATCTGGACTTAATTTGGACATGCAAAGTGGGGATTGGTATGTCTGTCCCAACTAATTTGACTATTGGGAGTTTTGATTTGGATATTTATCTCTTCCTCGAGACTTATAATGCAAATTACCTAGGAATACATTCATCAAGCTTGGCGAAAAACCAAGGGGACTTATAATATGGCTACAGAAAAAGCTGATAAGTGATCACATAAATTTGCTAATCTTTCATCTTATTTGCATCTCCTTCATTTATCCATGTCATGTAGTTTTTCCTCCACATGAACATTATTATTGGTAATAGATAAGACGATTTTGTGGGCTAAACTAGCCTAAAGAGTCTTTGATAAGGAGGGCGTACTTTGATAACCATTTGTTGGCAATTGAGATGTCCCTTACTAGTATTCTATAAAATGTCATTTTATATACACCAGAATTTACACATTCGGTCATTTTTATCTTGGTTCGATATGAACATAGTTTGAATGAAACTAGTCGATCACACAAATAAAGGTGAGGACAATCCAATGCGGATCACCAAACCGCCCCTAAATATCCAGATCAGACAGTTCAAATATACATTTTGCCATCCAACGGCGGCCAACAAAATTTTTCGGACCAGCTCGAACGTACGAAATCCACGGACCGGAACCAAATCCAGGGGAGGTTTGCGGGCGTCCGGACCTCCACCACGTCAGATTCCAACGTGTCTGGCCCACCAAAATACCACACCCAGAGCCCTCTCTCCCTCACTCTATCTCTCCACCTGTGCTCTGTATCCGCACCCTCAGAGACCGATGCCGCACCCGCCTTGGACTATGCCATCGTTCCACCTCGGATCCGGCCGTAGCCTAGATATCCTTTAACCCCCTGTTGATGTCGTACATGGCAGACATCACGTGCGGCAAGTGTTCGGACAAATGCCATTGCATGTTTACACTCTTATCGTTTACTTTTGAAGCAAACACGATGACAAATGTACTCGATGAAGGAGGATGAACCGTTCCGTGAGACGTGATTGGCCATATCCGTACACTACTCTACTAAGATAGTTTCACACACGTCCGGACGCGTCCGTTGTTCTTTTTTTGAAATAGTGTCTGTGAACGTTTGGTGTGTCGGTTTCGGTGGATCCAAGTTGGACCCCCACGCTCCCCTAGCCCCCGCTTGACTTGTCGAGATGTACACATCCACGTGTCAATTTGGAATACCATCTACCGTAACTTTGGTCAAAATTAAAATTATGTTTACACGCATTTTTATGTTCTTGACTCAACCCCCAAAGTCAACGGTTCAAGGCTGGGATAAAAACCCGGGCCGGCCGGCAACCAGCGCCCGCAAAAATGAATTTCCGAAGCGAAAGCAATCTATAGAGCGCGCAGATGTAAAAGGGACGGACAGCGCCCCGCACCCACGGCACTTCCCACCCCTGCTCTCCCCTCCCCACTCTCTCCCCCAAATCGGAGAGCGGAGGAACCCATCCATCCATCCAAAAGGTCGAGCGAGATGGGCGCCGCGAGCAGCAGCTGCGCCGCCGGCCCGTCGTCGTCCTCGCCGTCGCCGCGTCGCCGGCCGCGGATCGGCCTCGCCGGGTGCTTCGGGGCCGGATCCTCCGCGGGCGACCGCGGGGGCCTCGCCGCCGCCGCCGCCGCGGCCGCCTCCTCCTCCCGCGCCCTCCAGGTAGTCGCTCCTAGTCCCCCAGGGCCGTGCTGATATCGGGTCTCGGCGTTCGAGCTGGCTTGCGGTAGCGATGGATTTGTCGGTGGTTACTGTTGATTGGGTCGTGGGATTGGGGATGGCGATTCTGGCGGCCTAGCTTGGGCTCGGAGAAGCCGTGGAGTATGTATGTGGAAGGCGGGCATGCTTCTGGAGCTTTTAATCGCCATTTCTTTTGTACCGCTGCTTGTTCAATCATGATAGGTAGTAGTATGGACTATGGACGAGCTGTTGACTAGCTGAATGAACATTTATGTCCCTTCCTTACACATCCGTGCCATGCAAACATGATTAGCTGCCTCTGGATTAGCTAGCCTACAGCTATATTGGAGCCCTCATAATGTACATGAATGGAGAGCTCACAGAATCTGTCATCCCACACTAAAAGTATCGGGTCTCCTGAGTGACAAGCATAACTAAATCTGTGAACTGCAGCATTTCTGTATGTTACTGAAGTGCCAGTGGGGTTTCATGCTTTCAGTGGATAAGGTTGCTCTGTTTTCCTTCTGTTTTGTATCTATGTTGTTAGCTGATGTCAGGAAGGTGTATTGTGCAGGCAGCAACTCGGCAAGCAGAGCGAGCAGCGGCTGGGCTAGATTTCCAGCCTTCTCTGTCTGCAAAGGATCTTCGCCACACCAGCGAGCCAGACCCAAGAGTGCATCCGTCTTCAAGCACCATAAGTCACCGCCTCCGATTCAACCACCTGGACTGTCACGAGAACAAGGAGCATGCCCTGCGAATTAAAGATGCTGAAACGAGTGGTCTCGCGAGTTCATCAGGAAAGAATGCCGTGATTAGGGGAAATCTCAGTAATGAAGCTGGCAATGATGAGAGAACATCCGGGGAAGGGGTTAGTCCTATGGCACAAGAGCTTGTAGAACCTGCACCTGATAATGTCCATATTGACGCGGTTTTCATTACAGAAGTTAGTGGTTCCATGTCCCAGTCTGATTTCCACTCCTCGCTGATGGCATCTGAAAGGATCGTGCCTGGCTTGGAAGACGGCGAGGCAGCTCTCCGCAGGACTTCATCTAGAGATGTTTTGTCAAGTGAAAGATCAGATGTTTCTCAATCCAGCTTAACATCTGTGTTGCCTGCTACTTCAAGTGCATCATCCATCATTGGAGAATCAATTCCAGATGCAACTGCTAGCAGAGAAGATGTTCCCACCATATTCAGTGTGTCACATGGTCAGATTGATGGAAGTACAGTGCATGAAGACATGGTTAGCATTTTCGGCCCAGAACACTCTCGAGATTCCAGCAATGGTGAAACAAGAAGAAATCATAGAAGAGTCCTATGGGATTCATTTTCAAGACGTGGTTCTAGAGGTTATCTGGATTCAGACACTGACGATCTGGGATTTTACAGTAGATGGCTAGACCTTGGTGATGATCTTTTCGGGGATGAGGTTGAGGAGGCACGATACTTTCATCGTAGGCGCCATGGTTCAATCAGATTAAACCAGTATTCAAGATCTCGGGTAACTGCTCTGGCCTATGGCAGCTATGCCTACTCTTTCATATGTTGTGATTCCATATTTAGGAAATGTTATTGGTGTCACCATGTCCAGATTAAGTTAATTGTTGATGTTGGTTTGCACAATTATCTGAAGATTCTGAACAAAAACATGTACCTTTAATCATTATATGCTTTTCTCTCTATTTGATTTCAGCATATTCAGAATTTCATGAACTGAACCTACTTTATATGCTGCATATGCTGTTTCATTTCTGCACTTATTTTACGCTTACACTAGATATCATTGTTTTCTACTCCTTAATCATTTGCTGCTTGATCCCATGCACATGTGTCCTGAAGTTGGTGTTATTGTTTTGTTACAGATTAGGGAGCACCGTCGTGCTATTTTTGATAGTGGGAACGGACAAAGTACTGCTGCTTGTCCTTTGGGGATTCACCAAATTGGCAGATGCACCTGTGATGCATTCTTGGTCGCTGAAGAATCTAGTGCTCGTGCAAGTATATCAAGAATTGTCATGTTAACGGAGGCATTATTTGAGGTTTGCTCTTTCCCTTAATGTGTTTATTTCACGTGTTGAGAACTATTTAGCATTGAGTGTGTTGAATTTGTGTTCCTCAAGTTTGATTCATTGGATTGTCATCATCATTCTAGTTGTGTTTAGATGAACTAAGAGACACAACTGCATATATGTTATATATATAGTACGAAGAATTTTGACAAAACTGCTCTGCTGCTTTACTTCTGAGTTTTGGAAAATGTATGTGGTTGCCATATGCAGCTGTTACTCTACTTACTGACTTCAATACAGCAACTTGATAATTTCACGCTTGAAATCACTACATTAGACTGGAACTTCAACTATTTCCTCTTTTGCATAAAGGTCGCGTCAACCTGTTTGAATTAGTAAATCACCAGACAACAACAAAATAAAATTGGCCGCGTAAGTTGCAGAACAAAGTCAGTATTGCAGGGATTGTTTTGTGGCTATGTCTGTATGATGGTTAATTAATTTATGGGGCCAAAGCACCACCAGAAAATTAGAAATGGGAACTTTGATAGTTCAGTTTATAGAGGGATATAAATTGTAATTAACGTTAATTTGCACCCATTGACTGAACTAGGAGTGGAATGTCTAAAGGATGATTACGTCCATTTCACTGCTCCTTTGTTGTTTTTGTGTAAGGTTTCTTTCCTAGAATCCTAGTTACTTAGTGTGCTTATGTGCACAATTTTTTCCAGGTATTGGATGAGATTCATCGGCAACCCTCATCACTTTCACTTTCCATGGCCTCTGCTCAAGCTCCAGAGTCTGTGGTTAATTCATTACCATGTAAGAGCTACAAAAAGCTTGAGACAGCCCAATGCAGTGCTGATATGGAACAGTGAGCTTCTTGTCATTTAATCTGTCTAAATTTCGTAAGGAAGCAGTTTTACTAATTCTGATGTTGGTATGTTTCTGATAGTTGCTTCAAATAAACTTCCCAACTATTTGTTTATCTTACACCTATTATAATCCAGCCAGAAACCATATTATGAGACACTGAATAAGAATCTGTACAATTTTAACTGCTAATAACTGTAGGCATTGTTGGCATCTTAGAGAATTTAGGAAGGAAGCATGTTCTGGTTAATACTTTATCTTCCATGACATAATATCTATGACAATGAGCTAGGTGTTAAAATCGCCATGTCAAGTTGAATTACTAGACACAGTTTGCACTTTGCAGACTTGGCATGTTTTGCTGTTAGCACCTGGATAAAGGGGATAACAGTGTTGTGATAACTGATGAGTAGAAGTTTATGTGCAGCATCTAGAGACCCTGAATCGTGTGGATGATCGCCGTTTGACACCCTTCTTCTTTTGGTCTTTGCAAATCTGTTATGTCTAGCACCCAGGAGTTGAGAATGATTATATCGTGCATGTCAGATATTGAATTTATTGTGCACTTGAAACTCGATTTTGTGAGGCCTGGATTCTCTAGCTAAAAATAAGGGCATCTCTCCATAAAGCTATCATAAGTCCCATGTCAGAAATCTTGAAATATAGTTTGGAATTGCAAGCTAACACCACTTGGATCTCTTGTTTTTCCTGGTTGAGTCTTTTCATTCAGAGTGGTCCTGGGAGATGCTGAAATGTTAACATTGTGCTTGTCACCTTCTTCAGGTGCCATATCTGCTTAACTGAATATGAGGATGGAGATCAGATAAGAAGTCTCCCATGCAAACATGAGTTTCACCTGCAGTGTGTTGACAAGTGGCTTAAAGAAATACACAGGTAAGGAATAAAAAAGCCCCTCCTGTTGCAAAAAGGCAATTTTAGATCGCCGACAACGCGGGCCTGTTTGGCTAGCTATCTCCGGCTAAGGTTTTGTCGATGCAATGCTGCAGGGTGTGCCCGTTGTGTCGTGGGGACGTCTGCGAAGGTGTTGTTGCCTCTTGAAGACCTTGGCACCGGCTCACCCCCTCAAGGCGCCTCTTGAAGACGGTAGCGCCGCCACAGCTCTTGCAGCCATGGACGAATGGTTTGTCTAGAGAGGGCTGATTACCCATTGCTGAAACATGCGATTTCATGCATTGATTCGACATGTCAAGTTCCCAGAATATAACAAAGACCTGTACATATCTTTTGTAGCCTTATCCCATGTATGACATCATGTACATATGTGCGAAAATTTGACCCGATTCCACCGTATTCGAGATCTCTATATGTATCCCCCATGTGACAATGATGAATCCAAGTCAATCTCTCCATCGGGAGGAAACATATTTCCAATGTAGTATGAATTATTCCTTTCTGAGCTACGGAGGGAGTACATTATAACCACATCGAATGGTTTTTCAAAAGAAGACCGCCCGTGATAAATTTGCATGGTCCTGAAACTCAGAGTGCTAATGTTAGTCTGAATCTGCATCTGCATTGCCCTGAAACTCATGGAGAGTGCCAATGTCAAAATTCAAATCTAGATAAATTTGAAGTTTGAATTCGAATTGGTAGGGGCTGCGCGAACGCGTACCCCTCTATCAAAAATTATGACATTCACTCTCCCAACAAGGGGAGATGGTAGGCCAACACACTCGCCGAGTGCAATGCGAGCCATTGATCTTAGGCCACGGCCCTTCTTGACCGGCCGTCGACCCCGTCCAGGTAAGTAAGTTTCAGCACTGCCGCGTGGGCTGCATATGTAGCCGCCCCTCCAGACCCCAAGGCAACTCGGCTGCCGATGTGGTACTAAACTACCGTGTGATCGATCATGAGAAATGACACAGCCCAGCAGTTCGGGACGTCGTGTGGCACCGAGCGGTTTTGATCTTCAACGCCTCGCAAGTGTTTTCAGGTTTATTTCTGCTCTGGGAACTGTATGGCCTGGGTCGCTTCCACTCATGGTTAGCAAAAGCAGATCAAATGAAGACGGTAGGGATTCAAAGCTACAGTAGCATCTTGGAAGCAAACCAATGCACCCCATTTTCTTCTCACCTGATTAGACAAGAAACCCTTGTGATCAAGGACTTGCCAATCGCCGAAGGAAGAGAGCACAGAGACCCAACGACGAAAACGTCTTTGTGAAGCAATAACGAGAGTACTAATAATGCTGAAATTTGAATCTACACAAAGCTCTATGGTTAAAGTTTGAATCTGCAGAAGAATTTTAAGCTTGAACTCGAATTGGTAGGGACGACACGAACGCAAATTTTAAGGTTGAACTCGAATTGGCAGGGGCCGCGCGAACGCGTACCCCCTCTATCACAAATTATGACGTCCACTCTCCCATGAAGGGAGATGGTAGGCCAACACGCTCGTCAAGTGCAATGCGAGCCATTGATCTAGGCCAAGACCTTTCTTGATCGGTCGTCGACCCCGTCCAGGTAAGTAAGTTTCAAGGCTGCAGTCTGCCCTGATTATGTAGGCGACCCTCGGGCCCTGAGCCGGCTCGGCTGCCGAGGTGGTACTAAACAGCGCGCTCGCGTACGCGTTCCGGATACGGCACGAGGCCACGCACACGGCCCAGCCAAGATGATACCCCGCAGCGCGAGCCGCTGGATCGGAACGCCTGGGACGTGCGATCGGTCGGCACCGTCGGCAGAGTCACAGCGCCGGAGAAGAAGAGGGTAGGACGTACGGCGGTGCACCACCCAGCCCGTGGCCGTGGTGTCGTCGTGCGAGGACCGTCGTCACCGAGCAGTTCCGGCGTTTTGAGGACGACGACACTGCACGCTGGCGAGACGACAATGACGGCTTGAGACACACTGTCGTGCTCTACTGACGCTGCATCTATTTCGTCGCGGATCTCCAACGCCTTGCATCTACTGTCGTACTCTGGAAACTGTATGTATGGGTCACTTCCCACGCAAAGACAATAGCAGATCAACGGAAGACAGGTAGGAATTCAAACCTAGCAACTTCGAAGCAAATCAATCACCTCCCTAGTTTTTCACGTGATTAGACTATAATCCAACTGCAGTTTCTTAGGGCATCTTCAGCCGTTGGCCCCCCAGGGAGCGTCTAAAAGCGCCGCCTGAGGGTGAGCCGGCGCAAAAAATGGCCCTGGGGCGAGTCGGTCCCCAGCCGTCGGCCCCCAGGGCCACCCCCTGGCGCGTATTAAAAAAAAAGGGCCATTTGCATTTCTGTCCCTAACTCGAACCACCTAATCAGATATACCCCTAATTCGAAAGCCTGCTCAAAAATGCCCCTCCACCATTAGGTGCCCTTACAGAAATTGTCCTTCCGTGCCGTTACCGTCTGGTCAAAGAGCTTTGGCCGCTATCTGGCCGTTTCTTTGACATTTTTGCCCCTGTGTCCATGTGCCACTTACCGGTGGGTCCCACTCTTAAAAAATAAAATGAAAAACACTTTCTCTCACCCTCTCTCTCACACACACACACTTACATGTGGGGCCAGTCTAAAAAAAGAAAAGGAAAAGAGGACTTTTCAGACAGATATTGGGCCCACATGTCATTGCCTTATTAATATTTTCCAGAAATATTTTGTTTTAATTAGTGCCTTAATTAATTCTTAACTGTGGATTGGGTCGACGGTGGCCGGCGGCGACCAAATCCCGCGGTGGAGGCACGCCGGGATGCTGCGAGGAGGACGGCTGAGGGAACCAGGCTATATGCGTGGCTCTACCGCATCCAGGGATGTGGTCGTCGGACCATATGGTCGCCGGAGCAAACGGCGGCGGCCATTCCCGCGGGGGCTCCGGGCGACACAAGTGGGGCAGAAACCATGCGAGGGGTAGAGAGAGGGGAACGGTTTGTGTGACAATAGGGATCACACTTGGAGCACGACGGCGACGCCGCTGGGGCTCGGGGGTGACCAAAGCGATGACTTCGACGATGGCGGCCATGGAAGAGCTCAGAGCTCATGGGGAAGACGACCCGAGGTCATGGAGCT
The DNA here is from genome assembly GCA_904067115.1 of Aegilops sharonensis. NCBI lineage: Eukaryota > Viridiplantae > Streptophyta > Magnoliopsida > Poales > Poaceae > Aegilops > Aegilops sharonensis. The sequence goes on along the minus strand of LR880971.1, from coordinate 757,557,799 downwards.
TGATATGGAGGACTCCCAAGTCTTCTGTGGTGCATAAGTATGCCATAGGAGCCACCGGGATCGGCCGACATGCTTCAACGGAGTCGAATCGAAGGCGGCGGTCCGAGCTCAGAGGCGGGGAAGATGCGTTGTGGCGCTCTGTGCTGGATATCTCTGGTCAAAATCGTCAGCTGGTTGGACAAGGTCATGGCATATGAGCTTCCTGGCGAGGTAGCGGCGCTTCAAGTTGCTGTTGGCCACGTCCTTGACTGACGCCGGCGACGGGGCACTCGCTGGCGTGCTTGCGGGAGAGGGCGTGAGAGGAACGAGGGCGGGCGGCGGAGAGAGCATGAGGTACAGAGGACTACGGCATCAGGGGAGGCCAGCGACAGAGGCGGTGGCCGTTCAGTACTCTCGCCGGAGTTGAGAGGTAGTGGCCGTCGGCCCGTCGTTCGGCAGGGGGGGAGAGAGGTGAGAGAGATAGTGTTTCCTTTTTATTTTTTCTATAAATGAGGGGGCCCACATGTAAGTGTGTGTGAGAGAGAGGGGGTGAGAGAAAGTGTTTTTCATTTTATTTATGTTTTGACTGGGTCCCACGTGTAAGTGGCACATGGAGGCAGGGGCAAAATGTCCAATAAACGCCTAGTAGACGGTCAAACCCCTTTGACCAGACGGAAACGGGACGGAAGGGCATTTCTGTAAGGGCACCTAACGGCGGAGGGGCATTTTTGAGCAGGCTTTTGAATTAGGGGCAAATGTGAGTAGTGGGTTCGAGTTAGGGACACAGATGTAAAAGACCTAAAAAAAAGAAGGGCCGTTCGGCGAAGTTATGATAAAAAGTAGTTAAATTTCGGCTAAACATGGCAAATTTCGGCGAAATTCGCGCATTTTTATTACATTAACCTAATCTAAAAAAGAAAAAAGGGGCTGAAGTCGTCGCCGCCATCGTCGTCGGCGGCCTTCTCCTCCTTGACGCGGGCGCCCCTGCTGGACCCGGCGTCGCCATGGCGGACTGGCGGCGGCGCGTCGTCGTCATCGTCGTCGCTGTCGCATAGGACGACGATCCCGTCTTCATCGCGGCCGCGTCGGCGCTCCTCGAAGCGGCGCAGGGCGGCGCGCTGGCGCTCCTTCACCTTCTCCCGGCGCGCCTTCTCCATCGCAATGGAGTCCTGGCGCGCCCATTCTAGGGCCGCGTCGTCGTCGTTGAACTCCGCCTTCACCGGCGCCAGCCCCGGCTCCGTCTTCACCGGCGCCAACCCCGGCTCCGTCTTTGGCTTGACGAAGCGCGGAGGAGCCGACGAGGAGGAGGCGCACCGGCCGCCCTCGTTGATGACGATGCCGGCGCTGCGAGTGCGCCGGCCGAGCGGCGACTCCGCCGTGGGATCGGCCTTGACGCCGAGCAGGGCCGAAGTGCCGGAGGAGTGCGATGAGGATCGGGAGGAGGAAGAGGAGGAGGAGGACCCGGACCTCCTTGGCGCCCATGACCCGACGCGTCGGTGCTGCGCCGGGGGGTACGCCAACGGCGGGTCGTTGCCGCCCTCGAGGTACGTGAGCACGCCCTCGAGTGTGCGGCCGGGGACGCCCCACCAGAGGTGGCGCCCCTCGCTGTTCTGCCGGCCGCCGACCACCGGCGCGCCGTTGGTGGATGCCAATTGCTGCTGCTGGCGGTGCTCGAAATACGCCGCCTAGGCCGTGTGGTTGTCGGCGGCGTACTGGGGGAGGGAGAGTTGGGCGTCGGTGAGGGACACGCGCACGATCTCGACCTCCTCGGCGAAGTACTTCGGCTTCGCCAGGCGTCGGGCAACGGGGGAATGGGCACTCCCCCGGCGCTGAGTCTCCACCCCGTTGGCCCGGCGCGCATGTCCGGCGGTGCCAGGATGTTCGCCTGGAACAGGAGCCAGGACTCCTGTTCGCGGAGCGAACGGCGGCCGAAGCCGTTGGCCGCCGCCTCGTCTCCGGGGAAGCGTTCTGCCATGGCGACGGCGGGGCTGGGCGGGCTCGGGAGAGGTAGAGGGAGGGGCTGGGCGGCGGCGCTTGGGAGAGGCAGGGAGAGGGAGAGGCTGGACGGCGGCGAGGGGCGGGGCTGGTGTGGGCACAGGCGAGTGGAGGCCGCCGGCTTTTATAGCCGGGCCGCGCCCGTGTGTACGCGTGCGAGGGAGGGGAGGCGTCGGCGCGCCGTCCCGTGAAGCGCCGCCTGTGAGGAATCAATGGCAAGGCTGACCGGCGGCAGCCTTGCCATTGATTCCCCGCGGGAACCGAGGCCGTTGGGGGAAGACGAGGCGCCAAGTCGCTGACGCGGCTGGCCCGCGTCTTTTTCGCGCCAAAACAGCTCGCCCCGGCGCCCCCGGGCGCCCCCCAGCGCGCCGGGTTCGGGCTGGGTCCGCCGGCGATGTTTTCGGCCCAAGCCGGCGAAAATTGGGCTCCTGGGGGCGCGACTGGGCCTTTTTTCGGCGCCGACGCGAAAAAATCGCCTGGGGGGGCCTTCCTGGGGCGCGGCTGGAGATGCCCTTACAAAATAGGCAAAGGAATTAGCCCCATACATCCTGCTTTTGTGGTAGGTGATTAGACGGTAGCACGGGCTATCTTCAACCGGTTTGGATGACGGTCATGTAATAGGATAGGTGTTTAGTTTTCTATCTTTCTTTATTCCGCCGGTTGTGGCTATTCCGTTTTCTTACAGTTAGCCCCCGTGGGCGACCAGGGGGAAACCCTAGCCGCCGGCGCCCGGACTCCCCCGCATCTCCTCCATCCTCGCCGCCGCCAGCAGCACCGCCGGGCGAAGCCAGGCCGGCAGGGGCGGCGGCGGGGCTCCCTTCCCCTTCCCCCGAATTGGCTGGCACGGGACGGCCGTTCGAGAGGAGGCGCCGTACTTTTGCGGGGTGCGGCGGCGCTGCAGATGGATCCTGGCCGCAACGTGCGCAGCGCGCTGGCGGTTGGGGTTCGTGCTCGCGGCGTGGTGCGGCCGCTGGATCTGGTGGTCGCGTGCGTCGTCGGTCTCGGGTCCGATCCTTCTGGATCCGGTGCCTGATCGCCGTCGGCCGGTGCAGGATGGTGGCTTTCGTCGCTGACCAGGTCGGGTCTTCTTTGATCTGGCGCCTGGATGGATCTACACCGGAGGTGTTGAGCCTTATGGTGCTTCCCTCTCTGGAGTTTTCGGGTCTTGGCGGCTGCCAGATCCAAAGCAGATGGAGATTGGTGGTACAGGAAGAGGACCGGAGGAAACTTTGGTCGGCTAGCTTGGCCCGGCATCGGCGACGGCTTTGACGTCGTTACCCATCTTGATGGCGAAGTCGAGGTCCCTCCTATCCACCTCCGTCCCGTTCCCGGACGAAAGTCCAAAATCCGTCTTGGATTGGACGGCGGCGGCGCCCTTTGCGTCGTAACCTCCATGGAGGCGCCGTCTTGGGAGGCTTGGGCGTTCGGGGGAGTTGCTATGGGTGAAGGGCTTCGTGTGTCAGCTCCAGCTGCGGCAATGGTGTGGAGGTTGGCAGGAGGAGCGGCATTCTAACCGCGTCAGATGCGTCTGGTAAGATATGTCAAGTCATGCCTGACCGACAGGTGCTACGCTGAGTCATGCCTAGTCGGCAGGTGCTACGCACGACGGATCTTTCAGAGTGTCCGCGTCGGGATGGACGAGCGCAGAACGGTGGAGCTGTCTGGCGTCGTGGTGGCGTTGACGGTAGCTAGACCGTGCAAGGTAGATGCAACAGTACAGCTCTGAAGATGGTTTGGTGGCAGGTGGCTGCAGTGGCCTCATACCCGGCAGGCGTCCTGGTTGAGGAGTGCGCCGGACTGGTAGGTACCCCATACCCGGCGGGCGTCCTGGTTGGGACCTCAGGTCTTAGATGTTTAGGTTTGGCTGTGATGTCTGTTTGGTATTAGGCCCAGACTATCAGCGCCCCTTCATCGATTGGATAGGTGTAGCGACAGTTGTTGCTTAGAAAGTGGCTTTAGTCTTGCTGTTATATGACTTTGTAAGGTCTTGTGAGAATAATTAATAAAGTGGCCGTATGCATCGCCCAGATGCAGAGGCCGGGGGTCATCCTCCTTTTTAAAAAAAAAAGCTCTCTGTGAGCCTTTTTGTACTTCAAGACCTGGAGACTTTGTTGGACTATTTGTTTTTATAACAAGATGGCCGCATGCATCTTTTTGATGCAGAGGCCAGGGATAACCTTCTTTCCGGAAAAAAAGAATTCCTGCTTTTGTGGTGTATCGCCTTTGTTATTAGCTAAATGCACGGATTATATATCTTGAAGAAAAATCAAGACAGTGGAAGAATTGAGCAAGGAGTGGCGCTCATAAAGAATGTTCTTAAAGAAATAGTATGTGCCAGGAGTCACGGCTGGAATCCTTTGAGTAGAAGAACTGGTGTAGGATGACTTCTGTTTGAATGCAGCTGTGGCTGTTCGAATTTTAGTTGCTCTTTCCTGTTTTGAGCTTCCATGATCAGGTTTTGCGTTTGTACCCATCTGCTTTGGGCCTAAAAGATGTGAACTTGTCGTGCATAGGAGCTTACCTCCTGGCACTGCCCATTCCTTCTTTTCTTTTCAGTTTGCTTTCGAAGTCTATGTAAGACTTCATGGCGGTTTCTTTAATGAAAATCAACGAGGAGGCTCGTTGTTTCAAAAAAAGAAAAGAAAAAAAAAAACTAGATGAGGCTGCAAGCTCACCCACACCTCATTTAGTGCACACATATAATGGTAGAATCCCTCATATTACACACACATGTCACAAGTTCACAACACATCACACATATTAGTCTGCCTTGACATGGCAAATAATGCACAAGAAACCATCGTAACGAAGACGCTGCAAGAGACCAGAGACCTAACAAGCGAGATAACGATGCTGTGAAACATGTCTGGGTAAAGGCGCCACCAAATGCGGACAGCGCAGCGACACCATTCGTGGCGCTGCTATCGACGCCACTGCCCTCTCGAGCCTCCTCCAGTGCTAGGCTCTCCCTCAGCTGCGCCACCACGATGGCCATTGTTGGCCTTTGGACGGCAACGTCCGATGTGCACGCCATGGCGGTGTCGACCACTTTCCACATGGAGCTCACATCGTAGTCATCATTGAGCTGGGAATCGGCAACTGAGCTGATGTTGCCGGAGGCAATCTTCTGTCTCACACGCTGAACAATGTGACCATGGCTGGGCAGTGTCGGACGCTCGCCAGTGGTTATCTCGAGAAGAACAATCCCAAAACTGTAAACGTCGCTGCTCTCAGTGAGCCTGCCAGTGAGGTAGTACCTACGGAACAACAGATATGCCTCACTTTAGTTATCCTAGAGACTGCATTAAGCGATTAAGATGCAAATTTGTTACATATCAATTTACTAACTACTCCATCTGACCCATAATATAAGAGCGTTTTTGACACTACCGTAGTATTAAAAACACTTTTATATTATGGGATGAAGGGAGTAGTTCTCTTTTTGTTTGCAGCTATGCCATCTACGAAATTTAAAAGGACGGATGGAGTACTCCCTTTCAAAATAATTGAAGTTCTTGGATTTTCTTAAGTCAAACTTCATCAAGTTTGACCAAGTCTATATAAAAATATATCAACATCTAAAAAACCAATTTTATTCCATTAGTTCGATTGTGAAGTCTATTATTATATTATATATATTAGATAGTGTAGATTTTTGCGGATATTTCTATACACTTGGTGAAACTTTACGAAGTTTGACTTAGAAAAATCCTAAAAACTTCAATTCTTTCGGAACGGAGGGAGTACTTCTCATTCGCTTATCGGCTATACAAAGAAGGGGTACCATAATGTTCTTAGATGGACAAAGGGACTTACTCAGGGTCGATGTAACCTGCTGTCCCAGCTGCAACGGTTGATACGTGAGTCTGCGTGTCACTCATATAGGTTTTGCAGAGTCCGAAATCAGATAATTTCGCTTGCAGATTTTGATCCAAGAGGATGTTGCTGGTCTTCACATCTCGGTGAATTATTGGCAGGCTACAACCCTTGTGCAGATAATCTAGGCCTGTGTATATAACAACAAAGCCCAGAAAACTTCATGAAAAAAAGAGCACACGTGTCATAAGTTAGCTTACACAAATTTAATAATTATTCCATTACATGATACCTTTTGCAGCTTGAAGCACAACTCGCACCCGCGTTCCCCAATTCAAGGTTTCAGAAGCAACATTTCGGCCTTCATATATGTGTATAGCGATGGTTAAAACATACTGTATCAGTAACTGTACATGTCTGCCTAAAAAAATAGAAATATATGCAACTTTTTTGTTTGCAATTCCATTTCAATATTTTGTGCAGGAAACTGAAACAAAAATAGTTCAAAGCCTTTCCTTTTATCAGGCAAGGTTAGAAACATGCAGGCACTCCAGAAGGAAGAGAGAATGTAGATACATAGATACCCGAAAGTACTTTGGATAGTAAAATATCTTCAAAGCACTTGAGAATCGAGATAGTGTCTCAAACATGCACATATATTTGTATGAAACTTGAGACAACTAGATAGATTATTCTCTACTAATCACTCAGTCAGTACTTGAGTTTCCAATGGACATACCTCTCAGATGATCACAGAGATTGCCTTGAGACATGTACTCATAAACCAATGCTAAATGATCTTTTTCCCAGCAGTAACCAACCAAAGATACTAGATTCCTGTGATGCACCTTTGTCAAGCTCTGGACCTAGGTATCAAGACAAATCATAAATGAGATTTCTTAATATGTTAGAAATCTCAATGTGAATAAGACATGCTGAGTTTACTTCACAAAGAACATTTTTGTGATGACGTGCAGCTCTCATTTCACCATTTGGAAGCCA
>LR880971.1:757528962-757544302 GCA_904067115.1 Aegilops sharonensis | reverse complement strand
GGCGAATAAACGGCCCATATAGGCGAGAATAGGCCCATATTCGGCGTGGTTTCGCCGTGTCTCGGCGTTCAATTATCAACACAATTATTCCTTATCACATATTTCATCACAGAAAAATCAAATACTTCAACAAAATACTACAACAACAAATAGTTCAATACAAATTATATAGTTCAACAAATAAAAACTCGTATTTCATCACGCGGCGTCCCCCTTGAGCCTCCATAGGTGCTCAATCAGATCTTTCTGCAGTTGATGATGCACCTGTGGGTCTCGGATCTCCTGACGCATACTGAGATAGGCAGTCCAAGTTGCCGGTAGCTGGTGATCAACTTCGGNCAACAAATAGTTCAATACAAATTATATAGTTCAACAAATAAAAACTCGTATTTCATCACGCGGCGTCCCCCTTGAGCCTCCATAGGTGCTCAATCAGATCTTTCTGCAGTTGATGATGCACCTGTGGGTCTCGGATCTCCTGACGCATACTGAGATAGGCAGTCCAAGTTGCCGGTAGCTGGTGATCAACTTCGGCTAGAGGACCCTGCCTGTAGTATGGTTTAGTGTCAAACACTGGGTCTTCTTGCTCGCTCTCGATGATCATGTTGTGCAAGATGACACAGCAAGTCATGATCTCCCACATTTGATCTTTCGACCAGGTCTGAGCGGGGTACCGAACAACAGCGAATCAAGATTGGAGCACACCAAATGCCCGCTCGACATCCTTCCTGCAAGCCTCCTGAAGCTTCGCAAACCAGGCGTTCTTGCCTCCTGCCACATGGTTTGAGATCGTCTTCACAAATGTCGACCATCTCGGATAGATGCCGTCAGCTAGATAGTACCCTTTGTTGTATTGGTGCCCATTGATCTCGAAGTTCACCGGAGGAGAATGGCCCTCAACGAGCTTGGCAAAAACAGGAGAGCACTGCAGCACGTTGATGTCATTGTGAGTTCCTGGCATACCAAAGAAGGAGTGCCAAATCCAGAGGTCCTGTGTGGCTACCGCCTCAAGCACCACACTGCAACCGCCTTTGGCGCCTTTGTACATCCCCTGCCAACCAAATGGGCAGTTCTTCCATTTCCAATGCATGCAGTCGATGCTTCCAAGCATCCCAGGAAATCCTCTTGCTGCATTCTGGGCTAGGATCCGAGCAGTGTCTTCCGCATTGGGTGTTCTCAAGTATTGTGGCCCAAACACTGCCACCACTGCCCGACAGAACTTGTAGAAACACTCTATGCTGGTGGACTCGGCCATGCGCCCATAGTCGTCGAGTGAATCACCGGGAGCTCCATATGCAAGCATCCTCATCGCTGTCGTGCACTTCTGGATGGAGGTGAATCCAAGAGCGCCAGTGCAATCCATCTTGCACTTGAAGTAGTTGTCGAACTCCCGGATGGAATTCACAATCCTGAGGAAGAGCTTTCGGCTCATCCGATAACGGCGCCGAAATGTTCTCTCGCCATGAAGTGGAGCATCGGCGAAGTAGTCGGAGTAGAGCATGCAGTAGCCTTGCAGACGATACCGGTTCTTTGCTTTCACCCGCCCCGGCGCCGAGCCACCTCGACGCGGCTTTTCATTGCTCGCCAGCAGCTGGGCAAGGGCGGCGAGCACCATCAGATGCTCTTCTTCCTGGACGTCGGCCGCGGCTTCCTCCTCCAGCAACGCGGCGAGCTCTTCCTCCTCATCCGAGTCCATCGCCGACACAGTCAAAACGCCGAACACCTTGCGCTCGGTGGGCGTGTACCCGCCGTTAAACCGCGCCTCCGCGGCTGGAAACGGCGGCCGGAAACGCCCAGCTGCTGCGGAAGGGGCTGCCGCGGCGAAGCGCTGCTATTTTCCGGCGGGGAATGGCTATCTAGCGGAGTAGGCCGGCGGCCGTCGCCGGGATATAGCTAGTGGTGGCCGAGGGCGCGGGGGGTGCGAGGCGAGTCGGGGGAAGAAAACCTTGACTTTTCCCCTGTCGGTGTGGGCCAGGCGTGCTTTTCCCTAGCGCCGGAGCCCCCAACGGCTCCCCAGCGCGCCGGGTTCGGCCTGTGACCGCCGGACGAAAAAAAGGTCCGAACCGGCGATTTTCGGCGTCCTGGGGGCGCGACTAGGCCGTTTTTTCGGCGCCGGCGCCGAAAAAGTGGCCTGGGGGGGCCTGTTGGAGGCGCGGCTGGAGATGCCCTAAGAGAAACATAGTGGGGGGGGGGGTGCGGTACCCGTCGGCGGTGGCAAACGAGGAAGAGGGAAGAGGTGAGAGGCNGCCTGGGGGGGCCTGTTGGAGGCGCGGCTGGAGATGCCCTAAGAGAAACATAGTGGGGGGGGGGGTGCGGTACCCGTCGGCGGTGGCAAACGAGGAAGAGGGAAGAGGTGAGAGGCTTGGTGAGAAAGAGGACTTGCGGGTGTGGCATTTTTCGCATCCTAGCTAGTAACCTCTATAAGCAAAACATGATGCCATGTATAGTGCTTAATAAGACAGATACAAGGCATGTTAGACAAAAAAATGGTTATATAATAAATTATCTATGTGTTATCTTTAACAACAAATTGTTTTTTGTTGCACGCTTCTAAAATTATGGGATGATAAAAGACTAGACTAGAAAATACTCCGTTTTGGCTTCTCTTCCAGCTAAGCATCTTCCTAATTAAATGACATCGTTAAGAATCACGTAGGTCTTAGATAACATACCGGATAAAATTACGGCCTGTCCCCAGGCTGTACCGTGAATACATGCCCATAGACCGCTCGGCGTTGACGTGCGGGTAAAGCGAATCTCCGAGCCGCCTCAGCTCCACTACGTTCACGAACGGCGTGCCGCCGCCGGTGTTCACCAGGCAAACCGGCGCCCAGTTCCCCCACACGACGAAGACCGCCTCGGCGGGCCACCTCCTGGTGCCGGTCTCGTATGTGTCCCAGTAGTTGGAGCCCAGGTGCAGGTCGAACTGCGTCGACAACCTGTTCTTGCCGTCGTAGTTCCCTTACAAGAACTCCAGCCGGAGAAAGTACTTGGCACCGGCCTCCGTCGGCAGCGCGTAGCAGTTCCGTTCGCCGGACGGGAAGCTCCTCAGCGTGAGGTACTGCTCGTCAGTGGCGCTAGTGGTGTACTCGGCGGCCACCCTGTGGTTCTCCCCGGAGTCGACGTACGCGCCGTCGGAGACGTAGACGATGCCGGTGCTGAGGCCCTTGCGGCCGCTGTAGTCGTCCTCCAGGCCGCAGTCGATGCTCAGAAAACCTTGTTACACAAACAACCAAAATGAGACCACGTGGCTAGATCGAATGGGCAGGAGACAAGCATGTGCAATTCTGTGACGTGCTAATTCAAGTGAGAAACCTGGCTGAGCGGCGACACGCACGGACACGGCAAAAAGGACGAAGAACACTACTGGAATAATGCTTCGGCCCACGGCCGTAACATTCAACGGCGACATGGCTAGCTAGTTGGGCAGTGCTCCGTAGACGCGTATATATTGCATCAAACATCCTTAAACTAAAATTTGGATAAAGATCCACTTGAGTTTATTTACGGGAATTCTTGCAAAAAGAAAGAGAGTTTATTTACGGGAATGCTAACTAGCGAACATGCGATAGGAAGCCTCTCAGCGCCACGGACTCGGTGCTGTCGGATCTGACGTGCAAACCGCTCGCGTGTAGTGCAGGTCACGTATGACATCCGTTCGCACGGGAATGGTATTGCGCTGTATACGCGTCCTTTATATTTATTTAATTATCTTTTGTGCTAGGAAACGCCCACCCTCTCTCGTGGAGTTGACCTGACTGGCTCTTATCCAGATCAAATTCCGTCCTACAAAATGGAGGAGAATGATGAGTGACAACAACTTCTTTTTCAGAAAACTTTTGATCTATTCATTTTCAATCGTGGCAGTACAGCGAGCATCAGAAATAATAAAAATTACATCCAAATTCGTAAACCACCTAGCGACGACTACAAAGGGGCCGAAGGCGTGCCGCTGTAATCGCTCATTCCTTGCTTGAGCCGGACACAACTTGTTGTAGTAGACAGTCGAAAAGTCATTGTGCTAAGGCCCCATAGGACAAATAAATCAGAACAGCAGCCGTCACCGATGAAGAGAAGTTTAGATCGTAAGGATCCAACCTAAAGACACAAAAACAAAGACGAATAAAGACCGGATACGAGAAAATCCACCAAAGATCACCGCCGACAAAATCCCACGTGATCCGTCGAAGACACACCTTCACACGCCATCCGGCGATGATGAATCCAAGTCAATCTCTCTATTTGGAGGAAACATATTTCCAATTTACTGTGAGCTAGTACATTATAACCACATTGAATGGTTTTCAAAAGAACACCCATGATAAATTTGCATGATCTTGAAACTATTGACGGCTAATGTTAGTTTGAATGGCCCTGAAACTCGTGGAGAGTGCTAGTGTTAAAGTTTCAATCTACAGAATTTTAAGTTTGAATTCGAATTGACAGGGGGCCGCACGAACGTATACTCCCTCTATCATAAATTATGACGTCCACTCTTCCAACAAAGAGAGATGATAGACCAGCGCACTCGCCAAGTGCAATGCGAGCTATTGATTTAGGCCACGACCCTTCTTGATTAGCCATCGACCCCGGGTAAGTAAGTTTCAGTGTTGCCGCGTGAGCTGCATATGTAGGCCGCCGAGGTGGTACTAAACTGCATGCTTGTGTGTTGATGCAGGAACGCGCTATGTGGACGGTTACCCTGCACCCCGGATTCCGCATGTGGCCATAAAGCTGGTCCTGGTCCAGGCCCTATAGTACGAGTTAAATGCATAGAACAACCACACTTGTGTCATGATTGGCGGAAATCCACCACTTCATGATTCGTGACATTTTGCATCAAAGCAAAATTTGACAGTGGCAAAAAAAAGAACCATTTTCTGAGCACGTTTTGACGCGGTTGATCCTTCACGGGCCAACAGCATTGACGGCGCGCCATTAACGACAGTTGACTCCGCTGTCCAAAGTGGCTCGGTCGAAACAAACTCGGTCGCTCTCTCCCTCCTCACTCGCACTCCCCTCTCCCACTCGAACCCGAGAGGCATGGCGGCAGCAGGATCTGAGGACGGCGGAGTCAAATTCATCGGCGAGGAGGGGAAAGTGCACGAAGCGCAGTCTGGGGCGAATGGCGGTGTGTGATACGTCTCCAACGTATCTATAATTTATGAAGTATTCATTCTATTATATTATCTGTTTTGGATGTTTATGGGCTTTACTAAGCACTTTTATATTATTTTTGGGACTAACTTATTAACCGGAGGCCCAGCCCAAATTGTTGTTTTCTTGCCTATTTCAGTGTTTTGAAGAAAAGGAATATCAAATGGAGTCCAAATGGAACGAAACCTTCGGGAGAGTTATTTTTGGAACGGAAGCAATTCGGGAGACTTGAAGTACACGTAAGAGAAGCAACGAGGAAGCCACGAGGCAGGGAGGCGTGCCCTACCCCCTGGGCGCGTCCCCACCCTCGTGGCTTCCCTGACCGACTTCTTTCGCCTATATGTGTCCATATACCCTAAAAATATCGAAGAGCACAATAGATCGGGAGTTCCGCCGCCGCAAGCCTCTGTAGCCACCAAAAACCTCTCGGGAGCCCGTTCCGGCACCCTGCCGGAGGGGGGATCCCTCACCGGTGTCCATCTTCATCATTCCGGCGCTCTCCATGACAAGGAGGGAGTAGTTCACCCTCGGGGCTGAGGGTATGTACCAGTAGCTGTGTTTGATCTCTCTCTCTCTCTCTCTCTCTCTCTCTCTCTCTCTCTCTCTCTCTCTCGCGCTCTCTCGCGCTCGCTCGCGCTCTCGCGCTCGCGCGCTCGCTCGCTCTCTCTCTCTCGCTCGCTCTCTCTCTCTCGCTCGCTCTCTCTCTCTCGCTCGCTCTCTCTCTCTCGCTCGCTCTCTCTCTCTCGCTCGCTCTCTCTCTCTCGCTCGCTCTCTCTCTCTCGCTCGCTCTCTCTCTCTCGCTCGCTCTCTCTCTCTCGCTCGCTCTCTCTCTCTCGCTCGCTCTCTCTCTCTCGCTCGCTCTCTCTCTCTCGCTCGCTCTCTCTCTCTCGCTCGCTCTCTCTCTCTCGCTCGCTCTCTCTCTCTCGCTCGCTCTCTCTCTCTCGCTCGCTCTCTCTCTCTCGCTCGCTCTCTCTCTCTCGCTCGCTCTCTCTCTCTCGCTCGCTCTCTCTCTCTCGCTCGCTCTCTCTCTCTCGCTCGCTCTCTCTCTCTCGCTCGCTCTCTCTCTCTCGCTCGCTCTCTCTCTCTCGCTCGCTCTCTCTCTCTCGCTCGCTCTCTCTCTCTCGCTCGCTCTCTCTCTCTCGCTCGCTCTCTCTCTCTCGCTCGCTCTCTCTCTCTCGCTCGCTCTCTCTCTCTCGCTCGCTCTCTCTCTCTCGCTCGCTCTCTCTCTCTCGCTCGCTCTCTCTCTCTCGCTCGCTCTCTCTCTCTCGCTCGCTCTCTCTCTCTCGCTCGCTCTCTCTCTCTCGCTCGCTCTCTCTCTCTCGCTCGCTCTCTCTCTCTCGCTCGCTCTCTCTCTCTCGCTCGCTCTCTCTCTCTCGCTCGCTCTCTCTCTCTCGCTCGCTCTCTCTCTCTCGCTCGCTCTCTCTCTCTCGCTCGCTCTCTCTCTCTCGCTCGCTCTCTCTCTCTCGCTCGCTCTCTCTCTCTCGCTCGCTCTCTCTCTCTCGCTCGCTCTCTCTCTCTCGCTCGCTCTCTCTCTCTCGCTCGCTCTCTCTCTCTCGCTCGCTCTCTCTCTCTCGCTCGCTCTCTCTCTCTCGCTCGCTCTCTCTCTCTCGCTCGCTCTCTCTCTCTCGCTCGCTCTCTCTCTCTCGCTCGCTCTCTCTCTCTCGCTCGCTCTCTCTCTCTCGCTCGCTCTCTCTCTCTCGCTCGCTCTCTCTCTCTCGCTCGCTCTCTCTCTCTCGCTCGCTCTCTCTCTCTCGCTCGCTCTCTCTCTCTCGCTCGCTCTCTCTCTCTCGCTCGCTCTCTCTCTCTCGCTCGCTCTCTCTCTCTCGCTCGCTCTCTCTCTCTCGCTCGCTCTCTCTCTCTCGCTCGCTCTCTCTCTCTCGCTCGCTCTCTCTCTCTCGCTCGCTCTCTCTCTCTCGCTCGCTCTCTCTCTCTCGCTCGCTCTCTCTCTCTCGCTCGCTCTCTCTCTCTCGCTCGCTCTCTCTCTCTCGCTCGCTCTCTCTCTCTCGCTCGCTCTCTCTCTCTCGCTCGCTCTCTCTCTCTCGCTCGCTCTCTCTCTCTCGCTCGCTCTCTCTCTCTCGCTCGCTCTCTCTCTCTCGCTCGCTCTCTCTCTCTCGCTCGCTCTCTCTCTCTCGCTCGCTCTCTCTCTCTCGCTCGCTCTCTCTCTCTCGCTCGCTCTCTCTCTCTCGCTCGCTCTCTCTCTCTCGCTCGCTCTCTCTCTCTCGCTCGCTCTCTCTCTCTCGCTCGCTCTCTCTCTCTCGCTCGCTCTCTCTCTCTCGCTCGCTCTCTCTCTCTCGCTCGCTCTCTCTCTCTCGCTCGCTCTCTCTCTCTCGCTCGCTCTCTCTCTCTCGCTCGCTCTCTCTCTCTCGCTCGCTCTCTCTCTCTCGCTCGCTCTCTCTCTCTCGCTCGCTCTCTCTCTCTCGCTCGCTCTCTCTCTCTCGCTCGCTCTCTCTCTCTCGCTCGCTCTCTCTCTCTCGCTCGCTCTCTCTCTCTCGCTCGCTCTCTCTCTCTCGCTCGCTCTCTCTCTCTCGCTCGCTCTCTCTCTCTCGCTCGCTCTCTCTCTCTCGCTCGCTCTCTCTCTCTCGCTCGCTCTCTCTCTCTCGCTCGCTCTCTCTCTCTCGCTCGCTCTCTCTCTCTCGCTCGCTCTCTCTCTCTCGCTCGCTCTCTCTCTCTCGCTCGCTCTCTCTCTCTCGCTCGCTCTCTCTCTCTCGCTCGCTCTCTCTCTCTCGCTCGCTCTCTCTCTCTCGCTCGCTCTCTCTCTCTCGCTCGCTCTCTCTCTCTCGCTCGCTCTCTCTCTCTCGCTCGCTCTCTCTCTCTCGCTCGCTCTCTCTCTCTCGCTCGCTCTCTCTCTCTCGCTCGCTCTCTCTCTCTCGCTCGCTCTCTCTCTCTCGCTCGCTCTCTCTCTCTCTCTCTCTCTTGTTCTTGAGGTGATACGATCTTGATGTATCGCGAACTTTGCTATTATAGTTGGATCTTATGATGTTTCTCCCCCTCTACTCTCTTATAATGGATTGAGTTTTTCCTTTGAAGTTATCTTATCAGATTGAGTCTTTAAGGATTTGAGAACAATTGATGTATGTCTTGCCGTGTTTATCTGTGGTGACAATGGGATATTCACGTGATCTACTTGATGTATGTTTTGGTGATCAACTTGCGGGTAGCGTCGACGGATGTCCGGATTGGCAAGGATGATGCGGATCTCTCTTCTGAAGATGGATCAGCGGTCCGATGATGATGGCGGCTCCTGAAACGTGTGCATGTGTGCGCTTTAGGTAGGCTGCACCGGATGTTGGTCCCGCTATCTTATGTGGATGGATCAGCGACGACACCGGTTTTAAATATGGGGAGTGAGAGCACTTCAAATTATCGAATCTGTAGGTGTGAGTGGTGGCTTCGGTGGATTGACGTATGTTCTTGTCAGTTTTTTGTGAAATAATTAATAAATATGGTTGCATGCATCAATTGATGCAGAGACCGGGGTTAACCTCCTTCTCTAAAAAAAAGAGGCCGCATGAACTGTCTTGGAGAGGTTTTTCAAAAGAAGACACCCCATATACTAATTTGCAATGGTGCTAAAACCCATGGTCCTAAACTCATGGAGAGTGCTAACGTCAAAGTTTAGCTTGAATTGGCAAGGGCCGCGTGAACGAGTATCCCTTCTATCGCAAATTACAACGTCTACTCTCCCACAAAAGAAGATGGTAGGTTAACATGCTCACCAAGTGCAATGCAAGCCATTGATCTAGGCGACAACCCTTTTTGATCGGTTGTCAACCCCGTCCAGGTAAGTGAGTTAGAAGGCTGCCCTCTACCCTGATTATGTAGGCACCCCCAGGCCCTGCAGCGGCTCGGCTGCCGAGGTGGTACTAAACAGGGCGCTCGTGTACGCCTTTCGTTGTGCTCCGGATACGGCACGAGGCCATACGGCTTGTCCAAGGAGGGAAGGCACGCCCACGCCTATATACGACCCAGCCAAGAAAATACCCCCGCTATGCGAGCCGCTGGATCGGAACGCCTGGGATGTGTGATCGGTGGGTCGGTACCGTCGGCAGATACACAGCGCCAGAGAAGAACAGCGTAGGACGTACGGCGACATACCACCCAGCCCGTGGGGTCGTCGTGCGGGGACCGTCGTCGCCGAGCAGTTCACCGGCGTTTTGAGGACGGTGAGATGACGATGACGGCTTGAGCACACTGTCGTGCGCTACTGTCTACCTAAACGCTGCATCTATTTCGTCGCTGATCTTCAACGCCTCGATCGCATGGGTAGAGAGATCAGCAGCGTCGTTCTCTCTACTGTAGCGTCATAAGTTGTCCTCAGAATACTTGGCTTCTTATCAATGATGTAACAATTGTGACAGATGAATAAAGAGTGGTTTGAATTTCAAAACACACACACACACAGACAAGCATGCAATCCTGCTCCTCTTGTCAGATCCTAAATCCCTACCTGGGTTGCGGGCCTCGTACTTACATTTCGGGTGTCCAGCAGACTACACAAAGCAACATCTTATATACAACTGATGACCACAAATAGCTTTCTGATCACAAGAATTCAGAAACACAAACTTCCTTTTCTGAGAATCGACACGTTTAAGATTATGCTTTATTTCCTGAAACAGAATCTATTCATATCCGATTAGTTTACATGGAAGAGTAACGACGCTGTCTACCACACGCACAACATGCATGCATTTGCAAGAGTTTGAAAATTCCAGTTGCTAAAAATAATCTAGAAGAAGACTAAGAAGCAGACGGACTGCATTGTTCTGCTTTAGTTTCCCTTCAATTCTCTTGCAATGCTTTAGAAACAGATTTGTAGAACATTGAATTGTCAAGGACGTGCCGATAAAATCATCGAGGTTACCTTGCAGACAACAGTATTTCTTCCTCCATAGTGTATTGCCTGCTTGCTTCCACAACAACTCCTTCAGTTGGCATGCATAGAGATCCAGTTTGACCCCTGCAATATCTCCTTGTTGCAGTTGCATCAGGTGCCACAGACATGCTAGCTCTCAGATTTCCAAGTTTCATCTCCACTTCCCTCATTGTAGGCCGCTCTTCTCCCTTCAAGTTTATGCACATTGCTGCTAGCATAGCTAATTCCTGGACTTCTCCATCTCCCTCTTCCGTAACTTGGGGATCAATTAACTCATCAAGATTGCCTTCCGCGAGTAGCGAAATGAAATGTGAAATAAGACCAACACCGTCGCCGCCACTATGGTACATGCATGGCTTTTTTCTAGTTAGGAGTTCAACAAGCAAAACACCAAAACTGAAAACATCACTTGTCTGTTAGGCGGCCAGTATAATAGTATATAGGGTCTAAGTAACCTATTGTTCCTTGCACAGCTGTAGTCACCCCCGTTTTGTCAATTGGAATGTACCTCGAAGCTCCAAAATCTGATACCTTAGCTGTCAAATTGTCATCTAGAAGTATGTTGGATGATTTAATATCCCTATGATAAATTGGCATCGAAGCAGCCGAATGAAGATAAGACAGAGCTCTAGCAACTTCCAGCGCAATCCTTGTTCGATCATCCCATGACAGTGAGATCGGGCCTTCAATATGAAGATGGTGATCAAGAGTACCATTTGAAATGAACTCATAAACCAGTAAGGGGACTTCTGTCTCAAGACAACATCCGATTAGCTTCACGACATTTCTATGATTGATATGAGAAAGAATTGCAACCTCGTTTATGAAGTCATCAATTTCTCTCTGTACAACGATCTTCGATTTCTTGATGGCGACAACCTGTAGGTCTAAAGTTCCTTTATACACAACACCATGGCCTCCGCCGCCGGCCTCACGAGTTCTATCAAAATTGTTTGTGGCCTTCTCTAGATCCAACAAAGCAATGATCATCCTTTCACCAAAATCTGTTTTCTGGGATATTAGTTGTTGCAATGTCAAGTTGAATTTACTAGACACAGTTTGCACTTTGCGGACTTTGCATGTTTTGCTGTTAGCGCCTGGATAAAGGGGATAACAGCGTTGTGATAACTGATGAGTTCCTTTATACACAACACCATGGCCTCCGCCGCCGGCCTCACGAGTTCTATCAAAATTGTTTGTGGCCTTCTCTAGATCCAACAAAGCAATGATCATCCTTTCACCAAAATCTGTTTTCTGGGATATTAGTTGTTGCAATGTCAAGTTGAATTTACTAGACACAGTTTGTACTTTGCGGACTTTGCATGTTTTGCTGTTAGCGCCTGGATAAAGGGGATAACAGCGTTGTGATAACTGATGAGTAGAAGTTTGTGTTGGTCATGGAGGAAGCTGTTTGGTTGGTCTGGAGAGGGCTGATTGCCCATTGCTGAAACATGCGATTTCATGCATTGATTCGACATGTCAAGTTCCCAAAATATAACAAAGACCTGTACATATCTTTTGTAGCCTTATCCCATGTATGACATCATGTACATATGTGCGAAAATTTGATCCGATTCCACCATATTCGAGATCTATATGTATCCCCCATGTGACAATGATGAATCCAAGTCGATCTCTCCATCAGGAGGAAACAGCTCGAATGGTCTTTCAAAAGAAGACCACCAATGATAAATTTGCATTGTCCTGAAACTCATATAGTGCTAATGTTAGTCTGAATCTGAATCTGCATTGTCCTGAAACTCATGAAGAGTGCCAATGTCAAAATTGGAATCTGCAGAATTTTAAGTTTGAATTTGAATTGGCAGGNCGAGTTCTATCAAAATTGTTTGTGGCCTTCTCTAGATCCAACAAAGCAATGATCATCCTTTCACCAAAATCTGTTTTCTGGGATATTAGTTGTTGCAATGTCAAGTTGAATTTACTAGACACAGTTTGTACTTTGCGGACTTTGCATGTTTTGCTGTTAGCGCCTGGATAAAGGGGATAACAGCGTTGTGATAACTGATGAGTAGAAGTTTGTGTTGGTCATGGAGGAAGCTGTTTGGTTGGTCTGGAGAGGGCTGATTGCCCATTGCTGAAACATGCGATTTCATGCATTGATTCGACATGTCAAGTTCCCAAAATATAACAAAGACCTGTACATATCTTTTGTAGCCTTATCCCATGTATGACATCATGTACATATGTGCGAAAATTTGATCCGATTCCACCATATTCGAGATCTATATGTATCCCCCATGTGACAATGATGAATCCAAGTCGATCTCTCCATCAGGAGGAAACAGCTCGAATGGTCTTTCAAAAGAAGACCACCAATGATAAATTTGCATTGTCCTGAAACTCATATAGTGCTAATGTTAGTCTGAATCTGAATCTGCATTGTCCTGAAACTCATGAAGAGTGCCAATGTCAAAATTGGAATCTGCAGAATTTTAAGTTTGAATTTGAATTGGCAGGGGCCGCGCGAACGCGTACCCCCTCTGTCACAAATTATGACGTCCACTCTCCCAACAAGGGGAGATGGTAGGGCAATGCGCTCGCAGAGTGCAATGCGAGCCATTGATCTAGGCCACGACCCTTCTTGATCGGCCGTTGAACCCGTCCAGGTAAGTAAGTTTCAATGTTGCCGCGTGGGCTGCATATGTAGCCGCCCCTCCAGACCCAAGCCAACTCGGCTGCCGATGTGGTACTAAACCGCGCGCTGGTGTGTTTGTTTGTGCTCCTTGCACCGTGGATTCCGCACGAGGCCACACGGCTGGTCCTGGTCCAGGCTTCCAGGGTACGCACGCAGCCAACGCGACGCAAGCCAACAAGATCAAGAGCCAGCCGCTGGAGCACCTGTGACGTGTGATGTCCCTGTAGCGCCAGAGAAGAATAAGACATGGTGCTTCAACGCCTGAGCCACAATGCCGCAGACACGCTGTGTCTTCAATGCCTCGCATGGATGGTGGCCAGCTTCTCTCCGTCTGCTGTAGCGTCAGCTGCTGTGTTTGCAGTTTTGTTTCTCTCTAGTGCTATGGGAACTGTATCTGGCTAATTTTTTTTAAATAATACATTTTTTTATGAATTTTCAAAAATATTACATTGGATACAAAATTTTCAAAAATAATACACCGTCGGCCCTCTGCTGGCCGACTGAGCCTAGTCAGCCTACAGCACGCCGACTGGGCCTAGTCAGCCTACAGCGGGCCGATTAGCAGCCTTTAGGCCTAGGGGTGGCCGACAGGCCTCTCGGCCGCTAGCAGAGGGTCAATCGGCTTGCGGTAAGCCGATAGCTGCATGGCCATGCAATCATACGTGGGTTCCAGTACTGCGCTAGCGCATGTGCACGCCGCAGCCGTATGGTTCAGCCCCACGCCCATAGTACCCCCACAGCAGGCAACGACAGCTGCGCAAGCCCACAGTCCGTGAGTTCGCGTTGCCGGACCTGGATGCGGCACGGCGTATGGTGCATGCGGCAACGGGGATCAAGGACGAATGCCTGAGTGCGGCTATCCGTGCGTGGCCTGATGTTTTTGTTGACTAGGCCCCGATCGCTCCTCGCGACTACTTTTCGTCGGTCGACCTAATGCGTACGTACACTGGCTAAATACTACGACCTGCGGATTGCTTTCCGACAAGACGTGCGAATACACAAGCCATGCTTGATCGATTCTTCCAGTTTCAGAAAACAACACGCAGGTACGTAACAAGCTAGCTACCGAAGCCTGATGTATCAATCTTGATGCTAGCTAGTTGATTAATCAGTATTGCCAGCTAGCTAGCTGTCTAGTAGAAACCATACGGCAGCGGCGTGCACATGCACCAGCGCATTACTCGAACCCACCTACGATTGCATGAGCGATGCACCTATCGGCTTACGGCAAGCCGATTGACCTCCGAGCGGCCTACCGGCCACCCCTAGGTCGAAAGGCTATTAATCGGCCTGCTGTTGGCTGATTAGGCCCAGTCGGCCTGCTGTGGGCTGACTAGGCCCGAAACATTTTTAAAAATTTTGTATCCAGCGTAATATTTCTGAAAATTCATAAAAAAAGTGTATTATTTTAAAAAAAATTAGCCTGTATCTGTATGGGTCAAGAGTTCAGGCCAAGATGTTGAGATTTCAGAACAATATGTACCATCCACGGAGCCAACAATTTCTAGCAGATTTCAAATCAGTTCCTAAATTTTTGTGGGAGATCTTTCAATATTTGCTAAGTTTCTTTGTGCAGTTATCCCTCTACGGGAATGAAAATGCAGTGCTCCTGCTTGCCCGTGAAAAATATTTGCTCAGTTTTAGATACAACTTAATGAAGGAACACATGGGGATACTTATGGACAATTTCTAGCAAAAATATACTTTTGAAACCTTTTTGGTAGCAGGAGCAGGCTATAACACAATAGTGTTTATTTTTAAGCTATTGTCATGGACGAGACTTAGAAGATTGTGGGTATCCCGTGTGGTTGGTACCCGTGACTTAAATTTAGCGGGACAGTGCATGCGATCTATGAAGGCCTCTCATCGCACATGGGCGGAACAACTTATGCGAAACAACTTTAACACACGTGGACTCAAAATGTTAACGCTTTCTCCGAGCGCTTCTCCCTCACGAGGAAGTCGAGTGGAATGAGATTTTGGACATGATTGGACAGCATATCACTAGCCAGGGTGCGGATGTGGTATCTTGGAAGCTCTCTTCCTCGGGTTTGTTCTCGGTTAAGTCTCTATACACCAAGCTTACTGAGGGGGACATGCTGGACATAGCTCGGGGGCTGTGAAAGGCTGGAATCTTGTTGAAAATAAAAATATTTCTTTGGCAAATGTTTCAGAACCGCCTCCCAACGACGGATAATGTGGCGATTCGCAATGGCCCATCTGATGGATCCTGTGTGTTGTGCAATAGCATTGAGGACGCTAACCATCACTAGTGGAAAAACAGGCTTTCCGTCCAGCCCATAAGTCGCGAAGCTGTAGGAACCGCGACTAATGGGACCTTTAGTCGCGGTTCTGGAGGTGAACCGCGACCAAAGGCCTGGGCCCTGGGCGCTCGGTGGCCAGCTGGTGCACGTGAGGGGCTTTAGTCGCGGCTGGCCAGGCCAACCGCGACTAAAGGCCTTCGGGCACCTTTAGTCGCGGTTGGCCTGGCCAACCGCGACTAAAGCCCCTCCCCTATATATACCCATCCAGCAGCCAACACTTAGCCATTTGGAGCCATTCTCTTCACAAGTGGGTGTAGGTTTGCTTTTGGTTCCTCTTATGCACATAAGGTGTTTGATGAAATGCCCCAAGAGCATGAAACAAACATG
>LR880971.1:757492559-757524684 GCA_904067115.1 Aegilops sharonensis | reverse complement strand
GGTTCGTGGCACGAACCGGTACTATAGGTTAGACCTTTAGTACCGGTTGGTAACACAAACCGGTACTAAAGGGGCTCGTGGGGACCCGGCCTGACGCCAGCCTGCCACTACCCCTTTAGTACCGGTTCGTGGCACGAACCGGTACTAAAGGCTCAACACGAACCGATACTATTGATTGCCGCCACGAACCGGCACTATTGATCACAATAGTGCCGGTTTTTTTACAAACCGGCACTAATGTGCTTCACATTTGACCCTTTTTCTACTAGTGAGGGCAACCGTTTGTGATGTGACCTTCACAGGCCGGTTGCGACGTGTCAAAGCACCATGTGTATTGAGGGGTTTTGCCGTGTGCAATGTGCTAGTCGGGTTTTATGCGAATTTTATCGTAGATGAGACACGGTTGACATGTTGACATTTTTGAAGTAGATTCGGTCGTTCCGTGTAGCAGCGGAGCAAGAAATTTAAGATAGAGGGGGCATATGTGTTATTTAATGTTAGTAGGACGTCAGACAGCGCCACCGTCCTATGCGAGTCCATCATCTCATCGGTCATTTCTTATACAGCCGGAAATCCCTCGCAGCCCCGTAAGTAACACCTGTAAATTAAATACCGTATTACAATACCCCGATGCCAAGCGCGGCCTAATAGTCCTTTACAGAGGATTAATTTGTTCACTCGTTTTGTTGAGCAGCTGAGGTGGCAAAAATAACCAGCATTCCATGGATATTTAGTCTTCCACCAATGGCCACGTGAGGCCCAAAGGCACAACGTGCCTGCATGGAAACAACATGGAGTTATGGTGGAGACACGACGAATCTACTGGACAAGTCAAGTCGACTGTGCATGCGTGTCCGTGGGTTAATAGACTTCAAGACTCAAGTAAGACTACACAAGTCTTTAGCTCCAAGTCCGTGGGTTAATACGACGTCATTTTGTTTTTAGGAAATGGACGTCATATAGTGGTGGGCAGGACGAATCTTCCGTAAAATGCTATTGAGATAAAATATCTTCTCTTCCTTCCTCTTCGACATGGGTGGATGTATCTCTAGAATTGTTACTGGCTACAAAACACTCGTAAGATTATTCAAGTCTTCAGCCTTGATATTCTAGTCTTCAGCAAAACAGACCCAGTCAACAAAAAGGGCTCCGCCTCCTCCTCCTCCTCCTCCAAGAAAGAAAGTTAGGATTCGTGCCTCTCGCCGGTGCCGGCGCAGGTCCGCCTCATCTCCGGTGGCCCTAGGGCCATGGAGGCGCGGTGGATCCTGCCAAGGGCCGGCGGGAGGGCTCCGTTTTTAGTCGTTTTTTTAATCTTGTTAGGGTTTGTGTCTTACTCAGGAAGGCGAGACGGCGGCGGCTACCTGAAGATGGAATAAAGGTCTCCCCGCCTAGCCCCTGTTCCGGCGGTGCGTCTAGCATCGTTGGTGGGCGTGTGGAGGTGTGTCTCTGGCAGATCTATCTTTGGTGGATTTGCTCGGATCTCGTCGTTGTTCATCTACGTTCGTGTGTCTTCGGTTTGGATCCTTCCGATCTATGTTATTTTTCATCGGTGGCGGTTGCTGTTCTGGGGTGCTGGTCCTATGGGGCCTTAGCACGACGACTTCCCGACTGTCTACTACAACAAGTTGTGCCCGGCCCCGGCGATGGAGAGGCGATGACGGCGGCGCGCCTTCGGCTCGCTTCGGTACTTGTAGTCGTCGCTAGGTGGTCTACGAATCTGGATCTAATTTTTATTTCTGGTATTCGTTGTACTGCCATGATTGAAGATGAATAGATTGGAAGTTTTTTCGCAAAAAAAGAGAACATGTATCTTTCTTTTTTTGTGAGGGCAGAACATATATCTTTGACAAACACATTTGATTCTCCACAAAAATATAAATACAATTGTCTGTAGTACACATATTTTTTCAGTTGTAAGACTAAGAGTTGACGGACCTAGATGAGTAACTTAAATATTAAATATTTCTACCCACAAAAAAAGATATTTCTAATAACACTAATTAAAAAAGAACCTGTTCGAAATGCATCACCTTGGTCAGTGATAACATTATCATAGGTGGTTACCTTAAAACAGCATCACTTGTGATGAGCATATATCCGCAAAGATCACATTGGTGGAAGGTTTATTTCTAGAATTGTCCATCCTATGGGTCCAAATTTGTACATTTACGCTATTTTACGACCCCTTTTTTAGTTCAACTAAATGACCTACAATTTTAGAAAATTTAGTTAATTTGGCTTAACTAACGAGGGTTAAAGTTCATCCAATATACATCTAATATACATCTAACACGAAATTTTTGAAGAAAAGGTACAATTTTTTCTGAAGAAGAAACATCCTTTTGTGAAGGGAACAATTTGAAGGAACATCTTTTTCTGAAGGGAACAATTTTTGTGAATGTAAATTTTTTACAAAGGAAAAAAAATACATTTTGTATGGAGAAGGAACATCTTTTTTGTAAAGAGATAATATTTTAGTGAAGAAGGAACAATGAAAAAGGAACTCTTTTGTGGAAAGAACAATTATGGGAACAAACAACGTTTTTTGTGGTAGGGAACATTTCTGGAAAGCAAAAAGTCCATTTTAAACCTTGAACTTGTAGAGGTTGGGCGGAATGAACCCTCAAGTCAAAATCCTGGTCGATTGCACCCTAAACTCTACAATCCCGGTCTAAATCGAACCCTGACATCGTTTGAACCGGGATTCGTCTGGTGGGCCGACCCGCTAGATTATTTTTTCGTTCAATATAAAAAATTCCTAAAAGCGCACACCCTGGGGAGCTCCACGTGGCGTGCGTCCAATAGTCAGTCTAGCCTTCGCTAAAGAGGCGCGCAAAATGGGCCGGCCCATTAGCATGCCTCAAGCAGATGTGAAAAAAATAACGAAAAGTAATAGCGAGAGCATGGGACTCGAACTCCCGACCTCACCACGAACAGAAACGTCAGTGGCCAGTAGTCCGGGAAACTACTTGTGGCCAAGACGCAGCGCTATCAAAAAAGTACTGTGACAGATCCCTTTTTTTTTAGAATTTGTGAAACATTTGTTGGAAAAAGGTGTGAACATATTTTCTGAAAAATGCGAATATTATTTTATAATGAAACCAATTCCGAATTCCAAACAATATTTATGAACAGAGAACATTTTTTAAATGAATGTAAAATACATACTGAACATTTTGTTGGTATACGGTGAAAATGTTCAAAATATACACTGAACATTTTTGGAAAGATGCGGTGAACATTTTTCAAATGCAATCTGAACGATTTTTCTATACACGATGAACATTTTTTGTACACAGTGAACATTTTTTCAATGTACATTGCGCATTTTTTCACTGCGGTGAACTGTTTTTTTAAATGCAATATGGACAATTTTTCCATACGCGATGAACATTTTTGTGTACACTCACAGGGAACAGTTTTTCAATGTACGTTGCACATTTTTTCACTGCGGTGAACTTATTTTGAAAAGTGTGCAAAATTTGAAAAAGTGAAAAAATGGAATTCATAAAAGATTTTTTTTGAATTTCAAACATTTTCCCAAAATATACAGTGAACATTTTAGAACTTTTCTGTAATATAGCATGAACATACCTAAATATACAGTGAACATTTTCGTAACACGCAATGAACTTTGTATAATATAAGGAAAAAGAAACAGTAAAAATAAAAAAAGAAATCATAAAAGGAGAAATAAAGTAATAAAAATAAAATAGAAAAATAAAAATAAAACAAAAAGAAAGAAGAACCAGAAAAGAAAAACTGAAAAATAAAGAACGAAAAATAGAAGCAACAACGTGCAGCACGCGCTGCTGTGAACTGGGCCGGCCCACCCGCGGGCGCTGCGGGAGTTTTCCTCCCCAATCCCGGTCATTCTTTTCCATGTCAGCAATCCCCGTTTGGCAAATGATCTGAAGGTTTGATTTAGACCGGGATTGCAGAGTTCAGGGTGCAATCGACCGGGATTTTAACTTGGGGGTTCATTCCGCCCAACCTCTACAAATTCGAGGTTTAAAATGGACTTTTTCCGGAAAGGAAACAAGCAGCTATTACTTTTCAAAGATCCGTGGTTTAGTGGAAAACCTTTTGCCAACAAAAATATGGTTATGAAGTAGAAAAGGTGATTTTTATTGCTTTAATAAATCCGCTACTTTCAAGCCACCAATTATGTATATCACGGCGATTAGATGTAGAAATATACATCCGTCAATAGTAGTGTGACGTGCGCCCCTAAAAAAATAGTAATATAACCGAACAATAAGAAGAAAGTGAAAACGAAAACTAAATAGCGTGTTGCTTGTTGAGACAAATTGATAGCTTTGTAAATCAAAACTTAGTCAAGTCCACCCAGTGCATTCTATCACGACTCATGACTAGTCAGCATCTACTTTCATTCCCTAGCTCTTTCTTCCATTCCTTTACTTTTCTACTCTGTGGGTGTGCTTCTCTTTCTCTCTATATATACATACGAATAGTTTTGCTGCATCCATGGAAGTCTGTTCTCTCATTACGTAGCTCCAAGTTCTAGATCAATCTAACCGTACCCTTTATCTTGAGCACGGTAGGGTTTATCAAAATTGCTGGTGCACAAGGCCAAAAATGTCTGGTGCGGTTGTGACGCCGCAGCCGGAGGTGGTAGAAGAGGGGCATCGGTCGTCGCCGACGCCGGTGAAGTGCGGGCTCCTCCGCACCAACTCCCCACTGGCGCAGGTGTGCCTGATCGGCCTCGTGTGCTTTTGCTGCCCTGGCATGTTCTGTTGAAACCATAGCCCTCTCTCACTTTCGGTTAGAGGAAGAAGAAGACACAAGACACGAGATTTTTCGGTCGGCGCATGAACGCCGCCATGGGCGCACGAACGCCCGAATCTATTTTTCTCTTTGCAATGTCTACATGGTGCTCAACTCAGTACAAACACACACCCACGACGGCAGCTTTGTAGTCCTACGGCAAACGCAACGCCCACGTTTCTCCAGCTAGCTATCCGCTGCATGCAAACGATCAGTCCGGCCATGCACGCTACACGCGCTACGCGCTTGACACGGCCATCTTCACCGGCCACTGCTAACAACCTGCTAAACACCACAACTAAATACATGCATGCATGCCCATCTAGCTAGCTCACGTGCTGACCACCACCCCACGCATACCACGAGTACACACGCACACCCATGCACATAGATCACACACACGAGCACATACTCATGGTCACCACCATGGCGTGGCTTAGTCCTAACATGTTCAACACGCTCTCCGGCATCGGCAGTGGCGGCCAGGTTGACCACACCGTCGCCGACAACGCCAACACCGCCCTCTATGCCTGCTTCGCCGTCTTCGGCATCTTGGGTGGCGTGGCTCACAACCTATTGGGCCCACGCACCACCCTCCTCCTCGGCGCTCTCACATATCCGCTCTACAACGCCTCCTTCCTCTACTACAACCACCGCCGCTCCATGGCCTTCCCCATTGCCGCAGGGGCCATCCTCGGCGCTGGTGCAGGCCTCCTCTGGGCTGCCCAGGGTGCAATCATAACCGCCTACCCGCCTCCGAACCGGCGCGGCACCTACATCTCCATCTTCTGGTGCCTCTACAATTTTGGAGGCGTCTTTGGGGGGCTCTTCCCATTCTCCCTCAACTACGACCGTGGCAGCGATGCCGGTAGCGTCAACGGTGGCACCTACGTCGCTTTCATGGCGTTCATGCTCCTCGGCAGCGTGCTCGCCCTTCTCATTCTACCGCCTAGCAAGATCGTTCGTGACGATGGGAGTAAGGTCGCCGGGGTAGCCTACTCCTCCTTGGCTAGTGAGGGTGCTGAGATCCTTAAGCTCTTCACCAACTGGAAGATGCTTCTTGTGCTCCCCGCTGCTTGGGACAGCAACTTCTTCTACACCTACCAGTTCAATAACGTCAACGGCATCCTCTTCACGCTCCGCACCCAGGGCCTTAACAATGTATTCTACTGGGGTGCACGAGAAAATTACATCTACAGTAACTGAACTTGACTCTAGGGTTCACTTTGGTCACTGTATTCACGAAATCGCAAGTTACGGTCACCGGGCTCGCTGAACCGGGTCACTATACGGTAACCCATACCGTTTTGGCTCGTATCGGCCCGATTTGACCAGAAAACCGCTTTGACTCGCCAGCTGGACATGACACGTCGACAGAAATTAAAGAAGCGAGCAGCGACCGAGATATTTTGCACTTCCCCCCCTGTTCGGTCGAGACGCTTCACCTTTTCATCGACGCCTCCGAGGCAGAGGAGAAGAGAAAGGAAAGGGGAGGCAATCGCGGTGCTGATCGGCTAGGGTTTCGTCGCCACCGGCGGAGGCATCCACCGACGGAGCGACGACGGCCAGAGGGTTCGTCGACGACTTGAACCATGGCGCCTCGTCGCCGAGCAGAAGGAGACCCACCACCCGTGTATGGTAAGCCCCTGTTTCCTCCCTGAACCTCTGTAAAACCCCCTTTTCTCTCTGAACCTAATCGATTTGAGGTCGATTAGGTGGTTGCACGCTCTTATTTGCCTTGAGATTTTGACGTTACTACTAGGGTTTTCGTTCTGCTATGGATTTGAGGCAGTAAATCTAGGGTTTTATGTAATTCTGCAGATGACATTGACTACCTATCAAACTTCAGTCTTTGCATCAATTTTGGTGGTTACTTCCTTGGAGTTGGTAAAAATCGTGCATATGTCAATGGAGAAAAAATGTGGTATGATTATGTGGAGGGGGATACACTTACTGTGGAGAAGTTAGAAGATCTGGTAGAAGAATTGGGCTATGAAGTGAAGGGAAGATTGCAAATGTATTACTGCATGCCTGGTAAACCAATGACTGAAGGTGGTCTTGTGAAGATAACTTGCAATGACAACTGTCTTAACATGAGGGCACATGTAACATTTGGGCACAAGTTTTTGCAAATGTATCTTGATCATGATGAGAGCTTCAGGCAGTTTGACTGGGATGATGTGATAGAGTTTCCCGTAGCAGACCTGCCTACTGTTGTTAGTCCTATCAAACCAATTCAGATCATTAAGGAGGAAGCACTAGAGAAGCATAACCAGAAGATCCAGCAGGATTTATTGGACAGGAAAATTAAGGAGGAAGCAGTGCAAAATATGAAGTGTAAGTTTGTCACTCATGTCACCATTGCAGATGATGCAGACCTAGCAGAAGAAGAAGCTGCAGGTCAAGCTGCAAATGAAGCACTTGCAGAGCAAGCAACAGAAGAAGTAGATGCACAACAAGCAGCAGAAGAAGCAATTGCAGATGAGGAGGAAGATGTGGAGCAGGGTGAAGAGGATGGCTCTGTTGCATATGACAGTGAAGGGGAAGTTTCTGATGCTGAAGTAAATGGGAGTGAACAAGGATCAGATTATGCTGATGAGATTGTAGATAGTGATTATGATGTCAGTGATTTAGATGATGATCTTAAAGAGGACATAGTGGAGGAGCCTACTGATGTTCATATTAGAGCAAAGCCAGACCCTGTACAAGGATCAGATGAAGAAGACCTTGAGCTCCCATATTCTGATGATGAAGCAGGTGCAAAGTACAAATTTAAAAGCTTTAGGAAGGAAGATTTGCATGATCCACAATTCAAAATTGGACAAGTTTTCCAGTCACCAGAAATGTTTAGAAAAGCAGTGAGAGAATATGCTTGCAAAAACAGAATTGACATCAAATTGCCAGTGAATGACAGGAAAAGAATTTCAGCAAAATGTCAGTCCCACTGCCCCTGGAACATTTGGTGTAGTTATGATAGCAGAACAAACTGCATGGTCATCAAGAGTTACAATAATGAACACAAATGTTCTAAGAAGTGGAAAGTAAAGGCATTTACTGCTAGATATGTTGCAGAAAAGTACTTGGAGTACTTCAGGGCAGATCAAGGAATGAACTTGAGAAATTTTGGGAGGTTAGTGCAAAAGGACTGGAATATGGCAGCTTCTTGTAGTAAACTAAGCAGAGCAAGGAGATATGCATTGAAGATAATCCATGGAGATGAGGAGGCACAGTACAACATGCTTTGGGATTATGCAAATGAAGTTAGAAGATCCAATCCTGGCAGCACATTTTTCATTCAAGTGGACAATGAATCAAGGTTCAACAGATGCTACTTCAGTTTTGATGCATGTAAAAGAGGATTCCTTGCAGGGTGCAGGCCCATACTTTGTTTTGATGGATGTCATTTGAAAACTAAGTATGGAGGTGTGCTTCTGTCTGCAGTTGGCATGGATCCTAATGATTGTATCTATCCTGTGGCACACTGCATTGTAGATGTTGAAGATACTAACACTTGGAGCTGGTTTATGAGAACACTGAAACAGGATCTTGGGATTAACAACACCTCAGCATGGACTGTCATGTCTGATAAGCAAAAGGTAAAGATATGTACATAATTACTTACTTACATATTGTCATGTCTGATACTCACTTACTTACTGACTGACTTACAAAACTTGCAGGGCCTAATAAATGCTGTAGAGGAGCATTTTCATGACTCAGAACATAGATTCTGTGTCAGGCACCTTTGGCAGAATTTCAGAGAGAAATTCAGAGGAGATGTTCTGAAAAACCAGCTCTGGAAGATAGCTAGGTGCACCACAACTGATCAGTATGAAGAATATATGGAAGAGATGAGACTTCTTGATAGTGAGGCTCATGCTTGGCTTGCAGAGAAGAGGCCTAACACTTGGGTTAGGGCATTCCAGACTGATTTGCCCAAATGTGATATTTTACTAAACAACAATTGTGAGGTTTTTAATAAGTAAGTGGTACTTTCATATGTGCATTTACTTGCTATGTGTTCTTCAATTGTTCATGTACTTGCTATGTGTTCTCTCTACATACTGAATTAAGTATTGTTATGTTTTCAAATACTTGTAGATATATTTTGGAGGCTAGAGACTTGCCAATCATCAGCATGATTGATAGAATCAAGTCACAACTTTCAAGCAGACATTATAACAAGCAGCAAGAGGCTAAGAAATTTAATGGTCCAATCTGCCCAAAGATCAAGAAAAGGCTTCTGAAGCACATAGAATGGTCTAATAGTTGTTACCCTACTAATGCTGGAGAGGGAATCTTCCAAGTTTCTTCACATGGTAGGAACTACATTGTGGAGTTGCAGTTCAAGGCATGCACATGTAGAAGGTGGCAGTTATCTGGCATTCCCTGCCCCCACTCCATAGCTTGCTATAGAGATGAACTAATTGATCCTGAGGAAATGGTGCACGAGTGTTATGCTCTTTGCAATTTCTCCAAAGCATATGCTCAAATTATTATGCCTTGCAAAGACAAGAGGGAGTGGCAGAAAATGGGTGGATGTGTAATTAAGCCTCCTTTGTATGAGAAGAAACTAGGGAGAAAGGCCAAGAATAGGAGAATGCAACCAGAGGAGGTAATAGCAAAGAAAGGAGGAAAAAAGATTACAAGACATGGCACAATTATTCATTGCAGCCATTGCAACAATCCTGGACATAATAAGAAAGGATGCTCTGCCTTCAAGCAAGGCCTACCTGCAGCAAAACCTATGCAGAAGCAAATGAGGAAGAGGCCAAGAGCAACATTTGAAGAAGAAGAACATGAACCTACTCTGTCACAGGTAACATTTCCAAATATTTCAGTNAATAATGAACACAAATGTTCTAAGAAGTGGAAAGTAAAGGCATTTACTGCTAGATATGTTGCAGAAAAGTACTTGGAGTACTTCAGGGCAGATCAAGGAATGAACTTGAGAAATTTTGGGAGGTTAGTGCAAAAGGACTGGAATATGGCAGCTTCTTGTAGTAAACTAAGCAGAGAAAGGAGATATGCATTGAAGATAATCCATGGAGATGAGGAGGCACAGTACAACATGCTTTGGGATTATGCAAATGAAGTTAGAAGATCCAATCCTGGCAGCACATTTTTCATTCAAGTGGACAATGAATCAAGGTTCAACAGATGCTACTTCAGTTTTGATGCATGTAAAAGAGGATTCCTTGCAGGGTGCAGGCCCATACTTTGTTTTGATGGATGTCATTTGAAAACTAAGTATGGAGGTGTGCTTCTGTCTGCAGTTGGCATGGATCCTAATGATTGTATCTATCCTGTGGCACACTGCATTGTAGATGTTGAAGATACTAACACTTGGAGCTGGTTTATGAGAACACTGAAACAGGATCTTGGGATTAACAACACCTCAGCATGGACTGTCATGTCTGATAAGCAAAAGGTAAAGATATGTACATAATTACTTACTTACATATTGTCATGTCTGATACTCACTTACTTACTGACTGACTTACAAAACTTGCAGGGCCTAATAAATGCTGTAGAGGAGCATTTTCATGACTCAGAACATAGATTCTGTGTCAGGCACCTTTGGCAGAATTNGTTTCACTACTGTTACAGGCTCCTATACAAAGGAAAAGAAAGATGCCAGGACCATTACCTGAAAGCTCTTTCCTCAAAGAAGCTAGAGATGCAATGCCATCTGTAGGCAGCAGCACTGCAACAAGATTAGGAAATCTTGCAGCTAGAGTTGAAGTGATGAGGGAGGCCAAGCAGCAAGCCAATGAAATATTGCATGAAAAGAGGTGTGCTGAAATCCTAGCACAAAGGGAAGCTACTGCTTTGCAAAAAGCAGGTGAATCCCTTGCCAAGAAACAAGCTGAAAAGGCCAAAAAAGCTCAAGAAAAGGAAGCTTTGAAAGCAGAGGCAAGGAAAAAGAGAGAGCAAGAACTTGAGGCCAAGAAGCTTGCAACAGCAGCTAAAAAACAAGAACTACTGGAGGCCAAGAAGAGGGCCGCAGAAGAGAAGAAAGCAGCAGCAGAAGCAAAGAAAATTGCTGCACTGCAGAAGAAAGCAGCTGCTGCAGCAAATAAGCACAAGAAAGTTAACATGTTCGATGAATTCAGGTCCTGAATGACCATTTAATGTAATGGATCAAGTACTTTGCAATTTTAGATGTTAAGACATGCTGAACTGTGAACCTTTCAGTACTGTATGCTTTTGAACTACTTATGTGTGTTATCAAAGAGCTATGAATGACCAGTTTCTGCTCAGTTCAATACTGTTCTGTGTTATCAACTGCACATTTTCAAATTTCAGTCTTGTTCCTTCTTGTCAGTGTTCAACAGTCAAATGCATGTTATAAAATAACATTTTCCACTTCTCTAATTTNCTGCTCAGTTCAATACTGTTCTGTGTTATCAACTGCACATTTTCAAATTTCAGTCTTGTTCCTTCTTGTCAGTGTTCAACAGTCAAATGCATGTTATAAAATAACATTTTCCACTTCTCTAATTTGCAACAGCAGAATTATCTCCACAAATATTACTGGCACAAAGGTTTGTATTACCACTCACATCAGACAACACAAAAGTCTACTTCTCACTTAGTGCAATAATTGCCAACATTGACAACACTCACATCCTAACTAGAACTAACACTAACACAAAGAGAATTGCAAATAGCAGTACAACTACTATCTTCATTACAGCAACCAAGTCTGCAACATCTCCTGGAAGTGATTTTAGCAGCAGCAGCATCTTCATCATATCTTCAGGACCCACTTCTGTCGTCTTCTTCTTTTTCTTCATCTCTACTACTTTACTATCCACAGATTCACCTCTCAGATGTCCATGTTTCTTCAAATAATCAATATAACTAGCTTCCCAGTGCCAAAAGTTGCAAGGTTGCATCCCTACCTATTTGACAAAATCAAGAACATATCGCAAAATCAATTCAAGAACCAATCTGAAAATCAAATGAAAAGGGAAGCAGAGTTAACAACAACATCCAGTCAATGTTCTTGTACTAACCTTATGATTCATACACTTGTACAAGATCCACCCAGGATGCTTTTCAGTGGTGGACTCAAACCGCCTAATCTGGCGAATCTTGCAATCAGGGCATTGGATCAAAGGGAGCCAACCCGCACCGGCCCCCGATGAGCTACCCGCGCCGGACATGGCGGCCGAAACCAATTAGTCGCCGCAATTTGACGAGAGGTAAGGGGAGCACAGGATGCAGCTGTTTGATTCGAGCGAGAAGGGAGGAGATGAGAGATTGCGCTGAGAAGAATCGGCTGAGAACGAGAGGGGAACGAGAGGGGAATCGGCTGAGAAGAAACCCTCGACGTGTCCTGTACAGCTGGCAAGTCCAAGTGTTTTTTTTCCGTCAATTTTGTCCACGTGCACGTGATACGAGCCGAAACGGTATGGGTTACCGTATAGTGACCCGGTTCAGCAAGCCCGGTGACCGTAACTCGCGATTTCATGAATACAGTGACCAAAGTGAACCCTAGAGTCAAGTTCAGTTACTGTAGATGTAATTTTCTCGGGGTGCACGGATGATCGGCTCCGCCGGCATCGGTTACTTCCTCGACTTTGGGTTTGCTAGCCGGAGGAAGAGGGGCTTCATTGGGGTGATTATCATCGCCATACTCGGCACCGCCATCTGAGGAGGAGGCCTCGCCAACCAACTCAGGTACAAGGACCGGAAGTGGGAGGACCTCATCGATTTCAAGGATGGACGCCGGTACGCCGGCCCATTTCTGCTATTTTTTAGCTATGGGCTGCTGGACGCCATCTTCCAGAGCCTCGTTTACTGGATCATTACGGCCCTCACGGGTCCTCAGTAGGTAATAATTCTAACTCAATGTCTCTGTTCTATTGGATCATTGCTCTTTGAGAGAGCAGGATAATATGTTAGGCATTTCATATCCGCCTTTTTTTTCACTCATAAAAAATAAAGGTGGGTACGAAATGCCTAACCTGCCGAGCAAGTTAGGCAAGAAAATGTTCTTTTTTAGAAAAGAAGGACGACTCCCGGCTTCTGCATCTGGACGATGCATACGGCCACTCTATTAATTATTGACATAAGACCGTACAGAGTCATACAACAATAAGTCTAAAGCCACCAAACTAAGCAACAACTGTCGCTATCCCTATCCAGTTGATGTAGGGCGCTGAAAGTCTGGGCCTAATATCAAACAGACCACGCAGCCAAACCTAAACATCTAAAGACTTGAGGTCCTACCCAGGACGCCTGCCGGGTATGGGCATCCACCAGTCTGGCGTGCTTCTCAACCAGGACCCCTGCCGGGTATGAGGCCGCCGCAGCCACCTGCCACGAATCCATCTTCAGAGCTGTACTGCTGCATCAACCTTGGCCGGTCCAACTGCCGCCGACGCCACCATGACGCCAGGCAGCGTCACCCTCCTGCGCGAGTCCATCTCCGCTCATCAGGCGCCGAGTCTCCACTGCGCCACGCCGCCGAGATCCGCCGTCACCAATGGAGCAGATGAAACACCGCTCCTCTTCTTGTCCCCTCCAACCAGCACTCGCTCCAAAAC
Source organism: Aegilops sharonensis (assembly GCA_904067115.1). NCBI lineage: Eukaryota > Viridiplantae > Streptophyta > Magnoliopsida > Poales > Poaceae > Aegilops > Aegilops sharonensis. The sequence continues at coordinate 757,511,338 of LR880971.1, read as the reverse complement.
GATGCCCCCAGGAGGGAGAACGATACCGATAGCACCGTCATCGTCCGATCCGGTAGACCCAGATCTAGGGTTTCCCCCGGAACTTCCCGATCAGGTTGATGAGACCTGCAACGATGATGCCTCCAGAAGGAAACGACGTCTGAGACGCCGCCATTGTCCGCCAAGACCGCAGTCTGGCGCGATTTTCACCGGAAGCCACGTCTTCCCGACCTCATGGCTGGCTGGAAACGAGCGGAACCTCGGCACGAAGACGTATGTTGCTGTCGGTACTCCGGCGGAGATCCGGCATCTCCTCACCGGTCCCTCCACGCGCCGCCGGTCGGCGAAAGGCCTCCCCGCGACGGATCCAAACGGGGCGTTGGATCCGCAGTAGCCGTCGACACCATCACGAGCAGGACAGCCCACCTCGCCGGATGGGGCGCTGCCACCGCCGCCGTCCATGCAGGGCCGCCGCTCCGCCGGCGATGGTGCTCGGGCCCCCGCCGCACAGCCCGGAATCTCCGTCCTAGCCACCGCCGTTGGATCGCATGAGAAGGGCCGCCCCCGCCGCCTCAGATGGGATCCGCCGCCTCCCCCCGCCCAGAAACTTTGGCACTGTCACATCCTAGCTAGTCCATGCATTAGAGTGTTGCATCATGTTTACCTTTCATCAGAAACTTGAATTGGGGAAGACAGAACCCCCAAAACCCCTTTGAATTCAACTAGGGTTTACTAAAAATATTTTCAATGAACCTGAAATGCCCTATAAAAATGTTCATCACCTCTGCCTTGGTCCTAAACCACTGTTAGAAGTGATGCACAAATTTCGAGGTCACTCTAAGGTCACTGGATTAAAACTTTAGCTATTTGAGTTTGGGCATTTAAATGATATAAAATATTTCAAATGCTCAAATAACTCCAAACTAAAATGCTCCATGCTGGATATATTCCAACTAGGGACCATGTGCAGTTTGGTGATTTTTGGAGTTGCCTAGGTATTTTTAGAAATGCAACAAACCTTTCGCATTATGACCGCAAACATAAGCCTATGACTTATGAAGTTGGCGAGAAGGCTTACCTTCGGGTTACACCTTTAAAAGGAACCCATCGATTCGGTATCAAAGGCAAGTTGGCTCCTCGTTACGTTGGACCCTTTCGCATTCTTGCCAAACGAGGGGAAGTTGCCTACCAGTTGGAGCTACCTCCGCATCTTTTCAGAGTTCATGATGTCTTCCACGTCTCTCAACTCAGGCGTTGCTTCTCGGATCCTATCCGTGGAGTAGACCACGAAACGCTTGATCTCCAAGATAATCTCAATTATCGAGAATATCCCGTTCGTATCCTTGATCAAGCCGAGCGTACCAGTCGACGCCAGAATATCAAGTTTCTCAAAGTTCAATGGTCACACCACTCCGAGCAAGAAGCAACTTGGGAAAGGGAGGATCGTCTTCGACTTGAGTATCCTACCTTCTTCCGGACGGACCCTAAATCTCGGGACGAGATTCTTTTGAGTAGGGGTGAGTTGTCACATCCTAGCTAGTCCATGCATTAGAGTGTTGCATCATGTTTACCTTTCATCAGAAACTTGAATTGGGGAAGACAGAACCCCCAGAACCCCTTTGAATTCAACTAGGGTTTACTAAAAATATTTTCAATGAACCTGAAATGCCCTATAAAAATGTTCATCGCCTCTGCCTTCGTCCTAAACCACTGTTAGAAGTCATGCACAAATTTCTAGGTCACTCTAAGGTCACTAGATTAAAACTTTAGCTATTTGAGTTTGGGCATTTAAATGATATAAAATATTTCAAATGCTCAAATAACTCCAAACTAAAATGCTCCATGCTGGATATATTCCAACTAGGGACCATGTGCAGTTTGGTGATTTTTGGAGTTGCCTAGGTATTTTTAGAAATGCAACAAACCTTTCGCATTATGACCGCAAACATAAGCCTATGACTTATGAAGTTGGCGAGAAGGCTTACCTTCGGGTTACACCTTTAAAAGGAACCCATCGATTCGTTATCAAAGGCAAGTTGGCTCCTCATTACATTGGACCCTTTCGCATTCTTGCCAAACGAGGGGAAGTTGCCTACCAGTTGGAGCTACCTCCGCATCTTTCCAGAGTTCATGATGTCTTCCACGTCTCTCAACTCAGGCGTTGCTTCTTGGATCCTATCCGTGGAGTAGACCACGAAACGCTTGATCTCCAAGATAATCTCACTTATTGAGAATATCCCGTTCGTATCCTTGATCAAGCCAAGCGTACCACTCGACGCCAGAATATCAAGTTTCTCAAAGTTCAATGGTCACACCACTCCGAGCAAGAAGCAACTTGGGAAAGGGAGGATCGTCTTCGACTTGAGTATCCCACCTTCTTCCCGACGGACCCTAAATCTCGGGACGAGATTCTTTTGAGTGGGCGTGAGTTGTCACATCCTAGCTAGTCCATGCATTAGAGTGTTGCATCATGTTTACCTTTCATCAGAAACTTGAATTGGGGAAGACAGAACCCCCAGAACCCCTTTGAATTCAACTAGGGTTTACTAAAAATATTTTCAATGAACCTGAAATGCCCTATAAAAATGGTCATCACCTCTGCCTTGGTCCTAAACCACTGTTAGAAGTGATGCACAAATTTCTAGGTCACTGGATTAAAACTTTAGCTATTTGAGTTTGGGCATTTAAATGATATAAAATATTTCAAATGCTCAAATAACTCCAAACTAAAATGCTCCATGCTGGATATATTCCAACTAGGGACCATGTGCAGTTTGGTTATTTTTGGAGTTGCCTAGGTATTTTTAGAAATGCAACAAACCTACAGAAATAATTAAAAAACAGAAGCAAATGGAAAAACCCCTTACCTGGCCGAATCCAAGCCCCGGCCCACCTAGCGGCCCAGCACTATGCTGGCCCATGCCAGCCAGCTGCTTCGTCTTCGCCACACAGGCACAGAGCTGACGGTGGCGAGCGCGAGCTCGCCACGGCGCCAGCAGCTTGCCGCTTCGCGCGCCTGGACGCTGGTCAGGCTCCACGTCGCCACCCCGACCCCGTGGACACCTCACTCGCCCCCTGCCTCTCTCCCTCGCTTTCCCGCACCATGGCCGACGCACCTGCCGCCGCACCGCCGACGTAGTCGCACCCTCCGTCATCCCCGTGCTGCACCAACGTGCCCGTTCGCTCCGCCGTCGTCGACTACATCGAGCAGGCCGAGCCCCGAGAGCTCGCACGCCCTGCAACACCTTCACCGACCCCGTCTCCGTCGATCACCGCCGGAGATCCCCATCACCGTCGCCACCGCATCACCTCGTCCCCGACCTCGCCGACTGCTTCGCCGTACTCGCCGTGAGCCCAACTACCTCCCCATCCTCTCCGTTTGCCTTCCCGTGCACCGTAGCTACCGCACGAAGCATCACCGCACGCGCCACCGCCGAGCTCGTCGCTGACGTGACTCCGGCCACCCTCTGGCCACGCCACCTTGTCCACTAACTTCACCACATCCCCAGGAACCCGTAGCACCACTCCACGCACCTCGCCGTGTCCCGAAGCCTCGAGTTCACTTTCACCCGACTCCGACGACCGCCTAGCTCGTCGCCGGCGACGTTTCCGGCCACCCCAGGTTCAACCACCGCCACCAAACGCCACGACTTGTCCCCGGCTACACGTAGATGGTCTCCGCCGTCCATTTGGTCGCCGGAACGCACAAACACACTCTCGCCGCCGCGTCTGGCTTCGCCGGCGGCTAAACGTCGGCGGGTTTGACCCCGTTGACGGAGTTGACTAAGTGGGGCCCCCTTTGCTAATTAACCCAGTTTAGTTTAACTAAAATTAGTTAGTTAAATTTACTACTGACATGCGGGACCCACTGGTCAGGTTGACCTGGACGCCCCCATTGACCACTGACGTCATCTGATCCTGGGAGCAGACTCCCCATACCCAGTATGGAGCCGGCGTCAACTTCGGTATGGCTTGGGTCCGGTACCAAACGGACCCGTCCGATTAATCCACTTTTTTAAAGATCTCGAAAACTTTGAATTTCCTGATGCACTGCTGACGCAATAACTAATTTCTGGATTTATTTGTATTCAGGAAATTCCAGAAATTGTTGCAAACTTCAAAAATTCATAGAAATTAATCTATAACTCCAAATGCAAAGTTTTGTATATGAATTTTGATCAGAAAAATTCAATCTATCCATTGGGTAATGGTTTCATGCATGACAGAACAAGTTAACCTTGCTGTTTAAGCAAAATAAGATAATGCACTAATATGACTATGTTAAATGAACTAACATTTGAATCTTTGACTCAAATGAGTTCATTCCTTACTTTTCTAGCTTGCATTAGGCTAAGACACATTCATAATGCCATGTCATAGCATGCATCATATTGTTGCATATCGTCATGTGTTGATTATGTTCGGTGTGCCTTTCGTGATAGGTTCTGCCTCCGAGGATAACCCCGAATATCCGTCTGAAGGGCAGTATCCTACTACCACTACATCAGGCAAGCAACCCATTGATCATTCCGATACAAACCCATGTTCTCGCTTCTGCTCTTGTTTACTGCATTAAGACAACGCGATTCAAACTGCTGTGTGTTGCGGTAGTTGAACCCACTTCCTTTGCATGACCTGTCATTGCCACAGTAACTAGATGAAACCCACTAGTATGTGTAGGAGTTGATTGAGCCATGTTTGTGTTTCCTACCATGTTATGCTTGCTATGCTTAGAGTTGTGTCAGGTCTGGCTCATCAGGATGATGAACTAGAGTGAAAGGTTGTGTCGGTTTCGAGAGTGAAAGTGTTGAATATGATTTGGTAAAGGAATCGATGAGAGGCCATGTAGGAGTACATGGTGGGTTGTTTCATTGAGGCCGTCCCTAAGAACTGAGATCTGTATGTGTGATTTAAGATCAGCTACTACCACACGTTGGGCCCTAAAATATGACCCCGCTCGACTTACCGATCCCTCTCGTCCTCTGTCTAGGAGTTGCAAGTAGTTTCTCGTGTTTGTATTATGCTGGGGGCCGCACGCAGCGTTGACCATAGGGGTGGGCTGTGTTGCGGTAGGCACGTGGCCCGGTGTACCGATTCGCCCGTTTGGTGTCTCGGGAACCCTGAACACATCGTTCGGGGCCGTTAGTGGAAACCTCGGCCGGACTCCCTGCGGATGGAACCCGAATAGGCGATAAACCTGGACTAGAGACTTGTGTGGTTGGTCAGGTCGTGGTCTACACCCACGTCGGCTTTCGCTTGAAGTCTGCCGAGCACATATCGTGTGCAGACGCTAAGTGGTGGAAACATGTGTGACGAAGTACACCCCTGCAGGGTATAAAACTATTCGAATAGCCGCGTCCGCGGTAAAGGACTACTTGGTCACCTATGCAGTTCATAGACAAGTAAATGGATACTACTAAAAGCCTCAAGATAAGTGTGAGTACCGCGGATGGCCCTCTCGTAGGTTGTCGAGAGAGGATCCACGGTGGAGTATTGTGATGGTGATTAGTGGACTCGTGTGCGACAAATGCTTTTCAAGTGGTGTCACGTAGGATAGGTTAGCCAAGAGTCAAAGCTGGCTTGCTGCAATAACTCCACTACCTTCTTGAGAATGTGTATGTATAATAGGATTCTGTTGTAAGACTTGTTGAGTACCTCCGTACTCATGTTTGCTTAATTAATGTTTTCAGACGACAACACCGCCCCCTCCGATGGGTTCTATGTAGACCTTGACGTCGACGAGTGACTAGCCACCCAGGTGGTGATCTAAGGCTTGTGAAGGGCCATTGTAGATAGAAGGGCTTCGTCAAGCCTTCTTTCTTTTTAGTGTCTGTACTCAGACTAGTTTGCTTCCGCATGTGCTTGTATGTTTGTATGACTTGAGTGTCGGGTCATGTGACCCCTATCTGTATGAATATGTTATGTATGGCTCCTCGGAGCCTCTTAAATAAAGTACTTTGAGTTGTAGAGTTTTGTTGTGATGTCATGTTGTATGTACTCATATCGGGCATATTGTGTGTATGATTGAAATGCTTGGTATGAGTGGGATCCGACAATCTAGTTGTTTATCCTTGGCAGCCTCTCATATGGGGAAATGTAGTCTAGTGCTTCCTGAGCGATAGTAGTCCGCTACAGCCCGGTTCACCGGAGTCCTGCTAGCCCAGCACTACTGCTCTGGACACTTGACTTGCCGGCATGTGTTTCACTAGCTTCGTTCCTGTGTCTGTCCCTTCGGGGAAATGTCACGCGGTGACATCCGGAGTCCTGCCTAGCCTGTTACAGTCCGGGTTACCGGAGTCCTGTTAGCTCAGTGCTACAGCCCGGATTCATACGTTGATGACCGACATGCTCGATGTGATTCATGTATGCCTGTCCCCATGGGTTAGCGCCGCTTTGGGTTCACGACTAGCCATGTCGGCCCGGGTTCTCTGTCATGTGGATGCTAACGACACTATCATATACGTGAGCCGAAAGGCGCAAATGGTCCCGGGCCATGGTAAGGCGACACCCGTGGGAATACCGTGCGTGAGGCCGCAAAGTGATATGAAGTGTTACCGGCTAGTCCAATGTGACTTAGAATCGGGGTCCTGGCAGGCACCGGGCCCGCCGCCACCGCGGCCCACGCCGGCGGCAGCGGCGGCAAGAAGGGGTGGAGGGAGAGGTGCTGGCGGCGCTAGGGTTGGGGCCCCTGGCGTCGCCCGGGGGGAGGCGACGCGAGGGGTGCAAGAAAATGCCTAATGTTTGGTTCCTAATCTTGGTCCCTCGTCTCCTCTTTGCCCTTTTCCTCTCAATTACCCAGACAAGAAATTAAATCCTCATCTATCACAGTACAATTTGTCTGTTCTTTTCTATCAAAAGGGGTTCAATTATTTTTCCTAGATATAGATGTGCAAGTTCATCCTTGAGATATATATCATGTGACTTCCGTTTACGAAAGAACTATAAACTCCGACAGAAGACTTTGTTCATTTTGTGATAAACTACCTTTTTTAACGTGGCAATAAAACTCATCAGCACTTGCCTGCAGGTATATCGGGTTCTACAATGGGGCACAAAGTGCAGGGGCGGCTGTTGCATGGCAGGTCGACAGGCACAAGACGTCCTTGATATCCCAGCTGTTTGTCAACTGGGGACTTGACTCTCAGTTGCCCCTTGTTCGCCCTACTGGTGTTCTTGGCCGTAAAGGATGAAGCCAGTACGATGGTTGTAAAGGATGAAGACGGTTTAGTTCCCTAGCTTAGTTGAGGATGGACAAGACTATAGACTAGTTGGCTGTAAAGCATGGAGACAGAACGATGCCCATGGCACTCTTTATGTCTACAACTGCAAATTCTCTAGAATTATATTCTGGGAAACTGCCCACAGAATCAGTCGCCCAGTACTTTTCAAAGCTTGCAGCCTGAGATTGTGGGATGAGTTGTGAGTTGAAATGTTTGTACTGCCCCTAGACTGAAAACCATGTGTTAAATTGCGAGCACTTGGTTATTTTGAACAGCTTCTCGTCGAATATGAACACCAAAACAATTTACGAATATTATAAAGTGCCAAATACTATAATTATAAAGGCTGAAAAGTTTCTTTAATAACAAAAAGGTGATCAACTACAAATAGAAGGACTAATATCATCCACATCACATTGAAAGTTATTTGGAACGTGGCTTAACGGGGTTGAGCCCGGGTTAGCGCGACATATTTGTGTAGGAGTCTGCGCCTTGGTGTGGGCGCTCTGGAATTGCAGGAATGATTTGGTTTTTAACAGAACAACACACATTCATTTTTTGCAGGTTATCTTCAGAGCTACGGCGCTGATCCGTTCCTGGTCGCTACTCACTCCGACGGAGGCCAGGGAGCGTTTGGTTACTGGATCTATCCGCTGGGAGACGGTAGCTCGGGATATCTTCAACCAGTTTGGATGACGGTCATGTAATAGGATAGGCAATTAGTTTTCCTATCTTTTTTTAGCCAGCTGGTTGTGGCATCCCTCTTTTGGCTAGTTGGTGTTTCTAGCCTTTTTGGTTCTGTGTGAGCCTTTTTTCTTTTTTCACTTTTGGAAACTTTGAGACCTTGTTGGAACTTATTTGTTTGGTTAATAAGATGGCCGTATGCATCATGCTGATGCAGAGGCCGGGGCGCCCCCCCTTTTTGAAAAAAAAAACATCCCATTGAAAATGAAAACCATCACCAAATATATTGTTGTAACTATCTAATTGTGATTGGAGTATTCTGCCAGGAAATTGGTGCAAAATCGAGATGATCCCTGGCCTAGCTAGTAACACGCAAAAAAAAAATATCCTGTAAAAGTAACTTAAGAAGTGAGAAAGGATCTAGCCATGCATGCTGCAGAACATTGTTAAACAGAAAACCTAATCCAAGCAACATACGGAAGGTACTACACTGGAGTAAGCGGTGGTAGTATTGCAAGAACAAACTCTGAGAAAATACTGATTACGCAACCAAGTGCCAGACACGCGAAAATAAAAAGAATTAATTAACCAAGAACCCTCGAGATAGGAAGAAGTCGAGCATACTCACCCAGAAGTATTTTCCTCTTGGCTGCACACCGACCTCCACAAGTCCACAGCCATAGCGAAAATCCATTGCTCCTGTGGCTGCTAAACTGAATACGAGGATGAAGATCAGATGAGTTCCACTTGCGACCTATGGTTGGATGGTTAGAAGGATAATGGTATCCCCAACCCACCAGGATGCAACCAAGCAAAAAACTTGCATTTCGAGGGGCCCAAACCTTACAAACAATTGCAGGCATGATGCTAGTTGTGTGTCCTGCAAACTGCGCCATATAGGCAGTAGACGCAGAGTATCCTCCTTGAGTGGTGAACTTCCAGTGGATAGCATTTTGCAGACTATTATTGAGAGTAACAGAGGATAGTTTCTCCAAAGGTGTGATGAACTCCTATAAGTGCTCCAGGGTGATTCCGTGATGGGTATCAATCTGACTAACCCAATAATTCTTGGCGAGAGAAGTTTGGACCGAGCAAGATGTCTTTTCCGGGAGGTGAAAGATCCTAGGAGCAATATTTTTGGGTCTCATGCCTTGGAACCAGGATGATTCCTAGAACTTCACCTTACTTCCATCTCCAATGTGAATCGTGGTGGCCGCCGCAAAAATGTATCTATCGTTATCATTGCACCGTTAGAGATACGATAGGCAAATCAACATGATGAAAAACGAAAACAAGGAGACACAAGATTTAACGTGAAAACCCCCTCCAACAAGAAGGGGGGAACCCACGGGCGTCATCTATAAAACTTCACTATATCGTGGGAGGTTACAAACGTTGGGGATTTACAACTGATCAACTCATTCCGTGCGGTGGCTTACAAAGATTTATATATAACACAAATGTCCTAGGTCAATTCTAACCAAGCCCACCGGCGACGGGCCTTGCTTTGCTCGCTCGTCAGAAGATAGCCTTTGTCTTTAGGATAATACTACATCACGTGAAGATACAAACAATTTTATGAAAACTGCCTATAAATTATCTCAACCCCTTTCCCCCTAATTTTCAGGTGGGTGGGGCCCTTTCCACTCCCTTCTCCAATCAAAATTAGCAATGTTGCTCTTTACATAAAGTACGTAAGTTTAGTTACGTAAGTGTAGCATTACTCTTATCTTTATACTTGAATTTGGATCATAGCATAACATGCATGGTGTTCCCATCCCAACCCAAGTCTTTGGTGGGTCATCCCATTCATACCAAAGCCATTGCCATCAAAGGGCAGTAGCAAACTTCTCCAGGTTGAGGATGCCCAAACCATCAAAGATCTTGGTCTTGCAGACAAGTTCCCAGTTGACCTTGCATTTTTCACCGGTCACCTTGTCACATCCCGCCAAAGGTAGGCGCGCCTCAAACTATCAATCTTCTTCCTCACTTCCATCGGTAATTCCAGGGGCGTAATATGATATATAGCAATAACAGTAAGCACAACCTTGACCAAAATGATGCAGTACGGAGCAGCCACATGCCTGTTAATCCAAGGCGGTAGCTTCCCAACAAGTTTATCTTCTAAGAACGGAAATTGTATCATCTTCAACCTTGTAACTGAAAGAGGTAGTCCCAAATATCTCATTGGGGTGGTGGAGCAAATAGCCAGGAATGCCTGAAGGACGTCATTAAGATCAATGTTACCGCAGAGAATGGACACAACAAGATTTTTGGCACAATTGGTGACCACTCCAGTAACATCACCAAAAGAGGCAAGAGTTGAAGCCAAAAACTGAATGCCGTATTTGATTGGAGAAACAAATATGGAAGCATCATCAGTATAAAGTGACGCACGAATGGATCGAGCTCTGAACAGTTTAAGATGGCCTTGGGAAGTCGCCGTGGCCAGGATATGGTGCAGCGGGTCAATGGCAATGACAAAAAGCAACGGGGAGAGAGGGTCCCCTTGACGAAGATCTCGACCCTTCCACGATGCGACCATGACTTGAAAGACACAGTGCACATCTTTCTTTGTTGTCACACTTTACTTTATATTATCATAGGTTTATAAAGAATCTACTTCACATATAACCGCGATGTGTTGGTCCCACTATCTCACCTGGGCGTAAGAGCGGCCTTGGAACACATACCACTTTTGTGGTGCTTTATATAATGCATTTAGGTGGTCACCCTTTCGGCCCTTGCCCCTTTGATTGCTCAATAACAAAGGGTCCTTTTAGGCTAGGTATCTCTTGCTAAGGTTTTGCCGATGAAATGCTGCAAGGTGTGCCCGTTGCACTATGGGGATGTTTGTGAAGGTGGCGCCTCTTGATTTTTTTTCAAACCGGGCTTTCCCCTTTCCATTACTTTCATACCGGAAATACATTGTCTCGGGAACTGAAACTATCAAGACTAGGGAAAGAGGAAAACCAAGTTCGAAGCAACATCAGGAAACCCACTATCTGCGCCTGTCAGCAGGAACGATAGATCGTGGGGTGAAAACCTGATGTCACCCAAAGCCGCACTACGAGCACCTAAATAAGTACCGCACATATTACATACGCCATCATCAGGCCCAGGACAAAACACCAGCAGTTTAAAAAAAACTCCCAACATGAACCCAGAACACTCAGATAGAGACGATAAGCAAAAACTTCTGTTGTCATCCAGCAGGATCTTCAAGCGCGTCAAATTTTCTGGCAGCAAAAGAGTAGGATGAGCGAGAGCTGCAGCAACTTCACCTTTTTCTCAGTCCCCATCGTGCCCATCCATGGTTGGAGCCGGAGGACCACATAGAAGCATCATATGTGTTGTGTTCTCCTTCAACATCTCCGCGCCCCTCTTCACCATCTCTCCTATCTCAGGTTTCTGAAGACCTGCCCAGTACATCAAAAAAGCACAAGCTGTAAACACAATCTCAAATGGAGTGTTAATCCATTTGTACTCAAAGGTGGCCCGGTTCCGAGCCAGCCAAATAGCCCTGCATATAGCTGCCAAGCCAACGGTGTATATTTTATTAAGGACAGGTAAGAAGCTATAAACCAAAGCATAATACTACCAAACAGAGTTAGGACAGTAGTCAGTTCCTAGTAGAGATCCTACAGTTCTCCATACCAACCTAGAAACAGGACATAAGAACAGCAACTGGTGAGTTGTTTCCAATTGATCACAAAAAGAACAGCAAGGGTCCCCAGCCATAGCCTTTTTTATGTTGTCTCTAGTCAGGATAGCATTCTGCCCCATTTTCCACAAGAAAATTTGAATCTTAAGAGGTAGTTTGGCATCCCAAATCCTTTTGAAGCTAGAACCAGCTATCTCACTCTCCAGCCATCTATACATGGATTTTGTTGTATATTTTTTGGAACTGTCTAATTTCCAATACACCTCATCAGGTAATTCATTTTGTTTAAGTGTTAACACCTCTTTCTTCATTTCCTCCCACTGTTCCATCATCTCAGCAGACATCCTCCTCCTAAAAGAGGAGATCTGACTTAGAGATCCAATTTTGTCAACAGTACAGTTTTGTTCAACACAAATTTCAAACAACAGCGGGATTTTTTCTTTAAAGGGAGTCCTACCCTTCAGTTCATCCAGCCAGAGTCTAGCCACATCCCCACTATTCAATTTCATACCCCTGCCCAACATATACAAGTCCTTCACTTTCAAAAGGGATTTCCAACATGGTGAGTCAGTCACTAGCTTTTGCCTTTACCATAGCAACCGAAGATTTTTTGAAGTATTTTGCCTTAACAATATATTGCCAGAGACCTTTGCTTTTATCAAGTTTCCACCACCACTTCACCAACAAACTGATATTCTGTTTTCTCAAATCTTTAACCTCAAGGCCCCCTTTCTTTTTAGATCTACAAATACGGCTCCACATAACCATATGGTAGCCTTTTTTGTTCCCTTTACTATGCCAGAAAAACTTTCTTCTAGGTTTGTCCCACTTCTCCAAAGTGGTTTTATTCAGTTAAAACATAGACATGTAGAAAGTTGGAACATGTGACATCACAAAGTTTACTTTTATAAGCCTACCTCCCATAGACAGTACTTCACTAACCCAATTCTCACATTAATGAATGAATTTATCATCCACAAAAAGCCAATCACTGCATTTCAAACTAGCGTAGCTAACAGGCATGCCTAGGTATTTGATAGGGAAATTGCCTATTTGGCAGTTAAATATCTCAACATACATTTGCATAGTACCATCATCAACACGGACCGAAAAAATCTCGCTTTTTAGGAAATTGATTGTCAACCTAGACATGACTTCAAAAAGATATGGGAGCAACTTAATATTAAGTGCATTTCTAGGATTATCCTCAAAGAACAAAATTGTGTCTCCGCATATTGTAAATTAGCTACCCCATTCAGAATCAGGTCAGATGCTAAACCTTTGAACAAGCCATTTTGTTGAGCTTTAAGCACCATTTTAGTCAAGCAATCAGTAGCCAAGTTAAAAAGGAAAGGCGAGAACGGGTCCCCCTAGCGCACCCCTTTTGAGCTTTGAAAGTAGGGGCCCACCTCATCGTTCAGCTTCACACTAACCGTGCCTCCCACAAAGATTTTTCTAACCCATTCAATCCATTGCCGATGAAACTCTCTCATTTTGTGGCAATCCAATAGGAATTCCCAATTTACTTTGTCGTGTGCCTTCTCAAAGTCTAGTTTCAACAAAATTCTAGTTTTTTTTCTACTGTAGGTATGATGGAAGATTTCATGTAAAGACATGATCCCATCCATGATATCTCACTTTTTAATAAAAGCATTCTGATGTCTACTGAACGGTATATCAACAAAAGGTTCCAGCCTAATAGTTAGCACCTTGGTAATCAGTTTATAAATGCATCAAAGCAAACATATTGGGCAAAATTATTGAATTTTATTTGCACCAACAACTTTAGGAAGCAGAGTGATAATCCTGTAGTTCAAGCATCACACATCTAGTTTATTATTGTGGAACCATTCAAATAAAAGCATCACCTCACCCTTAATGATCTCCCAACAGTGTTGGAAAAACTCAATAGGGATATTATATCTAGATCTGGTGCTTTGTTTGGTTTCATAGAAAAGAGAGCATTCTTTATCTCAGTTTCAGAGAAGGGTCTAGTAAGGATAAGGTTATCAATATCTGCTAATTTCTCATTTGGTTCCCACATATTATCCCCCAACTTGCACAAATTCCTAGATGCAGGCCCAAAAAGGTCCTTATGAATTCGGTGGCATATTTCAAAAGATTTTTGGTTCCCACTATCACCTCATCACCACAACTAAGAGAGAAGATGGTATTCCTCCGTCTTCTCCCATTCACTATTTTATGAAAATAATCAGTATTTCTATCCCCTTTCAACAACCAATTTTCATGAGATTTTCGCAACCAAGCAATTTCCTCTTCCACCAGGAGGTTATATAGCTCCACCAATATATCAACTTTCTTACAATATAATTCAGGAGATAGCACATCTATTTCTTCTAGTCTCTCTAGATGTTCTAGATCCTCTCTAAGTTCTCTCATCCTTTTTCTGGATTTCCCAAATAAGTTGGATCCCCATCCTTTGAAAAACTTCTTAAATCTCTTCAGTTTAATGTTCAGTGTATCAATGGGATCATTTGATTTAACAGGTTTCATCCACACCTTAGCAACTAAGGGTATAAATTCAGGATTCTTGAGCCAATTAAGGTCAAATCTAAATTCTCTCTTCTGTATTGGATTAGGGATATAATCCTCAGTGTTCAAGATCAAAGGACTGTGATCTGAAATTTCTTTAACCAGTTTCCTAACAAAAGTCAAAGGAAATTGTCTCTCCCAAGAACTGGACATAAGTATTATGTCCAACTTTTCAAGGGTAGGGTTTTGCTGATTATTAGACCAAGTATAGAGACCACCATTCATGTCAACTTCCTTTAGAGAAAAAGTATTAACAATGGATTTAAAAAGATCAGAGGAATGACTTGTCCTAGTTTTCTTATTTTTCTCACTAGCATATCTAAGAATATTAAAATCACCACCAACAATGTAAGGGCGAGCAACACTATTACACATGTCAGAGAGCTCAGCCAAAACTCCACTTTATGATCCTCATGTGCAGATCCATATACTATAAGAATACAATAGTTCAGTTTTTTACTCTTATCCCACAACTCAAGTTTCATAATATATTTTCCTGTCCCACAGGATCTAACATCAAAAGTATCCTTTTTAGTACCACACAAAATCCCCCCAGATTTGCCAACTGAAGGGATCCAATTCCAATCAAAACATTCTCCTAGATCAATTTTCCTCAAGAACTTAGAGGAAAATCTGTCTTCATTGTTTCCTGGATACCAATAAAGTCTAAGCAATAATCTCTAATCAAGTCAGAGAAGCAAGTTGCCATATCTTTCTTCCCCACACCCCTACAGTTCAGAAAAGACTAATCATTTTTTTCTTGCATTTTGGAGAGTGGTTTTTGTTGCTACGTTTACCAGGAGGCATGGTCAAACCAGCATCAAAAATCACTTTGTTTTTCTAACTTCTAGTCACAGGTTTGGAAATTACTACATTTACCTTCTTTTTTTCTTTCCTTCTAGATCTTACAATAGTAAACTCATCTTCATCAATTTCACCATCCCTCATCCAATCCGTATTTAATGGAGATTTATCCCCAGCAGCATTGGTAATAAACAACATTTTATCATGTTGTTTCTCTACATTCTCAGTTTTCTCAGCTATATTAGCTCTAGATTTTTCTGGTTCCCTAATCACATCAATAACAGTAAAATTGTTGTCAGGAATATCAACCCCCATCATCAAAGCAGTAGCTAAAATTTATAAGTTGGAAAGAATCTCAAAAGAGTTGGAATTAGGGTTTTTTTCATTACCGTGAAGATTTCTCTTCTTACTCATTTTTCAGCCCGAACTCCCATATGTTCAATGTTACCACGAGATGTCCTTTGGCTCAGCCTGATCTGCACTTCTTCCACCATAGATGGAGTAGGAATAACCTCCACATTCTCCTCCCCAAAAGTATCTGGAGATTGTATGGAGTATAATGATGCTACTTGTTGGCATGTTACATCATCAGGAGATAGTTCAATGACCAGAGGTTGTCCCAACACAGCATCCAGATAGGATGTAGTTTTTATGATAAATGGAACACTAGGTATGATCTGCATAGAATTCACCACAATCTTTTCATATGACCGAGTTTCAGGGGACCCCACTCCTTCTAACTGATATTTTCTATTTTCAACAACTATAGTATCAATAAGCAGCTCATTATCAATCTCCTCACTTTCCTCCTTAGGAAAGACTCTCCTCATTTCCCCCTTGTATTTTATCAGCCTCACTCTCCTCTTCCAAGGTTTCTGTTACAGCAGGCATGCTCACTCCCCTCCCAGCTGAGTTGGGTGGAGCGGAGAAATTCCCCAAAGTGGAAGAGGAACCCCCTGCCCATCATTTTGTGTGTTTCCTATGATTCTGGCTCTCTTGGGTGACACCCCCTTGTCAGCCTCCTGTGACACAGTCACTTTTTCTTTTGGGGGATTTTTACAAGGATTTTGTCCACTAAATACAAGAAATCATAAAAGTGATCTCCCAGCACCCCCTCCGCCTTAGCTGGGATATCCTCAGCATCACTACAACCCAGTTTGATTCTGACCGACTCGGGTCTGTTGACAGTAGATTTATCAATGTCTAATGTGACACCCACCAAACATCCAACATATGCAATATTTCTTTCATGTCTTTTATCCAAAGGTATGTTGCTAACATTGACACAAGCAATGTTAAGTACACCCTTGGCACCCACAGATTCAGACCTTTTTTTAAGACTCACCATAGCTGTCGGTGTCAAAACCGGCGGATCTCGGGTAGGGGGTCCCGAACTGTGCGTCTATGCGGATGGTAACAGGAGACAAGGGACACGATGTTTTACCCAGGTTCGGGCCCTCTTGATGGAGGTAAAACCCTACATCCTGCTTGATTAATATTGATGATGTGGGTATTACAAGAGTAGATCTACCACGAGATCAAGGAGGCTAAACCCTAGAAGCTATCCTATGGTATGATTGTTGTTCGTGCTATGGACTAAAACCATCCGGTTTATATAGACACCGGAGAGGGCTAGGGTTACACAGAGTCGGTTACAATGGTAGGAGATCTACATATCCGTATCGCCAAGCTTGCCTTCCACGCCAAGGAAAGTCCCATCCGGACACGGGACGAAGTCTTCAATCTTGTATCTTCATAGTCTTGGAGTCCGGCCGATGATGATAGTTCGGCTATCCGGACACCCCCTAGTCCAAGACTCCCTCAGTAGCCCCTGAACCAGGCTTCAATGACGACGAGTCCAGCGCGCATATTGTCTTCGGCATTGCAAGGCGGGTTCCTCCTCCAAATAATTTATAGAAGAATGTGAACACCAGGATAGTGTCCGGCTCTGCAAAATAAATTCCACATTCCACCGTAGAGAGAATAATATTTACACAAGTTCAATCTGCTGACGTATTTCGTGGCGTGACGTCACACCACAACCAAGCCTTTACTTGAATCGTTTTTATCATACCACCTCAGCGCGTTTAGCGAAGCGGTTTCCTTGGCACGTCTTGTCGAAGCAGAGATTGTGTTCCCCTTATCCCGGGATTCTCATCAATACGGACGTGGGTAACCCAACCGCGCCCATTCCCATGCCCCCTCCATCGAAGGCGAGTTCCAAACGGTCACGGGGACGGCTCTTGGTATTCTCCCTCTTTATAATGAGACCAAGGCCCGTTCCTTTTCTTCAATCCTCAATCGAATCCGCCCCATGGGCAAGATGACTAAAACTCTGTTCTCCGAAACAATCGAACAAGCTACTGACTTATTGCAAATAATACATACTGATGTATGCGGTCCGATGAGTGTTGAGGCTCGTGGTGGGTATCGTTATTTTCTGACCTTCACAGATGATTTAAGCATATATGGGTATATCTACTTAATGAAACACTTCCTCCGGGCTTTCTTTCCGCACTATTATGGATAGTCAAATAATGGGAAAAATTGGATTCAATTGGCAACTGGTGTTGGGGAACGTAGCAGAAATTCAAAATTTTCCTACGTGTCACCAAGATCTATCTATGGAGAAACTAGCAACGAGGGGAAGGAGAGTGCATCTACATACCCTTGTAGATCGCTAAGCGGAAGCGTTCAAGAGAACGGGGTTGAAGGAGTCGTACTCGTCGTGATCCAAATCACCGGAGATCCTAGTGCCGAACGGACGGCACCTCCGCGTTCAACACACGTACAGCCCGGTGACGTCTCCCACGCCTTGATCCAGCAAGGAGAGAGGGAGAGGTTGAGGAAGACTCCATCCAGCAGCAGCACAACGGCATGGTGGTGATGGAGGAGCGTGGCAATCCCGCAGGGCTTCGCCAAGCACCAAGNAGCAAGGAGAGAGGGAGAGGTTGAGGAAGACTCCATCCAGCAGCAGCACAACGGCATGGTGGTGATGGAGGAGCGTGGCAATCCCGCAGGGCTTCGCCAAGCACCAAGGGAGAGGAGGAGGAGGAGAGGCAGGGCTGCACCAAGAGGAGAAGTTCTCATGTGTGTTGGGCAGCCCAAAACCTCAAGTATATATAGGGGGAAAGGGGGGCTGCGCCCCCTTTAGGGTTTCCCACCCCAAGGGGTGCGGCCAGCCCTAGATGGGACTTGGGGGGTGGCCAAGAGGGGGAGGAGTGCCTCCCAAGTCAAGTGGAGGCCCTCCCCCTTAGGGTTTCCCCCTTCCCATGCGCATGGGCCTTGGGGGGGCTGGTGCCCCTGGCCCATTAAGGCTAGGGCGCCCCCCTACAGCCCATGCTACTGTATTGGACGTGGTGGAACAATTTCCGGACCTCCGGACCCCTCCGGAATCCTCCGGAACCTTCTGGAAGCTTCCCGGTACAATACCGAAAAAACCCGAACTTTTTCCGGAACCCGAACAACAACTTTCCATATATAAATCTTTACCTCCGGACCATTCTGGAACTCCTGTGACGTCCAGGATCTCATCCGGGACTCCGAACAACATTCGGTAACCACATACAAACTTCCTTTATAACCCTAGCGTCATCGAACCTTAAGTGTGTAGACCCTACGGGTTCGGGAGACATGTAGACATGACCGAGACGTTCTCCGATCAATAACCAACAGCGGGATCTGGATACCCATGTTGGCTCCCACATATTCCACGATGATCTCATCGGATGAACCACGATGTCAAGGACTCAATCGATCCCGTATACAATTCCCTTTGTCTAGCGGTATTGTACTTGCCCGAGATTCGATCGTCGGTATCCCGATACCTTGTTCAATCTCGTTACCGGCAAGTCTCTTTACTCGTTCCGTAACAC
>LR880971.1:757469090-757481026 GCA_904067115.1 Aegilops sharonensis | reverse complement strand
GAAACTGTTAGGTACACCTTCTATCATAGATCCGAAGGCAAGATATTCGTTGCTAAGAATGGATCCTTTCTAGAGAAGGAGTTTCTCTCGAAATAATTGAGTGGGAGGAAAGTAGAACTTGATGAGGTAATTGTACCTTCTCCCAAATTGGAAAGTAGTTCATCACAAAAATCAGATCTAGTGATTCCTACACCAATTAGTGAGGAAGCTAATGATGATGATCATGAAACTTCAGATCAAGTTACTGTTGAACCTCGTAGGTCAACTAGAGTATGATCCGCACCAGAGTGGTACGGTAATCCTATTCAGGAAGTCATGTTACTAGACCATGACGAACCTACGAACTATGAGGAAGCGATGATGAGCCCAGATTCCGCGAAATGGCTTGAGGCCATGAAATATGAGATGTGATCCATGTATGAGAACAAAGTATGGACTTTGGTGGACTTGCCTGATGATCGGAAAGCCATAGAAAATAAATGGATCTTCAAGAAGAAGACTGACATTGACGGTAATGTTACTACTACAAAGCTCGACTTGTTGCGAAAGGTTTTCGACAAGTTCAAGGAGTTGACTACGATGAGACCTTCTCACCCATAGCGATGCTTAAGTCTGTCTGAATCATGTTAGCAATTGCCGCATTTTATGATTATGAAATTTGGCAAATGGATGTCAAAACTGCATTCCTTAATGGATTTCTTAAAGAAGAGTTGTATATGATGCAACCAGAAGGTTTTGTCGATCCAAAAGGTGCTAACAAAGTGTGCAAGCTCCAGCGATCCATTGATGGACTGGTGCAAGCCTCTCGGAGTTGGAATATACGCTTTGATAATGTGATCAAAGCATATGGTTTTATACAGACTTCTGGAGAAGCTTGTATTTACAAGAAAGTGAGTGGGAGCTCTGTAGCATTTCTAATATTATATGTGGATGACATATTGTTGATTGGAAATAATACAGAATTTCTGGATAGCATAAAAGGATACTTGAATAAGAATATTTCAATGAAATACCTCGAAGAAGCTGCTTATATATTGGGCATCAAGATCTATAGAGATAGATCAAGATGCTTAATTGGACTTTCACAAAGCACACACCTTGATAAAGTTTTGAAGAAGTTCAAAATGGATCAGTCAAAGAAAGGGTTCTTAATTTGAGTCAGACTCAATGCCTGGCCACTGTAGAAGATAGAGAGAAAATGAAAGCCATTCCCTATGCCTCAGCCATAGGTTCTATCATGTATGCAATGTTGTGTACCAGACCTGATGTGTTCCTTGCTATAAGTATAGCAGGGAGGTACCAAAGTAATCCAGGAGTGGATCACCGGACATCGGTCAAGGACATCCTGAAATACCTGAAAAGGACTAAGGATATGTTTCTCGTTTATGGAGGTGACAAAGAGCTTGTCGTAAATGGTTACGTCGATGCAAGCTTTGACACTGATCTGGAGACTCTAAGTCGCAAACCGGATACATATTTATATTGAATGGTGGAGCTGTTAGTTGGTGCAGTTCCAAGCAGAACGTCGTGGCGAGATCTACGTGTGAAGTGGAGTTCATAGCTGCTTCAGAAGCAACAAATGAAGGAGTTTGGATGAAGCAGTTCATAATACCTAGTGCATCTGGTCCAGTGAAAATCTTTTGTGACAATACTGGTGCAATTGCCTTGGCAAAGGAATCCAGATTTGACAAGAGAACCAAACACATCAAGAGACGCTTCAATTTCATCCGCGATCAAGTCAAGGAGGGAGACATAGAGATTTGCAAGATACATACGTATCTGAATGTTGCAGACTCGTTGACTAAGCCTCTTCCATGAGCAAAACATGATCAGCACCAAGACTCCATGGGTGTTAGAATCATTACTATGTAATCTAGATCATCGACTCTAGTGCAAGTGGGAGATTGAAGGAAATATGCCCTAGAGGCAATAATAAAGTTGTTATTTATACTTCCTTATATCATGATGTTTATTATTCATGCTAGAATTGTATTAACCGAAAGCTTAGTACATGTGTGAATACATAGACAAAACATAGTGTCCCTGGTATGTCTCTACTTAACTAGCTCGTTAATCAAAGATGGTTATGTTTCCTGACCATAGACATGTGTTGTCATTTGATGAACGGGATCACATCCTTGAGAATGATGTGATGGACAAGACTCATCCATTAGCTTAGCATAATGATCGTTAAGTTTTATTGCTATTGCTTTCTTCATGACTTATACATGTTCCTCTGACTATGAGATTATGAAACTCCCGAATACCGGAGGAACACCTTGTGTGCTATCAAATGTCACAACGTAACTGGGTGATTATAAAGATGCTCTACAGGTGTCTCCGAAGGTGTTTGTTGGGTTGGCATATATCAAGATTAGGATTTGTCACTCCGTGTATCGGAGAGGTATCTCTGGGCCCTCTCGATAATGCTCATCACTATAAGCCTTGCAAGCAATGTGACTAATGAGTTAGTTGTGGGATAAAGCATTACGGAACGAGTAAAGAGACTTGCCGGCAACGAGATTGAACTAGGTATAAAGATACCGGCGATCGAACCTCGGGCAAGTAAGACAAAGGGAACATCGTATGTTGTTGTGCAGATTGACCGATAAAGATCTTCGTAAAATATGTAGGAGACAATATGAGCATCCAGGTTCCGCTATTGGTTATTGATTGGAGATGTGTCTCGATCATGTCTACATAGTTCTCGAACCCGTAGGGTCCGCACTCTTAACGTTCAATGACGATTTGTATTATGAGTTATGTGTTTTGATGACCGAAGTTTGTTGGGAGTCCCGTATGAGATCACAGGCATTACGAGGAGTCTCGAAATGGTCGAGACATAAAGAATGATATATTGGACGATGTTATTCAGACACCGGAAGAGTTTCGAGAGGTACCTGGTAAAAACGGAGTGCCAGAGGGGTTACCGGAACCCTCGGGGAAGTAATGGGCCATCATGGGCCATAGGGGAGAGAGAGGACATCCGACAAGGGGGAGGCGCACGCACCCCATGGGGAGTCCGAATAGGACTAGGGGAGGGGGCACGGCCCCCCTTTCCTTCTCCCTCTCCCTCTCCCTTCCTTCTTCCCCCCTTCCACCAAAGGGAATCCTACTAGGACTTGGAGTCCTAGTAGGACTCCTCTCTCTTGGCGCGCCCTATAGGGGCCGACCGGCCTCCCCCTCTCCTCCTTTATATACGGGGGCAGGGGGCACCCCAAAGGCACATCAATTGTTCTCTTTGCCGTGTGCGGTGCCCCCCTCCGCAGTTTACTCCTCTGGTCATAGCGTCGTAGTGCTTAGGCGAAGCCCTGCGCGGATCACATCATCAACACCGTTGCCATGCCGTCGTGCTGATGGAACTCTCCCTCGACCCTCTGTTGGATCAAGAGTTCGAGGGGCGTCATTGAGTTGAACATGTGCTGAACACGGAGGTGCCGTACGTTCGGTACTTGGATCGGTTGGATCGTGAAGACATTCGACTACATCAACCGCGTTAACTAAACGCTTTCGCTTTCGGTCTACGAGGGTACGTAGACACACTCGCCCCCTCTCGTTGCTATGCATCTCCTAGATAGATCTTGCGTGATCATATGATTTTTTTTGAAATTGTATGCTACGTTCCCCAACAAATATCACTCCATATTATTATCTGGTTGCTAAATGATTTGTTTTAGACCTTGATTCCGCGATGATCATTCATTCAAGGAAAAGAATAGATACCTGAAAGTACTCGAGTTCGAACTTCTATCAGTTGACACAAGGGGTGGAACTACAATTGGGCATTGATTGTGCGAAATTCACAATTGGTCAACTTTGCCGAGGAAAATACATTCCAAAATCTTGATATGACCGTTGGAAGAGTAACACTCACACACCATACATATAAAGTACTCCCTCCGTTCCATAATCTAGTGCACATAGATTTTTTTAGAAAATCAAACTTTACAAACTTTGACTAAGTTTATAGAAAAGATTATTTATATCTGTAATACCAAGTCTATACAATATGGAAGTACCTCACATACCAAGTCTAATAATATGTAAGTACGTCTTGTGACGCATCTAATGATATGTATTTGATATTCTAGATGTCTTGTGACGCATCTAATGATATGCATTTGGTATTCTAGATGTATATGTATTTCTCTACAAACTTGGTCAAAGTTTGTTGAGTTTGACTTTTCAAGAAAACTATGGGCACTACATTTTGGAATAGAGGGAGTATGTGGGTATAAACCTTGTTTCAAATATGGTTTCGATGCTTGCATAGCCAACACTTTTGGGCCAGATCAACGCCGATTCTCTGTCGGGGTACGACATTTGATTAGGGGATATCCTTTTTGAATGTCCTTGAAATCACAACGAGAAAGAAAGAAAAAAGGGCATACATTTTTAGGAGGAAAAAACCATCTAAGGAAGATTCTTCATTAGAAACACAAGGTCATCAAGTTCTTTTTTCAATATCTTCTAAGGCTCTTTTTAGAAACGCGAGATCATCTTGATTTTTTTTTTGAGGTCTCACAAGCATGGTGTAAAAATCTAACCTACAACCGAACCGTTCAAGTTGTTGGTTCAGATTTTTACTAGTTGGACCGTCGGTTCATCAAGAAAAAACTAGAATATCTAAGGTGATTTATCAAAAAAGTTGACCTCACATTAAAGGAATACACATAATATTGGATGTAAATCATTAATAAATCACAAAGTGTTATTTGCCTATTTTGTTATTGTGTCTTTAGCATGTATTGCCTCATGGTTAGGTGTTTGATTCTTTGCTGATGCAACTTTTTTTAAATATTTTTCCAGTCTTTTACTAAGAGACTGCTACACCTTAAAAAACTGAGCAAGGCGCCGATTCCTGGTTTTTCCAGTTGGTCCGCTAGTCTGGTCCAAATTTTAACACTATGTTCAAAAGATCATTTAGAATTATTATTTTTAGAAGACACAAGATCATTTAGATGAGTCACTTTTTTTTCCTTGGGTGGTTCTTTTTTTAGGGCCTTTGAGCTGATCTAAATGAGCCCAGCCCAGCCCATCTCTACACGTGGGGTCAGTTGGTCATCCTCAAGGTTGGACCAGAGACACCGCACCAACGCAAACCCTCACCACTCTCTCCTCCGTCTCGCACCGTTCCCTCGCCGCCGGCGCCGCCGCCGCCATGCTCCGGCTCCATCGCGGCGTCCTCGCCCAGGTCCTCTCGTCTCTCTCCGCTTCTCCCGTATCCCCTCTCCACCGCCTCATCTCCGCCGCCGCGCCCGCCATTTCCCCAAACCCTAGCTTCTCTGTCGAGGAGTATCTCGTCTCCACCTGCGGCCTCACCCGACCTCAGGCCCTCAAGGCCTCCCCGAAGCTCTCCCACCTCAAGTCCCCCGACAAGCCCGACGCCGTCCTCGCCTTCCTCGCCGGCATCGGCCTCTCCGCCGCCGACGTCGCTGCCGTCGTCGCCAAGGACCCGCAGTTACTCTGCGCCGGCGTGGAGAGCATCCTGGCCCCCAACGTCGCCGCGCTCGCCGGTATCGGGCTCTCGCGTTCCGACATCGCGCGCCTCTTCTCGCTCGGCCGCTCCCAATTCCGTAGCAGAGCCATGGCATCCACTCTACACTACTACCTGCACCTCTTCGGCTCCCTTGAGAACCTCCTCCGGGCGCTCAAGTATGGCTCCCTTCTCTCCTCCGACATCGAGGGTGTGGTCAAGCCCAATGTCGCGTTCCTGCAGGAGTGCGGGCTAGCTACTTGTGATATTGCCAAGCTTTGTATCTCCTGGCGATATCTGCTCCAAACCAACCCGGATCGCCTACGGGGAATGGTGGCATGCGCCGAAGGTCTAGGTGTGCCCCGTGGATCCCCGATGTTCAGACATGCGCTACGTGCTGTTGCATTCCTCAGCGAGGAGAAACTCACCACCAAGCTAGAGCATTTGAAGAAAATGTTCAGGTTGTCAGATGCCGAGGTGGGCATTGTTATTTCTAAGGCTCCAGCAGTGCTGCTGAAGACTAAAGAATCGCTGCAGCGCAGGTCCGAGTTCCTCATGTCCGAGGTGGGCTTGGAACCGACATACATTGCTTATCGGCCAGCAATGCTCATGTACAGCTTGGAGGGCAGGATCAGACCCCGATACTACGTTGTAAAGTTTCTCAAGCAAAATGGATTGATAGATCATGACCGGGACTTCTTTAATACAGTCATGGTCAGCGAGAAGGTATTTATGGAAAGGTTCATATGCCCTCACAAGAAAGCTGCACCGCATCTCGCTGAAGACTACGCAACTGCTTGTAGAGGGGAAGTTCCTGCCAGATTCAGTTTTACGTGAACCAAGACCGGTATGAAATTTGGTATGTAGATTATGTCATTCAGTAGAAAAGGAAACATCGCACTGGTATGCACTTGTTCTTATTCGTGTCATACTGTCAGTTTGACACACATATTGGAACTAAGAGAGTGGGATCAGGGCATCCTGCAAATTCTTTGAAGTATCGATGAGTAGTATTTCTGCACACTCCGTGTCTTTGTCTTCTGAAATGGCTATTGCAGTTTTCAATGCAATCGTCCATCTACCCTTCATGAAAGAATGTTCCCATTTGGCCATCAAAATGATATGAAGTCTCAAACTTCCCTGGGAGTAGTGTTTCTATTTCTGACTAGTAGTTTGTATCAGTTTTTGTTTATTTGTCTCTTGTAGTTTTGGATGGCCTCCTGGGTGATATTTTTCTAGGGGAATCTGATCTCGAAACTGAATAGTTGAGTAGTAGGCTAGTAGCATTTATGTTGAAAGCCTATTTATATATCAGTATGTAAACAGAAATTTCTAATGCCCTGGTATTTGTGGAGAAGCAAATTGATGCGTGTATACCATGGTGCTGAAAAACAGAGAGCATTTCATATAACATGGGAACTTATGTTATGGTAACCTTCAAAAAGGTTATGGCATTACCATGTTAATTTCTGCTATATCTGTAGCTAATTTTATTCCATAATAACACTATCCATATAGATAGTGACGGTATATTTATCCCACTATCCGTAAAGTGGGTCTTATGTACCATCTTTTTGCAAATTTCTATCTGGAAAGTCCTAACAGGAAATGGAAAAAAAAAAGCTGGATGAGATGCCATGTATATAGTCTTGCAGAATTTCAAACATAGGAATAGCATGTAGCTCGGTTTATGAACCAACCTAAGGAAATTGTTGCCTGCACCAAGAATACTCATATCTAACCCTTTTTCACATTCATTTGTGTACTTTCTGTACTATGCAACTACTTCCTCCGTCCCAAAATATAAGAACGTCTTTTACACTAAGCTAGTGTCAAAAACGTTCTTATATTTAGGGACAGAGGGAGTAGCTTACAGGTGCTAACATGCGTTTATCAAATGATTTAGCTTGCTGTCTTTTATGAATATCAGCTACTGTGACAAATTCTTCCATGCAGGTTAGAATGCTTCCGCAATTTCCTTTTGGTGCTACTAAATTTAAATTAGTCTTTTGGAGTGATATAGCCCACTTGGTTTAGTGGTCACATCAATTTATTTGCTCCATCGACTGACATGGAGAATTAGTTGCTTCGACATTTGCTTGCGCTTTAGGGAAGATACATAGTATTATCATAACAATAGTAGCTCACCAGACTGATCTGTACGCGACTTTGGTTAGGTCTATTGCACCTCTGGCTGCAAATACGACTTGAGGATATGTGTTTGCTGACATTGTTATGCTATCACTACAAATTAGTTTGCTTTGTAGATTCTAATTTACTATCATCTTGTGGTTGATAATTAGATTTATAGTTAGCTTCAGGGGCATTCAGTATGTCTCTTGATATTGCTCCCCTGCCTAAAAAGGGATAATCTAAGGAAAAACTCAAGCATGTGGAGGCTGTGGCTTGCGTTCTCTGCTGTGAGATGGAATATATTCACTTATCATGTTGATTATGTTATTGCCACCATGTGTGGGAGCTATTGTCTGAATTTTCTTCCGGCTGGTGGGTGATCACTTCGATTCTTTGGTTTGGTGGTTGAATAGTGTCCGAAGAAAGTGTCTCTTTAATATGCATGTGCACACTGTAGTAGCCGTTTGATCTGTCTGCTGACTAGGTGATACCATTTCTTATAAGGTTTAGGTTGATGAATGTGAGGATAATCTGGCACTTGATGCATGCACTCTGGCAAGGTTTTCCATGATTATGCTGACAATGTGCTTCAGTGTCAGGTTTCTCTAGCGCTATGGCTTGGAAATGATGTACTCTCAGGCTTCTGTTTTCCCTGTTGAGCTAAAAGAAAAAATCAGCATTGTCCTGTGAGATTTCTTCTACAAACTATGGACTCTATTAGTGTAAAATGAATGATTTCCTTATGATATGATAATGATTCTTCTTCCATTCTACTCCCTCCGTTCCTAAATATAAGTCTTTGGAGAGATTCCACTATGAACTACATACGGATGTATGTAGATGCATTTTAGAGTGTAGATTCACCCATTTTGCTCTGTATGTAGTCCATAGTGAAATCTCTACAAAGACTTATATTTAGGAAAGGAGGGAGTAATTAACAAATTTAGCTAAGGACAAGCAGTGTGATGAGGTTTAGCTATTATAGCCTTTTATCATGCGAATATAAACATTAGTCTATCAAAATAGTATTTATATCCCTTTTTCAGATCTTCATTGCATAAGCTCACAAATTTTTTGTTCAGTGTATTCCTTTTACATCCTTCCTTCTAGTTATGACCTCCAAATGTGTGCTTGCTGTGAATGGCTTACACACTCTAGAGTTTATCTTGAAATATGGAACTTGAAAATGCTCCCTGGCTGGCTCTGCTCTGTTATATATGTTCTGCATTGCTAATCTGGATAAAATGCATAGTAGTTGGTTAATTTTGCTTGAAAACTTTTGACTGGTGGAAATGTTGGTCCAATGGTTGTGTATGCATGATGCTTTACATAGCAGTCAGATGATGTGTGCCCTCTGCTAATTATAATTTTTCTTTCTTGTGCTCCACGATTACGCGATTGCCTTGCTGGCCCCTAAAAATATCATTGGACAAATTACTGTTATGTTGCAGTCGCTCCTCTTGTTTTCCTCAATTATAATCTCCTAGGCATGAAAATATCTCCACCAGTTTGTTCCCGGCAAAGGAGATGAACTTTTACATGAGCATAAACACTTGAATACATCAATCGTGTGGGCTTTTGAGTCTGTTTATTTGCCACCTGAACCCTAGGGTACTGCTCAATATCATTGTTTCATCGATAGGTGGCATAAATCGCCCATATACCGATTATGTCAGTGAAGTTAGTCTAGCATCTTTACATCCTATTCCTATCGTATGGAATGCTTTTTCCGATATTGACTTTCTGTTTCCTGGAATGGTGTTGGCAATGAAGTGATGAGCATGTGAAGTGGCTAGAATGACTGGATTTGTAGCTTCTGGCTTTACTTATGAGAGCTCTACAGAGGATGAGTAAAGGACAAGTACAATTTTGTGTTTGCTCTATAAAAAATGCAAGAAGGGAACTACCCCCTCTGTACCGAAATACATGTCGCTGGAGTAGCTGAACTTTAGCTACTCCAGCGACATGTATTTCGGTACAGAGGGAGTACAATCTACTCCCTCCGTCCGGAATTACTTGTCGCCGAAATGGATAAAAATGGATGTATCTAGAACTAAAATATGTCTAGATACATCCATTTCTTTGACAAGTATTTCTGGACGGAGGGAGTAATTGATTAAAGTACAATCTACAATACTTCCAGCTCAGCTTGTTATAACTCACTCATTGTTTCGCTGGCCCACATACACACTGGCGGCGTGACTAGTAACCAGGGGGGCAATTTCAAACTTAAAACTAAAAGCAAAATAAAATATGCATGAAACAGACGTGACTAATGATATAAACTAAAACATGTGCGACTCACAACTTGTGGACATAATGAAATCATTATTACTTCTTTCAATCGTTACTTGAAACAAAAATAAAAAATATTTGTTACTTCGTCTCTGAAATAGGACATGGCTGACCGAGTTAACATGTGAATCAGCTTCTTTAATTGATATACACAACGGGTTAACCCCCATGGCAATCGATTAAATGGCTAACTGAGTTAGCATACGATGATCTAATTCAAGTTAACATCGCAACAGAATTTTACACGCCATGAGAACTTCTCCTAATCAATTTTCTTTAGCTGAATTCGAAACATGTCGCGCTTTCACACTCCCTCAATTTTCTTTAGTTGAATTTGAAACATGCCCTGCTTGCACAGTCTCTTCTCTAAATCAATTTTTGTTAGTTAAATTCGGAACATATTGTGCTTGCACCTTCAGTCCCTTCTTCAAATCAATTTTCTTTAGTTGAATTGGAACATACCATGCTTGCTCCTTTAGTCTTTTCTCTCTAAATCATTTTTCTTGACTTGAATTCAAACATACAGTTCTTGTTTCTTCATTCCCTCGGCAACAGCAACGTTTAGCTCATTGGCGGTTGTCGCCTTTGGCCTTTGCAATTGTGCGCAATGCGAGAAGGGCAGCATCAACGGTAGTGTGCAAATTGGATGCAGCAGGTGAGCTGCTGGCATGGCATGCTAGGGTCCGGTGGCATTTGGCAGATGAAACCTTGATGGGTCAATCGAAAAGGGGCTGAGCATTATTGGGGAATTGACAGGAAGACCTAGAACCAAATCGTTGTGGAGGTGAGTTACAGAGAGAAAGATGGAATTCCCTATTGTGCACATTTTGTGTCAAAATGTCATACATTCGCATAGGGGACAGTAGCGATTGGGCCAATCCATTTGAGCTCATACCTTTTTCGGTCCGGTTTTGGGATCCTTCTAGAAGGTTTTTGTCAGGTTTTTACCGGTTTTGGGAACCTTCTAACACATTATTTAACCATTTTTTCCTTTTTTTTCTATTTCTTTCCTTTTTCATTTTCTATTTCAATTTCCTTTTTTCTGTTTTCATACCATTTTCTCTTTCTTTTCATTTTCATTTCTATTTTTGTTTTCTTTTTTCACCTTTTCAAGTTTATTTTTCTTATAAAAAACTGTTTGGAAAATTTACATATTGTTTGGAGTTTCAAAAAATGTTCCCTTTTTTGAAATTTGCTCAACACAACAACAAAGCCTTTAGTTTCAAACAAGTTACGGCAGGTTAGAGCTGAAAACCATAAGATTTTGCAACCAACTCATGGTTCTGACACATGGATAACTAGTTTCCACGCATCCTCTGTCCATGACTAGTTCTGTAGTGATATTCCAGTCCTTTCAAATCTCTCTTTATGGACTTCTATGTCAAGTTTGGTCTATCCCGACCTCTTTTGACATTATCAATGCTCTTTAGCCGTCCGCTATGCATCGAAGCATGTAGAGGCCTGCACTGACTATGCCTAAACCATTTCAGATGATGTAGGACAAACTTCTCTTCGATCGGTGCCACTCCAACTCTGTCCGTGTATCATCATTCCATATTCAACCCTTTCTTTTATGGCCCCACATCCATCTCAACATGCGCGTCTCTACTATATCTAATTGTTGAACATGTGGCATTTTACTCGGCCTCAGCGCCATACTATTGTAGGTCGAATTGCCGTCCATACATTTTTTCAAAATTTTCTTAGAATTTAAAAAATGTTCCCTTTTCGCAAAAATTGTTCAAAGTTTCAAAACCTTTTGGGAATTTTAGTTCAGAATTAGTCTGCGGCTTCAAAATTAGTTCAGAATTTTATGAAATGTTCTTGTTTCCAAAATTAGGTTTGGAATTTCAAAAAATGTTCCTGTTAAAATTTGTTGACAAATTCAAAATAGGTTTGTTGCTTTGAAATATATTTAGAAATTTTAAAAATGTTCCTCTTTTTAAAATTTTGTTCGGGATTTCAAAAAATATTCCTGTTTCTAAAAATTTGTGACAGATTCAAAATTTAAGCAAGTTGGGTTCTAAAAGAT
>LR880971.1:757435773-757456223 GCA_904067115.1 Aegilops sharonensis | reverse complement strand
CCATGTATTTCTTCAATAGGAGGTAAATTCTTAACATCTTCAGCTTTAATACCTTTTTCTTTCATAGATTTCTTTTCCTCTTGCATATCTTCGGGACTGAGAAATAGAACACCTCTCTTCTTCGGAGTTGGTTTAGGAATAGGTTCAGTAATTGGCTCCGGAGCTGGCTCAGGAGGTGGCTCGGGAGGTGCCCAATTATTTTCATTTGTCAACATATTATACAATAGAATTTCAGCTTCATCCGGTGTTCTTTCCCTGAAAAGAGAACCAGCACAACTATCCAGGTAATCTCTGGAAGCATCAGTTAGTCCATTATAAAAGATATCAAGTATTTCAGGTTTCTTAAGAGGATGATCAGGCAAAGCATTAAGTAACTTGAGAAGCCTCCCCCAAGCTTGTGGGAGACTCTCTTCTTCAATTTGCACGAAGTTGTATATTTCCCTCAAAGCAGCTTGTTTCTTATGAGCAGGGAAATATTTAGCAGAGAAGTAATAAATCATATCCTGAGGACTTTGCACACAACCAGGATCAAGAGAATTATATCATATCTTAGCATCACCCTTTAATGAGAAAGGAAATATTTGGAGTAAATAAAGGTAGCGCGATCTCTCATTATTAGTAAACAGGGCAGCTATATCATTTAACTTAGTAACATGTGCCACAACAGTTTCAGATTCATAACCATAGAAAGGGTCAGATTCAACCAAAGTAATTATATCTGGATCAACAAAAAAATCATAATAATCCTTATCGGGACCACAGATAGGTGAAGTAGCAAAAGCAGGGTCGGGTCTCATTCTATCTCTAAGAGATTCTTTACTCCATTTAACTAGCAACCTCTTAAGTTCATATCTATCCTAGCAAGCAAAAATAGCTGCGGAAGATTCTGCATCAAAAAGATAACCCTCAGGAATAGCAGGCATATTCTCATCATCACTATCATCATCGTATTCAGGTTCAATAATTTCTCTTTCTCTAGACCTAGCAATTTGCTCATCAAGAAATTCACCAAGGGGCACAATAGTATCAAGCATAGAAGTAGTTTCATCACAAGTATCATGCATAGCAGAAGTGGCATCATCAATAACATGCGACATATCAGAATTCATAGCAGTAGCAGGTTTAGGTGTCGCAAACTTACTTATAACAGAAGGAGAATCTAGTGTAGAGCTAGATGGCAGTTCCTTACCTCCCCTCGTAGTTGAGGGCAAAATAGTAGTTCGATCGTCTTTCAAGTTCTTCATAGTGTCCAGCAAATATAAATCCCAAGTGACTCAAAGAATAGAGCTATGCTCCCCGGCAACGGCGCCAGAAAAGGTCTTGATAACCCACAAGTATAGGGGATCGCAACAGTTTTCGAGGGTAGAGTATTCAACCCAAATTTATTGATTCGACACAAGGAGAGCCAAAGAATATTCTCAAGTATTAGCAGCTGAGTTGTCAATTCAACCACACCTGGAAACTTAGTATCTTCAGCAAAGTGTTTAGTAGCAAAGTAATATGATAGTGGTGGTAACGGTAACAAAAGTAAAGACAGCAAAAGTAATGTTTTTGGTATTTTGTAGTGATTGTAACAGTAGCAACGGAAAAGTAAATAAGCGAGAACCAGTATATGGAAAACTCGTAGGCACCGGATTAGCGATGGATAATTATGCCGGATGCGGTTCGTCATGTAACAATCATAACATAGGGTGACACAGAACTAGCTCCAGTTCATCAATGTAATGTAGGCATGTATTCCGTATATAGTCATACGTGCTTATGGAAAAGAACTTGCATGACATCTTTTGTCCTACCCTCCTGTGGCAGCGGGGTCCTATTGGAAACTAAGGGATATTAAGGCCTCCTTTTAATAGAGAACCAGAACAAAGCATTAGCACATAGTGAATAATGAACTCCTCAAACTATGGTCATCACCGGGAGTGGTCCCAATTATTGTCACTTCGGGGTTGCCGGATCATAACACATAGTAGGTGACTATAGACTTGCAAGATAGGATCAAGAACACATATATATTCATGAAAACATAATAGGTTCAGATCTGAAATCATGGCACTCGGGCCCTAGTGACAAGCATTAAGCATAGCAAAGTCATAGCAACATCAATCTCAAAACATAATGGATACTAAGGATCAAACCCTAACAAAACTAACTTGATTACATGATAAATCTCATCCAACCCATCACTGTCCAGCAAGCCTACGATGGAATTACTCACGCACGGCGATGAGCATCATGAAATTGGTGATGGAGGATGGTTGATAATG
Organism: Aegilops sharonensis; assembly: GCA_904067115.1. Lineage (NCBI taxonomy): Eukaryota > Viridiplantae > Streptophyta > Magnoliopsida > Poales > Poaceae > Aegilops > Aegilops sharonensis. Next base: position 757,453,956 of record LR880971.1, on the reverse strand, counting down.
ACGACGACGACTAATCCCCCTCTCCAAAGCCCTGAACGGACTCCAGATCAGCCCTCCCGAGAGAGATTAGGGCTTGGCGGTGGCTCCGTATCGTAAAACGCAATGATTTCTTCTCTCTGATTTTTTCTCCCCGAAAGCCAATAAATAGAGTTGGAGTTGGCGTCGGAGGGCCACCAGGGGGCCCACGAGGTAGGGGCGCGCGCCAAGGGGGGGGGGGGGGCACCCTCGTGGACAGGGTGTGGGCCCCCTGGTCTTCATCTTTGGCGAGGATTTTTTATTATTTTTTCTAAGGTGTTCCGTGGAGTTTCAGGTCATTCCAAGAACTTTTATTTTCTGCACATAAAATAACACCATAGCAATTCTGCTGAAAACAGCGTCAGTCCGGGTTAGTTTCATTTAAATCATACAAGTTAGAGTCCAAAACAAGAGCAAAAGTGTTTGGAAAAGTAGATACGACAGAGACGAATCAAGAAGCCAAACGAAAAAAAATCATAGGTGCCTAGGTATACTGTCGTGAATGGCAACATAATAGAAATAGTCATACAGCACACAAAATTGCTTTGGTGAGAAGACTCAAGATGACTCTCATGATTTATATGTGAAATTTTTTTTACAGATTTTTTATTATGAGTGAACTCACGTTTTATATTTTTTGTGCAAGCTATGTTTTTTATGGAACGCAGAACAATGGTTGCTATCGTTGTTTTCAGTTTTGCAAAAGGGATGAGATGTCTATTGTCTCTACTTGACGTTGTTGTTTTGGTGATCACCTTGATGATAAACTGTTAAGATAAGAATTGAAAGAAGAGTTCACATATGTTTTCATAAAAGATCATGTTTTTAAACGTCAAATATTGGATGTAAACCATTAATAAATCACACAGTTTCGGGCCGCCGGTTCATCAGTCCATTTGCGAGGAAACCCCAGAATACTTAAGGTGATTTATCAAAAAAGTTGACCTCACATTAAAGGAATACACATAATATTGGATGTAAATCATTAATAAATCACAAAGTGTTATCAGCCTAGTTGGTTATTGTGCTTTTAGCATGTCTTGCCTCACGGCTAGGTGTTTGATTCTTTGTTGATGCAACTTTTTTTGAATATTTTTTCGGGTTTTTAGTAAAAGACGGGCACACCTTAAAAAAAACGAGCAAGGCGCCGGTTCCTGCTTTTTCCGGTTGGGCCGCCGATCGAATTTTTAAAACTATGCTCACAAGATCATTTAGATTTTTTTTTTTCAGAATACAAGATCATTTAGATGAGTCACTTTTATTTCTTTTTTTACGATGCTATTTTTTCCCCTTGGGTGGTTCTTTTTTTTAGGGCATTTGAGCTGATCTAATAAATGGGTCTAACCCAGCCCAGCCCAGCCCATCCCATCCCATCCCTACACGTGGGGTCAGTTGGTCATCCTCAAGGTTGGACCAGACACCGCAACAACGCAAACCCTCACCACTCTATCCCCTCGCCGCCGGCGCCGCCATGCTCTGGCTCCGTCGAGGCGTCCTCGCCCAGCTCCCCTCGTCTCCCTTCGCCCCTCCCTTATCCCATCTCCGTCGCCTCCTCTCGGCCGCCGCGCCCGCCATCTCCCCAAGCACCGGGTTCGCCGTGGAGGAGTACCTTGTCTCCACCTGCGGCCTCACGCGAGCACAGGCCGTTAAGGCCTCCCCCAAGCTCTCCCACCTCAGGTCCCCTGCCAAGCCCGACGCCGTCCTGGCCTTCCTCGCCGGCCTCGGCCTCTCCGGCGCCGACGTCGCCGCCCTCGTCGCCAAGGACCCGCAGTTCCTCTGCGCCAAAGTGGAGAAAACCCTGACGCCCGTCTTCGTCGGGCTCTCTGGCCTCGGCTTATCGCGTCCCGACATCGCGCTCCTCGTCCCGCTCGCCGCCCACAAATTCCGCCAGAAAGCAATGGTCTCCAAGCTGCAGTACTACCTGCGCGTCTTCGGCTCCTTGGACACCTTCCTCCGGGTGATGAAGTTTGCCAATGTCCTCTCATGCAGCGTCGAGAGGGTGATCAAGCCCAATGTCGCGTACCTGCTAGAGTGCGGGTTAGGTGATTGCGATATTGCCAAGTTGTGCATCTCAAGACCGAGGATGATCGCCAGCAACCCGGAGCATGTTCAGGCAATGGTGGCGTGCGCTGAAAACATAGGTGTGCCTCGTGGCTCTGGGATGTTCAGGCAAGCACTTCAGTCTGTTGCATTCCTCGGCGAGGAGGAGATCACAATCACGGTGGCGTACTTGAAGAGCACGTTCAGGTGGACGGATGCTGAGGTGGGCATGGCTGTTTCTAAGTTTCCACCGGTGCTGAGGAGGTCCAAGAAATCACTGCAGCGCACATTTGAGTTCCTCATCTCCGAGGTGGGCTTGGAATCGGCATACATTGCTCATCGACCCGTACTGCTAGGTCTCAGCCTAGAGGGCCGGCTCAGGCCCCGATACTACGCTGTAAAGTTTCTCAAGGAAAATGGATTGCTCAAGTGTGACCCAAGCTACTATACTGTTTTCAAGGAGTCCGACATGACATTCAAGAAGAAGTTCATACACCCTCATAAGGAAGCTGCACCGCACCTTGGAAAAGACTACGATGCTGCTTGCAAAGGGGAAGTGCCCACTAATTTCAGATTCACATAAGCCAAGAACAGGCTCTGATGTAACTGTGTGCTGGTTGTCTGCTGCTGTATGTCTGTTAGATGCTGGGTTGGTGGTTGTTAACGAGTGATGAAGCTGATAATTAGATCCCTGGATACTGATATGTAATGTCACCACTCAGCAGAGAAGAAACCATGGATTGGTTATGAACTTTTTCTTCCTCATTCATGTTTTAAACACATGTATTGGAACTAAGTAAGTGTGAGATCATTCCATTTCAGTTTTCAAGTTAGTCGCCTGTGCATTGAGATAATGAGCCAAGGTAAGTTCTCCTTCATTTGTGGGTAATGCATTCCTAATGTTTTATTACTGTTTTTGCAATTCATAGTGGATAATTTGAGGATAAATCTGATGCCCTTCCCAAACTAGGTAAATGGTGGCTTTAGCTTAATCTATTTTTCAGTTATGGTTTGATATAAAAATCATTTTGGTTTGCTCATATGCAGATTCATAGAGATCTGTTTTTGCTTTTACTAACAAACTAATGATAGACTTAATCATTCAAATCTCCTTTAGTTGGATCAGAGGTAATGATTTGGAACCATTGGTCATATTGGAAATACCTAGTGGGCTGCAGAACGAAATGTACAGGGCTCACATCGGTTATCTGCTAAAGAGGGATGCACACTTAACTAAACATCAAACTCTCATATGGAGGAGGTTTGACATCATTTAAGTTTAAGTAAATAAACTTAGGCGTGTCTGTCCATTCTTATGCTAGTAATGTTATTGAGACAATGGAGAAACACTTGCCGCTAGTAAACTTAGGTGTATTATATCCTGCTCTGCATGATTGCCATAAATTATGTGTTTCTTGTGGATGGCAGCTTAAGATTTTTAGTTCATTATTGTGTTTTGGTCCTGTCGGTAATTCTTTGTGCCAAGCACCACCAGAAGGTTCACTAGCAGCTAGGTGGTGTTTCTTCCTTCTATGTCTGAGCTAGCTCTTCTTCAGTTTGGCAAAAACTGAGTGATTAATTTATTGCTTTGGTTGGTGTGATTGTGAATATACGCACCAAACAGTTGGTATCATGTACATCCATACTCTGAATACATGGTCTGAATTTGTGCAGAGACTGCAGGTTCTTAGTTACTTGCCCCTAGTATTCTTTTTTGTACGAAAAGCTGCACATAATCTGCTAGCTTTTGGGGGCACATTACTTCCAACTGGCAACATAATCTGTACTTAAATTAATTTCTGCCATCTTGGGTGTTCATCTGGATAAAGATATCATTGAAGTTCAGTGATGGATAGTAAAATTTGATACCTGTGTCTGTATGATTTTCGCAAGGGAAAATTAAGGTTTTGAACTATGTTTGATCTGAAAAGACAAAAAATTTCAGTACTTTCTTTAACTTCCAAAGTAACTGCCAAAGCATGCTAGAATTAGTTTAACTTCTAGTTGTCAAGCACATAAGTTGTAGTTATCATGATCTGTTTTTTTTTGTAACAAAGTAAGCATTACATGCTGTCTGTACTTAAACCTTTCATATGTCCACTTATCTCCAGATTAGGTGTTTGCTACATGTCATTTTGCCCTGTTGTTAATGCTCTGCTTATTTTACTTGTCGATGCAGAGTTATGGAAAGGCTCCTTGGTGTAAGAATTACTTTTGTTGGAGATGGACGTTAAAGGTGCATTATTATTCAACTGTTGAACTATTTGTTATTTTCAGCAAGACACAAACCTGTTGAGGTTTTTACAGTGATTTTTCTTCTTAGGTTTCATCAAGATTTTGTTGCCTTGTTGGGAATGATAAATGGATATTTTGTGGTGGTCCATGCAGTAATGCATCATACACTTGAGTGTTTACATGTTTCATCAAGTTTGTTTGACCTATGATGATATTGGAGGCCAACTGTACATTGACTTGTCCTGCCCAGTGAAATGATAAACCCGTTCCCCTTGTAAGTTGCAATTGTTGTGATTGCTAGGAGAGGCCTCTTGTGTTTCGCTCTATTTCAGAGTGTAGCATAGATGGGTGATGTCCATGCTTGAATTACTTTGCTTTCTTTATCAGGTTTGTATTAGAGTGTGGCCCTGTTGCTTCTTGGTATCATTACTAACAAGTGGCATGTCACTTTTACCCATGCTCTTTACAAAAAGTACCCTCAGATTTTAGTTTACACATAGTCAGCTGCTGGTGTCGAAGCTGCTAGTAACTTGAATATGATTTTTCCTTGTTGATCGCCTGATTCGTGTCGAGTGTGGTTGTAGTTTGTAGATATGATACTCCATTAGTTCCACCGGAATGGTACATGTATCCTGGATGGAGCTGATGCATACGTAGCCTTTTCTTTTTCTTTTCCTTTTTGTACATTTAAATACAAAAAATACCAATCTAGTTTTTAGATAGCTGCTTCAAGATCAAACTTGACTAAGGCCAAGAGCCTGTCGTTTGTAGATACTGATACCCATCACTTCAGATTTAATTGTCGGAATCATTTGGTATGAGGAAACATTGATGATACTCAATTACTACAAACTGACCCCCTTCGATGCACCAATGTACAGCAAGAAACCATTAAGCTCTAATTTCTCAGCGAGTCGGTTTATTGGATATTTTGTTCTTCAAAATGTTATTGTTTGAATTATTAGAGCAACGTCCAAGAACCAAAATACATGAGTTTAAACCGGAATCAGTAACCGTGCTTAATGGCTTTCCACGCTCTTGCATGTTTTTGCATTTGAACCTTGCAGAAAACAGACATGGCGAGGATGCACTGAAACTGGATGTAGTGTAGATGCATTCTGCTTTCTTCTTCCTTCCTGGTGATAGGTTGCTTGCTATGTACTCCCTCTATAAACTAATATAAGACTTTTTAGATCACTGTATCTAAAGTCTTTGTTGGCTCCTCTAGCTTTGATTGGTTTGCACATTAAGCTTCATGCTTCCTCTTGCTGAAGGCATGTTTGATCTACGTTCAACACCGGAGCTGAAAGTTCTGTATTATGAATCTTCCTTCCTGACCTACAACCCAAGTGAACAAGTTGTCTATAGTAGGTGAAAGTTGTTCCTGGATCTCTTGGACTTAATTGACAAAGTCTGATTTTTATTTTCTGTAATGGCAGCCGAAACAATTTTATCAGTAATGATGTACCAGTACTGTTCTTTCCTTTCTCTAGAGGTTATCGAGATTCAAATAGCAATCGTACCTACTACCTGGTTCCCGAAGCAACGAGATCGCACCTGTGAAATTCACATTTGTGCCGGCGAAAAGCACTTCGAGAATCTGGATCGGGCTGATGGAAGAGCAAGTAACTAGGCGCCGCCATGTTTAGTGCTCGTTTTTTCTTAACTCGCTCATGTAACTAGAATTTTTTTCGAAAAAAAAAGATTCTCAAATTTGAAAAATCTTAGGAAGTTGGAATAATGTTCGCGAACTCAAAAATTGTTCGCAAAATTGAAAAGGTTTCTTGCATTTGAAAAAAAATTCGTGAACCCCAAAAATGTTTTGAATATTAAAAACTGTTCATGAATTTGGAAAGAGGTAATGAACTCAAAAAAAAAAGAAAAAATGTTCACGAACTCAAAAAATGTTAGCAAATTTAAAAAGTGTTCTAAAAAAATTCATGAGCTTGAAGATTGTTTGTGAAGTTGAACAAATATCCACAAAACTTGAAACATGTTCGCAAAATCAAAAAATATTTGTGAATTTTGAATTAGATTTCATGATTTTTAAAAAAATATTCACAAGTTTGAAAGATGTTCATGAATACTAAAAACCACCTCTAGTCTCATGCGGGCCACCCAGTAACTGATTTTTTTTGTACTCGTGCCCACTTGCATAGCAAACTTAAGCTTCTTTTAAATGTCGTTCCGGCAATGTTCTAGTGTCTAGATCTCTTTTTCTCTTTTGATTTTCTGTCTCATTAATTTATATTATCAGTTTATATCCTTTTTGTTTCTTTTTAATTTACAATTTCCTTAGGCATTTTAATTACTTATTAATTTTTCTTTCTTTCTTTTTTTCTTTTTTTCTTTTCTCTATTTTATTATCAGATTTCCCTTTTAAACACATGAGCATCATGTATCTACTTTGATGTATATTTACAAATATACAATGAGCATTTTACAATACTTGGTCAATTTCTCTTAAATATACGTTGAACATTTTTCAACTTTGTACTTTTTTACTTGAAAAGCAGCTCCAGGGTTTGATTTAGACCGGGGTTGACAAGTTCAGGGTGTCAACGACCGGGATTCAGACTCAGGGGTTCGATTTAGCTAAGCCCTACAAGTTAAAGGTTTAAGATAAACTTTTTCCTTAGATGAAACAAAGAAAGAGATAGGAAAACAGAAAGGGAAACGTTTAGATCCGGCACGCCGGCCCAAACTTCCGCCGGCCACGTGACATGCTGGCACTCACAACGTGCTGCAGCTTGTATTCCTTCACGCCAACTGTTCCGCGCGAGAAGTGTGCGTGGTGGGTCCATGCGAACCGTTTTTTTTACCTTATCTCTTTTTTTCCCCTCTTTTTTCCTGGTCACACAATGCCACTGTCGGAGTAATGGGTCACGGATAGGCTCATCCGGGTCCCTGAATTTATAAAGACTTTGGGCCAGCTCCGCTTAGCTGGACCCCAAGCTGAAGCTCCGCCCTCTGGGAGCCGGCTGGCTCAACGGCCGGCTGCCAGAGGACGGCCGACCCAAGCCTACGGCGCTCCGAGTGACCGGCTCCTTCCGGCCGGCCTCCAGAGAGGGCGGTATTGGGTAGGCGGCCACCTTGCGACTACGGTGCAGCCAAGCCCCCATCGAGAGTGCAAGTCAGAGCATGGCTACAGTGAAGCACGTCGCCTCCAACGCTCGGGACAAGCGTGGCTACAGTGCTCCATACAGGCAAAAATCTCCGCACGACGGGGCACTGTGCCATGTCTCCCCTGACGTCGCTCCGAGCAGGCGGAGTCCTGTTCCCCACGACGTCCTGTCGGTACGGCCTACCGGTGGCGGACCCTATCGGGCAGTGACCCCGTAGAAGACGGCGGAAGCTCAACCAGACGGATTCGGGAGGGGCCGGCCTCCAGCAGGCGACTGTCCCTTGCCCCGAGGCGAGCATGCCACTAAGCTGATGAGACCAGGTGTGGCTATAGTAGCCTCCCACCAGGCGGCGGGACTGTAGCCACACTGAGATGACCAAGCCCCCGTCATCGATGACACGGCTACAGTAAGCAGCCACCAACCAGTTGGCGGGGCCCACCAGGCGGCGGGCCCCAACGGTCAGCGCAGAAGCCGGAGGCTGGAGACACTGACAGCCGGACCCAGCACCGGACGGATTACCATTGTACCCCTAGGGGGTAGGCCTATATAAACCCCCAGGCCACCCATGCAAAGGGTTCCAACCCTGATAGAATTAGCCAGTTACCTAGGGCAGGGAAGAGCTAGCCTTGCCTTCTCCTACCTCTAGACACAGCTCAAGGAGCGACTTGTAGCACTAGTGCCTTAGTGATCATGCGGAGACCCCGCAGAGCAGGAGTAGGGGTATTATCTCCACGAAGAGCCCCCAACCTGGGTAAAGTTCGCCGGTGTACGTATCTACGCCTTATCCCGCTTCCAGGCACCGGCGACGTTCTACTCGCTCCCACCATGATAAGCCATCCGTTGGCATATGTTGCACCCAACCCCCGACATTTGGCGCCCACCATGGGGCGAGGTGCACCGTCTCCCGGAGATCTGCTCTGGACGGGAAACCTGTTCCTTCCTAGCGAGCGAAGCCAGCCCAGCACGCCCGACGGTGCCAGCTCTGACGCGCTGCACGTCGCGGAGATCGCCTGCACGGCGAGCTGCCTCGCTGACCTTGTCGGCGAGATCGACCTCTCCGACGAGCCGGCCTCCAACGCGGGCACTAGCTGCCCTGAGAGCCGCCTCGACCAGCTCCATGTCACCAGCGAGCCTGCTATGGACCTGGAGTCCGTCGGCTCCACCGATCCGATGATCGTCGACTCCGACACGGCGTCGCTCGACGCGTTCCCCACCAACGTGGTGGTCTATGACGAGCCGCCTGCTCGCGAGCACAGTGGCAGGAGCACCGTCATGGAGGTGCTCGTCATCAACAGTGGAGAGCACTCGGACGTGTGTGCTCAAGATCCCCTCGACGCCACTCTGCGCGACCTCATGGCGCCCATTCCCGAGGGCGCGGACGCTGAGGCACTGGAGGCACGCCACCTCCAGCTTCTCAAAAATGCTGGCCGTCTGGCCGGCATGCGCCGGCTCTCGGACGCCTACCGACGCGAGATGGACCGAGCCGTAGGCGGCACGCCGGCTCCTGAGGGGCCTATCCGCCTCGGCACGGTTCGGCAGCGTGGCGCGACCATCGGCAGCGTGGCGCGACCATCGCCAGCATGTTCGAGGCAGAGCGCCCCGTCTACGCCACGCCTGCAGAGAACATCCGGGCCGCCTAGGCGGTGACGGATGAGCTGGACAAATACGACGGCGATGAGCGCCGCCACATGACGGAGCGAGTCCAGCAGCTCCTATACGCGGCCGCCGCGCAACACGAGGCCGCCTGCCGCGCTGAAGTTCCAGCCCGACGAAACAACGAGCCGCCCCCACGCCAAGATCATGGGGCGACATCCCGAACGCCGACTGGTGGCGCCCGCGGAGGAAAGGGCAACGAGCCGGGTGCCAACCGCAGCCGGACGCGCCTCCCCATCGAGTGGGACGAGGACGACCGCACTCGTGCAGTGGACCGGCGAGGTAACCAACCACCTCCCTCGCCTCATGGAGCGAGGTACCCCACTCCGCCTCCTGTCACGCATCCGACACTCGGTGACCGCCTTGGCCGCCGAGAGGGAGTCGGAGAGAACGATGCCCGCCATCGGATCGATCGTCTCAACCGATCCCTAGCGCTAGAAGAAGAGGATGCACTGGGCCTGCCCTGTTTCGGCCCTTGAATCCGAGATGAGCCCTTCCCCAAGGGGTTCACCCTCCCGTGAGACACGCCCAAGTACACCGGCTCCGTGAAGCCGGAGGACTGGCTGGTCGATTACTCCACGGCCGTCAGTATAGCGAACGGCTACAAGTGCATTGCCATGAAATACATCCCGCTCATGCCTCAAGGCACTGCCCGGACGTGGCTCAACAGCCTGAAGCCCCGCAACATCAACAACTGGGTTGATTTCACTGAGGTCTTCATCCGCAACTTCACCAGCACCTTCAAGCGGGCTCCCAAGCCCCGACAGCTCTCCTTGTGCGTCCAAGGGCCCACGGAGTCGACTCGTGACTACCTCACGCGCTGGACCGAGCTGCACAACTCCCGTGAGGGCATGCACGAGGTGCAGGCCATCGAGTACTTCACCACCGGGTGCCGAGAGGGCACCCTCCTCAAGCATCGACTCCTCTGCGACGAGCCCGAGACCTTCGATGAGCTGCTGATCATCGCCGACAAGCACGCCACGGCCGACTCCTCCATGAAGGCGGAGATCTTAGTCGATGCATCCGGCAAGGTAGCGCCTCAAGCTCCTCGGACTCCGGCTGGTGAGACCAGTCGGAGACAACCCCCAAAGGACAACAAGCGGAAGGCCACCCAGCCGGCTTCCAACAGCCGGCAGGTGGCGACAGTCGAGGATCAGTAGCCGGACGAACAGCCGGCGCCCAAGCGTGAGAAGGGCGGCAAGCCCAACTGGATGCCCGCCTTCTCGTATGAGCAGACCCTTGACGCCCCCTGCAAGTTCCACAGTGGCGCGAAGCCGTCCAATCATACCACCCGGAAGTGTCACTGGCTCACCAGGATTGCTAAAGGAGATGGCCTCCTACCCCCTCCGCCTCCCGGTCCGCCGCCTCCTCCGCCCCAGCAGCCGGCGGCCCGACCAGTCGGCGCCATTCAAGATGAGTATCCCGCAGAGCACGGAGCCTATGTCGTGTTCACCAGTGTGGCCGATGATAGGCGCAGCAGATGACAACAACAGCAAGAGGTGCATGCAGTGGCCTCGAGCACCCCAGAGTTCATGCACTGGTCAGAAAAGCCCATCAGTTGGACCAGGGCCGACCACCCGGAAGTGATGCCGTCCCCCGGTTCCTATGCCTTAGTCCTAGATGCAACCCTTGCAACGGAAAGGCGGGCCGCTCGCTTCTCCAGGGTCTTGATAGACGGCGGCAGCAACATAAATATCCTGTACCGTGACACAATGGAGAAGCTGGGAATCAAACAGAAGCAGCTCCTCCCCAGTCGGACTGTATTCCATGGCATTGTCCCTGGCCTTTCCTGCTCACCAATCGGCAAGACTCAGATCGATGTGCTCTTTGGAGACAACAATCATTTCCGCCAAGAGCCAGTTTGGTTTGAGGTGTTGGACCTAGAGAGCCCTTACCATGCGTTGCTTGGCCGACCTGCCCTGGCCAAGTTCATGGCGGTCCCCCACTACGCATACCTCAAGATGAAGATGCCGAGTACCAAGGGAATCCTAACTGTAGTCGGAGACTACAAGAAGTCGCCCGCCTGCGCCGCAGACAGTAGCCGGGTGGCCGAGTCCCTCGTGATTGCAGCCGAGAAGCGGCTCCTAGAGTGGGTGGTGGCGATGGCAGGCAAGAAGCCGGAAATGTCACCCGCCCCCAAGGAGTCGGACGTAGAGGGCTCGTTCAAGCCAGCAAAGGAAACAAAGAAGATACCCTTGGACCCGGAGCACCCGGAGAGGCACGCTGTCGTAGGTACGAACCTAGACATCAAATAGGAAAGCGAGCTCGTCGATTTCCTCCGTGAGAATCGAGACATCTTTGCATGGTCTCCCAAAGACATGCCGGGTGTTCCGACGGATTTCGCCGAGCACAAGCTACATGTCCGACCTGACGTCAAGCCGGTCAGGCAGCCCTTGCACCGCCTGTCGGAGGAGAAGAGAAGAGTTGTTTGAGAAGAGATAGCCCGGCTTCTGGCAGCCGGATTTATCATGGAGGTATTTTTTCCAGAATGGCTAGCCAACCCAGTCCTAGTGCTGAAGAAGAACAAGCAGTGGCGTATGTGCATTGACTATACAAGCCTTAACAAGTACTGCCCCAAAGATCCATTTGCTCTACCAAGGATTGACCAAGTGATAGACTCCACAGCCGGATGCGAGCTGTTGAGTTTCTTGGATGCATACTCAGGTTACCACCAGATAAAACTGAACCCGGCCGATAGGCTGAAGACCGCCTTCATCACGCCATTTGGAGCCTTCTGCTACCTGACGATGACGTCCGGCTTGCGCAATGCCGGCGCCACCTTTCAGCGTTGCATGCAGAAGTGTCTCCTCAAGCAGCTCGACAAAAATGCCCATGTCTATGTGGATGATGTGGTGGTGAAGACGGAGAAGCGTGGCACTCTGCTAGAAGATCTCAAGGAAACCTTTGAGAACCTGCGCCGATTCCAGATCAAGCTCAACCTGGAGAAATGCGTCTTTGGGGTGCCAGTCGGCAAGCTTCTCGGCTTCCTGGTCTCAGAGCGCGGCATAGAGTGCAATCCTGTGAAGATCAAGGCAATTGAGATGATGAAAGTACCCACCCGACTGCTGGACGTGCAGAAATTCACCGGCTGCTTGGCGTCGATTAGCCGTTTCATCAGCCGGCTGGGCGAGAAGGCTATTCCCCTGTACCAACTCATGAAGAAGACCACTTTTTTCGAGTGGAACGACAAGGCGGAGGAAGCATTTCTCCAACTCAAGAAGATGTTGGCAACCCCACCTATCCTGGCGGCTCCGACTGAGAAGGAGCCCATGCTCCTCTACATTGCAGCCACCAGTCGGGTTGTCAGCGTAGTCATGGTGGTAGAGCGCAAGGAGGAGGACAGAGCATTGCCGGTCCAGAGGTCGGTGTATTACTTGAGCGAAGTATTGTCCGCCTCCAAGCAAAACTATCCACACTACCAGAAGATGTGTTACAGTGTGCATTTTGCCGCCAAGAAGCTGAAGCCTTACTTTCAAGAGCGCCCAATAACCGTCGTTTGCACGGCTCCGCTTGCTGAGATCATTGGGAGCCGAGATGCCTCTGGCCGAGTGGCCAAGTGGGCTATTGATCTGGCTCCTTACACCATCTACTACCAGCCTCGCACCGCCATCAAGTCACAAGTGCTGGCCGACTTCCTCGTCGATTGGGACGAGACCCAATATTTGCTGCCTGCACCAGACTCCACTCATTGGCGGATGCATTTTGATGGTTCAAAAATGCGCACTGGTCTGGGAGCCAGCGTCGTCCTCACCTTTCCCCAGGGCGACAAGCTCAAATACGTGTTGCAAGTCCACTTCGCCGCCTCCAACAACGTAGCTGAATATGAGGCACTCATACACGGGCTCCGGCTTGCCAAGGAACTCGGCATCCACCGGATCCTGTGTTATGGTGACTCCGACTTGGTGGTCCAGCATTCGTCAGGCGACTGGGATGCCAAGGATGCAAACATGGCAAGCTACCGCTTCCTCGTACAGCAACTCAGCGGATACTTTGATGGGTGCGAGTTCCTTCACGTGCCAAGAAATGACAACGAGCAAGCAGATGCCTTGGCACGAATTGGCTCCACCCGACAAGCAATACCAGCCGGCGTCGCCCTACGCCGCCTCCTGAAGCCGTCTGTCAAGCCATCTCCTGATTCAGACTCCATCTTTGTGCCGGCCCCTCCGAAGCAGTCGGATTCGACTTGGTGATCCCAGAGGCTGGCACGAGGATTTCGACAGGCGGCCTGGGGACTGCTGCAGCTACACCTGGCCCGGGGACTTCAGAGCTCGGCCCGGGGACTTCAGTAGTCGGCCCGGGGACTTCTTCAACACAGTAGGCGGAAGCAGCTGCCAACCCGCCGCCTCTCGGCCCAACCGCCCTCATACAAGTTGCAGTAGTGGCAGTCGAAGAAGTTGCGACGCCTTCATGGGCTCAGCCAATCCTCAAGTTCTTGGTGAATAAAGAGCTGCCGACTGATGAGATCTCAGCCCGACAAGTGCAAAGGCGAGCAACAGCCTACACCATAGTCAACAGAGAGCTGGTGCGACGAAGTGTCACATGGTTTTATCAGCGTTGTGTGGAGTCGGACCAAGGTCAAGCAATACTCAGGGATATCCAGCATGGCGAGTGCGGCCACCACGCTGCTTCAAGATCACTTGTGGCCAAGGCTTTCCGCCATGGGTTCTTCTGGCCGACTGCCCTAGAAGAGGCCAAAAGAGCTAGTTCAGAAGTGTCAAGGGTGTCAGATGTTCCGTTCCAAGCCACACCTGCCGGCTTCTGCACTTAAGACCATTCCCATAGCCTGGCCCTTTGCTGTTTGGGGGCTGGATATGGTAGGACCATTCAAGACGGCCCACGGCGGCATGACTCACTTACTTGTTGCTGTGGACAAGTTCACCAAGTGGATAGAGGCAAAACCGATCAAGAAGCTGAATGGGCCGACTGCCGTGACCTTCATCGCCGACATCACCACGCGATACGGCATACCACACAGCATCATCGCCGACAACGGCACCAACTTCGCCAAAGGAGCCTTGGCTCGTTTCTGTGCAACACAGGGCATCTGCCTGGACTTAGCGTCCGTTGCCCACCCACAGTCAAATGGCCGCGTGCAAACGGCCTCATTCTGTCCGGCCTCAAGCCCCGACTGGTCGAGCCTCTAGAGCGTTCGACCGGCTGCTGGCTCGATGAGCTGCCGGCCGTCCTCTGGAGCTTGCGCACAACTCCGAACAAGTCAACCGGCTTCACGCCCTTCTTCCTCGTCTACGGTGCCGAAGCCGTCATCCCGATAGATATTGAGTTCGACTCCCCAAGAGTCACCATGTACACCGAGGCGGACGCCAAGGAGGCGCGAGAAGACGGTGTCGACTTGCTGGAGGAAAATCGGTTGTTGGCACTCAGCCGGTCGGCCATCTACCAGCAGAGTCTGCGCCGATACTACAACCGCAAGGTGAAGCCAAGATCCTTCCTGGAGGGAGACCTTGTGCTCCGGCTGATCCAGCGAACAGCCAAACAGCACAAGCTCTCGGCACCTTGGGAAGGCCCTTTCATCATCAGTAAGGTGTTGGGCAACGATGCCTACTATCTGATCGATGCCCAGAAGCTCAGAGCACGCAAGAGAGATGATTCAGGCAAAGAGACAGAGAGGCCATGGAACACAAACCTCCTCCGAAGGTTTTACAGTTGAAAGCAGTATGTATCACACTACCTTTTGTACTATGTATAAAGACTCCGGGTCCCCCGAGAAGAGCTCGGGGACTACCCTCTTTTATCTATATGATAAGTGTCATGCCTATGAGAATGTGTAGTTTTATTTCTTCCGCCTGGCACCGGGTTCGACCAGTCGGCCCGGAGCCTCGCCGCCTTCTACAATATGCCGCCTCCTGTAGCCAGACAAGTAGTGTGTCGGCACCAAAAACTTCCTTTGTCAGAAGCCACAGCTCGCAGAGCGACTGTATGGCGGGCAAAGGTTGCAAAACAGTGCCCCACACGAAAAAACGACTAAGGAAGAAAACACATATAGTAGAGGGCGGCATCGCACCTAGCCGTCTGGCTACTTGGCAGCCGGACGGCCGGCCTCCGCTTTCATTACCAAAAAAAAACTCCGAATGGCTAAGTACTAGCCCCCCCACAAACGGCTAAAGTACTCAACCCAGCCACAGTCCGCAGAGCGGCTGCTCGGCTGGTAAGAGCATAGCCAAGGGAGGGCGGCAAAGGAAAAAACCAAGGAGAAAAAGGGAAGAAAGGCTGGAGGTCGGCACAACAATTATAAGCAATGATAAATATTTACATGGATAAAGACCTCTAGCCGGCATTCAAACAGAGTTTTGATATACACCCCGCGGGTGGAGTTGCGCGAATTTAACAAAATGTTTGGAGCAGCAAGCAGAAAGCAGATAAAACCCTAAGGAGCAGCAGAAGACTCCGGCTGGGCGGCGCCGGTTGGCGCAGCAGAAGGATCTGATTGGGCAGTGCCGGATGGCGTGGCAGAGGACTCTAGCTGGACGCTGGAGTCGGCTGCACCAACTGGCGCGATAGGCGGCTCCATCTCAATGGAGGAATCGCCAGCAACAGGCGAGGCGGTACAGGGCTGGAGGACGGAGTCAGTGGCGTCCGTCGGAGGAACGGGCGGCTGGTCGGCCCCCACCTGGACGCCTCCAGTAGTGGTCGGCACCTCGGTGCGTGGCTCGTTGCTTGAGGCCTGGTCAGGTTGGGGCTGACCGTCCGCCCCGACCTCCGGCAGGTTGACGTCGCTCTCCTCATCTTCCTCCTCCTCCTCCTCCTCTTCCTCCTCCCCGTCTTCCCCTTCGTCGTTGGAGTCGATGACTTCAGCTGAATCTTCGCTGTCCTCCGAGTTTAACCCGAGCCACTCTTGCGGAGCTTCGCCGCCTTCCTCGACCACCTCCGGGACAAAGACGCTGGTGTCGGTGAAGTCGGCGATCGCCGCCGCCCTGTTGATGAGTTCAGCTTCCACCGCCGCCAGCTCCTCCTGCGCTTCCAGCCGGAACGAGGTCAAATGGGTTAGATCTAGCCTAGGGTACCACGCCTTGACGAATTCCAAGGCCTGGCGTGCCCCTGCCCGGGCTGCTAAGCCTTTCCAGGCTTCCAGGTGGCCGGCCACCACCTCCAGCCAGTCGGCAGTCTGACTCGGGGTGCGCGGAGCCAGCAAGCCTGGCTAGAGGGCGGAGACCGCCTGGGCTCCGATGCGCTGGAGGCGGTGTAGCGTGCGGTGAGCAGGCCGAAGCCGGGCCTGAATGCTGAGGACCTGTTCGCCAAGAGTCCAAGGAGCATCAGCGGTGATTTGCGAACCCTCCGACCTTCGCTCCTCGCGCTGGGCCTCGATCATTTGGATTGCGGCTACAGAATGGCCCAGGAAGAAGTCTGTCCGGGCGGAAGAAGAAGAAGGCCAAGGCTATAAGCAAGGGCCGACAATTCAAAACAAGAAATCAAGAGAATGAGGCTTACCATCGACCAAGTCTCCGATGCTGCTGAAGCAGGCCGTCATCTGGGGCCCAGGCAGAGCGCTCGATCTCAAACTCGGTGAGGAGGTTGGTCTCCGTCGTCTTCACCTTCAGCTGGGCCGCCTTGAGGTTTCCGCCTGCTCGGCAAGTTGAGCGACTAGGCGATCCTGCTCCTCAGCCAGCTTGCTGCACTCCGCCTCCTTGCCACGCAGGGCGGTGTTGGCTTCGCCCAGCTGCTGCTGCAGGGCGGCATTGGCCTCTGAAGAAAGAAAGAGAAGAAAAAGGCATCAGTCAAGCGGACAAGACAAAGAAAAGAATCAACTGAGGAGATTCGGCCCGACTGATCAGCAGTCGGCCCGAACCTCGGGGACTACAGTCCGCGGGCGCGCCATCGCGCCCCCGTGGAAAAGAAGTAGTTGACAAAGAAAAAGAAACAACCGAGGAGATTCAGCCCGACTGATCAACAGTCGGCCCGAACCTCGGGGACTACAGCCCGCGGGTGCGCCAGCGCGCCCCCGCGAAGAAAGGAAGATAGAAACTTACTACGGCTCTCGGCCAGATGGGCAGTCTGCGTCTCCAGCTCCCGAACCCTGGAGTTGTAGGCGGTCGCGTGAAGATTGTGTTAGTCCTGCAAAAGAGACATCAGACGAAATCAGCAGTCGACAATTGGAAGATAAAGTTCCGACCCGCCTGCTCAGCAGCCGGCCCAGAACTTGGGGACTACACCTAGTGGGTGCACTTGCGCGCCCCCCACGAGAGAAGCAAGAGGATCATTGAGAGATTCCTGGATTAGGGGGTGTCCGGATAGTCGAACTATCACCGTTGGCCGGACTCCTGGACCGTGAAGATACAAGATTGAAGACTTCGTCCCGTGTCCGGATGGGACTTTCCTTGGCGTGGAAGGCAAGCTTGGCGATACGGATATGTAGATCTCCTACCATTGTAATCGACTCTGTGTAACCCTAACCCTCTCCAGTGTCTATATAAACCAGAGGGTTTTAGTCCGTAGGACGAACAACAATCATACCATAGGCTAGCTTCTAGGGTTTAGCCTCTTTGATCTCGTGGTAGATCTACTCTTGTACTACCCATATCATCAATATTAATCAAGCAGGAGTAGGGTTTTACCTCCATCGAGAGGGCCTGAACCTGCGTAAAAACATCGTGTCCCTTGTCTCCTGTTACCATCCGCCTAGACGCACAGTTCGGGACCCCCTACCCGAGATCCGCCGGTTTTGACACCGACATTGGTGCTTTCATTGAGAGTTCCTCTGTGTAATCACCTTTAGGCCCGATGGCTCCTTCGTGAAGGAAATATGCCCTAGAGGCAATAATAAAGTTATTATTTATTTCCATATATCATGATAAATGTTTATTATTCATGCTAGAATTGTATTAACCGGAAACATAATACATGTGTGAATACATAGACAAACAGAGTGTCACTAATATGCCTCTACTTGACTAGCTCGTTAATCGAAGATGGTTATGTTTCCTAACCATAGACATGAGTTGTCATTTGATTAACGGGATCACATCATTAGGAGAATGATCTGATTGACATGACCCATTCCGTTAGCCTAGCACTTGATCGTTTAGTATGTTGCTATTGCTTTCTTCATGACTTATACATGTTCCTGTAACTATGAGATTATGCAACTCCCGTTTACCGG
>LR880971.1:757378649-757393773 GCA_904067115.1 Aegilops sharonensis | reverse complement strand
TGATATTCCGTTTCTTCGAAACACTGAAAAAGGCAAAAAACAACAATTCTGGGCTGGGCCTCCGGTTAATAGGTTAGTCCCAAAAGTAATATAAAAGTGGAAAATAAAGCCCAATATAGTCCAAAACAGTAGATAAAGTAGCATGGAGCAATAAAAAATTATAGATACGTTGGAGACGTATCAGGCATCCCCAAGCTTAATTCCTGCTCGTCCTCGAGTAGGTAAATGATAAAAAGAGAATTTTTGATGCGGAGTGATACTTTGGCATAATTTCAATGTAAATCTTCTTAATTGTGGCATGAACATTCAGATCCGAAAGATTCAAGACAAAAGCTCATATTGACATAAAAATAATAATACTTCAAGCATACTAATCAAAGCAATAATGTCTTCTCAAAATAACATGGCAAAAGAAAGTTCATCCCTACAAAATCATATAGTTAGGCTATGCTTCATTTTCGTCACACAAAGATGTTCCCAACTTCTATACCCCCGATGACAAGCCAAGCAATTGTTTCATACTTAAATAATCTCAAACCCTTTCAACTTTCACGCAATACATGAGCGTGAGCCATGGATATAGCACTATGTGTGGAATAGAATATGATGATAGGGATTGTGTGGAGAAGACAAAAAAGGAGAAAGTCTCACATTGACGAGGATAATCAACGGGCTATGGAGATGCCCATCAATTGATGTCAACATGAGGAGTAGGGATTGCCATGCAACGGATGCACTAGAGCTATGAATGCTCAACAAAAAGAAAACTAGTGGGTGTGCATCCAACTCGCTTGCTCATGAAGACCTAGGGCATTTGAGGAAGCCCATCGTAGGAATATACAAGCCAAGTTCTATAATGAAAAATTCCCACTAGTATAAAAAGACAACTTATGAGACTCACTACATGAAGAACAAGGTGATACTTTGAAGCAAAATATATGAGACTCACTACATGAAGAACAAGGTGCTACTTTGAAGCACAAGTGGAAAAAGAGATAGTAGCATTGCCCCTTTTTTCTTTCTTTCTTTTTCTTTTTTTGGGCCTTTTTTTCTTTTGGCCTTTCTTATTTTTTTTTCTTTTTGGGCAATGCTCTACTAATGATGATCATCACACTTCTATTGATTACAACATAAGGATTACAACTCGAAACTTAGAACAAGATATGACTCTATATGAATGCCTCCGGCGGTGTACCGGGATGGTGCAATGAATCAAGAGTGACATGTATGAAAAATAATGCATGGTGGATTTTGCCACAAATACGATGTCAACTACATGATCATGCAATGGCAATATGACAAAAGTAAAGTATGTCATGATGATGATGATGAACGGAACGGTGGAAAGTTGCATGGCAATATATCTCGGAATGGCTATGGAAATGCCATGATAGGTAGGTATGGTGGCTATTTTGAGGAAGATATAAGGTGGTTTATGTGTGATAGAGCGTATCGTATCACGGGGTTTGGATGCACCGGCGAAGTTTGCACCAACTCTCAAGGTGAGAAAGGGCAATGCACGGTACCGAAGAGGCTAGCAAAGGTGGAAAGGTGAGAGTGCGTATAATCCATGGACTCAACATTAGTCAAAAGAACTCATATACTTATTGCAAAAATTTAGAAGTCATCAAAAATAAAGTACTACGCACATGCTCCTAGGGGGTAGGTTGGTAGGAGTTAACCATCGCGCGCCCCCGACCTTCATTCATAAGGATGCACAAGCTAGGTACACTTCATATTTCAAATTTGTTACACAACTTTAACCATACGTGCATGCTACGGGACTTGCAAACTTCAACACCAGCATTCTTTGAATTCATAATCACTCAACTAGCACGACTTTGATATTATCACCTCCATATCTCAAAACAATTATCAAGCATCAAACTTATCTTAGTATTCAATTCACTCCAAAGAAAGTTTCACATATCTTGAACACCAAGTATATTAACATTAAGCAAATTACCATGCTATTAACGACTCTCAAAATAATATAAGTGAAGAATGAGAGATCAATAGTTTCTTTAAAACAAATCCACCACCGTGCTCTAAAAGATCTAAGTGAAGTACTAGAGCAAAAATTATCACGCTCAAAAGATATAAGTGAAGCACTATGAACAAAACTATCAAGCTCAAAAGATATAAGTGAAGCACATAGAGTATTCTAGCAAATTCCAATTCATGTATGGCTCTCTCAAAAGGTGTGTACAGCAAGGATGATTGTGGTAAACTAACAAGCAAAGACGCAAATGATACAAGACGCTCCAAGCAAAACACATATCATGTGGTGAATAAAAATATAGCTCCTAGTAAATTACCGATGGAAGTGGACGAAAGAGGGGATGCCTTCCGGGACATCCCTAAGCTTTGACTTTTTGGTGTCCTTGGATTATCTTGGGGGTGCCATGGGCATACCCAAGCTTAGGCTCTTGCCACTCCTTGTTCCATAATCCATCAAAAGAATTCACCCAAAACTTGAAAACTTCACAACACAAAACTCAATAGAAATCTCGTGAGCTCCGTTAGAGAAAGAAGACACAAGACTACTTGAAGGTACTGTAATGAACTCATTCTTTATTTATATTGGTGTTAAACCTACTGTATTCCAAATTCTCTATGGATTATAAATTATTTTACTAGCCATAGATTCATCAAAATAAGCAAACAACACACGTAAAATAGAATCTATCAAAAACAGAACAGTCTGTAGAAATCTGTAACTAACGCAAACTTATGGAACTCTAAAACTCCTACCAAAATAGGAAGTCCTGGACAATTTGTCTATTGAACAGCAGCAAACAGAATCAACGGAAAAGCACGTTTCTGTGACTTAACAAAATTATATTCGTGCATGCGAAGTTTCTGTTTTTCAGCAGAATCAAATCAACTATCATCGTAGGTTATCCTATAGGTTCTACTTGGAACAAATACTAACTAAAACATAAAACCACATCCAAAAAGAAGCTATATGGATTATTTATTCCTAAACAGAATCAAAAACAAAAAACACAAAATAAAATTGGGTTGCCTCCCAACAAGCGCTATCGTTTAACGCCCCTAGCTAGGCATAAAAGCAAGGATAGATCTAGGACGTAGTGCCATCTTTGGTATTTGGAGAGGAGGATATCCTTTCTATGGCATTCATTCTTATATTTAAGTTAAGCACATGGCCATTAATGGAAGAAGTAAGATTAAGAACGTTACGGAAAGTTGCCTCTAAACTAGACTTCATCTCTTTAATAATTTCATTTTGATAAAAGCACAAGAGAGTAGTTGATTCAACCTTATCATTCACGGGGTTCCCAAATATAGTTTTCATTCTTTCATAGGTATCTATAGCATCCCCTTCAAGAAAACCTTCTTCAAAGATGGAATCTAAAACTTGTTTGAAGGAAGCGGGCAAGCCAACATAAAAGCTTTTTAGGTAAATTTCAATTTGATATTGTGGTACGTAACTAGCCCGAATTCTAAGTAACCTATCCCAAGCATCTTTTAAAGACTCATCAAGTAAATAGCGAAAAATTTCAGAGTCTTCCTCATCAAAATTATTCAAGCTCTCATTGGATACCCCGGTGGGTCTTGCTATAGCATCATTATTTATGAGCTTAGAGAGGATAGAGGGGTTGTCCAAGGCACTAGAGCTTGGGAGAAAACCCGTAGTTCTTTTTGATTCAGCCATGGCAACGGGAAGGCAAACGGAAAAGAGAGGAGGAGATTGGGAAAGAGAGGGCGAATAAAACGGCAAGGGTGAAGTGGGGGAGAGGAAAACGAGAGGCAAATAATGTAATGCGAGAGATAGGGATTGTGATGGGTACTTGGTATGGTCGACTTGCTTGCGTGAGCCTCCCCGGCAACGGCGCCAGAAATTCTTCTTGCTACCTCTTGAGCACTGCGTTGGATTTCCCTGAAGAGGAGAGGATGATGCAGCCAAGTAGCGTAAGTATTTCCCTTAGTATTTGAGAACCAAGGTATCAATCCAGTAGGAGACCACGCACAAGTCCCTCGTAGCTACACAAAACGATAGCTACTCGCAACCAACGCGATTAGGGGTTGTCAATCCCTTCACGGTCACTTACGAGGGTGAGATCTGATAGAGATGATAAATAATATTTTTGGTATTTTTGATATAGAGATGCAAAGTGAAAAGTAAAAGGCAATGTAAAAACAAAGCAAGTAATAAAGTAATGGAGATTGATATGATGAGAATAAACCCGGGGGCCATAGGTTTCACTAGTGGCTTCTCTCAAGAGCATAGATATTCTACGGTGGGTGAACAAATTACTGTTGAGAAATTAACAGAATTGAGCATAGTTATGAGCATATATAGGTAATGATCATGTATATAGGCATCACGTCCGAGACAAGTAGATCGAAACGATTCTGCATCTACTACTATTACTCCACTCACCGATCGCTATCCAGCATGCATCTAGAGTATTAAGTTAAAAACAGAATAACGCCTTAAGAAAGATGACATGATGTAGAGGGATAAATTCAGGCAATATGATAAAAACCCCATCTTGTTATCCTCGATGGCAACAATACAATACGTGCCTTGCTGCCCCTTCTGTCACTGGGAAAGGACACCGCAAGATTGAACCCAAAGCTAAGCACTTCTCCCATTGCAAGAACTACCAATCTAGTTGGCCAAACCAAACGGATAATTCGAAGAGACTTGCAAAGATAACTCAATCATACATAAAAGAATTCAGAGAAGATTCAAATATTGCTCATAGATAAGCTGGATCATAAACCCACAATTCATCGGTCTCAACAAACACACCGCAAAAAGAAGATTACATCGAATAGATCTCCACGAGAGAGGGGGAGACCATTGTATTGAGATCCAAAAAGAGAGAATAAGCCATCTAGCTACTTGCTATGGACCCGTAGGTCTGAAGTAAACTACTCACACTTCATCGGAGGGGCTATGGTGTTGATGTAGAAGCCCTCCATGGTGGATGCCCCCTCCGGCGGAGCTCCAGAACAGGCCCCAAGATGGGATCTCGTGGATACAGAAAGTTGCGGCAGTGGAATTAGGTTTTTGGCTCCCGTTCTGATCGTTTGGGGATAGGTAGGTATATATAGGAGGAAGGAGTACGTCGGTGGAGCAATAGGGGGGCCACGAGGTAGGGGGGCGCGCCCTAGGGGGGGGGCGCCCCCCACCCTCGTGACCTCCTCTGTTGTTCCTTAGAGCAGGGTCCAAGTCTCCTGGATCACGTTCGGTGAGAAAATCACGTTCCCGAAGGTTTCATTCCGTTTGGACTCCGTTTGATATTCCGTTTCTTCGAAACACTGAAAAAGGCAAAAAACAACAATTCTGGGCTGGGCCTCCGGTTAATAGGTTAGTCCCAAAAGTAATATAAAAGTGGAAAATAAAGCCCAATATAGTCCAAAACAGTAGATAAAGTAGCATGGAGCAATCAAAAATTATAGATACGTTGGAGACGTATCAGAGGACGCCGATGTAGCCCTCGCACGCCGTGACGAAGGCGGAGATTAGAGTCACGGCGTTGGGCGTGAGGTGGTGAGGTTGAAGATGGTAGAAGTCGAGGAAAGAGCGGAAGAAGCCGCTCACCGGGAGGCCGAAGCCGTGGAGGAAGTGCGAGCGGAAGACGACCCACTCGTCTCCCGCGGCGCCGGCGAGATCTCTGTCTCCGGCGGCACCCGCGCCTTGATGAAGGCCGCGCTGGGCATCCGGCACGTGTCGCGGAGGAAGGAAATGTGATCTTCGATCATGGTCGATCTGTCCCAGTCGCTGCCACTCTCGCGCGCCATGGCTTCCGGCTGGCTGCGTGGAGAGGAGAAGTGCGTCGGCGGCGGACGATGGCGGTAGCACTACGGCAGCGCAGACAGCAGCAGCAGCGGTGGAGGAGCAAGCAGAAGAAGAAGAAGAAGAGTGGGAGGGGCGCGAGAGCTTTGCCGCACCTCTCCCATCTCCCTACTTATAGCCCTCGGGCTACGAAGCCGAGGGGGTGGGACGTGGGTCGTGGGATTAACTGCGCCCACGACCCCACGACCCCCTTTTTCGCGCGCATTCACCACGCAATAAATGGTCGTGGGAATGGCAACCGTCCCCTTCGGCGCAGCGGATCCGCCCGGTTGCCGAGGCACGGTAGTGGTGGACTCGGCCCAGTGTCACGTCCCGTCAAGGGCGTGGGGTGGCAGGCTGACCAGGCTGACGTGCGCCGCGTGGCACATCTGTGGCGGGCGGCAACCCGGGAAGCTTAGCAGGCACGCCATCTGTTTCCTGCCTCGAAGTTCAAACCAACCACGCAAGCTCCGCCTGGACGAGGCCGGCCTCAGCAGTCGGCTGGCCGCAAGGCGGACCGGCGTCTTCCCGGAGCCCGGTGAGGGGGGAAGCCGCTAAGACTTCGCAGCCCCTCGACCGCGCCGCCTCACCGGCTTCGGGGACTACTGTCGGAGTAATGGGCCATGGGTAGGCTCACCCGAGTCCCTGAATTTATCAAGACTTTGGGCCAGCTCGCCCTAGCTAGACCCCAAGCTGAAGCTCCGCCCTCTGGGAGCCGGCTGGCTCAACGGCCGGCTGCTAGAGGACGGCCGACCCAAGCCTACGGTGCTCCGAGTGACCGGCTCCTGCCGGCCGGCCTCTAGAGAGGGCGACATTGGGCAGGCGGCCACCTCGCGACTATGTGCGGCCGAGCCCCCATCGAGAGTGCAAGTCAGAGCATGGATACAGTGAAGCACGTCCCCTCCAACGGTCGGGACAGGCGTGGGTACAGTGCTTCGTACAGGCGGAGATCTCCACACGACGAGGCACTGTGCCATGTCTCCCCTGACGTCGCTCCGAGCAGGCGGAGTCCTGTTCCCCACGACGGCCTATCGGTACGGCCTGCCGGTGGCGGGCCCTATCGGGCAGTGACCCCGTAGAAGACGGCGGAAGCTCAATCAGACGGATTCAGGAGGGGCCGGCCTCCAGCAGGCGGCCGTCCCTTGCCCCGAGGCGAGCATGCCATTAAGCTGATGAGACCAGGTGTGGCTACAGTAGCCTCCCATAAGGCGGCGGGACAGTAGCCACACTGAGATGACCAAGCCCCCGTCATCAACGACAGGGCTACAGTAAGCAGCCACCAACCAGTCGGCAGGGCCCACCAGGCGGCGGGCCCCAACGGTCGGCGGAGAAGCCGGAGGCTGGAGACACTGACAGCCGGGCCCAGCACCCGGACGGATTACCATTGTATCCCTGGGGGTAGGCCTATATAAACCCCCCAGGCCACCCATGCAAAGGGTTCCAACCCTGATAGAATTAGCCAGTTACCTAGGGCAGGGAAGAGCTAGCCTTGCCTTCTCCTAGCTCTAGACACAACTCAAGGAGCGACTTGTAGCACTAGTGCCTTAGTGATCATGCGGAGACCCCGCAGAGCAGGAGTAGGGGTAGTATCTCCACGGAGAGCCCCCAACCTGGGTAAAGTTCGCCAACGTACGTGTCTACGCCTTATCCCGCTTCCAGGCACCGGCGACGTTCTACTCGCTCCCACCATGATAAGCCATCCGTTGGCATATGTCGCACCCAACCCCCGACAGCCACATCGGTTTTCTTCCACCTTCAGCCCGTGCTCCTAAACTTCTCTCGTCTGTGCTCCATTGCCCTCGTTTTCTTCATCTGCTCAATCCTCAACAACCATCGCCGGGAGGCACGCACCGGTTTTTCTCTTCTCCGGCGAGGATGCTACGGGGATCTTGCATCCGGCAGAGCAAAACACTGCAACCATTGAATCAAAAAGCTGGAATCAGCGAGTTAAAAAGCTAGAAACATGGGGCGGCGGAGCTACAACGATCAAGATTTGCTGGAACCAGCAACGACTAGTGCTACAACCGTGCAACACAGATGCTGGAACGGTGGAACCAAAGGGGGAGGGAGCTACCATGGTTAATACTTTTTGCCGGGACGCTGCATTTGATGCGAGCTGGAACCAGCAGCCGATTTTGCTGGAACCGGCAAAATCCCGAGCTGGAACCGACCATTGGATTTGCTACAGCGACCGGAGTGGGCTCTACGCCGATGAAGTTAGAGCCCTGTTTTGTTGCAACGGGCAATCCAAAAAGCTTCTAGCAGCATGTTTTTTTTTGCTACAACGAAAAAGCTACATCCAGGGAAGGGAGCTGCAACCAGGGGACGACCAACGGTGCTACAATGGCGAGCGGCGCTGGCGAAGTTTCAAGACGGGAGCCTGCTGCAAGCGATGGTCCAGTGTGGTGGGGAGTGTGCGGCGGCGACACTGAGAGTTTTGTAGGATTAAGGAGAGAGGCAGAGCGGAGATGCAAGAGAAATTGCAATTCAATCTTTATCCTGTTGCGAGCCCCAAATCCGACGGGTAAAGCTAGCGCCCAAACTTGGACCGGTGCGCCAACGCCTAGCACTCGCCAAACAGAAAGCTGGTGGTAGACGAGTCAATCGCTCCACAGCCCAACCCATTATTAGATGTGGACTCATTTTTAGAGGCTGACGGGTGGGGTCATTTGGTCAGCATCAAGGTCCAACCACGGAAACCATCAACACTCCGTCTCTCCGCTCCGCTCGCACCAACGCGGCCGTTCCCTCGCCGCCGGCACCACTGCGCACACCAGTAGTACACCATGCTCCGCCTCTGACATCACCACCCTCGTCACCAAGGACCCCCAGTTCCTCTGCGCCAAAGTCGAGAAAACACTGGCCCCCGTCCGTTGTCGGGCTCACTGGTATTGGTCTCGCGCGTCCTGAGATCGCACATCTCGTCTCGCTTGCCGGTGAGTACTTTCACGGCAGATCTGTCCCCTCGAGGCTACCGTACCTCCTGTCCCTCTTTGGATCCTACGATGACCTCCTCCAGGTACTCAAGCACAACCCCAATCTCCTCGGATGCGACCTCGACAGGGTTGTCAAGTCCAACGTCGCGTTACTGCGGGAGTGCGGGCTGGGTCCTTGCGATATTGCCAAGCTATGCCTCGTCGTGCCATGGCTACTAAGCAGTAGCCCGGAGCGAGTTCATGCCATGGTGGCGCGCACCGAAGGTCTCGGTGTGCCCCGCCCATCTGGGATGTTTAGGCAAGCGCTCCAAGCTGTCGCATTCTTGGACTAGGAGAAGATTGCCGCTAAAGTGGAGTTCTTGAAGAAGGCATGTAGGTGGTCGGATGCCGAGGTGGGCATTGCTGTTTTTAAGGCTCCAGGGGTGCTGACCAAGTCGAATGACATGCTACAGCGCAAGTCCGAGTTCCTCATCTCCAAGGTGGGGTTGGAACCAGCATACATTCCTTATTGTCCAGCAATGCTCATGTACAACTTGGAGGGCAGGATCAGATCCCGGTACTACGTCGTCAAATTTCTCAAGGAAAATGGATTGCTAGATCACGACCGGGACTACTATGCTGCAGTCATGATCAACGAGAAGGTATTCGTCAAGAAGTTCATATGCCCTCATAAGGATGCCGCACCACATCTCGCTGAAGACTATGCAGCAGCTTGCAGAGGGGAGGTTCCCGAGATTCAGTTTTACATGAACCAAGACTAATAAGAAAATTGGTATGTCATTATGTCATTCAGTAGACAAGAAAGCATTGCACTGCACTATGAACTGGGTCCTTCCTTGTGTTGTCATATTGCAGACATCTTGGAACTAAGAGTATGAGATCATGGTACTCTGCAAATTCTTTGAACTATCAATGAGTACTATTTCTGCACACTCTCTGTTTGTATGTTCTGAAATGGGCATTTCAGTTTTGAATGCAATCCTCAATCAATCTTTCCATGAAAGAATGGTGTCACTTTGGCCATGAAGATGATATGAGGTCCCAAACTTTCCTTTGGATAAAATTTTTGGACCTCTTTTTCCTTGGGAAGCAATTTTGGATTTGTTGATGTGCTGATCACTGTCGAGGATCTAGTTTTGATCTAGTTTGTTGGTTGGTTGCTTGCTTTAGTTCTTCTAAGCTGAAATATTCCTTCTTCCTGCAGTAGATTTTTGTTGATATTAACTGTTGTGAAAGCAGGCCATTGTTGACTTGCGTATCATTTTTTTTTGTTTTTTTTGTCTCATGTAGTTTTGGATGACCTTCTGGCTGGTACTTTTCTAGGGGCATCTGATCTTGAAACTGAATAGTTGAGTATATCACCGTGTAAACAGATACTTCTAACGCCCTAGTGCTTTTGCTGGAGAAGCAAATTGACGCTTGTATGGTAATGGTCTGGTGCTGAAAAACAGAGGGCATTTATTCTAAAAAACAAAAAAACAGAGGGCATTTCATACAATAAGGGAGTTATGTTATGGTAACCTTAAAAGAGGTTATGGCATTACCATGTTAATTTCTGCTATATCTTTCAGCTAATTTTATTCCATAAAAGCACTATCCATAATTCCATATAGATAGCAAGGGCATCGTTGTTCCGTGCATATGTGTAGGATAGTAAAGTGGCATCTTATGTACCATCTTTTTTGCAAATATCTGTGTGGAAAGTCGGAACAGGAGAAGGAAAAAAGCCGGATGGGATGCCATGTAGTCTGGAATCCTGCATAATTTCAAACATAGGAATTACTGATGGTGTGCATTTGTTTGTTCCTGCGTGAGGATGGTGCACATTTGTTTGTTCCTGATGTGAGGCTCTAGAAGTTGGAAGGAATGAGATCTCAGGTGTGTGCTTGCAGTAAGACAAAGGAGATGGTCCATGCTATTACCAGCAAAGAGATGTGATTTAAAGATCAGCTGTGTGTCCCTTCTCTGGTACTTGTTGAAATTATAGACACAAGATTAATGAAATGTAGACGTGGTGAATGGATCAGTCGATGGAGTAACTGTAAGTGCATCTAGTGCCCCTTAGTGATTTTGGTGTATTGAAGACTTATAGGTTAAGGGACTAATATGTTTGTGAGTGTACACATGCTCTATAAGTCAATAAGGAGTTTGATATTTACAGTAAAAGTCGACCCCTAAAAATGAATGTCTTCAGCTGAAGACTTTGGTTCTCCTGAAGACTTTGAAAGTGAATAAATTGGTGTGACCATGAAGACTCGATATTCATACGAGGAATCTGAAGCGTGAAGACTTTTATTTTCGTAGTTTCATTTTCTCTTTCTTGAGTCATAGGAAACACCGTACTGTTAAAGGGGGTCGAGGTAATACTAAGGAAACAGATTTCCAAGTGATGCTCATCTTAAAATCCTACATCTACCCAATCCTTCGAGTGAAGCCATTGGAAATCTCATATCAGTTCAGTCAATTTCTTCCATGACAGAGACGAAGAAATTCTGGTCTATGAGGAATTTGTTCTGACTAAGGAGTTAGGAATTCGCCAGTGCGGATTGCCTACACAGTGAGGAACATGATAGCCCTGAGGAATTCAAACCTCAAAATATCCGACCGTTGCTGAGCCGCGCGCTAGCCGTTCCAAAATATCTACCACCTAACAGTCATATCATTGAAGGGCATTTATGTCTTATCATGTCAGGCTGCTCCCTAGGCTATAAATAGCCGCCCCTACAACCACTAGCTGGTTGGCTGCTCTAAGAGAAACTGACACTTGTCATTTGAGAGCATCCCATCCTCCGAGGACTTTGAGAGAAAATCATCAAGTGAGGAATAACCCAAATCCCAAACCCAAACCTACAAACCCCAAAGTGATTGAGCATCACTGAAGAGATTGTTCCTGTGTGGAACCGACACTTGTTACCTTTGAGGACTGTGTATCCTCTAGACGGTTAGGCGTCATGGTCTGAGCATCCAAGAGGAATTGTGGATTGCCGAGTGACCAAGTCTGTGAAGATTTGGAACTCACATGTGAAGACTTACCACTACTGTTGGGCGAGATTTGCATGATCTTAGCTCAAGGAGAATATGGTGAGGACTGTGTGTCCTCGAGTTTAAATACTCAGTCGCTCCAACCAGACGTACAACTGTCACAGTAGTTGGAACTGGTCGAACAAATCATTATCTTCACCAAGCCAACTGGTTGTATTTCCTCAACCCTTTCATTTCCTCAGTTATGTGTTGATGTACCTGATCATTACTGCTAGACATTGACTGAAGACTTTCTCTTTTTCCTCAATCCTAATTCTTCAGTCTGTTTGTCTTCATCCTTCTTATCCTGTGTTTACGCTTTCTGTACTCTGTGCGTGTCTTTCATTTCATCATGATGACTATGCTGTTACTCTATTTTGCTTATGCCTGAGTACTTATTCCGCTACAAGTAGTTCTTCGCTCAGGAATTTCCTCACCTTGAAATTCCTCAGTGAAGATTTCTTAAAAATCGCCTATTCACCCCCCTCTAGTCGACTTAACGCACTTTCAATTGGTATCAGAGCAAGGTACTCCCTTGTTCTGTGTGATTTTGGTTTAACCACCTGGAGTTTTAGTTATGTCGACTGCAGATATGATCAAGGTCTCGGCTGGGTGTCCTACCTTTGATGGGACAGACTACCCCTACTGGAAGTACAAGACGCGTATGCATCTTGAGGCAATTGATAACAATCTCTGGTACGTTGTGGAAAATGGTGTTCCCTCAGTCACTCCGTCACTGAATGCTTCCGATGTGAAGAGATTCAAGCAACTCGATTCTCAAGCGAAGAATATCACGTGTGGCCATCTGAGCAAAGGTCAGTACGACAGAGTGAGTGCATTGGAAACTGCTAAGCTAATTTGGGACAGGCTGTCCAAGGTCAATGAAGGAGTCTCAACTCAACGTGACTCCCGAGTTGATGTTCTTCACAATCTCTTCAACCGCTTCAAAAGACTCAACAACGAAAATGTTCAACAAACACTACAAAAAAATACACTTCCGTGATGATACGTGTTTGTCATAGTAGGTCACGTTTTTTTCATGCATGTACATCCATGACAAATTTATGATAGAATCAAGATAGTCATACCTGTGCTGTCGTAGAAGTGTTCGATGACATTACCAAAATTATCATCACGGAAGTGTCCACTTCCATGACGATAAATCGTGCGTCACAGAAGTGCTTTCGTCAAGGGTGACCGACACATGGCATCCACCGTAACAGAACGCCGTTAAGCTATCGGGTCGGGGTTTGGATCCGATAACCCGTTAACAGCCCCGACCAATGGGGATTTTCCACGTGTAAAATCATCATTGGCTGGAGGAAACACGTGTCGGCTCATCGTTGGGACAGATGTCATCCACTCATTGGACAGAAGGCGCCTATGATACGTCGACACGTGGCACGGCCAATCAAGTTTAAATGGGCCGGCCCAACTAAAGGCCCACAAGATTTGGCGGCCCATAATGGGCCGGCCTAGTTAAAGGCCCACGAGATTTTGCGGACTATAATGGGCTGGCCCAGCTAAAGGCCCACAAGATTTCGCGGGCCATAATAGGCCATCCCAGGTAAAGGCCCACAAGATTTTTGTGTGCCATAATGGGCCGGCCCAGGTAAAGGCCCACAAAATTCTTGCGGATCATAATGGGCCGGCCCAGCTAAAGGCCCACGAGATTTCACCGACATTAATGGGCCGGCCCAGCTGTAGGCCCACAAGATTTTGAGGACCCTAGTAGGCCGAGCCATTAACTGGCTGCCATGTTTTGGGCCAAATGCCGGCCCATAATTGATCCGGTCCATTAATGGCCTGCCACGTTCCGGGCCTAGTAATGGCCCATATAAGATCCAGCCCGTTATAAGCCTCCCACTTTCTGGGCCAAATCACGGCCCAGATCAGGTCCGGCCCTTTAAGAGGTTTTGGGCTCAATTATGGCCCATATCAGATTCGGCCCGTTGATTGGACGCTATGCTTTTGGGCCCACTTGCTAAAGGCCCATTTAGTAATTCGGCCTGATATTAGTTTCGGCCTGTTAAGGGCCCATTTAACATTTCGGCCCTATATTAATTTCGGCCTGTTAAAAGCCCATCATATAGTTGGGCCTAACTACGGCTCGGTTTGCATCCGGCTTGCTCGCAGCCGATATCTAATTGGGCCAAACAAGGACCGAGACAACTTTGGCCTGTTAAAAGCCCGTGAATTGATTCGCACAATCATGGGCCGGGGTCCATTTCGGGCTGCCGCTGGCCCATGAGCTATTCGGCACGTTTCAGGCCCAACCTACTTCTCAGCCTCCTAAAAGCCCATTGCGTTTTCTTGCGAAAAGAGGGCCGGGGGTTACTCGGCCTATTAAAGGCCCGAATCTACTAGTGGGCCAGTTTGACGGGGCCCATGATGCGGATCATACATCGTGATTGCATGACGGCCCGATTATGTACCGTAATTTTACGGTTTGGCCGGTTTACTGCGAAGACAGGATATATATACAGTAAAATAACTGCAGCATCGTGAATAAGAAAAAACCTAGACTATACAATAAAGAAATTACGGCATATTACATCCATTGGGCATCAAAGTTCGCCACTATGATAATAAAGCACAAGCAGACAGCAGATTACATACACTGGGCATCAAAGATCGCCACCAGTGCAAATAAACACACCGACAAAATAATATACAAAACCGACAGCACTTCAATAGAGTTCAAGAAAGGTTAGCCTTGCTGGGGAGTTGCAACACAAGCAGCTGAGCAAGATGATGAGACTGCGCTTGTTCAACACTTATATCTTCCTCACTCTGAAAGATAAACAAGCAGACAGATGACAGGTTTTGCGCATAAAAGTATCAGTGCTGACAATTCATCACATTTCTTACCGACGAATAAAGTGACACAGTTTAAAATTGCATTAACACAATATGGTATTGTTCATGTCAAGACATGGCAGGAATTGACATTGTGAAGGAGTTGGTAGCTTCACGACACCACTGGATTATAGATCAAGAACTCATAAGTATCAATGGTTAGTGTGTTGTCAATTTATCCCATTTCAGATTGGCAAATAAAGAGGCGGTTTAAATAATAGTAGAATGATATGACATTGTTCATAGTTAAGACATTGCAGAATATGACATTGTGCTGTAGTGGGTAGGTTCACCACACCACTGGATTACAGATGAAGAACAGAAGCATACATGCAGTGCAAAAGAAGATCACTTGCTCTGTATAGTTTAATTTACATGCTATGAAGAAGGAACTTGGTTGTACAACTGAAAACTTAAATTGAGAAGGATAAACTTTTGTTTATGAACTACATAATAAACTTTAAACATGCAATTTGATGCAAACACCAAAAATAAA
>LR880971.1:757357078-757374897 GCA_904067115.1 Aegilops sharonensis | reverse complement strand
AAATTTAGTCTACTGTGATTTAACTAGTGTGGAATATAAAAGGGGAAAACCATAAGCATTGGGAGTATAGTGTTGAGCGTGCCATGGCGGATCTGAAGCTGCAAACCGGACAAAGGCAACTTCGCAACCAAGACAAGAAATCAGAGTAAAGCAGTGGCGATCTATTTTCTTGCTGCGATAAATAAGTTGAGCAGATACGAAAGAGTACCGCCTCTGGTGCGGCGCCGTGTACGCATCTGGTGAGAATTTGACGGTACTGTGGTAGCGATGGCTGTCGGTGGCGTGGAAGCAGATCTAGGAGGGTAGACGGTGGCGGCGGGGCGCGGTGGATGAGACGGTCGTAGGAGCGGCGCCGACAAGGTGGACGACGACGGGGATGAAGCGAGAGGACGGGATGCAAGGATCCCGGTCCGAAGGCGTGGATGAGAGAGGTCGATCTCTTGTAATGGACGGCGGCATCGGGGTATCAGCTCTGGCATGGTGGAGGAGGACGGCGGTGGATGGGGTGGCGGATGGCGGCGGACGGAGGAGGGTGGGGTGGAGAGGGTGTTTTGGCGCCCACGGAGTACGAATGGGGAAAAGGGAGGCAGAGAGGAAGGGGGGAACCATGTAGTCAGGGCGCGCTTGTCTCAAATGCGAGGAAATTTACAAACTTAGCCCCCGTTTCAAATTTCTACTACATCACAGCAACATTAGTCGGTTGGGGATAGGACGGTAATCTCCCATACACCGAATATTTGCCGACGAGAGTTTGTTTTTGGCGCCCACCGTGTATGAATATGAATCGGGGAGGGAGTCGATTTCGGCCGAGGGCACACTGTGTTTTGGCGCCCACCGTGTATGAATCCGGGTGAGAGGCGGTTATGTCACGTTTGGGTGAAATTACAAACCTACCCCTATCGAAACCTATAGAAATCTAGCAGATAGGCTTTGCGCGGCAGTAGTGATTTCCATCTCGCAGATTTTGGTTTTGGGCGGTTACTGCGACTTTCCCCGCTTCGTTCAAATTTTGCACAGTGCACGTTTACCGTGCCAACTCAATTCGAATCCCGTTTGTATTCTACTATTTTTTTTCGGGCGGGATCCATTTTCAATTGGAATTACATTCTATATACATTTATTTTTTACATATATACTTTCAAAAGCACAACACCATTTATACATAAATATGGTTTACAAATGGCATGATCTCAGATTCATAAGGTTGTATCCATCAATTTGGATTTTCAAATATTTGAAACCACTTTATGTTGAAATCCAATGTATGCATTCCTCGCTAACTGTCTCCAATTAATGTGTGTTTCATGCGGGTTTTTCTAACTTCTCAAACATGTATAATGTGTTTCACACATGCAACATATAGTGTAATCCCGTTTAGACACTAATTGCATATAAACCATGCATTGTTTGTAATTGAAGAATCTATGGATCACCAATATTGATAAACTATATAACATTACATGTGTGGCCAAATTCAAATGAATATGCATGTTTGATACACCAATTTGCGTTATGATATTACCGATGTCGTGATCTCTAGTTTAAATATTTGAATCCCCTTTAATACAGATATTCGTCTCATATAGCTATCACTCATGCTTATATAGGACTATCTCTCTGGACCTATACGCGTTCATCATCTCTCAGGCATCTCTCGTGCTACCTGTATGTCGATAATGATCTTTTATCTTTGTAACACACTGACGGTACTCTCTCCATCGACCTTCATCACTCTATCTCTCTCTAAGTATATCTCGCTCCCTGCTATGTGTCTCTAGCTATGATTCTCCATGTGGAATCTCTTTCTCTCACACAAACACAAAACTTTGTCTCCCGGGGTCTCATTTCTCTCAACTATTCCAATGTGGGCCACTCGCACACCCCACATAAAGAGATGTCTTTCGCTCCTTAGATATGAGACCTACGACTCTTCCTCTTCAATATCTCTTTCTCACACACAAACACAAACTCTGTCTCCCAGGGTCTCATATTTCTCCATTGTTCTCTTGTATGTCGCTCAAACACACCCTCTCTCCCTAGAGATATATTGCGTTCCCTCATATGTCTCTCTAGCTATCACTCTCGTTGTGAAATATCTTTATCTCTCGCAGACACAAAACTCCGTCTCTCTGGATATCATTTCTCTCTGATATTTGTTTGTATGTGACTCACATGCACCCTCTCTCTATCTCTCTCACACCCACACACATAACCCAGCCTTCTGATCCACTCGACTCCTATCTCTACCGCACACTAGCTAGCATCTTTATCTTTCTATTTATCTGTTTCTCCATTAACCTTCTTTCTCGCCCTCACTCTTGATTCCTATCATGCACACTACATATGTTTCTCTCTACATGCATGCAGTCAAGTTCCCTCTCACACACATATATAACTTCACCCTTTGAACCATCCGACGGTCATCTCCGACACCCAAACTAACGGATGTCTCTCTAGCTAGCATCTCCATCTCTGTATCTATCTGTAGTTTCTCCGTCAACATTTCTTTCTCGCACGGAGTCTTGCTTCCTATCACCCACACTATATATGTCTATCCATACATATGCATTTAGAGGTTGATCTCTTTTGCACAATCGTTGCGCCTCACCCCCTCTGCTCGCCATAGATGCATGCTCCAGCCCACGCCACTATCTCTTAAAGACAAAAACACATGCTCAATTGTCGGGCCTTCTTCCCTGCATTCTCACATGCATGCATATTGTCATACCGATCCGTCTCTCCCATGTCGTTGATCTTAGGACTTATGTCTTCTTTCTTTTATCTCGATCATGCGCGCGCGCACACACACACATCCCATGTATACATGTATACCTCTCACACATGCACGTTCAAGGTCTCTATGTCTCCATACGTAGTTAATTACCCTCAATCCTAACGCCACATCGAATCGTTCTCCTCTTTTCTGCACATAACTTCCGCCTGGATGGGCAAAACACACACTCACACTTAACAATCTCCTTCTAGCTACCCCCCGCCCCCCGCGCCTCTCACTCTTCCCCTATATCCCCGAAACCAATAAGACCATCCCTTTGTTTAATTCCCGCCTACATGCACCATCGATATATAGTAGTCTTCCGCGGTGTCTCTCGAACAAACACGTTCTCTCAATGTCGACTCCTCTCACGCGCACGCACCTTCTCTTCCCTCCTACGGGCATTTTCTCTCTCGCACCCCATCGTTGGTGGCCTCTGCCATACACATCACCTCTCTATGATGAAGCCATGCACACTTAAATTACATTCGCCACAGAGGACCCCGCGACACACACACACACACACACACACACACACGCACACACTCAGACTCCATCTCTCTCTCTCTCTCACACACACACACACTAAGACTCCATCTCTCTCTCTCTCTCACACACACACACACTAAGACTCCATCTCTCTCTCTCTCTCACACACACACACACTAAGACTCCATCTCTCTCTCTCTCTCACACACACACACACTAAGACTCCATCTCTCTCTCTCTCTCACACACACACACACTAAGACTCCATCTCTCTCTCTCTCTCACACACACACACACTAAGACTCCATCTCTCTCTCTCTCTCACACACACACACACTAAGACTCCATCTCTCTCTCTCTCTCACACACACACACACTAAGACTCCATCTCTCTCTCTCTCTCACACACACACACACTAAGACTCCATCTCTCTCTCTCTCTCACACACACACACACTAAGACTCCATCTCTCTCTCTCTCTCACACACACACACACTAAGACTCCATCTCTCTCTCTCTCTCACACACACACACACTAAGACTCCATCTCTCTCTCTCTCTCACACACACACACACTAAGACTCCATCTCTCTCTCTCTCTCACACACACACACACTAAGACTCCATCTCTCTCTCTCTCTCACACACACACACACACACACACACGCCCCCCCCCCACACACTTAGACTCCATCTCTCTCTCTCTCTCTCACACACACACAAACTAAGACTCCATCTCTCTCTCTCCTCTCTCTCTCTCTCTCTCTCACACACACACACCACACACACACTAAGACTCCATCTCACACACACATGCTCTAGGCGGAGCATTTGTTCCTACCACCCTTCATCCAACCTTACCCGTATGATAAACAATCACCTTTATTTACTTGCATAACATGGACAGATTCCACTTTACTTTAGTATTCAGCAAACTTATCATCTGTATACCCTTATAAAAAAACGAGTTGGCGATGATGGTGTGCCAGCCATCTTGTAATACAGACCGTATGATCTATATCTGACGGATGGGAAGCAAACTATGATAATTTTACAAAAGATACCCGCACCTCTCTCCACATCATTATCTCCCGCAACCTCATTGCTCAGCAATTAAAAAAGGAATAAGTCTTTGGAACAATCTAGCATGCATGGTGGCCGCTGCCGCCTGCCGGCGCCGTCCATCCCCATGCCTCCGCCCGTTCCGACCACCAGTCACCACCACGCTGCACTCCTCCTCGCCTTATCTCTCATCTTTCATTTTTTTGATGACATTCTCGAGATACCAGTTTTCCGATAAAATTCTCGAGATATCATTAGTTTTTACACATGGGAATACTCCTGCATGGGTCAATCATAACAGGTGTTTTGTAAAAAAATGCATATTGATGTTCCGTGCAATGCACGAGAATCTTGCTTGTAATTATATAACGCAAATCACGAGCAGGAAGTGATTTTTTTTGACACAACCACGTTAACATGGCCACGTAAATCACGAGCAGGAAGGAGAAGGGAAGCGGGCTATGGGGTAACGTTTTTTACCACAATTTCTTAGGAAACTGAGTGCAATAATTGAGTAGTTTTGCAAACTACCATTACTACTACACCTGAAACGGTTCAAAACCTATACTCCCTTGCCAACGCGCGCTTCTTGCGTGAAACGGTCAGCGTCGCCTGGAGCGTCAATATGAACGATTCTAGCTCCAGTGACCGTACGATGTCCATCCAACGGCCGTAGTGCTTCTTCAACCTCTGGTCTTCTTGCTCCAGCCGCCCAAACCAGTGCCGGTCGTGCCTCATGCTCCTGCCTCCCGTGGCCGGCTGTGCTGCCGCGGAGGACTCACCGCCCCCTACTATTCCCAATGCTGTCCAGGCCCTGCGGCGACGGCAGCCTCACACCGCAGCCGAACCAGTGAACCCTCGTACTCCTCTCCGCGCGGGCTTCCACTGCCGCGTCTTCCCCGGCTCCGCGTTGTCCCCTTCCTAGGCCTCGCCGTCGTTCACCGCAGTGGTGCTCTCCGCGCGGCGTGGTCAACATTGTCAAGGAACGACTTCCATCAGAAGAGTACTGTACGTGGAGAGGCTGACAGCTGGGTCCATGACCACAACCCAGTTTTTTGTGATTTGCCAAGTAAGTCGCTTTGTCAGGCCTGTTGGGCTGCAAATATTTCAAGACGAGGAGAGCTTTCATTCGGCTGGCTGAGAAAATGGCCCATCAGTAATGAGAAATGGGTTGTACATTTTTAAAACACATCAAAGCGGCAATTAGTTTCAAATATCTTTTTCTTCATTTCGAGATTTTAAATTACATTAATTTTTATACATGGAGAATTTGTTGAATTTTATATTGATATACATTTAGTTCTAAAATTAGTTTGAATGTGAGTCGAAATTTCGGGATTAAAAACAGTTCAGACCACACCGAAATATGCAAAATTTCGTATAATTTTTTAACCGTGGCCACAATATGGGCTGTAATGCTAACCAAAAGAATATGGGCTCCAAAAAAAACCTTAAGAATTAGCAAATGGGCTGTAAATTATTAGAAATAATGGCAGATAGGCTGTATGCTGTTTTCCACAGATTTGAGGCTTTCCTAAAAAAAAGGTTGACGCACAAGCAATGACTGTTGGATGGCCATCCAACGGCTGTCGTGCTTCCTCAATCTCTGCTCTTCCTGCTCCAGCCGCTCAAACAAGCGTCGGCGGGACTGCCTGCTCCCTCCTCCCCGCAGCCGGCTGTGCTGCCGCTCAGGCCTCACCGCCCCACCGTACTCCCATCGCTGGCCTAGCCATCCCTCTACTCACCCACACCTGCTGTTATTCTCCGGCGACGACAGACGAACCAGTAAACCCTCGTTCAGTCGTACTCCCCTCCGTGTGGGAAACAACTGCTGAGTCTTCCCTGCCTCCGTGTCGTTCCCTTCCTAGGCCTCGCCATCGTTCACCGCCTTGGTGCTCTCGGCGCGGCCTGGTCAACGTGGTCAACGACCGACATGCATATGAAGTGGACTGTACGTGGAGAGGCCGACAACTGGGTCCATGACCGCACGCAAGGAAACGCCTCCTTATTACGCGCAAAATAATGATTCATCCACCTGACATCAGGGACCCACCAAAAGGGCCTCAGCATTTCACGAAAAAAACGTTACCGCCGCTGACAGCTCGGACCCACCAGCTATATCTTCGCACGCAAGGAAGTGCCTCCTTATTACGCACAAAAAAATGAATACTCCCCCTGTTAGTTGGGACCTAGTATAGTGGCAGACTGACTTGTGGGCCTACTAAGTTAACGGGGATGGAGGGCTTTGTCAACTTAGTCAATATGCACGATTCTAGCTCCAGTGACCATACGATGTCCATCCAATGGCCGTAGTGCTTCTTCAACCTCTGGTCTTCTTGCTCCAGCCGCCCAAACCAGCGCCGGTCGTGCCTCGTGCTCCTGCCTCCCGTGGCCGGCTGCGATGCGGCGGAGGCCTCACCGCCGCTACTACTCCCACCGCTGGCCAGGCCATCCCTCTACTCACCCACACCCCCTGTTATTCTGCGGCGACGGCAGCCTCACACCGCAGCGAACCAGTGAACCCTCGTACTCCTCTACGCGTGGGCATCCACTGCCGCGTCTTCCCCAGCTCCGCGTCGTCCCCTTCCTAGGCCTCGCCGTCGTCCACCGCCCTGGTGCTCTCGGCACGGCGTGGTCAACGTGGTCAAGGAACGGCTTCCATCGGACGTGGACTGTACGTGGAGAGGCTGACAGCTGGGTCCACGGCCGCAGCAAGGAAGTGCCTCCTTATTATGCGCAAAATAATTATTCCTCCACCTGACAGCGGGGACCCACCGGACGGGCCACCATATTTCACGAAAAAATGTTTCCCCCCTGACTGCTGGGACCCACCAGCTACACCTTCGCACGCAAGGAAGTGCGTCCGGGCAAAAAAATGATTCACCCCCTGACTGCTGGGACCCACCAGCTACATCTTCGCACGCAAGGAAGTGCATCCGGGACAAAAAAGATTTGCCCCCCTGACTGCTGGGACCCACCAGCTACATCTTTGCACGCAAAGGAAGTGCGTCCGGGCAAAAAAAAAGGATTCGCCCCTCTGACTGCTGGGACCCACCGGCTACATCTTCGCACGCAAGGAAGTGCGTCCGGGCACAAAAAAATGATTCGCCCCTCTGACTGCTGGGACCCACCGGCTACATCTTCGCACGCAAGGAAGTGCGTCCGGGCACAAAAAAATGATTCGCCCCTCTGACTGCTGGGACCCACCGGCTACATCTTCGCACGCAAGGAAGTGCGTCCGGGCACAAAAAAATGATTCGCCCCTCTGACTGCTGGGACCCACCGGCTACATCTTCGCACGCAAGGAAGTGCGTCCGGGCACAAAAAAATGATTCGCCCCTCTGACTGCTGGGACCCACCAGCTACACCTTCGCACGCAAGGAAGTGCGTCCGGGCAAAAAAATGATTCACCCCCTGACTGCTGGGACCCACCAGCTACATCTTCGCACGCAAGGAAGTGCATCCGGGACAAAAAAGATTTGCCCCCCTGACTGCTGGGACCCACCAGCTACATCTTTGCACGCAAAGGAAGTGCGTCCGGGCAAAAAAAAATGATTCGCCCCTCTGACTGCTGGGACCCACCAGCTACATTTTCGCACGCAAGGAACTGCCTGACAGTCGGGACCCACCTGGTTGAAGCGTACGTAGCGTTGTCATTCTGGTCGCGAACTTGTACGTACATATATACTGGTCGATGTAGAGGCGCGCACGTGTCGTAGTAGAGGCGCGTACGTGTTGTAGTAGAGGCGGTCACGTAGCATGTACACGTACGTACAGCGGCCAGGGTGCAAGAAAGAAAATACGACCACGTATGTTTACATACGGGCGGGGTCTCGAACGCCTAGTCGCGCATACGTACGGCGAGGGCTCGTGTTCATCGGGAGGCAACGGAATGCGTCGTGTTCATGAGGAGGCAACGGAATGCGTCGTGTTCATGGGGAGGCAACGGAATGCGTCGTGTTCATAGGGAGGCAACGAAATGCGTCGTGTTCATCGGGAGGCAACAGAACGCGTGGGAGCCAACCGGCTTGGACGGAACAGGCGATG
The DNA here is from genome assembly GCA_904067115.1 of Aegilops sharonensis. Taxonomy (NCBI): domain Eukaryota; kingdom Viridiplantae; phylum Streptophyta; class Magnoliopsida; order Poales; family Poaceae; genus Aegilops; species Aegilops sharonensis. The sequence goes on along the minus strand of LR880971.1, from coordinate 757,366,525 downwards.
GAAACGAGGCCTGGCGTACCGCACAACGGAGGAAACGGACCTCCTATGGTCGAAACGGGGGTCCTGTTGATCAGGAGGGGTGTGGCGTACCGCAAAACGGAGGAAACGGACCTCCTACGGTCGAAACGGGGGTCCTCTTGATCGGGAGGGGTGTGGCGTACCGCAAGACGGACGAAACGGACCTCCTACGGTCGAAACGGGGGTCCTGTTGATCGGGAGGGGTGTGGCGTACCGCAAACCGGAGGAAACGGACCTCCTACGGTCGAAACGGGGGTCCTGTTGATCGGGAGGGGTGTGGCGTACCGCAAACCGGAGGAAACGGACCTCCTACGGTCGAAACGGGGGTCCTGTTGATCGGGAGGGGTGTGGCGTACCGCAAACCGGAGGAAACGGACCTCCTACGGTCGAAACGGGGGTCCTGTTGATCGGGAGGGGTGTGGCGTACCGCAAACCGGAGGAAACGGACCTCCTACGGTCGAAACGGGGGTCCTGTTGATCGGGAGGGGTGTGGCGTACCGCAAACCGGAGGAAACGGACCTCCTACGGTCGAAACGGGGGTCCTCTTGATCGGGAGGGGTGTGGCGTACCGCAAGACGGACGAAACGGACCTCCTACGGTCGAAACGGGGGTCCTGTTGATCGGGAGGGGTGTGGCGTACCGCAAAAACGGATGAAACAGACTTGTGTTGGAGCGCTACGGTTGAAATGGGGGGGGGGGAGGGAGGGGTGTGGCATACCACAAAAAGGGACTCCACGGGATACTATTCATCTCCACCGTCCACCTCCTCCAGCCTCCACGGGCTACGGTCGACCTCCTCCAGCCTCCACGGGCTCCTGTTCATCCAGCCTCCACCGCGCGCTACTCCACCGGCTACTGTTCAACCACCCCTCCACGGGCACCCCTCCACCTTCTACTATTCATCTAGCCCTTCACACCACGGGGTCCTGTTCAACCACCCCTCCACGGCCACCCCTCCATCGTCTACTGTTCATCCAGCCCTCCACAGCACGGGTTCCTGTTCATCCAGAGGCAACGCCACCGCTCACTGTTCATCCAAACCCCCCGCAACACTCACTGTTCATCCCAGAGGCAGCATCGATCGGCTTCAGTTAGCAGCAGTAGCGAAGGAATCGCTCCATCGGGTTCAGTTAACAGCCATCGATCGATCGCTCGGGTTCAGTAATGCGTAGCCTGCGGTGCAATCACTCGGGTTCAGTTAGAGCCCAACGCCTCGCTCGGCTTCAGTTAGAGCCAACGCCTCGCACACACGCGCATACCTGTACGAGAGAAACGCGCACCGCTCTCCCACCATAACCGGCAACTCCCCGAAATTTTCCTCCCCCTCGCTTCTACCACGGGTTTTTCCGTCATGGACGGCCCAAAGAATGTCATGCAGCTGCGTCTCCGGCCCGCCCAGGACGAAAAGCCCATTTTCTATCATGATTTTTTGTCATAGAAGTAGGATCCCACCACATCTATGATGATACCGGGTTTTGTCACAATTATCTCATAGAAGTGTCATATGTATGACAGAAATTTTTTTCGTTCGGCCCAAAATGTCACGGATGTGTCTTTTTTTGTAGTGAAACCTTCGATCGCCTCACTGACATCTCATATGAGCTTCAAGCACTTGGTGCCACTGATATTACCGATCATGAGGTGGTGAAGAAATTGCTGAGATCACTTGACACCTCATTTGATACCCTCGCACTGATGATTCAAGAACGAGCTGATTACATGTCACTTGATCCCGCTGATATCCTCGAGAGGCTAAATACTCATGAGTTCCAGCTTCCTGAAAAGAGAGATCTCTATGGATCGAGCTACGAAAGATCACGTGCATTGAAGGCCAAGGCAGTATCTGAGTCCGAAGCTGAGGATTCTGGTAGCAGCCTTGGTGATCCTGAAGAACTGAGCCAGGAGCTAGCAATGCTCGTGAGGAAATTCCAGAAGTTCTCTCCCATGGCCGTTTTGGGAAGTCTTCAAGAAATGATGATTCCTCATCCCGTGACTACAAGAAGAGAACTTGCCACAAATGCAAGAAACCTGGTCACTACATGTCTGATTATCCTCTGTGGGAAAAGGAATCAAAGAAGAAGAAGTACAAAGATGATGACTCTGACGATTCAAAGAAGAAGAAGAAATCCTCAAAGTCTTTATCATCAAAATCCTCAAAGTCTTCATCTCACAAGAAGAGCAGCTCCAAGAAGGCCCGGGCATTCAATTGCAAGGAAATGGACTCTGAAGTGGAATCTGAGGAAAATGTGGAAGAGGAGGAATCTGACTCTGGTGTGGCTAGCCTTGCCCTCGCTACTGCATACATCAGCAAGTCCATCTTCAACATTGAAGAAAATGACTTCTCCGACTCTGCTGATGATACGTCTCCAACATATCTACTTTTCCAAACACTTTTGCCCTTGTTTTGGACTCTAACTTGCATGATTTGAATGAAACTAACCTGGACTGACGCTGTTTTCAGCAGAACTGCCATGATGTTGTTTTATGTGTAGAAAACAAAAGTTCTCGGAATGTCCTGAAAATCCACGGAGGCACTTTTTGGAAAATATAAAAAATACTGGAGAAAGAATCAAGACCAGGGGCCCCACACCGTGTCCACGAGGGTAGGGGTGCGCCTTCCCCCATGGGCGCGCCCCCTGTCTCGTGGGCCCCCTGAGGCTCCGCCGACCTCAACTCCAACTCCATATATTCCGTCTCATGGAGAAAAAAATTAGAGAGAAAGTTTCATCGCGTTTTACGATACGGAGCCGCCGCCAAGGCCTAATCTCTCTCGGGAGGGCTGATCTGGAGTCCGTTCGGGGCTCCGGAGCGGGGGATTTGTTGCCGTCGTCATCACCAACCATCCTCCATCACCAATTTCATGATGCTCACCACCGTGCGTGAGTAATTCCATCGTAGGCTTGCTGGACGGTGATGGTTGGATGAGATTTACCATGTAATCACGTTAGTTTTGTTAGGGTTTGATCCCTAGTATCCACTATATTCCGAGATTGATGTTGCTATGACTTTGCTATGCTTAATGCTTGTCACTAGGGCCCGAGTGCCATGATTTCATATCTGAACCTATTATGTTTTCATGAATATATGTGTGTTCTTGATCCTATCTTGCAAGTCTATAGTCACCTATTATGTGTTATGATCCGACAACGCCGAAGTGACAATAATCAGAATACTTCTCCGTGATGACCGTAGTTTGAGGAGTTCATGTATTCACTATGTGCTAATGCTTTGTTCCCGTTCTCTATTAAAAGGAGGCCTTAATATCCCTTAGTTTCTGCTAGGACCCCGCTGCCACGGGAGCGTAGGACAAAAGATGTCATGCACGTTGTTTTCCATAAGCATGTATGACTATTTACGGAATACATGCCTACATTACATTGACGAACTGGAGCTAGTTCTGTGTCACCCTATGTTATAGCTATTACATGAGGAATCACATCCGACATAATTATCCATCACTGATCCATTGCCTACGAGCTTTTCACATCTTGTGTTTCGCTTATTTACTTTTCCGTTGCTATTGTTACAATCACTACAAAACCCAAAAACATTACTTTTACCACCGTTACCTTTATTATCATATTACTTTGCTACTAAATACTTTGCTGCAAATACTAAGTTATCCAGGTGTGGTTGATTTGACAACTCAACTGCTAATACTCTAGAATATTCTTTGGCTCCCCTTGTGTCGAATCAATAGATTTGGGTTGAATACTTTACCCTGGAAAGTTGTTGCGATCCCCTACACTTGTGGGTTATCAAGACTAATTTCTGGCACCGTTGCCGGGGAACATAGCTCTATTCTCTGAGTCACTTGGAATTATTACTGAATAATATGTTGACTAAAGAAAATAATTGGACTCTTCCTGAGGCAATTCCCGAACCAATTGAGCCAACTCCTGAGACTATTCCTAAACCCACTCCGAAGAAGAGAGGTGTTTTATTTCTCAGTCCTGAAGATATGCAATAGGCAAAGAAATCAATGAAGAAAAAGGTATTAAAGCTGAAGATGTTAAGAATTTACCACCTATTGAAGAAATACATGGTCTTAATATACCGCCTGTCGAAGAACCACATTGTCTTGATAACCTGACACAGGTAGTAGAGGTAAATTCTCTCTATAGATATGATAAAGTTGAAATCCCCTCTACTAAATTTCATAGCCCATGCTTAGATGAATTTGATGACTTTATGGCTAGACAAGAAAGTTTTAATGCTTATGTTTATAGAGAGTTAAAGAATAATGCTTTCGAGATAGGGCGCGTGAGCGATAATATGGCTAGAGTTAAAGGTGAACTCAAACTCGTTAGCAAATATGCTTCTATGGTTGCTACTCAAGCTAAGCTAGTACTTAAAGCTCAAAATGCTTTGCTTGATGAATTAAATAATAAAAATGACTTTGCTGTTAGAGTGGCTACTGGAACTGGTAGAATCACTCAGGAACCTTTGTATCCTGAAGGCCACCCTAAGAGAATCGAGCAAGATTCTCAGAGAAATAATTTAGAGGCACCTAGTTCTTCTAAAAAGAAGAAAAAGAAAAACGATAGGACTTTGCATGCTTCTAGTGAACCTATTGTAGACACACCTGAGAATCCCAATGATATTTCTGTTTCTGATGCTGAAACACAATCAGGTGATGAACAAGAACCTAGTTATAATGTTAATGATAATGTTCATGTTGATGCTCAATCTAGCAAAAACAATGATGTGGAGATTGAACCTGCTGTTGATCTTGATAACCCACAATCAAAGAATCAACGTTATGATAAGAGAGATTTTGTTGCTAGGAGGCACGGTAAAGAAAGAGAACCATGGGTTAAGAAATCCATGCCCTTTCCTCCTAAACCATCCAAGACAAAGGATGATGAGGATTTTGAGTGCTTTGCTGAAATGATTAGACCTATTTTCTTACGTATGCGCTTAACTGATACGCTTAAAGTAAACCCTTATGCTAAATATCTGAAGGATATCATTACAAACAAAAGAAAGATACCGGAAGCCGAAATTTCCACCATGCTTGCTAATTACACTTTTAAGGGTGGGATACCAAAGAAACTTGGAGATCCGGGTGTACCAACTATACCATGCTCCATTAAAATAAATTACGTTAGAATTGCTTTATGTGATCTTGGAGCCGGTGTTAGTGTTATGCCTCTCTCTTTATATCGTAGACTTGAATTGAATAAGTTGACACCTACTGAAATATCTTTGCAAATGGCTGATAAATCAACTGCTATACCTGTCGGTATTTGTGAGGATGTGCCTGTTGTGGTTGCAAATGTCACCATCTTAACGGAATTTGTTATTCTTGATATTCCCGAGGACGATAGTATGTCGATTATCCTTGGTAGACCTTTTTTGAATACTGCAGGGGCTGTTATTGATTGCAACAAAGGCAATGTCACTTTTCATTTTAATGGTAATGTGCATACGGTACACTTTCTGAGGAAACAATCTCAAGTTCATAGCATCAATTCTATTGGAAAAGTTCCAACTATCATTATTGGAGGTTTGAATTTCCTCTCCCTACTGTCAAGAAAAAATATGATATTCTTATTATTGGGGATGTTCATATCCCCGTTGAGGTAACTTAGTGTTATTCAAAATTTCTCCGGTTCCGTGCTATACGAAATGAGTTTGTTAACAAGACTTGATCAACCTTGTTAGTGGATTCATTTTGATGATCATGAGATGGATGAAACTAGAAGGCACAACCTTCTGTAGCCTCTTTATACTTATTGTTATTTAGATTAAATAAAGCAAAAATAGTACTATCTGTCTGTTTCCGAATTATCCGTGCAATAAAAAATATCCTGAAAATGAAAGTGCTCCAAATGCCTTGCAAATTTAGTATGATTTTTATAGAATATTTGAGGATTTTAGGCACTGAAATCATTGCAGGAGGGGCAAGCACCAGGTCACGAGAGTGGAGGGCGCGCCCACCTTCCCTGGGCGCGCCCCCTGTCTCTTGGGCCCCTGGTGGCCCCCCTCCACTTATGCCAGCACCCACACACTCCATCTTCTTCCCAATAAAAATCCTCATCCAGCTCAAGCACGAGTTCTAGCTCATTTTGCTGCGATTTTCTATCTCCTTGCTCAAAGCTCCATTCACAAAACTGCTTTGGGAGATTGTTGCTTGGTATGTGACTCCTCCATTGGTCCAATTAGTTTTTGTTCTAGTGCTTTATTCATTGCAATTTTTTGCTGCATAGGTGACCATGTTCTTGCGCTTGCATGTCAAATTTATGAGGTCCCAAGTAATTCTAATGCATGATATAGGCTCTAGGCACTTGTAGGAGTAGTTGCTACCAATCTTGTTTAGTTTTATTCACTTTTATTTTTGAAGTTACTAAAATTTAAGAAATTTTCATAAAATGTTAAGGAGATTTTTGAGGGGATCTTCTAGCCAAGGCTCTCAGGAAAAACAAGCTAAAGAGAAGGAAAAAGCCAAGTATAATCTTCCTCGCGTAGCGGAAGTACGGCCGTGTGAATGGCCATGTGATAATTTCTTGAAAGAAGCTGGAATTCATGAAGATTTTTATTCTTTGATCGAGAATGCAGGCCTCACCGATTTCCTCCACGACCAGATCGATCAGTATCTCTTACTTACCAATAATTTTGTGCAAATTTTTTATTATTATCCTAAGAAGTCACCGCCTTCAGTATCATTTCATTTATATGATGAATTCAGAGAAATGTCTTTACGTAATTTTTGCGCGGTTTGTAGGATACCCTTTGAGAGAGAATTAGAGGAACCCCATCGTAAAGATGTGGATGGATTTGTTAACACTATCACTGTAGAGGATCCAAAGAAGGGTTCCGATGCAAAAATCTCTAGCATACGCTTTCCTGTTTTACGCTACTTTGCCATATTTGCTAGTAGATGCTTGATTGGTCGTGGAAATAGTGGAAACTTTAGTGTTCCTGATATTATCATTTTTCAACATGCCTTGTTTGGAGATAATAGTTTTAGTATGGGTGCCGTCATTGCTAAACGGCTAAGCCTGAATCGTACAAAAGGCCCCATATTTGGAGGTATCTATGCTTCACGTCTTGCTAGACATTTTGAGATACCTATTAGGCACCATGAGAAAGAGGAGACAAAATTGCCTCCTTACATTCTAGATTACAAGAGCATGGTAGCACACGCGTTTATTGTTGACTACAAAGAGAATATGCTCTTGTATAACCTTAGATTTAATAAGAAACACAATGAGACTATTATTTTGCCTGCGCCTCTGTTGTTTGATTTGATTGCAGATAATTTTCTTGTCACACCGGAAGTGGTGTATGCTCATCGAGGCCAAGCATCCACTCCAGAACCTGAGCCGGAACCTGAACTGAACCCTTATCCTGCATCATCTTACCAGTGGGATCCGGAGATGGCCAGCCAGTGGTATCCTGATTACACCTCTCAGTACACAGGGGAGAGTAGCAGCGGTCCTTGGTATTAGACCAACTTAGGCCAAAAGCCCAAGCTTAGGGGAGTACGTATTTCTCACCGACTTTACATTTATGTTCACACACTATTCTAGTCATCGGTGCTCATACTCTTTCATTGTATTATCCATGCTAGTTTAAATTTCTTTCTTCTTGTGTGTTTGATAAACCTTAATAAAAACCAAAAATTTAGTTAGTTTAATTTCCATGCTTGTAGTAGAATTAAAATGAAAACCCAAAAAGATTTCTCGTTCTTCTTCTTACTTGTTGGGAGCTTTCCCGTGTAAATAGTTTTATTTTTCTTTTCTTTTCTTTGAGGGTCGAGAGTAGAAGACCATATTGAAAATGCTTAGTGGCTCTCATATGCATAATTGTTTATTTAACTTAGAGCCCATATTACTTTGTCTTCTCTTTTGATTTGAATGCTTGCAGATTCCAGCTTAGTCCAATGCACGTGCACTGATAACCCACAAGTATACGGGATAGTTGTAGCCTCTTTCGATAAGTAAGAGTGTCGAACCCAACGAGGAGCTAAAGGTAGAACAAATACTCTCTCAAGTCCTATCGGCCACTGATACGATTCTACGCACGCTTGACGTTCGCTTTACCTAGAACAAGTATGAAACTAGAAGTACTTTGTAGGTGTGATAGGATAGGTTTGCAAGATAATGAAGAATGCGTAAATAAAAAGTAGGGGCTGTTTATATAAAGGAGCAATAAAGTAAATATTAGTAGAGAGCTTTTTGTTACGAGAAAGTTATTTGTCCAAGGCAATCGATAACTAGACCGGTAATCATTGTTGCACTTCTATTTGAGGGAGAGGCATAAGCTAACATACTTTCTCTACTTGGATCATATGCACTTATGATTGGAACTCTAGCAAGCGTCCGCAACTACTAAAGATACATTAAGGTAAAACCCAACCATAGCATTAAAGTATCAAGTCCCCTTCTATCCCATACGCAACAATCCCCTTACTCGGGTTTGTGTTTCAATCACTCACGCAACCCACTATAAGCGAATCATGAAAACATTGCATCACCCTACAGCGGGAATCCCTCATGCTTGCGCGACACGGAGGGCACCATAGGACAGCACCAATAATAAAACATGCAACTCAAACCAATCACGATCATCAGTTAACCCATAGGACAAAACAGATCTACTCAAACATCATAAGATAGCCATACATCATTGGGAAATAATATATAGCGTTGAGCACCATGTTTAAGTAGAGATTACAGCAGGTAAGAGAGAGGTTATACCGCTGCATAGAGGGAGGAAGAGTTGGCGATGAAGGCGGTGAAGTTGTTGGTGAAGATCGCGGTGATGATGATGGCCCCCGGCAGCGCTCCGGCGCCACCAGAAGCAAGGGTGTCGTGGAATTGTCACGGCAGATGTCCTCATGAAAGGACTTAGTCGCAGGGCCATCGAACGGGTTAACCTAGAGGGGTTAATGCGGACACAAGACACGGGAATTATACTGGTTCGGCCCCTTCGAATGAAGGTAAAAACCTACGTCCAGTTGTGGTATGATTGATATGATTCGGCGACTAGGGAGCTATAGCTTTGCCTTGGCCTCGAATCTCTATCCCTAACTCGCCGCCGGGTCGTCCCCTTATATACACGGGTTAACGCCCGGCCGGCTTACAGAATCCCAATCCGGCTCATACAAGAGTCCGGTTTGGTCTCTCCTTTCTTGTCTTACAATACAAGTTACAGTGTTAGGGCGGTTTACATGTATGGATCTTAATTCCCTTCTGGGCTCCAGGCCTCCATATGGGCCTGGATCACGCACGAGGGTAAACCGGCCCCTCCGGGGCGGTTCACACTCTGTAGTTGTATCCTCAACATTAGGCCCCAGATTGACTTGAACCGGTTCAGGTTAATCTTCTACGTCTTCAGGCAACTCTTGATCTCCCTTGTAAACCGCCATCTGCTTGAACCGCCGTGACATCATCCTCTGATCTTCGTGTCAGGGCCCCCTGA
>LR880971.1:757326093-757343228 GCA_904067115.1 Aegilops sharonensis | reverse complement strand
CCCACTGCATAGCCTTCGAGTCCTTCGAACTTGCCCTCTAAGATCATCAAACCATCGTGCGATAGCCCCACGGTGGGCGCCAACTGTCGTGGAATTGTCACGGCAGATGTCCTCATGAAAGGACTTAGTCGCAGGGCCATCGAACGGGTTAACCTAGAGGGGTTAATGCGGACACAAGACACGGGAATTATACTGGTTCGGCCCCTTCGAATGAAGGTAAAAACCTACGTCCAGTTGTGGTATGATTGATATGATTCGGCGACTAGGGAGCTATAGCTTTGCCTTGGCCTCGAATCTCTGTCCCTAACTCGCCGCCAGGTCGTCCCCTTATATACACGGGTTAACGCCCGGCCGGCTTACAGAATCCCAATCCGGCTCATACAAGAGTCCGGTTTGGTCTCTCCTTTCTTGTCTTACAATACAAGTTACAGTGTTAGGGCGGTTTACATGTATGGATCTTAATTCCCTTCTGGGCTCCAGGCCTCCATATGGGCCTGGATCACGCACGAGGGTAAACCGGCCCCTCCGGGGCGGTTCACACTCTGTAGTTGTATCCTCAACAAAGGGGGAGAGGGCCCCATTCTTCTTCTTCTTCCTTGACCTCCTCCATAGATGGGAGAAGGGTTTCCCATCTGGTCCTTGGCTCCCATGGCGTGGGAGGGGCGAGAGCCCCTTCGAGATTGGATCTATCTCTCTGTTTCTGCGTTCTCTGATTCTACCCCTTCACCGTTTCCTTTATATCTGGAGATCCGTAACTCCGATTGGGGTGAATCTTTCGCCCAGATCTTTCTCATAAAATTAGCTTTCTTGCGCCAAAAGAAGAGCGTCAACCGCCTTACGGGTGGCCCACGAGAGCCCATGCCGCGCTCAGGGGGGAGGGCGCGCCCCCCTGTCTCATGGCCACCCCGGACACCGTTTCGCGATGATTTTATTTCCCAAAAATCATAAATATTCCAAAAAAATCTCTGTCCGTTTTTATCCCGTTTGGACTCCGTTTGATATTGGTTTTCTGTGAAACATAAAACATGCAACAGACAGGAACTGGCACTGGGCACTAGATCAATATGTTAGTCCCAAAAATAGTATAAAAAGTTGCCAAAAGTATATAAAAGTTGAATAATATTGGCATGGAACAATAAAAAATTATAGATACGACGGAGACGTATCAGCATCCCGAAGCTTAATTTCTTCTCGCCGTCGAGTAGGTAAATGATAAAAAGATAATTTTTGATGTGGAATGCTACCTAGCATAATCTTGATCATATGTCTAATCATGGCATGAATATTAAGACACGAGTGATTCAAAGCAATAGTCTATCATTTGACATAAAAAACGAGAATACTTCGAGCGTACCAATAAAGCAATCATGTCTTTTCAAAACAACATGGCCAAAGAAAGTTATCTCTACAAAATCATATAGTCTGGCTGTTGCTCTATCTTCATCACACAAAGTATTTAATCATGCACAACCCCGATGACAAGCCAAGCAATTGTTTCATACTTTAGTAATCTCAAACTTTTTCAACTTTCATGCAATACATGAGCGTGAGCCATAGATATAGCACTATAGGTGGAATAGAAAATGATGGTGGGGGTTATATGGAGAAGACAAAAAGGGAGAAAGTTCACATCAACTAGGCATATTAACGGGCTATGGAGATGCCCATCAATAGATATCAATTTGAGCGAGTAGGGATTGCCATGCAACGGATGCACTAGAGCTATAAGTGTATGAAAGCTCAAACTGAAACTAATTGGGTGTGCATCCAACTTGCTTGGTCATGAAGACCTTGGGCATTTGAGGAAGCCCATCATCGGAATATACAAGCTAAGTTCTATAATGAAAATTCCCATTAGTATATGAAAGTGATAGCATAGGAGGCTCTCTCTATGAAGAACATGGTGCTACTCTGAAGCACAAGTGTGGTAAAAGGATAGTAACATTTCCCCTTCTCTCTTTTTCTCTCATTTTTTCTTTTATTTTTCATTTATTTATTATTATTATTATTATTATTATTATTTTTCTTTCTTTTTGGTGGGCTTGTTTGGCCTCTTTTTTTATTTGGGCTTGTTTGGCCTCTTTTATTTTTCATAAAGTCCGGAGTCTCATCCTGACTTGTGGGGGAATCATAGTCTCCTTCATCCTTTCCTCACTGGGGCAATGCTCTAATAATGATGATCATCACACTTTTATTTACTTACAACTCAATATTACTACTCTCGAACAAAGATATGACTCTATATGAATGCTTCCGGCAGTGTACCCAGATGTGCAATGATCTAGCATAGCAATGACATCAAAAAACGGACAAGCCATGAAAACATCATGCTAGCTATCTTACGATCATGCAAAGCAATATGAAAATGAATGCTCAAGTCATGTATATGATGATGATGGAAGTTGCAATGGCAATATATCTCGGAATGGCTATGGAAATGCCATAATAGGAAGATATGGTGGCTGTTTTGAGGAAGATATAAGGAGGCTTATGTGTGACAGAGCGCATCATATCACAGGGTTTGGATGCACCGGCAAAGTTTGCACCAACTCTCGAGGTGAGAAAGGGCAATGCACGGTACCGAAGAGGCTAGCAATGGTGGAAGGGTGAGAGTGCGTATAATTCATGGACTCAGCATTAGTCATAAAGAACTCATATACTTATTGCAAAAATCTACAAGCCATTGAAAACAAAGTACTACGCGCATGCTCCTAGGGGGATAGATTGGTAGGAAAAGACCATCGCTCGTCCCCGACCGCCGCTCATAAGGGAGACAATCAATAAATAAAATTGTGCTCCAACTTCATCACAAAGCGGTTCACCATACGTGCATGCTACGGGAATCACAAACTTCAACACAAGTATTTCTACTAATCCACAACCACCCACTAGCATGACTCTAATATCACCACCTTTATATCGCAAAACTATTGCAAGGAATCAAACATATCATATTCAGCGATCTACAAGCTTATGTAGGATTTTATGACTAACCATGCGAATGACCAATTCCTGTCATCTCTCTAAATAGATATAAGTGAAGCAAGAGAGTTTAATTCTTTCTAAAAAAGATATGCCCACTCTCTAACAAATATAAGTGAAGCCAAAGGAAATTCTTCAAATGGCGGTTTTCTATGTGAAGAGAAACAGGCAATTCAGACTTCAAATGATATAAGTGAAGCACATGAAGCATTCTATAAAGCCATACTCAAAAGATTTAAGTGAAGTGCAATGAGCATTATATAAATCAACCAACGACTATCTCATACCAGCATGGTGCATAAAAGAAAAGTGGAAACTAAATGCAAAAGACGCTCCAAGACTTGCACATAATGCATAAACGAAACGAATACGAAAACATACCGATACTTGTTGAAGAAAGAGGGGATGCCTTCCGGTGCATCCCCAAGCTTAGACGCTTGAGTCTCCTTGAATATTTACTTGGGGTGCCTCGGGCATCCCCAAGCTTGAGCTCTTGCCTCTCTTCCTTTTCCTCATATCGAGACCTCCTCGTTTAGATACTTCATCCACACAAAACTTCAACAGAAAACTCGGTAAGATCCGTTAGTATAATAAAGCAAATCCCCACTCTAAGTACTGTAGCAAACCAATTCATATCTTGTTTTTGCATTGTGTCTACTGTAATATAGCTTTTCAATGGCTTAATCCACTAATATAAATTGATAGATTCATCAAAACAAGCAAAGTATGCATCAAAACCAGAATCTGTCAAAAACAGAACAGTCTGTAGCAACCTGAACATCCACCATACTTCTGGTACCCCAAAAATTCTACCAAAATTAGGAAAAATATACAAGTAGTATAGCAAGACATTGCAAAAGGAATCAGAACCAATTGACGTTCCAGTTAAAAAATGGAAAATTGCGCACTACAGCCAAAGTTTCTGTCCTGCACCGTACAAACCAACAAGCACTGTAAACATTCTAAAGTCAAACCTTGGCACATTATTTTTATAATAAAATGGAAATATACAAGGGGATAATTATTTTTGTTGAAAAGTTTCTGTAATAAAGATTCACAAAGTTTCTATGAGCATGAACAAAGTTCAAGGCTAGCTCCCACTTCAACAATGCTTGTCTTTCTCACTTTCACTTTCCTTTCTGAAATGTTTTTGTGTTCCCCTCTTTTTTTGGTTTTTAAACTATATAAAAGCACTCAACAGAAATAAATGACTCTCTAAAACTTCCGGGTTGTCTCCCTGGCAGCGCTTTCTTTAAAGCCATTAAGCTAGGCATTTAGTGCTCAAGTAATGAATCCACCCGGATCCCAAGGTATATCAAATACAATTTTAATTAACAATGATTTGTAATTTAGTAGTGAGAACAAAGTAACATATATCATGCAACAACGAAGTCTAACTCTCTTCCTATGCATCGGCATGCCATAAAATAAGAATTGATGCACACAAAGTAAAGGCCAATGCATAGTATAAACAGTTTCTTGCAAATTTGTCGTATTGGAAACATAGAGAGGTGGAGATGTAGTTCCTCTCTCATAACAATTGCAAGTAGGAGCAGCAAGCACATGCATATTACATTCATCAAAATCATCATGTGCAATGGTAAAAGGCAACCCATCAATATAATCCTTAATAAGCACAAACTTCTCTGATAAAGTGTAGTAGGGAGAATTCAAAAAGATAATAGGACTATCATGCGTGGGTGCAATAGCAACAATTTCATGTTTAACATAAGGAACTATAGCAAGTTCATCTCCATAAGCATAATTCATATTGGCATCTTGGCCACAAGTATACAAAGCATCATCAAAAAGGGATATTTCAAACAAATCCAAGGGATCATAGCAATCATCATTCGGTAAGCACGAAGGGGAATTAAATAATGTATGAGTTGGAGGGTTACTCTCATTAGAAGGTGTGCACGGGTAGCTAACCCGCTCTTCCTCCTTTTGTTCTTCGCTCTCCTCATCATCTTTTTCATCCAATGAGCTCACAGTTTCATCAGTTTCTTCATCCATAGCTTCTTGCAAAATATTAATCTCTTCTTGGACAGCGAGACTTTCTTCATAAAAGCATTAATATAATAATTGTATTCATAATTTTCATAGCAATATCTAAGTATAGCAAGATTTTCAGGCCTATAACCATCATCATCAAAAGCTTCATACTTTTCAAACAAAGCTTCAATTTCATAAGCAGCCTTAAAAGCAACAAATTCTTTTATTTGTTTCACATCATAGTAATCATACATACCATTAGCATAATAAGCTAAGGTTTCATTATCATTAAATTTCAATGAAAAGGGAAGGTGTGGAGCCTCCATCCTAGAGCAACAAGTAATATCATATCTCAAGCAGAGATTCCAGGCATACCAATGCAACATAATAAATTGATCCCATAATAGTTTCCCTTTTGGTGTCGAGCGTTAATCCCTAAAGTATTCACGTTGATCCAACGTGTCTCCCATTATAAAGTTGAATGGGCTTTTCTCAGGATTATCAAAGTAGTACATAATATCTTTCGCATAATGAGAATCGAGGGTTTTAGGAGTTACCCCATCTCCATGAGTAGCAAGTACACCTAATTTTTTTGGTATTTTGCATTCCATATCCATAAATAAAGATAGAGAACAACTTAGAACAGCAAATAAAAATTACTTAGTGATAAAGCAAACAAGCACACATGAGAATATTCACCCCACGCTATGACTCCCTGGCAACGGCGCTAGAAAAAGGTCTTGATAAACCGCAAGTATACGGGATAGTTCTAGCCTCTTTCGATAAGTAAGAGTGTCGAACCCAACGAGGAGCTAAAGGTAGAACAAATACTCTCTCAAGTCCTATCGGCCACTGATACGATTCTACGCACGCTTGACGTTCGCTTTACCTAGAACAAGTATGAAACTAGAAGTACTTTGTAAGTGTGATAGGATAGGTTTGCAAGATGATAAAGAATGCGTAAATAAAAATTAGGGGCTGTTTATATAAAGAAGCAATAAAGTAAGTATTAGTAGAGAGCTTTTTGTTACGAGAAAGTTATTTGTTCAAGGCAATCGATAACTAGACCGGTAATCATTGCTGCAATTCTATTTGAGGGAGAGGCATAAGCTAACATACTTTCTCTACTTGGATCATATGCACTTATGATTGGAACTCTAGCAAGCGTCCGCAACTACTAAAGATTCATTAAGTTAAAACCCAACCATAGCATTAAAGTATCAAGTCCCCTTCTATCCCATACGCAACAATCCCCTTACTCGGGTTTGTGTTTCAGTCACTCATGCAACCCACTATAAGCGAATCATGAATGCATTGCAACACCCTACAGCGGGAATCCCTCACGCTTGCGCGACACGGAGGGCACCATAGGACAACACCAACAATAAAACATGCAACTCAAACCAATCACGATCATCAATTAACCCATAGGACAAATCGGATCTACTCAAACATCATAAGATAGCCATACATCATTGGGAAATAATATATAGCGTTGAGCACCATGTTTAAGTAGAGATTACAGCGGGTAAGAGAGAGGTTACACCGCTGCATAGAGGGAGGAAGAGTTGGTGATGAAGGCGGTGAAGTTGTTGGTGAAGATCGCGGTGATGATGATGGCCCCCGGTAGCGCTCCGGCGCCACCGGAAGCAAGGGGGAGAGGGCCCCCCTTCTTATTCTTCTTCCTTGACCTCCTCCGTAGATGGGAGAAGGGTCTACCCTCTGGTCCTTGGCTCCCATGGCGTGGGAGGGGCGAGAGCCCCTCCGAGATTGGATCCATCTCTCTGTTTCTGCGTTCTCTGATTCTACCCCTTCACCGTTGCCTTTATATCTGGAGGTCCGTAACTCCGATTGGGGTGAATCTTTCGCCCATATCTTTCTCATAAAATTATCTTTCTTGCGTCAAAAGAAGAGCGTCAAACGCCTTACTGGTGGCCCACGAGAGCCTAGGCCGCGCCCAGGGGGAGGGCGCGCCCCTGTCACGTGGCCACCCGGGACACCGTTTCGCGTTGATTTTACTTCCCAAAAATCATAAATATTCAAAAAAAAGTCCGTTTTATCCCGTTTGGACTCTGTTTGATATTGGTTTTCTGCGAAACATAAAACATGCAACAGACAGGAACTGGCACTACGCACTGGATCAATATGTTAGTCCCAAAAATAGTATAAAAAGTTGCCAAAAGTATATAAAAGTTGAATAATATTGGCATGGAACAATCAAAAATTATAGATACGATGGAGACGTATCATGCACTATTATTATTATACACATCGTTCGGTCGTGCAAGTGAAAGGCAATAATGACGATATATGATGGACTTATTGAGATGAGAAAAGCTGGTATGAACCCGACCTCTCTTGTTTTTGTAAATATGATGAGTTCATCGTTCCTGATTGAGTTTATTATGAAGTAAACGTATTTGCAATGACATTTAGAGATTATAGTTTCTTGTGCCATGCTTGATTATCTATGAGTTATAATGGTTTACCTTGCGTGCCAACATGCTATTAGAATGATTATGATGTGGTATGATGGGATGGTATCCTCCTTTGAATGAATTGAGTGACTCGACTTGGCACATGTTCACGCATGTACTTGAAACAAATCAACATAGCCTTCATGATATTTATGTTCATGGTAGATTATATCCTACTCATGCTTGTACTCAGTGTGAATTAGTTTTAATGCATGTTTATGACTTTTGTCGCTCTCTCAGTTGGTCGCTTCCCAGTCTTTTGTTAAGCCTTCACCTGTACTAAGTGGGAATACTGCTTGTGCAGCCAAACTCCTTAAACCCCAAAGTTGTTCCATATGAGTCCACCATACATTCCTATATGCGGTATCTACCTACCATTCCAAGTAAATTTGTATGTGCCAAACTCCAAACGTTCAAATGAAATTCTGTTTTGTATGCTCGAGCAGCTCATGTTTCAACTAGGCCTGCCTATATCTTCCATGCTAGGTGGGTTATTCTCAAGAGGAGTGGACTCCGCTCCTCATTCACGAGAAAGGGCCGGTAACCGGGATGCCCAGTCCCATGATCCAAAAAGATCAAAGCAAATCAAAATAATTAAACAAAACTCCCCCAGGACTGTTGTTAGTTGGAGGCACTCGTTGTTTCGAGCAAGCCATGGATTGATGCTTGTTGGTGGTTGGGGGAGTATAAACCTTTACCATTCTGTTTGGGAACTACCTATAATGCATGTAGTATGGAAGATATGACCATCTCATAGTTGTTGCATTGACAGCGAAAGTATGCCGCTCAAAATGTTATTCAATCTCTATTTTAAAATTGAGCTATGGCACCTCTACAAATCCCTGCTTCCCTCTGCGAAGGGCCAATCTATTTACTTTTATGTTGAGTCATCACCTTCTTATTAAAAAGCACCCGCTAGAGAGCACACTATCATTTGCATTCATTATTATTAGTATATATTGGGTATGACTTGACTGGATCTCTTTTACCATGAATACCAATGTTTAGTCAGTCGTTGATCTTTAAAGGTGCTCTGCATTTATGTTTTTGCGGTCTCAGAAAGGGCTAGCGAGATACCATTTTGTTATATCATGTTATGTTTGTTTTGAGAAAGTGTTGTCATCCGAGTTTTATTATTATGGATCGCTGGCTGATTATGCTATTAATATGAGTAATTGTGAGACCTGGGTGTTATTATGAGTATGGTTAGTTCATAATATTTGTTGAAACCTGAATGCTGGCTTTGCATGTTTATAACAACAAGAGCAAACAGAGTTTGTAAAAGTTTTTCTTTATCACTTTCAGTTTATCAACTGAATTGCTTGAGGACAAGCAAAGGTTTAAGCTTGTGGGAGTTGATACGTCTCCAACGTATCTACTTTTCCAAATACTTTTACCCTTGTTTTGGACTCTAACTTGCATGATTTAAATGAAACTAACCTGGACTGACGCTGTTTTCAGCAGAACTGCCATGATGTTGTTTTATGTGTAGAAAACAGAAGTTCTCGGAATGTCCTGAAAATCCACGGAGGCACTTTTTGGAAAATATAAAAAATACTGGAGAAAGAATCAAGACCAGTGGCCCGCACCCTGTCCACGAGGGTGGGGGGCGCGCCCTCCCCCCTGGGCGCACCCTCCCCCCTGGGCGCGCCCCTGTCTTGTGGGCCCCCTGATGCTCCGTCGACCTCAACTCCAACTCCATATATTCCGTCTCGCGGAGAAAAAATCAGAGAGAAAGTTTCATCATGTTTTACGATACGGAGCCGCCGCCAAGCCCAAATCTCTCTCGGGAGGGCTGATCTGGAGTCCGTTCGGGGATCCAGAGAGGGGGATTCGTTGCCGTCGTCATCACCAACCATCCTCCATCACCAATTTCATGATGCTCACCGCCGTGCGTGAGTAATTCCATCGTAGGCTTGCTGGACGGTGATGGGTTGGATGAGATTTACCATGTAATCAAGTTAGTTTTGTTAGGATTTGATCCCTAGTATCCACTATGTTCTGAGATTGATGTTGCTATGACTTTGCTATGCTTAATGCTTGTCACTAGGGCCCAAGTGCCATGATTTCAGATCTGAAACTATTATGTTTTCATGAATATATGTGTGTTCTTGATCCTATCTTGCAAGTCTATAGTCACCTATTATGTGTTATGACCCGACAACCCCGAAGTGACAATAATCAGGATACTTCTCGGTGATGACCGTAGTTTGAGGAGTTCACGTATTCACTATGTGCTAATGCTTTGTTCCGGTTCTCTATTAAAAGGAGGCCCTAATATCCCTTAGTTTCCGCTAGGACCCCGCTGCCACGGGAGGGTAGGACAAAAGATGTCATGCAAGTTCTTTTCCATAAGCACGTATGACTATTTACGGAATACATGCCTACATTACATTGATGAACTGGAGCTAGTTCTGTGTCACCCTATGTTATAGCTATTACATGATGAATCGCATCCGACATAATTATCCATCACTGATCCATTGCCTACGAGCTTTTCACATCTTGTGTTTCGCTTATTTACTTTTCCGTTGCTATTGTTACAATCACTACAAAACCCAAAAACATTACTTTTACCACCGTTACCTTTATTATCATATTACTTTGCTACTAAATACTTTGCTGCAGATACTAAGTTATCCAGGTGTGGTTGAATTGACAACTCAACTGCTAATACTCAAGAATATTCTTTGGCTCCCCTTGTGTCAAATCAATAAATTTGGGTTGAATACTTTACCCTCGAAAGCTGTTGCGATCCCCTACACTTGTGGGTTATCAGCTGACAAGGGCAACGATGACTATGCTCCCACCTATTGCTTCATGGCAAAAGGTGCCAAGGTACTCAAGCATTCCCCCTCTGACTCTAGTGAGGATGAATCTGATGACAATCTTAAGCCTAGCTATTCGAAACTTGCTAAAATTGCTGTTAAACAACATTAGAAAAGATTCAAAATCAACTAGACAGAAGCGATGACCTGTTGGGTGAGGAATTGAATCGAACTAAGACTCTGACAGATAATCTTCAGAGACTTCAAACTCGGTTTGACAACCTTCAAAATCATCATAACTCTCTCTTAACTGATCACGAGAAGCTTTCTTATGAATTTCTTCAGAGAAAGCAAGATCTTGAGATGTTAAAAGTGAGTTATGAAGATCTTCAGAAGGAAAATGATTCATTGCTTGCTCAACAGATCAGTTCCGCTTAGGAACAATTTTTTCCACCATGTCTTAAATGCATTGAGCATGAATCTGCTAATTCATCACCTGAATGTTCAAATGCTTCTATTGCTGCAAATTCTTCAACTATCTCTGTGGTCACAAATTCCTCATCTGAGGATACCACATGTATCACTGACGAAAATGCAGGGCTGAAGGAATTGTATGTGACAGGCATTTACAAAAGCCTCAAAGGGCATCAGACTCTTTGTGATGTGCTTAAAAAGCAGATCTTGAACAGGAACCCTAGGAAAGAGGGTATTGCCTTTGAGAGGAAACTCAATGCTGATGGAACCTACTGGAAACTTGAGCAGTACCCCAAAATCTCATGGGTTGCTGCGAAAGGACCTCCTGTAGATCCATGCAATTTATCTGGCTTTACCTCTGATTCTTCATATTCCTCTGACGAGTCATACGAATCCAATTATAAGCTGTTCAAGAATCAGAACGGTGAAGTATTTCCTCAATATGTTGGAACTAACTGCAGGAACAGTCCCCCTATGAAGAAAATCTAGGTTCCTAAACATTGCCTTGAAAATCTTCAGGTGAATGTCATCATGACACCATCCATGAAGAATAGGAACCCCAGATCAAATTCTTCATATGGACCAAACTCTTCATATGGATCCAAGTCCTCATATGGACCAAATTCTTCACGAGGATCAAATTCCTCACATGGATCAAAATCCTCATATGCTTATCATCGTGCTAACACTTCTGTCTCACAGGGAAAGTCTAAGGGCCATGACTACGCTCATTATTCCTCAAACCATTATGTTCATAAGTCCTTGAAGAATTTCTCTGCTTATTCATATGCTTACCCTAACCACTCTCCTATGAAACGAAGTGCACTGGCTTCTGTGCCATCATTTTCTTATGGAGCTCGCAAAATGATGAACTCTTTGCCACCTCTCCAGATGTGGGTGGTGAATAAAAAGAACTAATCTCTTATGCAGGGTCAGGTCTCCAGACGAACTTGATCGTCTGAAGAATTTGCTGGAGACCTGAATATGCTTGAAAGGACGCAAGCTAATCACGAAGAAATGAACCATTCATTTCTCACGTCCTCATATTACTATAATTGTTACTGTTGATGAAATTGAAATCATATTCTTCACTGATGAAGTATATGGGTTCGTAAGTTGCACTAATTCATCTGCAGGATGAACAACCCAAAGCTACTGAGTGGGTCCTCGACAGTGGATGTACAAATCACATGACTGGTGACAGAAGCTTGCTGATGGACACTGATTTGTCACCATCTCATCTGAAGCATATCACCTATGCTGACAAAGGCAAAAGCAAGGTATTGGGTCCAGGTAAGGTTGCAATCTCAAAGGATAAACACATGGACAAAGTCATGCTTGTTGAGTCCTTAGGATTCAATCGTATGTTAGTCTCAAGCTTTGTGATCTTGATATGGTTCTTGTCTTCGGCAAATTTCGCTGTCTTGTGCTAATGGAATCTGACAACTCCAAAGTCTTCGAAGTCTTTAGGAAAGGAGACTTGTATATTGTTGATTTCTCTGCAGGACCACAGCCTGCCACATGTCTACTCGCAAAAGCTTTAGAATGCTGGTTATGGCATTGACGACTTGGTCATGCTGGGATGAGGAGCTTGCATACACTCGCGAAGAAGAAGCATGTTATTGGCATCGAGGGTGTTAAATTCCTCAAAGATCATCTTTGTGGGGCTTGTGTGTCTGGAAAGATCACCAGAGCCAAGCATCCCGCGAAGACTATCATGACCACCTCTCGTCCTTTTGAATTACTTCATATTGATCTATTTGGCCCTACTCATTATGCCACGTTCACTAGTTCTACATCATTATATGGCTTTGTCATAGTTGATGACTATTCTCATTACACATGTGTGCATATCATCACTTACAAAAATGAAGTGCAGGAAGTCTTTAGACGTTTTTCTTCAAGGGCTTCCACAAACTTCGGTGTGAAGATCAAGCATATCAGGAGTGATAACAGAACCGAGTTCAAGAACGCGAGCCTCGATGAATATCTCGATATGCTTGGCATTACTCACGAATTATCTGCTCCTTATACTCCTCAGCAGAATGGCGTCGTGGAGTGCAAGAACATGACTCTTGTTGAGATGGCTCGCACTATGCTTGATGAATACAAGACAGCTGAGCGCTTCTGGCCTGAAGCAATTGATACTGCATGCCACATCATCAACAGGGTATATCTTCACAAATTCTTCAAAAAGACCTCATATGAACTCCTCACTGACAAGAAACCCAATGTAAGTTATTTCAAAGTCTTCGGTGCTAAATGCTGGATTAGAGATCCTCACTATCACTCTAAATTTGCATCGAAAGAACATGATGGTTTTATGCTTGGTTATAGAAAGGACTCGCACACCTACAGAGTCTTCAACACCGTTCACCACAAGGGTGCTGAAACTGTAGATGTGCAGTTTGATGAAACTAATGGCTCACAAAGAGAGCACCTACCTCCTGTGCTAGATGAAATGTCACCTGAGGAATCGATCAAGTTCAAAGCTACTGAGGATATCATCCCTATCGAAGAAATTGCTGAGGAAGTCATTCCTGATCCTGAGGAAAATCATGCTGGTGCTGCTGAAGAAACTGGTCCTGAAGAAACTACTGGGCCTAAGCAAAGTCGTCAAGCCGCACATCCTCAGATTGCAAACGAAGTGCAAATCGAGAAGATCATCGATGACATCGAAGCACCAGGTCCCCTCACACGCTCAAAAGCTTCACATTTATCTAACTTTGGTGGGCATTTTGCTTTTGTCTCTACCACAGAGCCCACCAAAGTAGATGAAGCATTCATGGAATCTGAGTTGATTCAAGCCATGCAAGATGAATTGCATCAATTCGAGCTCAACAATGTGTGGGATCTTGTCAAGCGACCAGACCCTCGCAAACACAACATCATCGGTACCAAATGGATCCACCGCAACAAACAAGACAAAAATGGCCTCGTCGTGAGGAATAAGGCTCGTCTTGTAGCTCAAGGCTACACATAGGTTGAAGGAATTGATTTCGATGAAACTTTTGCACCTGTTGCTAGACTTGAGGCTATTCGCATATTGCTTGCTTATGCTAACTATTATAATATCATCTTACAACAAATGGATGTTAAAAGTGCATTCCTCAATGGTAAGCTTGAGTGAGGGAGTCCTGGATTAGGGGGTGTCCGGATAGCCGAACTATCACCGTTGGCCGGACTCTTGGACTATGAAGATACAAGATTGAAGACTTCGTCCCGTGTCCGGATGGGACTTTCCTTGGTGTGGAAGGCAAGCTTGGCGATACGGATATGTAGATCTCCTACCATTGTAACCGACTCTGTGTAACCCTAACCCTCTTTGGTGCCTATATAAACCGGAGGGTTTTAGTCCGTAGGACGAACAACAATCATACCATAGGCTAGCTTCTAGGGTTTAGCCTCTCTGATCTCGTGGTAGATCTACTATTGTACTACCCATATCATCAATATTAATCAAGCAGGAGTAGGGTTTTACCTCCACCGAGAGGGCCCGAACTTGGGTAAAAACATCGTGTCCCTTGTCTCCTGTTACCATCCGCCTAGACGCACAGTTCGGGACCCCCTACCCGAGATCCGCCGGTTTTGACACCGACATTGAGTAAGAAGTATATGTTGCTCAACCACCAGGTTTTGAGGATCCAAAATTTCCAGATCACGTCTACAGACTCAACAAGGCCCTCTATGGCCTCAAGCAAGCACCTCGGGCGTGGTATGACACACTGAAGGATTTCCTCATGAAGACAGGCTTCAAACCCGGTTCACTTGACCCAACTCTTTTCACCAAATCATATGATGATGAATTATTCGTGTGCCAAATTTATGTTGATGATATTATCTTTGGCTGTACTAACCAATGTTACAGTGATGAATTTGCCTATATGATGAGTGAAGAATATCAAATGTCTATGATGGGAGAATTGAAATTCTTCTTAGGTCTTGAGATTCATCAACAATACAATGGCATATTCATATCTCAGGAGAAATACCTCAAGGATGTATTGAGGAAATTCGGCATGCAAGACTACAAAGGCGTCAAAATTCCCATGCCCACAAATGGCCATCTATGCACTGATGAAAATGGTAAAGACTTCGATCAAAAGGTATACCGTTCCATGATTGGCTCCTTATTGTACCTATGTGCATCTAGGCCGGATATTATGCTTAGTGTTTGCATGTGTGCCCGATTTCAAGCTACACCAAAGGAATCACACCATAAGGCTGTGAAGCATATTCTTTGATATCTAGCTCACACACCAACACTTGGATTATGGTATCCCAAGGGCTCTTCCTTTGATCTCATTGGATATTCAGACTCTGACTATGCTGGTGATCGGGTGCACCGCAAGTCAACGTCAGGCACATGTCATTTCCTCGGACGATCCTTGGTATGTTGGTCCTCGAAGAAGCAGAACTGCGTATCACTCTCCACTGCAGAGGCTGAGCATATTGCTGCTGGATCCTGCTATGCTCAATTACTATGTATGAAGCAAACACTCAAGGACTACGACATTAACATGAAGAATGTGCCTCTCTACTGCGACAATGAGAGTGCTATCAAGATTGCTCACAACCCAATTCAGCACTCGAAGACAAAGCACATCCAGATTCGTTATCATTTTCTTCATGATCATGTGTTGAAGGGCGACATCTCCATCGACCACGCAAGCATTAAAGACCAGCTGGCCGATATCTTCACTAAGCCCTTGGATGAGAAGAGATTTAGCAAGTTGCGGTGTGAGCTTAATATCCTAGAATCTTTGAATGTTCTTTGAAAAGGACACACATCCTAACACTTATGCTGACTTGATGACTTAGATGTGCAACACATGAAGTAACGTTTTTCTTCAATCAACGAAGACTAACCCTCTAAGTGCGAAGAAATTAATGAAGAAATTGATCCTCATAACCCTATGAGAATTGTACGCGGTGTCTAAAATCATCTTTCTTATACGGTGGGTTACGCCACCAACCAAAGTTGAAAATCTTCAATTTGAGTTTTTCTTCGTTTTTGAAATTCCTCAGTTTTTCAAATTCTTCAACTTTGCATTGTCTTCACTCTTTCCGTCATTGTTCTTCATTTGACTATATGAGCTTATGTCCTCTACAGCATTCACTTATTGCTAATTCTTCAAGTTGACTTTTATTCTAAGTGAATGTGATCGGACCCTTCCCCTCTATGCTCAACTCAACCCAGTCTATTCACAAATTCTTCATGTGCGTTCTATTTGTAACTCGTTCATATTCTTCACTTTGTCCTTGTCAGCTGAAGAAATTGCGAACGACACTTTAAAATATTCTTATCTGAAATTTTCGGCTTTTGCCGCTGAAACCGTTACACATTCCACGATATGCTTATCTATTCACCCACGATCTCACACGATCTCCACTTCTCAGAACGTGGGTGAAACATGTTGCGCAAATGAGAAGGGTCAGGGGCATGTTCGTCCAAATTCATCGGGCGAACAGTTATTCATCTCCGCTATAAATACCCCCTCCCCTTCCTCATTTCACTTTTACTCCGCTCGAACTCACTCCCTCACTCGAGCTTCTCAAACCCTAGCACCGCCGCTAACTCCATCGTTGCCGGTGCGGAAGAGCTTCACTGCCTCGACCTCGTTGCCGTCGTACTCGCGCCGGCCGCAAAAATCTTCCCCCCGCCGCCGCCGTAGACGTCTTCCTCCGCCAAGTTACGGCGTGGAAGATCCGAGATGACGAACTTCCAAATCTACACTTCTAGTTCGTCGTGTTCTTCATCAAGGGTAATTAAAAGTTTTTACTACATTTATTCTTGTAACATCCCAAATTTCCCATTTGGAATGTTTTACAATTATAGCTAAGCATCTATGCATATTGTTTGAAATTGAGTGACATTTGAAGTATTTCAGAAGTTTTGAGTTTGTTGGAATTGAATTCAAATTGGCAGATGAATTTATTTCAAAACAATGCCTGACAAATACTTGAGAAAAAGTATGAGAGGAGTGAACATGACACTCCAAAAATGTCAGATGAAAAACTTTGCCAAAAAGTTTGAATTCAAATTTGATTTTTATTTGGGAATTTTAGAAAATGTTTTTTTAAGTTTGAGTTTTGCCCCTGGAAAAATGTTCAAATTATAGGGAATATTCCCCTGATCATTTTGATATATATATGTCCTATATAAAATATATATATTTTATTCTCTCTCTCTCTAATTCAAAAAAAAAGGAAAAAGAAACCCCAGGCGCCAGCCAGGCCAACCGGCCCAGCCAGCGCCGAGGCAGCCCAGCCAGCGCCAGGCGCAGCCCAGCCAGCGGGCCAGGCCAACCGGCCCAGCCGCGCCCGAGCCGACCGACCCAGCGCCAGCGCCCGAACCCCCTTCCCCTCGGCCAACCGACCGAACGCCCCCCTCTCTCTCCCGCTGACACCCCGACCCCACCCCCTTCTTCCTCCTCCC
>LR880971.1:757296618-757310305 GCA_904067115.1 Aegilops sharonensis | reverse complement strand
GAGGCTACGATCCACGCTTGGCGATTGCCCTATGGAGTCGGATGGACTCGCTATTCTTCTACGCTTCCGCAGCTTTATTTAGTTTATTTCTCATGAGTTGGCCTTCGGCCGAATTTATTCTATTGTAATAAAGACTCGATATGAGAATCGTGTAATAAATTCAGGTGTGATTGAACTTTGATTATTTCATCAATGTACTGTGTGTGCCAGCATGATCTTGGGATGGTACAGCTACACAGAGACTTGACCGATTTTGGGTCGGGTCGCTACAATTCTACTGACGATTTACATCAAATCCTCAAAAGGTGTTTATTCTTCAATCTCCACACTCTAAACACCTTGCACAAATCTTTGGTTCTTGATCTGTTTCTCTAAGTGATGCTTTTCTTCATGATTCCTCAATTGTGTGAATCTCACGATCCGCACAACTCTGGAACCTAAGACAAAGGACGCTTAGTGAAATTCTTCAAGACACATCGGGTCAATTTCCTCAAACTTGTTCAATTTACAAAAACCTTCTGAGAACGCATATGACCTCTCCAAATTCTTCGCACCTATACTCAGTTCATAGGTACACATGTCAGCTACTGAATCACTAGGTTCTCATCAACTTAGCTCATTTACAGCATTCCTCGAAGAAAAGCTGCATACTTCTTGAGAGAACTCCATTGTGCAAATTCCTCAGCTGAAGAAAATGGCTGACAGTAAATGTCCTCATAAAGGAGGATAAAAGCTTGAAGTCAATACTGCTTTTGAGATCCCTGAGGATATCTATGCAGGGTACTGCACGCCTGATGAGGCAACTCACGACAAGGAAACGAAAAATGAGCGCAAAGTGCGCATTCAGAGGATCGAAAGAAGATGGGCAAGAGAGTGGAGGGAGTACAGATATGTCACTCCCAAATACATGAGGAAATTCGCTCTCAACCCTCCATGCCCAAGACCTCCTCTGGCACCTGGCCAATTGGCTGATCCAACAAGCCTTAAACATGGTGAGGATTATGCTGATGAGTGGGCCAGGCGGCAAGCTAAGCTGGCCAATCAGGCCAAAGAAGCAGTGAAGAAATTCAATGAGGATTCTGCTGCTGCCGTTGCCACTGCTGAGGCTTCTTCAAGCAAGAAGGCTATGCCAAAGAAGCCAGGCAAGAAACCACCTTCCTCAGCAATGCCCTCACGGCCAAGTTCTTCTAAAATGCCCTCACGGCCAATCTCCTCAGTGCCACCGAGGAAAATTCGTCAAGCTGCCCCAATTCCTCAAGCTGCACAAATTCCTCGAGCTTCAAAACCCTCAGCTCCTCCGGCAAAGTCCTCAACACCGGTGCATCTCGCCACGTGCCAATGGACCACAGGCATATCTATTGCCTCAGGAGCCTCAGCGAGTTCTTCAGCTCACCCTTCATTAACCGGTCCTACTCTACTGAAGACCAAGGCCACTGCTGGACGAGGCACTAGACAAAGTCCTCACAAGAAGTAGATGGTCTTTCAAACACCTTCGGATGATGATGAATTAGCTGATATCATCAAGGACAGACAGGAGCGGGCCGCTAGAGCCAAAGGGAGTGCTGTGCCTCTTTTAATCGATCCAACGAAAATGCCCGATTTCATTGACCTATGGCACAAGGATCCAAACACTCCTCTGCCAGAGTTGAACCTCACACCTGGACAAAGTCACATGTTCACAACATTCATTACCGAAGAAAAGTGGAAGTATGACCAAGCCAGAGTAGCTAAGAAAGTGAAGTACAAGAAGCAGCGCTACTTAAAGGACAATGTCCTCAGTCTTTCACTTGAGCATCTCATTGCACTGCAAGCTGACATCAAGAAGCTCAGCAATGAATTTGAAACCTACAAGGCTAAATAGCTGGGTGCCAAAGTCCGATTCGTCAACCTGACGAAGACATTCACTTCACGTGCTACTGCTCATGTGCATATTGACCTTACTCAAGCTGAAGCATCTACTCAAGCCACTGAAGGAATTGCCAGCATCGCTGATGATTTTCAGGCTGCTGATGAATCTGCAAGCACCAGGGCTACTAAAGAAATTCCAGCCTCTGAAGAAACTACCAGGGTAACCTCTAGTGTTGCGCTTGAAGAAATTGCCAGGCCAGCTGAAGACTCTGTCACTGCGCCTAAAGAAACTGCTCAAGACAGGCCAACTGCATCAGTTGTGCCTGAAGAAATTGATCCCACTGTCACTGCTCTGCCTGCACCAACACCAAGTCCAATTCTTCCTTCTGCTTTGGAAGTGAAGAAAACCAAAGCTGCGGAGCATGCTGCTTTGAAAAAGAGGAAGGCATCAGCTGCATCAGAACCTTCGGCCCCCAAGAAGGCGAAGCTTTTGACAAGTTCGCTTGAAAATCCCATTGATGTTGTTCCTCTTACAAGCATGCTATCTAAGGAACTTGTTCCTCATGGCGAAGAATATCAGATTCCTGAAGAATCTACGGAAGAAGATCCCTCTGCTGCTTCCACAGAGCAGATGGATGAAGAAATTGAGGTTGATGCTTTTGAAAGTACATATAGTCCCCATGTATGGTTTTGGTAATTAAATGACAATCCTAATGGACTAATGTTTGCATTGAGATATAAATTTGAAGGAAAGTTCCATTTGCAATGCATGAAGAATATTGGATGAATTGATGGATGAAATCCATCAACATAAATATATGCATTGAGACTTGATAATGAATGACAATTCCTATGAAGAAACAATGAAATCAAGTTATATAGGAAGGTTTGTTCCATGGGTGATGCAAGGAGATTGAATGGATTCAGAATCAATGCCATATACATATAGTTGTGCATCAAGATTAATCATGGAGCAAAGATAAATGTTGACCAAGATGAAGATCGAAGATTGAATTCAAAGATGGTCAACACACAAGCGCAAATCATGTGCCACATGAGGTCTTGTGGTATGGTTATAATTTGTCAATTGCGCTTTGTGTACTAACCCATTCTATGTGTTTTCTATGTCTGTGTGGGTTAGGTGATTCTCATGGACTTGCATCAACAGAATGATTTCAAGTACCCATGAGAGGATGACATCAAGTGATGATGATCATGGTTTACAAGGGCAAGTTCAAGATAGGCAGTCGGGAGAATTACATGCTTGAAGCTTGCGGAGGATCATGTGATGGACACATGAAGATGAATACAAAGCAAAGCTTCACGCATTGTGTATGGGAGAGCTACGTGAAGACTTCACCAATGTCTTGCCTTCAAATTGAGCCAATAAGAAACATCAACATCAAGCTCAAGTGAAAGGCTCGACTCAAAGGTATTAGTTCCTTTGACATTAGTGTTGTGGAATGATGACCACTGAAGAAACACATACACTCAAGAATGGATTCTCGATAGCTATGTAGTATAGCTCTTTTATGATTCTTGAGTTATAGGGATCCCGCACTATTAAGAGGATATCAAAGGGTTTCGTGATGGATTTGCTCAAGTCAACATCTTCTTTACACAATTTCACTCCTATCTTATATACCAAAGAAAATCCAAAGCCAAATAGGTTTCCCAAATATATGATAACACCTTTGCATATTTGGCATCCTTAATTTTGCTTGATCTTGGATGGTTCTCTATGTGAGGACCTGGGGCTTTTCCATAGCTTCAAAACAAGCCCAAGATCATCAAAATCGGAGTTCGTATGAAAAAGTTATGCATGTTTTACTTTCGGTATGCTGGCTGTTTTCCGCGGGGACGGAAGTTCCGGGCAGCCCGGAAGTTCCGGGGGCCGGAAGTTCCGGGCAAGTTCTGGGGAAAGTTCTGGGTTAGCCAGAGAGTTTGCACATATGTGTCCAATAGGGGCCCCAGAAGTTTCGGGCTTGCCCAGAAGTTCTGGGCTGCGTTTTTCTGTGTGTAACAGGCAGATTTGGTGGGCACCCTTCTTCCCCATCGAGTGAGAGCTTTTGGATCTGAGATTTTCCCATTCTTTTGAGCTCTATGCTCCTCCCCCAAGCCTCAAAACTCCAATCCATTTGGGGGAAAACTATCCCATGGATCTAGGGTTCATTGGTTGACCTCCTATATTATTCCTCTCCTCTCCCATCCCTCCATAGCATTAGCTGCTTTTGGTGGGATTTGAGAGAGAGGGATTTGAGCCTTCTCATGCTACACCCCGAAGAGATTTGTGAGAGTTCTTGAGAGAGATTTCATCCAAGCATACAACGACTCCTCCTCTCTCTTTTGACGAAAGCAATTTGTGATTTGAGCAAGTCTTGAGCATTTCTCCCTTGATCTTGTTACTCTTGGAGGTTGGAGACTCCTAGGCGGTAGGAGTGCTCCAGTGAGGAATCCACTTGTGATTTGTCCCCTGGAAATTTTGTGAAGGTTTGGAGGCCGCCTCAAGGTCTACCACTAGTGGTTGGGAATCGCCTTCGTGGTGATATCTCAAGGAGAATAGGGTGAGCCTTCGTGGCATTGGTGTGCCTTCGTGGTAACATCCACCTCTCTAACGGTGACTAGTTTCCCTCCAAGGAAGTGAACATCGAGATAAATTCTCGTCTCCATGACTTTGGTTATCCCTAACCCTAGCTCCTTACTTGTGGTTTACTTTGGTCATTTGACTGTGCATTCACTATATCTTGTTGTCCTTATTATATTGTGGTAGTTCATTATATTGTGTTGGCCATTTCCTTGTAGATATTATTTAGGCCTACACTTCATATTCCACAATTCATACTTGCAACTATTGATATTCTTTGTGATTAGTGTGAATTGCTAACTTGTGTCATACACTTCCATATATTGCGATATTGCTCAAGTAAGTTTGTGTAACTTACTTGAGTTTGCTTGTATCATTCAATCCCATATATTGTGATACAATTTGTGTAAGCTTGTGTTGCTTACTTATGGTTGTGTGTATTATTCATTTCCATATCTCGTGATATACATTGAGTAAGTTTGTGTGACTTACTTGTGCTTACTCATATCCTCGTTGTTCCCATCTTGTTTATGCTAAGTTGTTGGTGCACTTAGTGAGCCTAATATAGTTAGGATTTGTGCTTGAAAAGTATCCGCTTAGTTTATTTCCGCATTAGGATATAGCCAAATCCGTAAAAGATTTTAAAACGCCTATTCACCCCCCCCCCCTCTAGGCGACATCGTGGTCCTCTAAATTGGTATCAGAGCCCGGTCTTTCCTCATAGGCTTGACCGCCTAGAGAGTAACGATGTCGACTAGTGAACTAGTGCGCGATGACACATTTTGTTTTAATGGCACAAATTATCACTAGAAAAAAGACACATCTATGACATTTTGGGCCGAGCGAATTTTTTTTCTGTCATACATATGACACTTCTATGACGATAATTGTGACAAAACCCGGTATCATCATAGATGTGGTGGTCTCCTACTTCTATGACAAAAAATCATGACCGAAAATGGGCTTTTCGTCCTGGGCGGGCCGGAGACGCAGCTGCATGGCATTCTTTGGGCCGTCCATGACGGAAAAAACCGTGGTAGAAGTAAGGGCGATGAAAATTTCGGGGAGTTCCCGGTTACGGTGGGTGGTCGGGGGCCGAGCGATGCGCGTTTCTCTCGTACACGTACGCGCGTGTGTGCGAGGCGTTGGCTCTAACTAAACCCGAGCGAGGCGTTGGGCTCTAACTGAACCCGAGCGATTGCACTACAGGCTACGCTTACTGAATCCGAGCGATCGATCGATGGCTGTTAACTGAACCCGATCGAGCGATTCCTTTGCTACTGCTGCTAACTGAAGCCGATCGATTCTGCCTCTCTAGATGAACAGTGAGTGTTGCGGGGGTGGGGGTGGGTTTGGATGAATAGTGAGCGGTGGGAGTGGATGAACCGGAGCCGTGGCGTTGCCTCTGGATGAACAGGACCCCGATCGATCGAGCCGGTTGGGGTTGGATGAACAGGACCCCGTGGAGGGCTGGATGAACAGGACGACCCCGTGGAGGACTGGATGAATAGTAGACGGTGGAGGGGTGGATGAACAGTAGCCCGTGGAGGGGTGGTTGAACAGGAGCCCGTGGAGAGGGGTGGTTGAACATTAGCCGGTGGAGTAGAGCACTATTGAGGCTAGATGAACAGGAGCCCGTGGATGAACAGTCGTAGGTGGAGGCTGGAGGAGGTTGACGGTGGATGAACAGTAGCCCATGGAGGCTGGAGGAGGTCGACGGTGGAGATGAACAGTATCCCGTGGAGTCCCGTTTTGCGGTACGCCACACCCCTCCCGATGAACAGGACCCCTGTTTCGATCGTAGCGCTCCAACACAAGTCCGTTTCATCCGTTTTGCGGTACGCCACACCCCTCCCGATCAACAGGACCCTCGTTTCGACCGTGGGAGGTCAGTTTCGTCCGTTTTGTAGTACACCAGACCCCTCGCGATGAATAGGATCCCGTTTCGAACATGGCTGGTCGAACACAAGGCCGTTTCCTCCGTTCTGTGGTACGCCAGGCCTCGTTTCCATCACCTGTTCCGTCCAAGCCCTCCCAATGAACACGACGACGCATTCCGTTCCGACCCAGCCGGTTGGCTCCGCATGAACACGACGATGACGCTGTTTCTCTGTTTCGACCCAGCCAAGTACACGAGCCCTGGCCATACATATGCGCGAGTAGGAGTTCGAGACCCCGCACGTATGTACGTACATGGCCGTATTTTCTTTCTTGCACCCTGGCCTCTATACGTACGTGTACATGCTACGTTCATGCCTCTACTACGACAGGTGCACGCCTCTACATACACCAGTATGTACGTACACGTTCGCGACCAGAATGACAACGCTACGTACGCTTCGACTAGGTGGGTCCCAACTGTCAGGCACTTCCTTGCGTGCGAAGATGTAGCTGGTGGGTCCCAGCAGTCAGGGGGGCGAATCGGTTTTTTCGGATGCACTTCCTTGCATGCGAAGATGTAGCTGGTGGGTCCCAGCAGTCAGGGGGGGCGAATCGTTTCTTTGCCCGGACGCACTTCCTTGCGTGCAAAGATGTAGCTGGTGGGTCCCAACAGTTAGGGGGAAACGTTTTTTTTTGCGAAATACGGTGGCCTGTCCGGTGGGTCCCCGCTGTCAGGTGGAGGAATAATTATTTTGCGCGTAATAAGGAGGCACTTCCTTGCTGCGGCCGTGGACCCAGCTGTCAGCCTCTCCACGTACAGTCCACGTCCGATGGAAGCCATTCCTTGACCACATTGACCACGCCGCGCCGAGAGCACCAGGGCGGTGGACGACGGCGAGGCCTAGGAAGGGGACGACACGGAGCCGGGGAAGACACGGCAGTGGATGCCCACGGGTAGAGGAGCACGAGGGTTCACTGGTTCGCTGCGGTGTGAGGCTGCCGTCGCTGCAGAATAACAGGGGGTGTGGGTGAGTAGAGGGATGGCCTGGCCAGCGGTGGGAGTAGTAGGTGTCGGTGAGGCGTCCGCCGCATCACAGCCCACGGGAGGCAGGAGCACGAGGCAGGACCGGTGCTGGTTTGGGCGGCTGGAGCAAGAAGACCAGAGGTTGAAGAAGCATTACGGCCATTGGATGGACATCGTACGGTCACTAGAGCTAGAATCATGCATATTGACTAAGTTTACAAAGCCCTCCGTCCCCGTCAACTTAGTAGGCCCACAAGTCAGCCTGCCACTATACTGGGTCCCAGCTAACACGGGGAGTATTCATTTTTTTTGTGCGTAATAAGGAGGCACTTCCTTGCGTGCGAAGATATAGCTGGTGGGTCCGAGCTGTCAGCGGTGGTAACGTTTTTTTCGCGAAATAGAGAAGCCCTTTTGGTGGGTCCCTGATGTCAGGTGGAGGAATCATTATTTTGCGTGTAATATGGAGGCATTTCCTTGTGTGCAGCCGTGGACCCAGCTGTCGGCCTCTCCACGTACAGTCCACTTCAGATGCATGTCGGTTGTTGACCATGCTGACCAGGCCGCGCCGAGAGCACCAAGGCGGTGGACGACGGTGAGGCCTAGGAAGGGAACGACACGGAGCCAGGGAATACTCGGCAGTTGTTTCCCACGCGGAGGGGAGTACGACTGTACGAGGGTTTACTGGTTCGTCTGCCGTCGCCGGAGAATAACAACAGGTGTGGGTGAGTAGAGGGATGGCTAGGCCAGCGATGTGAGTACGGTGGAGCGGTGAGGCTTGCGCGGTAGCACAGCCGGCTGTGGGGAGGAGGGAGCAGGCAGTCCCGCCGGCGCTTGTTTGAGCGGCTGGAGCAGGAAGAGCAGAGATTGAAGAAGCACGACAGCCGTTGGATGGACATCCAACATTCACTGCTTGTGCGTCAACCTTTTTTTTAGGAAAGCCTCAAATCTGTGGAAAACAGCATACAACCCATCTGCCATTATTTATAATAATTTATAGCCCATTTGCTAATTCTTAAGGTTATTTGTAGCCCATATTCTTTTTGTTAGCATTACAGCCCATATTGTGGCCACGGTTAAAAAATTATACGAAATTTTGCATATTTCGGTGCGGTCCGAACTGTTTTTAATCCCGAAATTTCGACTCACATTCAAACTGATTTTAAAAATAAATGTATATCAATATAAAATCCAACAAATTCTCCACG
The DNA here is from genome assembly GCA_904067115.1 of Aegilops sharonensis. Classification (NCBI taxonomy): domain Eukaryota; kingdom Viridiplantae; phylum Streptophyta; class Magnoliopsida; order Poales; family Poaceae; genus Aegilops; species Aegilops sharonensis. Next base: position 757,301,763 of record LR880971.1, on the reverse strand, counting down.
CATAAAAATTAATGTAATTTAAAATCTCAAAATGAAAAAAAGATATTTGAAACTAATTGCCGGTTTGATGTGTTCAAAAAATGTACAACCCATTTCTCATTACTGATGGGCCATTTTCTCGGCCAGCTGAATGAAAGCTCTCCTGGTCTTGAAAGATTTGCAGCCCAACAGGCCTGACAAAGCGACTTACTTGGCAAATCACAAAAAAACTAGGTTGTGGTCGTGGACCCAGCTGCCAGCCTCTCCACTTACAGTACTCTTCGGATGGAAGTCGTTCCTTGACCACGTTGACCACGCCGCGCGGAGAGCACCACGGCGGTGGACGACGGCGAGGCCTAGGAAGGGGACGACGCGGAGCCGGGGAAGGCGCGACAGTGGAAGCCCGCGCGGAGAGGAGTATGAGGGTTCACTGGTTCGGCTGCGGTGTGAGGCTGCCGTCGCCGCAGGGCCTGGCCAGCGGTGGGAATAGTAGGGGGCGGTGAGGCCTCCATGGCAGCACAGCCGACCACGGGAGGCAGGAGCATGCGGCACGACTGGCGCTGCTTTGGGCGGCTAGAGCAAGAATACCAGAGGTTGAAGAAGCACTACAGCCGTTGGATGGACATCGTATGGTCACTGGAGCTAGAATCGTTCATATTGACTAAGTTGACAAAACCCCTTCGTCCCCGTCAACTTAGTAGGCCCACAAGTCAGCCTCCCACCAAGGTGGGTCCCACCTAGCCGGGGGAGTATTCATTTTTTTGTGCGTAATAAGGAGGCACTTCCGGTTGGTCCGAGCTGACAACGGGGGGAACGTTTCTTAATCCAGAAATATCGATTCACATTCAAACTATTTTGAAAAATAATTTATATAAATATAAAATCCAAATAATTGTCCACGCATAAAAATCAATGGAATTTAATATCTTGTAATGAAAAAAAATTGAAACTAATTCCCGGTTTGATGTGTTTAGAAAATGTACAACCCATTTCTGGGCAAACCGAATGAAACTCTCCTCATCTTGAATGATTTGCAGCAAGGAGGGCCGATAAAGAAAGTAGGCCTTGTTTGGGTATTTCTTTAAAAAAATAGAACTGGGCTAGCCATTTTCAGCAAGAAAAAAACACAACTGGGCTCATGATGTGGTAAACATAAATAAAACCCTGGCTAGACAGGCCACAGCCCCCGCACAGCCCCGTACCCTGATCCGTCGCTAAAACTAGTATAAATAACAACCGCTTGTTCCTAAAAAAGAACTACGCGACTTGCTGGGTCCATGGTGTCAGCCGCTCGTAGTGTAATTCTCTCGTTTATTGACTACGTTGACAATGGCGTGAGCCCCAGGTGTCCAACCATTAGGAGGAACCATATTTTTGGGCTTGTAATATAGAGGCACTTGCTTGCGTACTGCCATGACAGTGGTGTGTCCCAACTGTCATCCTCTCCACGTACAATCATCTCCTTGTTCCTCTCAGTTGTTGACGACGTTGACAACGCAAGAGGGCGGCGCACCGCGCACGGTGAGCGAACCAAGGCCGCAAGGCAGAGGACGATGGCGAGGCCTCAGACGGAACGAACAGGAGCCGTGGAAGATGTGCCGGTCCAGTCGCAGGAGGACGGGAGTACGAGGGTTGACTGGTTCGAGCGCGGGTGCGTGTTGGGGCTGACATCGCCGGAGAATAACATGATGTGTGGGGGAATAGAGGGAGGGACTAGCCAACGTTGGAGGGTACGTACGGTAGGGCGGAGGAGGCGCAACCAGCCATGGGAGGCGGGAGCAGGCGGAGCCGACGGGGTGGTTTGGTTTGGGCGGCTAGAGGAAGAAAAAGACAAGAGATAGAAGATACACGACAGATGTTGGATGTCAATCCAACGGTTGGTAGGCAGAATCGTTTGTTGACTGGTTAGTAAGTTGACACCACCTTGGATAGGCTATTTCCTCGCGGGTCCCAAATTTTAGAATCCAAATCTGTCACGGTCATGCAACCTTTCCTATGAAAATTTACAGCCCATTTGATGTGCTAGTTCGAAATAAGTTTGTGGGTGCTGGTGGGGGCTAATCACTTGGCTTCTGTAATGCACAGTGAGCTCAAGCAGCCGGCGAGAGTGATGTTATTTCCCTTGGTTGGGATTTGTTACAATATTTCACTCTAAATTAAATGAATGGCAAGCCATTTGCCTTGTTTCAAAGAAAATATGACAGTCACAGCCGAGTTGAAAAGGGCAGGAACATCTAACTCCAGCTTACAAACTGTACAAAAGCACGAGGGTTAATTGTTCATCAGGTTTACAAAAAAACCTAGATTGAAAAGGGCAACAACATCTAACTCCAGCACTATTTTTGGCAGTCACAGTCAAATGGATCGGTCAGGTCCATAGAATGAACATCCTGGGTCGTAAAATTTACTGGATTATGACCACAATAGGTTGTAAATAGAAGCCCGCCACGTTCAGAAGCTCTTTTGCCCACCTGAAACTCCTTTTTTTGCTCTTCGACATACCCATCCATCAAAACCATGCTGCTGATAAACTTAAGCCTGATGGACAATAGTAACCTCGCATTCAGCAGGAAGAATGTGACAAATCTTGTGTTTGCACGGTTGTCTACATATCGTTCTAGCGTTATTGTTTTCAATCGAATCTCATGAGAAGTGAGAAAATCCCGATTCTTATGAATCCACCGATTGGTTATAACTTTCTTACCCCGTCCTGTTGCCTATATAGACATGAAGATTGAAAACAGTTAAGGTATAAAAGAAGACTGTCGAAAGAGCAACAGCTGAACGGTTAATTCTAGTACACTATATGCGGGCTTCCAATGTGCGTGAAATTATCACCTTTATATACAACTTCTCCAGACATGGAAAGCATTGCAGCAAGCCAATAATCTTGTTCAGATCAAAACTATTCATTTGGATATATAAGATCTTGACAGAATCCAGCACCATTGATAGGCCATCCATGGAGAAACTCTTCATTGAGCATAGAACATAATATTAGTACAAAATGTGTACTCCAAGATGATATATAAATTATGCACAGAAATTTAAAATGCAGCTTATGGTTACAAGTGTAGATGATAATATAAAGTACCTGAAGAACTGTGGAGCCAAACACCATATTGAAATGAGCATAGAGATCATGTATTACACCCAAGGTCTCCAGTTTAGGCGCAGATAGGACGGTTATTTGCAACGGTGAATAACTAGAATCAAGGATCAACCTTTGAAGTGAAGGGGCATCTTGGATGATGAGCTGCCTTCCGTCAAAACAAATTCCAATTCTTACAAGGTTAGGCGACTTTATTTGGAGACAACCGATTCTAAGTGTGAAAAGCACCAAGCACTCCAGCGCAGGGCAACTGGAGTGGATGATGTTGTGCAATGAGGCCTCCGATATACGAACCCGCACAAGTGAAATTTTCTTGAGAAATGGGAGTCGAAGGTTTAGTACCAGATTGTCTGGTAGGTAGCAGAACGCAAAGGTGGCGGTGTGGAGAGAGAAGGAAAACCGCGAGATGGACATCGGTGCTGAGGGCACAAGTTCATGGCGTTCGGTATGTGGTATGTCATTTCCAGGGGAATAGTAGAACTCAACCAGCTGCAGTTCTGTGAATTCAGGGGATTTCAGCCAGGCGTCCACCATGCAGGGCATGGTATGCTTGCTCAGGTAGCATGACGGGATGCAGAGGCTTTGAACGGAGCCCTAGTGGGAGGAGATGATGGCTCTGGGATTTCAAAATCATTGAAGAGAGATAGCTGATGATAGTCGAGATTAAGGGGCACGGCGCACCATAGAGGGTGCCACCAAATTGAGAGGACTTGGGTGCGACAGCAATCCTTGGTGGGGAGAAGCGAGATGATCTCCCCAAGGACGGCGTCCGGGAGATCACTGATGCGGTCCACCCGATATTCTACGGGTTCCTGGTATCCGGTGGGGGCGGGGTCGCTGCTTCTCCCCACGCTGCCGGGTGCGAGATCTACAACAGGTGTCGCCGCTGGTGGGAGCCTCATCTTCTTGGCGTTGGGGTCAGCCGACTCCATTTTCCTCGAGGGTGTCGCGTCGCGCTCACAGATTTGAGAAGAGTAACGAATGACGAGCCTAGTTGTAGTGCGAGCGAAGAAGAAGGGGAGCTGGGGGTTTTCTGTAGGAGTGAGGAAGAAGGGGAGTTGGGGTTTCCTGTAGGAGTGAGGTGAGGAATTTGGGGGTACGAGTGGAGCGAGCTCACGTGAGGTGGGTGGGAGCGAGGAGGAAGAAGAACACCCATGTTTTTCTGGGGGGCGGTGTGCTGGGTGTGGGTAGTGCCTCTCATTCAGTAAATATATGGGCTTTTGAATTGATTTTACTATTTACTAGTGTGGATGGGCTGTTTTGTCTTGGGCCCAGAGAAACACTTACTACTAGTACAGTGGAGACACTCTACAGCTACCCAGAAAAAACAATTACTACTAGTACAATGGAGACACTCTACCGCTTCTGTCTCCTCCTAGGTCATTGAAACATCTCCCTCTACTGAATGCCGTTATACTTTTGTTCACCGACATGCGGGCCATGCAGTGCGCGGGCCCAAATGCCATCCACCAAATTAGAAGGCAGTATGCAGGCAGAGAGTCACCCTGGTCGTAGCGCGGCAGTAACGAGCCGTCGTATCACAAAACCCCACCTTCCCGCAGTCTAAGTTTGATGGACGAAGCAACCATCATTTCACTCTTCGCTGAATCCCCTTCTCCCTCACCATCTTCAAGAAAGGCAACACTCGTATCTGCCACTGTTCTTTTCTCCCAACGAAGGGAAGGTAAGCGGATCCGTGATGTTGGTATATTTTCGTTCAGAGAAAAGAAAAGAACTTTTGCAAGGCCGTAACCGATCCTCACTCTCTTTTTTGTTTCATTGTCATTGCGATTGTGTTTTCCTTTCAGTGGTCTCCTAGTATTCCTCAGTTTCATGATGGACCAAGGAGAACCAGGCAAAGATCTGCCGATATTGGAGCAGACGCGGGAGGCTGATCCCCACGAGACACAGAGCTCCAAGAAGATGGAGGCAACCACCGAGCCGACCCCAGATACGCTCACGGCCACTACTGAGATGGTCAACGCCCCATTTGAGGTTACAACCCCCGTGGCACTGCAGGAGCAGTTTTCCCCCTTCGAGGATGTGTCCCCCCC
>LR880971.1:757281287-757296089 GCA_904067115.1 Aegilops sharonensis | reverse complement strand
AAGTATGTGGTGATTAATAATGCAAAATTTTATTAGCTTCAATGCCATGCTATACATAGTGGTTTAAATAGCTTCTGTTTCTTATACTGAAAAGTAATTCAGAATCTATTTCTGTTTCAATTAGAGCCCTGATGTAGACAAGGATTGTGTGGTTGTACATGTCACTTGCTATGAGGCGGATAACCTGAATATACGCACTGGGAAAACAAAGTTCTTAGTCTGTTGGATCCTGGAAGCCATTTGCGGTTATACCAATGAAGAGTTGTATTCCAGCCTCACTGTTGTCAGGCGTGTTGGGTGTACTGAAGCACAAGAAGTTCAAAGCTACTCCTTCGTTTGTGAGGCATACTGTTCTTGTCAAGCTTACGTAGGAAGATGACGTGGCATGCCTCCACAAACAAGTATATCAGTGGCAAGGCCACAAGGTTGTCTTCATGAAGGTTCACAGGATTGAGCTGCTGCGGGACGTCCTCGATGATGTTCATGGCAAGGTTCGTCTTGTGTCCAGCCCAAGTTAGATCGAGGCATGAAATAGTTGCCCCAGCTAGTGTTTAATAGTAGTTTGGATTATGTCTAATAATTCAAACCTTGCCTGTTATCGACCCCTCTGGGGCTAGTACTCTGTTTGAATCCGTCTATGGGAACTGCTGCTACTTTTGTGTGCCCGTGAATCATGTGAGAACCATCATAATTGTTGCCGAAACAGATGCGTCCTCACTAGTTTTTTCATGAATATGGCATGGTAAGACATAAGTTGTCACGGTTTATCATACGAGCAGTGTGTGTTTTGATGAAATAGAGCACTCGTTCGAGAACTGTGCGCCGATGTATACATAAGTACTTGTAAACACTTTTGGTGCTACCCCACATGTAAGCAATTGTGCAAAACAAGGAACATTGGCTCAGCTCGCTTCAACACTAGGCTATCGACCAGCTAACAATCAACAATCTGCTGTCTGACATATAAGCAACTATGTATCTTGTTACAGTGGTTCATGCAATTAATTGAGGCCACAATGTAATAAATTCCAAACGTTCACACGCTAGTCCAGCGCTCATGTGGAACACTCACATTAAAGTCGTCTTCATAAAAAACTTGAAAATCATAAGTTAAGCAATTTTATACATCTCAATGATTCATAGAACATAACAAACATATACTACTTCACAACAAAAGACAAGTTGTGAGAAGGTTTACAATTCAGGAAAAAACAAGCAAGGCTTCTCTGAGCAAAGGGCCTCCCAGCAGGCTTAAATTTCCTGGAGTTCACTCTGGTTTTTTCTTGTTGCCACCATCCAGGGTTAGGTTCTCTCATTCCAGAATAACCAATTATAATTGTGATCTCAGCTAGAATGCTGAACTGAACCTTGCAGTGTACTGACCAGTTAAAATGCTTGTGCATTCCACTAAATTTAAGCACCGTTATTTGCAGAAATAAGCAGACCACAATGCCTCTTGTCCGCGCACCTGGCCAAAAAACCACTGTGCATCCGTGCCAGCTAGTCCTCGGTCCATGGATGAACTGGTAGAAAGTGCATTCCGTACTAAGATGCAGTTGTTTTCGCTCGTCCCTGCACTGCAATCAGGAAGTAAAATGTACGAATCAGCTTCTTTTAGATTGCGGTGGTCACTCTACCTTAGTTACTACCAATGTAGGGATACCTTGAAGACGGGAGGTTAGACAATGACAACGAGGGATAGCCATCTCATTTTTGCGCAGTTGTACTAAAACTGAGGTGTGTGCTTTTGATTACGCGGATAGAAACGATACGGAGACAGACATCCCAAAACGATATGGAGACAGGCATCCCTGTTTGTGCAAATATGAAATACGGTTATTTAAACAGTGACATATATTACTACTTTCCACCGTTTCCTCTTAGAACCAAGTCCTAGATTCATGCTACAGCTTTCCCACTTTCTTCCCTGTTTGAACCAACGCTTTGAGTCGACTGTATGAACTAGCTTTACTTATAATAATAGTAGAAGTCTAGGCGGCTTTGGAACAGCGGACGAAAGTAGAAAAGGATCCACATGAAGGGAGCTGGGGCAGTAGAGCAAGGCAGGTTTCGAAGGAATATATACCTGAGGGTCGTCGGCATGTGGCAAAGACGGCGTCGGGAGGCCGCATCTTGGCCACAATACCACAGGGAGGAAGAAGGGGTCGGAGGCCCTCCCGAGCCGGTGCTCTCTCGGAGAGAATGACACGGCCGCCGATCGGGACGCGCGGGCAGCCGTTGGTCTCCTCCCTCGCCGCTGACGACAGTGTGAACGATGCACCTACACCCCTGCCCCGGTCGAGGTTGCCCGGCCGGATTTGTGACCAGCTGCTAGCTGAGAGAGAGAGAGAGTGTGTGGCCACCTATGTCTTGCTTAGATCTGGAGAGCATGAGAGAGTGAACGATAGGAACCCTAGTAAAGCAAGTGCTAAGGCTCCTGCTTTTATATATAGTGGAGTGATTTTGTTGTACCAGCTTCAAAAAAATGCGCTCCTACGTGTACCCGCGAGTGGGTATGAGATAACTAGTGCGTGTGTGCACCGCTTCTCTTCGTGCGAGTACAATATACTATGCCCGAAGAACGTTCGCCGCAAGAGTAATAGTATAAGTGTGTGATGTGTGAGCTAAAATAAAATGTGCGCGCCGTCTTTTGTTTTTTAGAAGTTCTGAGCGTAGGGTGTGAAGAGCACATATGTGCGTGACGTCTACCTACAGATAGACGGTGGGTGCGACGTGCAAGTCTGCGAGAGGACTCGGGAGAGTCGTGACTCATGAGGGTGCGTGTGCGTGAGAGAGAGGGGGCACGTATCAATGCAATGCATGTGTCCGTAAATCATTATCCGACAAACGTTCGCCACAAGCCTTTTCCTGACGAACGCCGTAAGAACCGTTAGATCGGCATCCGACAGTGTCAGTTTTACCATTTCATTTAACAGAACAGCCACTCCTCCTACACACAAATCTTCCACGTGAGTGTTAGCAACTGCCATATGCTCCCTCCTTTCCGAAATGCAGTGCATATAGCTTTATTGAAAATTCGAACCTCGCAAACTTTTACCGAGTTTTCGTGTACCAAATTGCACATGTAGGATACCCTTTATATATCATTTCATTCATCTTCGAGAGGTAACTATAAAGATGGGTGAGGAGTCTATAAAGAAAGACCATCGTATCACCCGCAGCAATTTCAACCATCCTTTAGTGTCGAGGAATATCATATGAACTCTATATGATATGATTTTTATACGATTTTTTCCTTTAGAGCCAATTGGTTCAGAGGAATAGATATCATATACTCCACATTTCAAAGGAAATAAACATGATATCATTTCTATAGCTTTAGAGCCACTTGGTTCATATGAATGGATTCCTATACTCCCTTAATTTGAAAGGAAAATAAACATTAGCGTATATTCAATAGAAAAGTTCCTATGATATGAACCAAATTACATCTCTTTTCTAATCCCTCTTCATAGGAATTGAAATACATGTCATCTCTAGATTCAATAGAAAAGTTCCTATGATGTGAACCAAATGACATCTCTTTTCCAATCCCTACCCATAGGAATTGAGATGCTCCATGTCATCTCTTTCCCTACAACTTCAATGTATAGATCTTCTCTATTCCTAAATAGCTAGTACAACCCACTAGTAGCTTTTTTCCAAAACATGCAACTATGGCACAAGAACTATATAGTGTGCTAATAACTTTGAAAGATGGTCGCTGGATGAAGCTAATCCGACAGTGTAGAGATAGGAAAATCCGAGCACTGCTGGCCGTTGGATATCATCAACATTCCACCAAATCTGCCACATGTACAATTTAGAAGACTCCATGTTGAACTTAAGCATAATGCACAAACCTCAAAACACAAGCACTTCTCCTTTGTTCTAGAATCTTCTGTATCATAATTGATTATTTTTTCTAAATGAATTGCCATTATTTGTTTTTTACTTTCTGATTTACAATGCACAACCCCATGAATATTAACATTGTTATAAAACTAATTGATTTTGAATGAAATGAACTATAAAAACTAAACGAACATCTACATCATGCATATATGACTCAAAGCTTTACATGCTATAGTGTGTATTTATTCATAATTTGGTTTCGAAATCTCATGCGTTCAATACATGTGTACCTTACTAGTTTTGAGTAGAGTAGCAAATTTCACGCGGCCCCGTGTATATCAAAATGCAAGGCCCATGCATCATTGCCTTTCGGTCGAACCTACGTCCACAATTTTTTGTATGTAGTATATCTCCACTGGTCCCCGAACCCAAAATGCTACCTCGTTCCCGTAAAACCAAGCGGCCCACACATATTTAAGGCGTCGACTCGAACCCGTTTACTACGACGTGGCCCCACACGCCGTAGTACTCCTACAAACCCTACCACCGCACTCATCATCGGTTTTCTTCAAGAGGACGAGGGAGAAGCCGATTTGTAGTGCAGGCGCTTTCAAAAAAAAGAAAAGGATCTGTAGTGGAGACCCCTACCCTAGGGTGCCCTAGGTAGCTGCCGCACACATCATTGTTTTCTCTTTTCTTTATGCTCTTGCACCCTAGAGTGAAATGATGGTTGTTTCGTCCGTCCAGCTTAATGCAGGAAAGGTGGGGCTTTGTGATTTGACCCCTCATCGCTCATTTTCTACTACTGCGGCGCTACGACCGGGGTGCCTCCAATTCCAACCGCTGCTCCGAACTCTAAGACTTCTCCCAATGCAAAGGTGCTTAGATGAAGTGCTAAGTGCATTAAATATCTTAGCAACTCAAGTCCCCAATGCATAGGTGCTTAACTTGTTGTTGCTAAGCACACTTTATTTATTGAGTTAGCACCTAAAGACTTTCATGCATTGGTCAAATTGTTTCATTTAAGTGGTTTGCCTAGGTTCTCGCGCTTGGCATTGGTTCTTCCTAGGTCACCAAAGTACTCTCTCTCCTCCTTAAATGTTGTGCCATGTCACTTTTTTGCTTATGTGTCATGCTTAGCACCTGTCCACGGTGGAGCACTGGGAAGGGCCTAATTTGGTGCATCGCACGTGGAACAAGACGGTGGATGAGCCACATGTCGGCCAAAGGGGTCCTGTTAAGTGTGTCGCCATTTCGTGTGCGGACTGACCCTACTTGAGTTGCTACGCCAACACAACAGGAGCAGCCTACCACTTGGTTTTGCTCCTTGGTGAATCCCGACTATATTGATCTAAAAAGACACGTGCTGAACTACCCTCCCCGTCTCGGTTTTTTATGTTTAGCCGTCTCGGTTTATAGGGCCTGCACGTAGTTTTAGGTCATCCACTTGACTAACTAAATATGAGTTACTATGTCACAAAAAGTATATCATTGTATTCTTAAGCGGATGTAGTTGTACTTAAAAGTCAAGGGCGGGGCTCTTCCTGCGCGGTAGGCGGGGCAGTTTCGCCTAGTCGGTTCGACAGAGACGCGAGAAGACGAGGGAGTAGGCTGCTGCAAACGTAGGGCTGTGTGATTTGATAGTGAGTTACTTCAGGAGAGGTGGGGCCCCGTGATTTGACTTGCCATTATCATTTTAACCGCGGCGCTACGACCGGCGTGAGTCTCCCGATTCCTGACCACCTCCATACAGGTGCCTCTCCCAATGCTCCACCATGAAGTAGAGGCTGGCTCTTGCATGAGAGCCCACTTCTCCACTTTTTCCTTGCCTCTCTTTCCTCCACATATGCAAAAATGCCATGTAAAGCGCACTATTGTACTTACTTTTACTTGCTCCTACAGGTGCTAAGCTTGCCACATAGGCATAAAGTATGATGTGGCAAGTTAATCAAGAAGAGAGAGACTAGCTAGTTTGGTGACCCAAGGAAGAAACAATGCTAAGCGCATGTACCTAGCTAGGTGAAAAGACAATTTTGAGTCTATAGCTAATTAAATGAAGCAAACTTAGCAACACCATTTCATTGGAAGAGGCCACTCCTTGGCAAATGCAATAAATACTAGTACTCCCTGCGTCCCATAATATAAGAACGTTTGGCATTACACTAGTGTCAAAAACGTTCTTATATTATGGGACGAAGGGAGTACGAAGAAAGAGATAGAGAGAAGTAAAAATAAATAAATACACTTATAGCCAACCTTGTTGTAGTATGAGTGACTAAGTGATGACTATGTATGACATGCCAATATCAGATAGCCTAACGCACCGTGGTAAATCTCCAAGGGCGCGACCGCGCGAGCGACGCGACGGTTGTGGTAGGCGCGACCATGATACGGGCTGCTGGCAGCCCTTGGATCTGAGATCAAACGGTCGCATGCTAAGTTGCTGAAAATTTGCAGAATAACCCTCCAGGATAGATATTCACCCATAGGTCTAGAGTCACGCCATGCAACCGTTCGATCTCAGATCCAAGGGCTCTCGGAAGACCGTATCATGGGAGAATGGAAAGCCACTACCCTGCCGTTCGCACGCTGGCAGTTCGCTCCTACTCATCCCCGCACGTCCTTCAATACTACGGCGGTTCGCCCCTACTCGTCCCCTCACGTCCTTTAATACTACGGCAGTTCGCTCCTAGTTGTCCTGTCCATTCACATTACGACAGTTCCACTAATCCTAACCCTCCTCCCAAATCCATGGCGTCCCAAATCTCCATGATCGGCGGTCAGTACAAGGTTAGAACCATCACCGGTGATGAGTTCGACGCCCTCTACACCCGTTCTTCTGCGACGGTGAAAGGATGCCTTTCTCGCTTCAGACGCATGTTCGAAAACTCAGATGATGAGTGGGTCGCTAGGCTAGATGTTGAGTACACCACAGTCCTGGGACGAGAGAAGGATCTAAAGGACGAAGAGATGAAGAAGCCCGCCATGATCCAGGTTTGCGTACATAACGTTTGCTTGGTCTACCACATATGCCATGCCGATGTTGAGTGCCAGGATTTTAAGAACTTCCTCAAGGACGAAACAGTGAAATTCATTACTGTAGACTTTAAGAACGACAAAGAAGTCCTGGGTCGGATAGGCCTCGTTGTAGGCAACCCCTTCGACCTCCAGAAGAATCGGCTGCTGCCCTCTCGTCAGCCTTCAATGCTGACCCTGGTAGGAGCCATGGTTCATCCTTCGTTCCGTAAACGGAGAAACCTCATTACACGTTTCATCGTCATGCATGGCAGCGGAATGTACTAGATATAGACCACATCCACTACGCTGCAATGGATGGCTACCTTTGTTTCAATATCTACAAGGGTTGGATGAAGAGCAACAGCCAAGTGTGCGGTTCAAGCAAAGAAGTATCGGCCAAGAGGAAGAGGGACAAGGATGAAGTTGAGGACATGGACGAGGACTCCGAGTAAGGTGGCAGTGTCGTTGCTCTTGGTGGTTCCAAACTTCTAATGCAGTGTCTACCGAATTAGTTGCATAGTTTAATTTCAGGTGTGCTTAGTTTAATTTGAGGGGTGTGTTGCGCTGAGCCCCCAGCAGAACTATGTTATGTTTCTTCTCGTTACTTTAACTCTTCAGTATGTACATACTACTAGTATTTCTTTAATAGAATTTAGCACCCCAATTAAGCAGGTACTAGCTTTTTTAATAGTACTTTATGCATGATTTGGCGATGTGCGCTCTCTATATGCACCACCTTTTTTTTAATTTCAATTTTTGCTCCATGGCGCAATCCATCGATAGTAATACTGTACAAAAGTATACATTTTTTAAAAGGCTAGAGTACTGTTTAACACATATATAGTCAGTTAAATTCTAAACCTAGAACGATGTGCATGCCATGTAGTAAACTGATACAGAGGAAGTATAATAAAAATGAGGTGATTTTACCGAGCGATCGGCGGGGGAGCATGGCCTGTCATGCGGTCCCATGTGTCATGATGTACCAAGGCGATGCGCGTGTCCCTCTTGAGGCAGAAGCAATACTACGTGGTTTGAGATGATGGCGAACCGAAGTGTGAAATAGTAATATGGTTGGTTCGTCCGTCTGGTAAGGTGCGGCATTGTGATTTGACGTCTCATTGCTCTTTACTACTACTGGGCCGGTACGAGTGGGGTGCGTCCCCCCTGCTGTTCTGCACTGTTATTTGGTGCTTGACACGTCGACCCGGTTGCTATATGTCCCACATGTCGGTGACAGGAAGTACAGAATTCATGAAAGGGAGCGTCGACGGAGGAGTATACTACAGAATTCATGAAAGGGAGCGACTTAGTTTTGGAAAAAATCTGTTTTTACGGACTACGTACCCACTATGGTTTATAGGGCTCATCTAAAAAACATTCGTTTTTCTGTTTGATAAGTCTCAATTCTACTATACTAGTAGTAGTACCATTACATGTTGGATTTCGAGGTGCGTTAGATCACCCGACGCAAGCAGTGTCAAGAGGAAACTAACCAATGCATGTACAAGTTCATGGAAATCTAGTGGTCATTCATGCCTTCGTTCTAATTAATGCCTCGGTAAACATAACTTCTTGAGAAAAACGAGCGTACTAATTACTTGTGCAAACTACGAAATTAATTCGACCACTCACCGTCTACCTTGGTTGGAGAGATTTTGAAATTGAGCCATAAACTGGAAAGGAGGGAGTAGTAACTTTTGTCTCGATTACTATTTGTGGCCTTGTATAGATGCAAAATGTATTTTTTATAGTGGACTTGTATAAGTAAATGGAGGGAGTACTAACCAAGGTACATAGTAGGGACGAGGAGTAAACGGAGGGAGTAGTAAAATTTTCTCCTCGTGTTGCGAGCCACCGCACGCGTGGGCGAGGGAGCGGGCGTAAGACGTACAGTAGTAGGAGTACTACTACTACTACTCGTAAGGCTAGTCATAGTGGGGAGTAACTTAGACTAGTAACATGCATATGTTACTAGTCTATGTTACTACCTCCATAGTGGGTAGTGTCATAGATGTGGCAACATAAATGGCTTCATTTATTACTTTGTAGACTCATTTTACATTGGGCACCGCTATGTGATGGTAACATATTATGTTACTCCATTTGCATTTCTCCTCATTAATTACTTGCCACATCATATTTCTTGCCTATATGGCAATTATGTTACTACCTATGTTACTCCCACTATGAGAAGCCTAAGCAAGCTTCACCTCATCCTGCGAGCCACCGCGCCCGTGGGTGGGGGAGACGGCGTATGAAGCAAGCTTTTCCTCGTTCTGCGAGTTGACGGGACACATCAAAAGTACTCCAGTGTATAGAGCCTTGCCTCTAAGGTATGCCCCACATGGTTTGCCTCTTTTTTTAACATAACACGTCAAGTCGCAATTTGTTTCTTCACCCGTGGTAGACGATCCTCCCTCCACCAAGTGGACAACCAGTACACGTGTCAAGTTACCACGTGGGCTGCCTTTTTCATACAGAAATGAGCTCCACCGTGTACCTGCGCGAGTGTGGTTGGGAAAGAGACGGGAGTACGTGCACCATGCATTCACCTCTTCTCTTCGTGCACGTCCCCCACCTACGTGGGTGTGTGTGAGAGAGATACAAACCTAGACATAATGCGCCGTCCATCCCCATGCCTCCGCCAAGTCCGACCACCAGTCACCACCACGCCCCACTCCTCCTCACCTTGTCTCTCATCTTTCTCCCTCCATTTTTATATAATACAAGGGGCCACTATCAAAATTACAATTTGCAGATATACAAGGACACTAACACTAATCGATGCAATATTAATGGTTTTTGCCTCGTGGTACTAGCAAAGGAGGACATTAATTATCCCTTGCATGCATGCGGGAGTTTGTAAAAAAAATGCATCTTGATGTTTCGTGCAATGCACGGGCATCTTGCTAGTCCATGAAAACAACACATGGCCAAATTCCACGGCAAACGAGGGATTTGAATCTGTTGGGAGGGGCTGTTTGGATCTTGCCCGGGGTAGCCAAAATATTGGCGACCCTTTTGTCCACCAGTGCCTTTGCCATCGATGAACAAGGAATGGCTCGGGTGCTCATGCTGTCATGCATCCTCCAGGGTGCACGGTGGAGATGAGCTCGCACATGCTGTGTTTTTTGTCCCACAACGCCGCCCGAGCCGCCCGCAGACCGACCGGCGACCCACAAATTACGCCATCCGACCATAGCTGCACACATTATGACAACAACTCAACCAACAGGATGAAATTCATGCAAACACGTAGACAAACTGATATTTCATATAAACAACGATGGAAATCATATAAAATACCGGATTTTCATACAAACATGACGGATTTCATTACATTGAAATGAACTACGCGGTGGTAGTTATGGACAGCACAGGTATATAATACCTGGCCTAAATGGTCGCCTACCGATCGATTTGTGTTCCTCATGTCCGGCAGCACGATCACCGGACTGTCGGGAGCCCCGGACGTATATGCTTCAGCGCAAAGGACGGATCGCTTCCCCATTGCCCAACTGATATCATTGGCTGGTGCCGAAGATGATGGTGGCCGGCACCGGTTCGAGTTCATCACCGGTCACTACTTTGCCATGGCCGGCACCGGCTCGAGTTCATCCTAACATTCCCCTCTTCCATGGAGCCCATGCGAGGTCGACGAAGGTTATCGCAACAAAAGGATCCGACAAGACACATGTTGTGTACGCCGGTGTCGCCTCCGCGGTGGCCTTCATGGGACCCAAGCGGCGGCAGCCTCCCGTGTTCTACTTCTCCTCAATGATGGCGGCAGACGCGGAGGCGCTGGCCACCGACTCGTCGCTCTCCGCACACCCGGCTTCTGTCACTGCTTGCATGGCGCGGCCACCGGCATGGGAGTCTCGGCCACAGAAACGGGAGACGCGGTACGAGGCGGCGGCTTGGACCACAGCAACGACGCCCGTGTGCTGGTCCTCGTCGAGCTGGCCTGGAGCGGCGGGTTGCTGAACCGCACGCCGGCTTGGGGCGACAACTGGCTCCGTCGGTCGAGGGGAGGGAGGTCGATCAGCGAGCTGCATAACTCGTATCTGGCGGGCTACCCAGCCGGCTTGGATGCGGAATGACTACTCTTCGTAAGCCATTGTAAGAGTGGACAAAATGGTGGAGGAGACAGGGGAGCGGCGGAGGTGTGCGATTCTTGGCCGGCGTTTGGCCTCGTTTAGATAGGAGATTAAATAGACGGCGGATGGGAGGAGCTCGGCCGACGTTGCGTTTAACGCCAGCCCGGTCATGAACGGACATGTGTCCAGAGTGGGTTTCTCGGCTTCCACACGGGTGGGTTTCATGGAGGCGTTTGAATGCGGCACTTAGGCGTGTTTAGCTGGGCATGCCGCGAGTGGCGCCCTCGACTCTGACCTAGGACACCACGCTGTTCTTCCACTGATGTGTGGGCTCTTTGGGTGCATGGCCTGCATGTTAGTGACCCAACGCAGGCAGCGCACAACAGAGGAACCTTTGGTGGGCCAGGGCGGTCAGAAGCGGGCATTTCATACACCGATGATTGTTCATTGAGTGTGACGTCATCTTTTTCATGTAGATAAGCCTACTATGTTGATAGCCCATTCGATACGTTGTGATTAATAAAGACCGCTACAAACATCAATGTTCTGCTTATCACAGATAAGATTGATTAATACCCGTAACAATCCATGTCCTTAACAAAGGGTGCATGCACGTATAGGTTGAGCGTGTGTCTTGCGTCGTGTGCTGTGTGCATGTAGCCGTGCGAGTGTTGCATGCGTCCAAGGGTACGTTTCAGTGTTGCATGCATGGGTGCGTACGTGCGTGTGTTCATGAGTGCATGTGTACGTGTTAGTGTTGCACGCCAGCATGCGTGCATGTGTATGTTATGTGTACGTGTCATTGTTGCACGCCTGCATGCGTGCGTGTCTTGCGTGCGTGCATGTGTACATGCGGGGTGAGGCTACACGTCAGTCGACTGACTTTTTCATCTCTGGTCATTAGATTTTCCAGCCATTGGATACAAAATCAAGGGCCTCCAGTTTATCATCAAACTCCACCCCCCCTGAGCCGGCAGCCACCACCGGCCGAACCGCCAGCCCCCGCCGCCCATGGCCGGCCCACCCTCCCTGAAACGACTCCCCACCGGCAGTCCGCCGCCGCACCGGCCATCCCTCTATCCCCCCCCCCCTCGCCGAGCTTTTTCTCCGGCAATCCCCACGCCAGTTCTGTGCCTGCCAGCGTGCTTTGCTAGGATTTTCCACCAGTAATCCCTTTGTGTATACAATGATTTCTACTACTGGCTGCTAAATTAGATATGTAGATGTCATACATGATACTACCTCGTTCCTCCATTCCTAAATATAAGTCTTTCTAGAGATTCCACTATAGGCTACATACGGAGCAAAATGAGTGAATCTACACTCGAAAATGCATCTATATACATCTGTATGTGGTCCATACTGGAATCTCTACAAAGACATATATTTAGGAACAGGGGCAGTACATTACACAAAATCATAGGTGGCATTTAGTGTTGGAAATATGCCCTAGAGGCAATAATAAAAGTGTTATTATTATATTTCTTTGTTCATGATGATTGTCTTTTATTCATGCTATAATTGTATTATCCGGAAATCGTGATACACGTGTGAATACATAGACCATAACATGTCCCTAGTGAGCCTCTAGTTGACTAGCTCGTTGGTCAACAGATATTCATGGTTTCCTGACTATGGACATTGGATATCATTGACAACGGGATCACATCATTAGGAGAATGATGTGATGGACAAGACCCAATCCTAAGCATAGCACAAGATCGTGTAGTTCGTTTTGCTAGAGCTTTTCCAATGTCAAGTATCTCTTCCTTAGACCATGAGATCGTGTAACTCCCGGATACCGTAAGAGTGCTTTGGGTGTACCAAACGTCACAACGTAACTGGGTGACTATAAAGGTGCACTACAGGTATCTCCGAAAGTGTCTGTTGGGTTGACACGGATCGAGACTGGGATTTGTCACTCCGTATGACGGAGAGGTATCTCTGGGCCCACTCGGTAATGGATCATCATAATGAGCTCAAAGTGACTAAGTGGTTAGTCACGGGATCATGCATTACGGTACGAGTAAAGTGACTTGCCGGTAACGAGACTGAACAAGGTATTGGGATACCGACGATCGAGTCTCGGGCAAGTAACGTACCGATTGACAAAGGGAATTGTATACGGGGTTTGATTGAATCCTCGACATCGTGGTTCATCCGATGAGGTCATCGATGAGTATGTGGGAGCCAACATGGGTATCCAGATCCCGCTGTTGGTTATTGACCGGAGAGGCATCTCGGTCATGTCTGCATATCTCCCGAACCCGTAGGGTCTACACACTTAAGGTTCGGTGACGCTAGGGTTGTAGAGATATTAGTATGCAGTAACCCGAAAGTTGTTCGGAGTCCCGGATGAGATCCCGGACGTCACGAGGAGTTCCGGAATGGTTCGGAGGTAAAGATTTATATATAGAAAGTCCAGTTTCGGCCACCGGGAAAGTTTTGGGGGTCACCGGTATTGTACCGGGACCACCGAAAGGGTCCCGGGGGTCCACCGGGTGGGGCCACCTATCCCGGAGGGCCCCATGGGCTGAAGTGGCGTGGGAACCAGCCCCTGGTGGGCTGGTGCGCCCCACCCAAGGGCCCAAGGCGCCTAGGGTTGGGGGACCGTTGCCCCCCGAGGG
The DNA here is from genome assembly GCA_904067115.1 of Aegilops sharonensis. Lineage (NCBI taxonomy): Eukaryota > Viridiplantae > Streptophyta > Magnoliopsida > Poales > Poaceae > Aegilops > Aegilops sharonensis. The sequence continues at coordinate 757,282,489 of LR880971.1, read as the reverse complement.
GGCATGCGCCCCCCCCCCCTGGTTGGAAACCCTAGGGGGCCGTTGCCCCCCGAGGGGGCATGCGCCCCCCCTGGTTGGAAACCCTAAGGGGGCCGCCGCCCCCCCATCTAGATGGGAACTCCAAGGGGGCATGCGCCCCCCTAGCCCCTATATATAGTGGAGGGGAGGAAGGGCAGAAAGACAACGCATCTTGGCACCTCCCTTCCCCCTTGCTACACCTCCTCCTCCCGCAGACGCTTGGCGAAGCCCTGCCGGATCCCTGCTGCATCCACCACCACGCCGTCGTGCTGCTGGATCTTCATCAACCTCTCCTTCCCCCTTGCCGGATCAAGAAGGAGGAGACGTCACGCTGACCGTACGTGTGTTGAACGCGGAGGTGCCGTCCGTTCGGCGCTAGGATCTCCGGTGATTGGATCACGACGTGTACAACTACCTCAACCCCGTTCTTTTGAACGCTTCCGCTCGCGATCTACAAAGTGGTATGTAGATGCATCTCCCATGACTCGTTGCTTAGATGAACTCATAGATGGATCTTGGTGAAACCGTAGGAAAAATTTTAATTTTCTGCAACGTTCCCCAACAGTGGTATCAGAGCTAGGTCTATGCGTAGTTCTCTATTGCACGAGTAGAACACAATTTAGTTGTGGGCGTGGATCTTGTCAATTTACTTGCCGCTACTAGTCTTATCTTGCTTCCGCGGTATTGTGGGATGAAGCGGCCCGGACCAACCTTACACGTACGCTTACGTGAGACCGGTTCCACCGACTAACATGCACTAGTTGCATAAGGTGGCTGGCGGGTGTCTGTCTCTCCTATTTTAGTTGGAGCGGATTCGATGAAAAGGGTCCTTATGAAGGGTAAATAGAAGTTGACAAGATCACGTTGTGGTTATTCGTAGGTAAGAAAACGTTCTTGCTAGAACCCAATTGCAGCCACGTAAAAGATGCAACAACAATTAGAGGACGTCTAACTTGTTTTTGCAGCAATTGACATGTGATGTGATATGGCCAAGTTGTGATGAATGATGAATGACATATTGTGATGTATGAGATCATGTTCTTGTAATAGGAATCACGACTTGCATGTCGATGAGTATGACAACCGGCAGGAGCCATAGGAGTTGTCTTTATTTTTGTATGACCTGCGTGTCATTGAAGAACGCCATGTAATTTACTTTACTTTATTGCTAAACGCGTTAGCCA
>LR880971.1:757259759-757274295 GCA_904067115.1 Aegilops sharonensis | reverse complement strand
AGCAAAACATGATCAACACCAGAACTCTATGGGTGTTCGATTCATCACAATGTAACTAGATTATTGACTCTAGTGCAAGTGGGAGACTGTTGGAAATATGCCCTAGAGGCAATAATAAAAGTGTTATTATTATATTTCTTTGTTCATGATGATTGTCTTTTATTCATGCTATAATTGTATTATCCGGAAATCGTGATACACGTGTGAATACATAGACCATAACATGTCCCTAGTGAGCCTCTAGTTGACTAGCTCGTTGGTCAACAGATAGTTATGGTTTCCTGACTATGGACATTGGATGTCATTGACAACGGGATCACATCATTAGGAGAATATGTGATGGACAAGACCCAATCCTAAGCATAGCACAAGATCGTGTAGTTCGTTTTGCTAGAGCTTTTCCAATGTCAAGTATCTCTTCCTTAGACCATGAGATCGTGTAACTCCCGGATACCGTAAGAGTGCTTTGGGTGTACCAAACGTCACAGCGTAACTGGGTGACTATAAAGGTGCACTACAGGTATCTCCGAAAGTGTCTGTTGGGTTGACACGGATCGAGACTGGGATTTGTCACTCGGTATGACGGAGAGGTATCTCTGGGCCCACTCGGTAATGCATCATCATAATGAGCTCAAAGTGTCTAAGTGGTTAGTCACGGGATCATGCATTACGGTACGAGTAAAGTGACTTGCCGGTAACGAGACTGAACAAGGTATTGGGATACCGACGATCGAGTCTCGGGCAAGTAATGTACCGATTGACAAAGGGAATTGTATACGGGGTTTGATTGAATCCTCGACATCGTGGTTCATCCGATGAGATCATCGATGAGTATATGGGAGCCAACATGGGTATCCAGATCCCGCTGTTGGTTATTGACCGGAGAGGCATCTCGGTCATGTCTGCATATCTCCCGAACCCGTAGGGTCTACACACTTAAGGTTCGGTGACGCTAGGGTTGTAGAGATATTAGTATGCAGTAACCCGAAAGTTGTTCGGAGTCCCGGATGAGATCCCGGACGTCACGAGGAGTTCCGGAATGGTTCGGAGGTAAAGATTTATATATAGAAAGTCCAGTTTCGGCCACCGGGAAAGTTTTGGGGGTCACCGGTATTGTACCGGGACCATCGAAAGGGTCCCGGGGGTCCACCGGGTGGGGCCACCTATCCCGGAGGGCCCCATGGGCTGAAGTGGCGTGGGAACCAGCCCCTGGTGGGCTGGTGCGCCCCACCCAAGGGCCCAAGGCGCCTAGGGTTGGGGGACCGTTGCCCCCCGAGGGGGCATGCCCCCCCCCCCCTGGTTGGAAACCCTAGGGGGCCGTTGCCCTCCGAGGGGGCATGCGCCCCCCTGGTTGGAAACCCTAAGGGGGCCATTGCCCCGGGGGCCGCCGCCCCCCCATCTAGATGGGATCTCCAAGGGGGCATGCGCCCCCCTAGCCCCTATATATAGTGGAGGGGAGGAAGGGCAGAAAGACAACACATCTTGGCACCTCCCTTCCCCCTTGCTACACCTCCTCCTCCCGCAGACGCTTGGCGAAGCCCTGCCGGATCCCTGCTGCATCCACCACCACGCCGTCGTGCTGCTGGATCTTCATCAACCTCTCCTTACCCCTTGCTGGATCAAGAAGGAGGAGACGTCACGCTGACCGTACGTGTGTTGAACGCGGAGGTGCCGTCCGTTCGGCGCTAGGATCTCCGGTGATTGGATCACGACGTGTACAACTACCTCAACCCCGTTCTTTTGAATGCTTCTGCTCGCGATCTACAAAGTGGTATGTAGATGCATCTCCCATGACTCGTTGCTTAGATGAACTCATAGATGGATCTACCGTAGGAAAAATTTTAATTTTCTGCAACGTTCCCCAACATTTAGGAATTCCAGTGCACTACATTAGGCTCCCTTAGAGTGCCTGCTAGTCCAGCATACATAGTCGTGGCTAGTTTATGGTACGCACACAATCGTTAATTGGTGGTTTAAATATGCGCAAGGGATATGCAATGTAGTATCATGTAGAGATGTCTGAAATTAGCCGTGTCAACTTGCAGATAGGGTTAGACAATGAAAAAGTACAACATGTATGTGGCAATTTCATGGAACATCGCAAAAAAGGAGAGGCAACGGTGAGCCTATACAGCGTGCTATGGTACGTCACTCCTCCATTGCCGTTATTTGTATGCCAGTTCTATTAGCTAAGTTTCTTAGGGACAGTTATAACGAGTTATCCTAAGAAAATAAGCACCTGTGAATATAAGCTCCATGTAATAAGCCAACCAGTTCTTTTCATTGCGTTTTCAGCTTATCTTTGGTATGATCAGTGGAAAGTCTAGATTGCATTATATTTTTTTTCATTTTGCTGCCCATATGGAAATTAATTTGACTTGCACAATCTACTTTGGTCAATGTTTTCCATAGGGATTCCATTGCCTAATTTAAACGAAGAACGCATGACCCACATTTAAATGAAGAACAATTATTTATTGAAATTCAATGGTCCAAGTGGCTGGTTATTATCATATAGCAGCACCACCTGAAAGCATCATATAGCAGCAGCAGCAGCAGCTCATAACAACTCATCATCCAGCAGCATCAGTCTGCAATTCATCATATACCAGTAGCAGCTCATAGCAATTCATCATATAACAGCAGCAGAAGCAACTCATAGCAATTCATCATATAGCAGCAGCAAGATCAGCTCATAGCAATTCATTATACAGCAGCAGCAGGAGCAGCTTATAGCAACTCATCATATAGCAGCAGTAGCAGCTCATAGCAATTCATCATATAGCAGGAGCAGCAGCTCATAGCAACTCATCATACAGTAGCAGTAGCTCATAGCAATTCATCATATAGCAGCAGCAGGAGCATCTCATAACAATGCATCATATAGCAGCAGCAGAAGCAGCTCATAGCAATTCATCGTATAGTGGATCAGAATGAAAATTTGGCAAACAATCAGAGGAGATCCTCACCTTGTTGGATGAGCTCATCCTTCAACAGCACCTCAAGGCCATGGCCTGGGAGGAGGGGATGGGGAATAAGGTGCCTTCTGCTGCAGTGTGGCATCAGCCGTAGTTGTGCAGCGCCCGCCGGAGTAGTGCGTTGGACGAACCACAGTGGAGCAGCTGCTGGAGACCACGAGAATGAGGGGCGGCGCCAGAGGGAGGAGCAGCCAGGGAGATTTGCCCCTACCCGCCGGCCATGTAGCCTAGCTGGACATAGCATCGTCGAGGACTAGGCCAGATGGGACCAGTGGCGACGGCTCGCTGGAGGAACCCTAGTGCTGCAGGCAGGGGATCGAGGTAGAGGGAAAGGGGAGAGGAGATGCAAGCGGGCAGGCAATGAATGCTTGCGTGTTTGTTTTTACTTGAGGGTCAGGTGTGACACGGGCGTCAATAGTTGCATTTTGAGTGTAATATAGGCAGACAACAAAGTCATTTCACTATTCCCCTTCCATAAAAATTTTAGTGAGGTTCTACCCGAAATTAGTTAAGCCCAAGCCCATATCTCAAAAATGACTTCTTTACATCTTTTATGGCTTATTTTGACAATATGCCCTGAAAAGGCGGAATCGAACTAGCCCTTAACCTGCAATTCAATTGTGCGTGCAATGATGAATCACTCCTGCCTGCTATCTGTTCATTTAGGCATCATCATACATGGCATAACCTAATACATGTGCATTCCATTGTAGAATCTGGAATATGCAATGTTTATGTTAGTTCATACATTGCACATGATGTTTAAATGCCCCTTAAATCTAGTCAGTCAAGTGATGGTCTTTAAGCCTCCTTCTTTGCTTCTTTTCTTGATATGTAAAATTTGCTCACACATCTGTTCAATTGCTTGTTTGCATCAGCCAGCCGTACTAGGACTGTTTGCTTTGATTACTTGCTGTTCTTGACCTAACACTCTAACAGAGCTTGTCAATGATTTAAACACCAAGGGCTGCTGTAGTGGGGCCTTGTCTAACTCATAGGTGACATAAAGGTTTGGCTATACACTACAGTAGGCTCTCCAAGAGTACCTGGAGATCCAGTTCGAAGGTATGCCTAGTTTTTACGTAGTGCAGACATAGTAAATGCTCATTTCATTGTGTGCAAGTGCAAGAGATGCGACATGTTTCATTATGTGGTGCTGTTTTGTTATACTCTCATCCTTTTGTGTTCACAGACTGGAAAGTATGCATATTTATCTTCCAAGGAGACGAGTAACTAGTTTGTGTCACCTTGCAGAGGGGGTGCAATGAAGATAAGATTGAGGATTTCGAAGTAGAAGATGTTAGGAAGGAGCCTTGCAAGAGAAGTAGGAGCTGCGCTAAGCCTCTTCAACCTGCTAAGGTAAGTCACTTTATACAACTCAACAGTTCAATTCCTTGTTTGTTTCAGGCATAGTTAATTTGCTCTTTTCGATTGCTTTATTTGTCCTTGGTTAATGAGATGCCCAAATAATCATGCCTAATGTTCTGTACTTGTATAACTATTAGTTGACATAATTAAAGGCCTTACCATTTAATTACTCTGCCGAAGTGTGCCTGAAGCTTTGAAGTCTATTAACCAGCTATTATTGCATGAGGCTCACAATCTAGTTTATACTACGCTAATGATTGCATAGTTTTGCCTGCTGTAGTATGTTTGTATGAAACCCTCTGCTGTTCATTATGCTCCCGAAGACTTTAATTGAGATACAGAATGGCCAACTGCTTGCTTATACACAACGTGCTGTCTAAATTTGTAACTTGTCTGTGTTTTCGATTGGGCCCCGACATCATGCTCCTCTAGTGAACTAAGAGGGATTTCTGTATGCAGGCTGCACAGACTATCTTTCATATAATTTTTAAAATATCACCTGCTTATGCTTCATGACGTGTAACATTATTGTTAGTCCTGTTTTGCCATGTAGTACAAAATAGTGTCTTTCTCGCTTCACTGTTGTAACTATATTTTTGCCCTAGTCATGTGTACTTATAGAAACATTTCAGGATGAAGTGACATCAACACAGATCTGCGAGCAGTGCGGCATGGCCGTTACCGAATGATTATGGATTGGAATTGGAATGTGCTGATGTTCTCGAGCATCAACTAGAGGTGGCAAGACAATGTGTACATGATTGTCAACATTTAATCAACAAATTGAGACTGGACATGCAGGTATTATATGCAGGAGTCAAAAAAATGAAACAAGACACTGAGGTAACCATGAAGGAACTGGAGATTTTGCAGACTAAAATTTGTGCTACCTGAATCCGGCCAATCGATTATAGTTCAAATGGAGTTAAGTTGATGCGCGTCCATGATGTATGAGTTGTATTTGCCCAGTGTATGTAATTTGCTGTTTGTGTATGCTTTATTAACACCTCTGCCGAACCATAATGCCCGGTGGGTATAATCGGCTGTAATTTCTTTATTGTATAGTGTAGGATTATTCTACCTTTCTATGCCTTGATCTCTTTGTTGTATAGTGTATGCTTTTTAGAGGTGATAGTATTGAGTAGGATAATTCTTTGAATATGCTATATCATTCAAACGGGGGCCAACTCGCCCGACCATGGCCCTTCACGGGACGTACGATCCATGTGTCATGTACGGGTCCTCGGATCCATGGGCCTTCAATCGGCCTCGGACCCATGTGCCTTCAATGGGCCGTCGGACCCATGGGCCTTCAATGGGCCGTCGGCTCCATAGGCCTTCAATGGGTCGTCGGATCCATGGGCCTTCTACGTCTCGTAGGATCATGGGCCTTCTACGTCTCGTAGGATCCATGGGCCTTGTAAGGGCCGACTCATTTATGGGTATTGTACGGGCCTTTAATGGGCCATACATGGGCCTTTAATGGAAATCGTACATTTTATGGGCTGACCATAGCGGGCCGTTAATAGGCCGTATTTCGTGATGCTATGAAAATGGCCCAACAGATTAACGGTCCACAAACGGGCCGACTGTAACGACGGGCTGAATTTGGCCCACAAAGAGAAAATGACAGTAACGGGCCGTAAGTAACCGAATGCTGCAAATGAGCCCAAGAATAAATGGGCCCTCAGAAGGACGAAAGATAACTTGGGGTGGAAACGGCCCAATGGAATAACGGGCCGTTAATGGGTATAAAGTGATACACTATTCATTACAGACCAGTTTCACCACGGGCCGTTTATGGGTGTAAAGTGATACACTATTCATTACGGGCCAGTTTCAACACGGGCCGTTAATGGGCCAATAGTTACAAAGGGCCTCATATGGGCCGAAAGACGTCATGGGCCATACACGGGCTAGAAGTAAAAACGGGCTGGAATCATATTTGATGGCCCAGATGACGCTACTGGGCCTAATTCGGATAGGGCGTAACGGGCCTTGGGTTAGCGGGCTGTAAATGGGCTATACGCGAACAGGCCGTTAACAGGCTTTCCATGTGCCAGCCCGCCACCTTTTAACCAAGTCAAACGGGCCGGCCTTTTCATAGGAATGGGCCACTGTTGGGCCGTGCCACGTGTCCACATATCATAGGCACCTTCTGTCCAATGAGTGGATGACATCTGTCCCAACGATGAGCCGACACGTGTTTCCTCCAGCCAATGATGATTTTACAAGTGGAAAATCCCCATTGGTCGGGGCTGTTAACGGGTTATCGGATCCAAAACCCGACCCGATAGCTTAACGGCCTTCCGTTACGGTGGATGCCACGTGTCCGTCACCCTTGACGAAAGCACTTCTGTGACGCGCGATTTATCGTCATGGAAGTGGACACTTCCGTGATGATAATTTTGGTAATGTCATGGAACACTTCTACGACAACACAGGTATGACTATCTTGATTCTGTCATAAATTTGTTATGGATGTACATCCATGACAAAAAACGCGACCTACTGTGACAAACACGTATCATCACGGAAGTGCATTTTTTTGTAGTGCATGTCTCAAATTATCATTTACCTCTGTTTTAAACACATGAGCTCTCGCACCTCTTCAAATCACTGCTTCCCTCTGCGAAGGGACTATCTATTTACTTTTATGTTGTGTCATCACCTTCTCAAATAAGCGCCAGAACCTGAGAGCACTGCTGTCATGCTGATGCATTATGTATAGCTAATGTTGGGTGCATCATGACTTGATCTTTTCTACCATGAACTACAATGTTTAGTCGCTGCTTGAACTTCGAGGGTGCTCTGCATTTATGTTTTGCGGTCTCATAAAGGGCTAGCGAGATACCACTATTGTCATATTATAGCATGGTTGTTTTTGACAACGTGTTGCTATTTGAGATATCTTATTATTGCTCTCAGTTGTTTCAGTTATTGATATGAGTTAATATAATTTTTAAGAGTTATTGTCGACATGGTTAGTTATAAACCTTGCTGAAAACCTGGGTGCTGTTTAAGCTTATTTATGAAACAAGAGCAAAAGAGTTCGTAAAAGTTTTTCTTTTTCATTTTTTGTTTATCAACTGAATTGTTTGACGACAAGCAAAGGTTTAAGCTTGGGGGAGTTGATATGTCTCCAACGTATCTACTTTTCCTAACGCTTTTCCTCTAATTTTGGACTCTAATTTGCATGATTTGAATGAAACTAACCCCGGACTGACGATGTTTTCAGCAGAACTACCACGGTGTTATTTTTGTGCAGAAATGAAAGTTCTCGAAATGGAACGAAACTTTGCGAGGATTTTTTATATCTAATAAGAGAATTTCTAGAGCCAGCATGGACCTCAGGGGGGCACCTGGGTGGGCACAACCCAGCAGGGCACGCCAGCCCCCCAGGCGCGCCCTGGTTGGTGCTACCCACTTGGTGGCCCCACTTACCCTCAAACCAACGCTATAAAATCCCATATTTCTAGAAAAAGAAGCAGGGAGAAAGAATTATCGCGTCTCACGAGACGGAGCCGCCGCCAAGACCTGTTCTTCCCCGGGAGGGCAGATCTAGAGTCCGTTTGGGGCTCCGGAGAGGGGGATCTTCGATCTTCATTATCACCAACACATCTCCATCGCCAATTCCATCATGCTCCCCACCGGGAGTGAGTAATTCCTTCATAGGCTCGCTGGTCGGTGAGGAGTTGGATGAGATTCATCATGTAATTGAGTTAGTTTTGTTAGGGCTTGATCCCTAGTTAGTATCCACTATGTTTTGAGATTGATGTTGCTGTGACTTTGCCATTATTAATGCTTGTCACTTTGGGCGCAGGTGCCATGATTTCAGATCTGAACCGTTTATGTTATCACCATTATATCCATGTTCTACATCCGATCTTGCAAGTTATAGTCACCTACTACGTATTATGATCCGGCAACCCGGAGTGACAATAGTCGGGACCACTACCGGTGATGACCGTAGTTTGAGGAGTTCGTATATTCATCATGTGTTAATGCTTTCCTCCAGTTCTCTATTAAAAGGAGGCCTTAATATCCCTTAGTTTCCAATAGGACCCCGCTCCCATGGGAGGGTAGGACAAAACATGTCATGCAAGTTCTTTCCATAAGCACGTATGACTATTTACGGAATACATGCCTACATTATATTATGAACTGGAGCTAGTGCCATATTGCCCTTGGTTATAACTATCTCATGATGAATATCATCCAACGAGTCACTGATCAAATGCCTACGAATTTATCATATATTGTTCTTGCTAAGTTACTACTGTTGCTACTCCTATCGTTACTGCTACAATATCACTTCTATCACTGTTAAATTTACCGTTACTATTGCTGCTATCATCAAAACTATCATACTATTGTGCTACTAATCATTTTGCTGGAGATAATTAATCTCCAGGTGTGCTTGAAATGACAACTCAGCTGGTAATACCTTCAAATATTCTTTGGCTCCCCTTGCGTCGAATCTATAAATTTGGGTTGCATACTCTACCCTCGAAAACTGTTGCGATCCCCAATACTTGTGGGTTATCAGCTACGGATTAAACGAAGATTGGCTAAGGACGAGGTGATGATGCACGTCAGAAATGGTTCCAAGGTAGATGTGACCGCTGCCGACACGCTACCTCTACATCTACCTTCGGGATTAGTTTAAGACTTGAATAATTGTTATTTGGTGCCAGCGTTGAGCATGAACATTATATCTGGATCTTGTTTGATGCGAGATGGTTATTCATTTAAATCAGAGGATAATGGTTGTTCTATTTATATGAGTAATATCTTTTATGGTCGTCCACCCTTGATGAGTGGTCTATTTTTGTTGAATCTCGATCGTAGTGATACACAGGTTCATAATATTGAAGCCAAAAGATGATAGTGCAACTTATTTGTGGCACTACTGTTTAGGTCATATTGGTGTACAACGCATGAAGAAACTCGATGCTGATGGGCTTTCGGAATCACTTGATTATGAATCACTTGGTGCTTACGAACCATGCCTCATAGGCAAGATGACAAAAACTTTGTTCTCCGGAACAATGGAACGAGCTACTGACTTATTGGAAATAATACATACCTATGTATGCGGTCCAATGAGTATAGAGGCTCGTGGCAGGTATCGTTATTTTCTCACCTTCACAGATGATTTGAGCAGATATGGGTATATCTACTAAATGAAACATAAATCCGAAACATTAGAAAAGTTCAAAGAATTTCAGAGTGAAGTGGAAAATCATCGTAACAAGAAAATAAAGTTTCTACGATCTGATCGTGGAGGCGAATATTTGAGCTACGAGTTTGGTCTTCATTTGAAACAATGTGGAATAGTTTTGCCACTCACGCCACCTGGAACACCACAGTGTAATGGTGTGTCCGAACATCGTAACTGTACTTTATTAGATATGGTGCGATATATGATGTATCTTACCGATTTACCGCTATCGTTTTGGGGTTATGCTTTAGAGACGGTTGCATTCATGTTAAATAGGGCACCATCAAAATCCATTGAGATAACACCATATGAACTGTGGTTTCTCAAGAAACAAAGTTGTCATTTCTTGAAGTTTGGGCCCGCGATGCTTATGTGAAAAAGCGTCAAACTGATAAGCTCGAACCCAAATTGGAGAAATGCGTCTTCATAGGATACCCAAAGGAAAGTGTTGTGTACACCTTCTATTACAGAACCAAAGTCAAGATATTTGTTGCTAAGAATGGGTCCTTTCTATAGAAGGAGTTTCTCTCAAAAGAAGTGAGTGGGAGGAAAGTAGAACTTGATGAAATCTTTTCTAGTGATTCCTGCACCAATTAGTGAGAAGCTAATGATGATGATCATGAAACTTCAGATCAAGTCACTACTGAACCTCGTAGCTCAACTAGAGTATGGTCCGCACCAGAGTGGTATGGTAATCCTATTCTGGAAGTCATGTTACTAGACCATGATGAACCTACGAACTATGAGGAAGCGATGATGAGCCTAGATTCTGTGAAATGGCTTGAGGCCATGAAATCTGAGATGGGATCCTGAAGGAAATATGCCCTAGAGGCAATAATGAAGTTGTTATTTATATTTCCTTATGTCATGATAAATGTTTATTATTCATGCTAGAATTGTATTAACTGGAAAATTAGTACATGTGTGATTACATAGACAAAACATAGTGTCCCTAGACATGTGTTGTCATTTGATAAACGGGATTACATCATTAGGAGATTGATGTGATGGACAAGACCCATCCGTTAGCTTAGCATTATGACCGTTATAGTTTCATTGCTATTGCTTTCTTCAAGACTTACACATGTTACTCAGACTATGAGATTAAGCAACTCCAGAATACAGGAGGAACACCTTGTGTGCTATTAAACGTCACAACTGGAATCAGGAACTTTGCCATTAGCCGGTTCTTTGTCGTCAGCTAACTATGGCAAAGAGGGTCAGCTTGAGGAAAACAGACGGCAAAGAAGCAGCTAACGGCAAAAAAAAAATTTGCCGTCCGCAAAATCTTTGCCGACAACTAGCTGGTGGCATAGAACCTTTCTCGTCCACTAGCGGATGACAAAGATGCAGGGTGGGCCGATGGTGAGAGCCACCTAACGACCACTTTCTTTCCCGTCCGCTAGCTAATGGCAAAGAATCTTTGCCGTCCGGTAGCAGATGGCAAAGAAAGTGGCCAAACTAACGTCCGTTAGCTAGGCTCTTTGTCATCTACTAGCGGACGACAAAGAGCTGTGCCCTATCTAACAAAACGCCCAGTCTTGCCCCTCTCTCCCCACCTCTCTCTCCCTCACCTCATCCCAACCCTGGACCACCACCCCGCCTCGGCCGCCCCGCCCCGCCTCGCCCCCATGGGCCGCCTCGCCACCCCGGCCGACCTCGCCGTCCCGCCGCCCCGCCGCACCGGGCTTCTCCGCCCCGCAGTGCCGCCCCATCCGCGCCGGCCCAAGACGCCTCGCCGACTCGGCCCCGCCCCGGTCGCCCCGCCCCTCCGCGCTGGCACGCCCTGCCCCGAACACCCCGCCGCCCCGACCTCTCCACCCCGCCGCCCCGCCTCGCCGCCCCGGGCTCTCCAAGGTGAGTCATGTTTTTTCTATTTTTTAGATTTAGTTTAATTAGGTTTAGTATAATTTAGTTTAGGTTTTGTTTAGTTTAGTTAGGTTAGTTTAGGTTAAGTTTTTGGTCTAGTTTAGGTTTAGTTTAGTTAGTTTGGTTTGGGTTTAGTATAGTTAGTTTAGTTTAGGTTTAGATTAGTTTAGTTTAGGTTAAGTTTCTGGTTTATTTTGAACATGTAAAATTTGTTGTTATTTTTTTAGTTAAAGCATTTATTCCCGCATCAACGTCGATGATGCCTATCCCGCATCCTCGTTGTCAACTCGGCGAAGGAGGCCTGCTTGATCAGAGGGGCCATGTCCGAGACTGGGCATCGTCGGGCTGGTACTGCGAGGTTCTACCTTCCGGGGGGCAACTTGGTAAGAAGTCAGCCTGTCGTTGACCCAAACCTTGTTTGGTGGCGATCGCGTGGACCAGTGATGGTGCCGAGTCTTTTGGACACCGCGGAGGTGGTACGTCACTGTGTCAGCGAGGACGACGAGCACGTCCATCGCTACAAGGTTGCGTTGGAGGGCAGGTTCGACAATACCTGGCAGGTTCTTCAGGGACCTCAGTGGAGCTATGATCTTGTGATGGTTCCTTCTCTTTGGGTGTCCACCGCCAGCGCCGATACTTGTCGTTCTCTATGGTTCTAGCTGTATTAGCGATGCTATATGTATGATACTATTCAAGATGTCTTAGTGATAATATTCGACGATGTACGGATGCAACAGATGATGTAGTTTTGCTTATTGAATGCATGCTAATTTAGTTTACCCGGGGACGAGCGGGTTAGGGGGTTCCTCGGTGTCAATGGTACCCTAAATAGCAAGTATCGTCAATGCGAGGTACATGTGGCCATCGGTGTCGAGTACTAAATCCACATCCCACAAGTGACAGAGGGGTCCTGCATCTGCAACAACAGTTCTCGGGGTCGATGGCGGTCGAACACCATCGCGAATTTGTCTGGCAACCTCTGAGATGACGATTCAAAGCTAAGTGTTGAAACTTGAAACACCCAAACTGAGTCAACTCGGTTTGGTTGTTTGAACTTTAGAAACTTGGCTTTAATCCTCATTGCAAAGGCTGCCAGACAAATTTGCTAAGGTGTTGGACCGTCATCGGCCACCAGAACTATTGTTGTGGGATGCTGGGCGCCGGCGTCACTTGTGGGACATGGATCTAGTGTTCAACGCAGAGCGCCTCATGTATCTTGCACCGATGATACTTGCTATTTAGGGTTCTATCGACGCTGAGGAACCCCTAACCCGCTCGTCCTGTTGTAAATATTTAGTTAGGTTGACGGAAAAAACAATATTTCTATGAAACTCATCTTTCGATTTAAATGTGCAGTTTTTTCGTTGTTGCGAGGGTCTAGTGTTCGACGAGATCCGCCCCTGCGTTCGTGGGTTAGCACAAATGACATCTCGCCCCATTGATTTGCTCTGTTCCGGTCTTCGTGCCGATGAAACATGCTAGTTATAGGTGTCTTCAATCATCAGTATGCGTGACCACTATGCGTCTCCCGTTCGAAAGGGTTACATCTATAAATATGCATGCATTTGAATATTTATAACCATGATTCTTTTGAATTTTCCAACGTTATCCATGGACAGCCCAAGTATGTGTAGATTGGGTTCGTTTTCCCATATGCTCTGCTCCAGATCCGATGAAGAATTTCATCAGTGCCTCCCTGTTGTTCTTTGGATACACATCCTCTCTGCTTATTGCCGAGACGTGTATTAAGAGAACAGCGGGGAGGTGCTGCCGAAATTCTGCGTTGGGTCCGGAGCAGAGCATGAAAACGAACCCAATCTACACATACTCGGGTGGGATTAGGACCTATCTTTACCTATTAGCCTCTAGGTTGCATGGACGTAATAAAAGTGATAAACTCCTCTATCTGGTGAATATATACATGCTGATTAATTTATATATATATATATATATATATATATATATATATATTTATTTATTTATTTCTTCTGTGTCCAGTAGCTAGGCAAGATGAGTGATCGTGCGTGGATGTAAACTGGTCACACTAGTTAGAAAAAACATGACAACTGAATGGTTAACAAAAACCAAGGGGTTTCTGAGAACCGCATTTGCAAATGGCCAGAGGACAACCTGGTATCCCTGTGTAGGGTGCAACAATTGGCACAAGAGGACAGAGGATGAAATGGGCAAACACTTACAGAATAGGGGTTTTACGCCAGATTATACGGTGTGGACATTTCATGGCAAGTCTAGCCAACGCGCCAGAGCTGAGGTGCTTCGCCGTCGCACCGACGAGCATGGTACCGGCATGCAAGACATGGTGCAAGACTTTGATGATGCTCGCAAGTCGGACGATGAGATGGAGGAATCTGCAAAGGCCTACGATGAAATGTTGGAGTCTTCAAAACGTCCTTTCCACGAGCACACTAAACTTTGTCAACTGGATGCCATCTGACAAATAATGGCTCTGAAGGCTCAATTCAACTTGGGCAGAGAATGCTACGACACGATGATGACATTATTTGGACGTTTTCTACCCAAAGGCCACGTACTACCTGCAACATGTACCAGTCAGACAAAATCCTTCGTGCTCTTAAGATGCCCTATGAGAAGATACAAGCCTGTGACAATGGATGTGCCTTATTTAGGCTTCAGTATGCGGACTTGAACTATTGTCCCATTTGCATGTCACCCAGGTATGTTGTGGTAGACAACGGTATGGGTGAGAAGACTTAGACCAAAATCCCCGTTAATGCTCTTTGGTATATGCCAATCGTACCAATACTTCAATGTCTTTTCATGGTCAAAGGGACGGCAAGACAGATGACATGGCACAAAACGGGCAAAAGAACCCAACTAGATGAAGATGGGAAGCTGATGATGGTGCACACATCAGACGGTGAAGCGTGGAAGTGCTTCAATGCATTACATGATGACAAAGCGGCAGATCTGAGGCATTCTCGAGTCGCCATCAGCACATGGGTTCAACGTGTTTGGTCTGACAGCAACACAATATATAGTTGTTGGCCCGTATTTTTCATTCCACTCAATCTCCCCCCCCCCCCCGGACAGATTATGCAAAGAAAGAACATTTTCC
>LR880971.1:757248186-757259218 GCA_904067115.1 Aegilops sharonensis | reverse complement strand
AACTATCCGGGGAAGAATATGAATGTGTACATGCAGCCGCTGAAGGACAAATTGCAAGAATCCTGGGATAATGCGTTCAAGACATACTATGCCTTTAGCAAAAAGAACTTCATAATGCGTGTGTGCTACATGTACTCGACGCATGACTTGCCAGTGTATGCACTATTCGTTGGCCGGTGTGTCCATGGAAGGTTCCCTTGCCCCACATGCAAGGGAGCTCTTCAATTTTGTTGGCTTGAGGCCAATCGCAAGTTTTCTTGCTTCGACATGCATAGACCGTTCCTGCATCCTCGACATAAGTTCATGAAAGAAAAGGAGAACTTCCTCAAAGGTAGAGTTGTGAAAGACTCTGCACCACTTTCGGTTATAGGCTAAGAGATCCTGGATCAGTTAAGCGCTCTCGAGCAAGATCCAGAGCGCCCAGGGTATTTAAAGGGGTATAATTCGCAACACGCCTAGACTCACAAGACATGCTTGTGGGATCTGCCTTACTTCAAAGACATCCTTTGCCCACACAACATCGACGTGATGCACACTGAGAAGAATATCACTGAGGCACTTTTTGGTACATTGTTTGGCATAGATGGGAAGTCAAAGGATAAGCCTAAGGCAAGAGTCGCTCATGAGGCGCTATGTCATAGACCATTACAAAACATGCAACTACCGAAAGGAAAGAAGAACTGGAAAAGCCAAAGGCATGGTTGAATCTTGGAAGGCCAGCTACGAGGGAAATTATCTTGTGGGTGAAAATGCAGTTGATGCTCCCCGATGGGTATGTAGCGAATCTAAAGAGGGGAGCGAGTCTTGAAAAATTGATGATATTTGGTCTCAAGAGTCATGATTGGCACATATGGATTGAGCGGGTAATGCCGGTGATGTTGCGTGGATTCATCCATGAGGATGGATGGCTAGTGCTGGCAAAGCTGAGCTATTTCTTCCATCTTCTTTGTGCTAAAGAACTATCGCTCGACTTGGTAGAAGAAATGGAAGAGTTGGCACCAGAGTTGATCTGCAAGTTAGAGAAGATATTTCCGCCGATCTTCTTTAATCCAATGTAGCACTTGATTTTGCATCTCCCAACCAAGGCAAGATTGGGGGGGGGGGCTGTGCAGAATCGTTGGTGCTCTGCAACTGAGAGGATGCAGAAGACGCTTCGAGCAAAATCTAAAAATAAACGTAGAACTGAACTGAGGAGGCGGCAAACTTCGTGACAGCACACTACGAAGCCAAAAATCGTCATTTGCATAATCCCAAGCCTCAGTACAATGCCGGCGACCCTAAAAAGGGCCGATGCAACCTCATCCTATTCAAAGGGGATCTGGCACCGGCCGGTGCTTCTAATTCCTTAATGTTGGATTTTGAAGAATGGTAGACCATTTCGTTTTATATCTTCAACAACCTAACAGAAGTGCAGCCGTACATCGAGTAAGTTCTCGGTACATTGTTTCGCAACTTCTAATTCCTTTGAACTGCTCTTATTCCCAGATAAATTTGATACAGTCGATACGTTGCTAAATTCTCGTATGGAGCAGTGATCCAAAAGGATTCCGTCGAAGAGTATGAGCTTCTGGCAAAGCATGGAGGCGGCTATCCTGGTTTCATCTCTTGGTTCAAACAAACGGTAATTTCCATTAGACCATTTCATTTCTTCATCTAATTTGTGGCTAATGCAACAATCCCTTTCGTATTAAACTTGTAGGCTAATTCAGAGCTTATGGACGCCGAATTGAGACAAGTCGCTAATGGTTTTGACTATAAGGTCCGTTCATTTGACAAATACGACATCAACGGGAATTGCTTTCGTACCTATGGCAAAGAGCTATCTATGGCCGACCGAAAGTCTACAAATTATTGTCTCTCTGCTATCAGCGAAGGAGATACCGAGTATTATGGAAGAGTTGAAGCAATTTATGAACTTCAATTCTATGGTGCAAACCCACCAAACGTCGTAGTCTTCAAATGCTATTGGTTCCAGCCGAAGGACACTAGAAGGACTCATGAACATATAGGTCTAGTGGAAATCAAACAAAGCACCCATTTGGATGTTCCCAGTGTCTATTTTATGGCTCAATAAGCAACCCAAGTTTTGTATCTACCGTGGGCCTGTCAAAGTGATCCTAATATCAAAGGTTGGGATGTCGTTTGTGAAGTGTCGCCACGGGTTAGACCACCTCCCCCCAATAAAGATGATTATGAACCTCACATTAACCCGGACACATATGAAGGAGTATTCTTCCAAGTAACACGTCTTTCCAAAAAACGTTTCAAGAACCGCTCTACTTCACCTGAGAACATTGAGGTAGACAGCGACACTGAACCTGACTTAACTCCTCAGCCGGAACAAGAAGAGCCTGAACTAGAAGAGGTTACTGCTGCGGATAACCTGTCAATGCTTGACAGATTACATAGAGGTGGCCTTCCACATGATGATGCATTTATTATTAATGATGGTGATGCATTTATTGATCCCGAAGCATTTATTGAACTATATTATTACTAGGTATTAAATTTTTTATGTTGTACTTGATTTATCTAGTTACTTGTATGATTTATATAGTTACTTTTATAATTTTCTTACTTTGTATGATTGTTTGTTATACATAGTGCCATGGTCTTGATATCCGTCTCCGTTGGTCCTCGCCCGCTTTATGATTCTGATGTGGTAAATCCTCTTTTATAACTATTTGTTGCATTTCGCATTTATGACAATTTTTTTAGACCTTGAAGACTGCAGGGCTTGCACCCCACATCATTTTATTGATAAATAAAGCAGAACAAAACAAGGTTTCCACAAGATGAGGAAAAGAAAAAGAAAAACTACAGCAACCTGTAAAAAGCTATACAAAAGAGAAGAGGTGGGTGGGAAGGAAAACATACCTACTAATTACAGCAATACATACAAAAATAAACCCCCCTCAAGGAGGTAGAAAATCAATCCACTTTAACAAAGCATCCCTATATTTCCGTTTGATTCTATGAGAAAGGAGTGTAAGATCAAGAATGAAACCATTTCTCCATGCTCTGAAAGAAGGTATGATGTTCCTAAAAGCCCTGTCATTCCTCACCTTCCAAATGTTCCACCAAGTAGTAAAGACCACTTCCACAAAGAAAGGTTTGTTAAAATCCTTGCTAGCATGAAACGCAATATCCACCATGTCATCACTATCCTTCCAAACATTTTGCAGATAGTTCCACACATGAACACTGAAATTGCATTGGAAGAAAATATGATTTCTGTCCTCAAGTGTGCCACTTGGACATAGTACACATTCAGGCCCATCATTAATCCTCCAATGCCTCCTCTGTATCATGTCCTTAGTGTTTACCCTGTCCATTATGACAAGCCAAGCAAACATTTTGATTGACATGGTACAGCAACTCTTCCAGATCCATCCCAAAATTGGGTTTGCTACCACTTGCTCATAAGCAAAATCATAAAACTTCTTTGCAGTATATTCAGACTTCTTACCATGTCTCCACCTCCAAGAATCAGAGCAAGCACTGTCCAATTGAAAAGAGCCCATCAATGCTGAAAGCTGCTGCAAATCCTGAAAGGCTTGTTCAGACATAGGCAAAAAGAAAAGATTCTGGAAACTGCTAGTCTGAAAAGCTTCTCTGACTGAGAGGTTTTTGTGGAGACAGAAGGAAAAAAGCCGCGTGAAACGATCCTAAAGAGGATCACGACTGTTCCCAATTTGCCAGTAATCAGACCAGAACAGAACAGTGTCTCCATTCTTAACCTCAACAGAAGTAACTGCTCTGAAATTATCCATTAGCTTGCAGACATCTCTCCAACAAAAGGACCCAAAAAGTATAGTATCATGTGGGATCCTTTGGAAGTAGTAAGTATCCCAAATCAAATGGACCCATGGCACATCCATCTTGTTATAAAATTTATTCAGATGCTTAAGAAGGAGAGCTTCATTTTGCAAACCAAGGTTTAAGATACCAAGCCCCCCTTGGATTTTGGTCTGCAAACAAGTGGCCAAGCAGCCAAAGAGTGGCCTCTCTCCTGACCATACTTCCTCCATAAACACTGCCTCTGAATCCTTTCCAGTTGCTTCAGAATACCCTGAGGAATTGACAAACTGCAAAGGAAGAAGATAGGTAATGAAGAAATGACAGAGTTCACCAATTGTAGTCTGCTCCCTTGAGGCAAAAACCAAGAACTAGCTGTCAATCTTCTCTCCGTGCAATCCACCAAAGGAAGAAGATCCACAATTTTGGGTCTGGTAGTCCCCACATGCAACCCCAAATATGTGAAAGGCAGAGCGCCTAAATTACAGCCAAATACAGCAGCTAGATTAGCAGCATCATGAGCATTCATATTAATAGGATACATGGAGGATTTATGAAAATTGATTTGGAGACGAGTTGCCAGAGAAAAAGAATGAAGTACTGCTTTCAGTGCCTCCAATTGACCCCTTTCAGCTTTTTAATAAAAGCAGTGTATCATCAGCATATTATACAACAGGAAAATCTGGATCATGAGTTGGCAAAGGCCTACTGATTAAACCCTATTGTAGAAGATCATTAATCAAAGTTTGCAGCAGGTCAGCAGCAATGACAAAAAGCAAGGGAGAGATAGGATCTTCTTGCTTTACCCCACACTTGCATTTAAAATGATTTCCAGGAACTCCATTTAGCAGAATAGAAGAGGTTCCAGATGACAGCAACTGTTTAATCCAAGTGATCCATTGTCGGTGTACAAAAGTAGGGGCTCTGCTTTTGACCCCTTGACTTGTGCACAGGTAGTCAGAGCCACCCGCCACGGCCATGCGTAACAGGGAAGGAGAGGGAAGCCGGAGGGAAGCCGAAGGCACAAGACAAACAAAGCAGCGACAAGGACCAAGGCTACAGAGATCGGATGGACGAAGCGGGTTTCCCTAGCAAGGACCCTTGCCGGGGCAGCCTCAGCGGCCCCGGGAAGACCCTTGCTGGGGCAGCTCGCCCACACCAATGAAGCGAGCCACCTTCGAGCCCACCAACACTAAAACAAACGCATTGGGATAGGGCTCGGGAGGCACTTCGGTGGTGGCATGCAGATCTTTGTGCAGACAAAGAATATTCAAGATCAGATGAGGATTGGAAGGCAACAACCCTCGGCAGGGTTCTTGCCGAGGAAGCCCACAAGACCCCCGGCAAGGTCCTTGCCGGGGACGACATCGCGCCACGGAAAGACCCTTGCTGGGCCACCCGGCAAGACCCTCACCAAGAGCGCCAGCAGGGCCACTGCCAGGCCCACACCAGCCAAGTCTCCGCCGCCGTTCACATGCAGCTGCCGACCCAACCAGCTGGGCAGGCACCTGCATGGCAGCATGCGGCCCTTCGTGGAGGCTCCACCACCGTGCCACCTCAGCTGCCTGCCTGCCTACATGGCACCACATGCGTCGCTGGCTAGGGCACGTGTCAAAGCA
This sequence comes from Aegilops sharonensis, assembly GCA_904067115.1. NCBI lineage: Eukaryota > Viridiplantae > Streptophyta > Magnoliopsida > Poales > Poaceae > Aegilops > Aegilops sharonensis. Next base: position 757,253,801 of record LR880971.1, on the reverse strand, counting down.
AGGAGGAAGGACAACGGATGGGACAGGCCTCGCCCTGTCCCCGATAAAGTGAAGGGACACCTAAGCCTCGCATTAAATTCGCCTTGTCCTGTAATACCAGCGATAAGCTCGCAACACTGTAGCACTTTCCACCTCCTGTGTGCCACTGTGGCAGCCCCTTTAGCCTATAAAAGGAGGCCCATGGCGCACTGGAAAAGGATTCGGCTCTTTCAAACCTGGCAGCACCAAGAGCTAGTTCGAGAGCTCAAGAACACTAATACATCCACCAAAGCAGGACTCTAGGGTTTTACGCATCTTTGCGGCCCGAACCTGGGTAAATTCCCCTTGTGCTGTTTATTAGTCTCGCTCTTCTCACGATCCCGTGCCCCGCAACCGTAGTAGGGATTCTTGTGATCCCATAGGTGTCGTTTCCCACCGACATCTTTGGTGCGCTAGGTAGGGGAGCGCAATTGTGAGAATCTGGTCTAGTAGTTAGCCTAGCAGTTCATCATTGCCATGGCTCCTAAGAAGAAGATGACCATGGCGATCGGTTCATCCGGGACTGGACCGCCGTCACCAGTGCGGGCCAGTAGAGAGCTAGTCACGGAGAGAACCCATGGCTCGACCCGCGAATACCCACATCGCCCTGGCAGTCCAGGCCCGGTGGGCGGCGTTGTTTTTACGATGGGCGACGAGCCGCGCGACGCCGGCCCCAGAGACGGAGTCGGACCCCCGCGGGAGCTGCAGGGCCCTCCAGGGGCATCGTCATGCCGCGAACCGACGGCGCGGTGACCTCCAAGACACCAACGCCAGTGCCCACGGCGCGCTCTTCTCAGATCATGCGCGATGAGCAGCGCCGCCCTGGGAAGTGCCCCATGCGCCCTTCGCAGGATGAGGGAGGCCAGCGTGCGTGCCGAGGCACCGACGAGGGTGGCGGACGACTGCGGAGTTGTGGTGAGGCTCCTTCTAACGTGGTTAGAAGTCGAAGCACATCGCGGTCCACCCAGCTCTCGCCGCCGCCCACGCCAGCAGAAGCCCTGGCACACACGCAGCTCCTTCTCGACTTCCCTCCCACTGCGGAGAAGCTTGACGATTGGAGGGCCACCGTCCAGAGCCTCGTCGGCATCGCCAACAACGATGAGTTGCGACCGGCAGGACCCGTGGGCCGTCGCTCCGTCGAGCCACCGCCTGCCAGTGGGGGCCAAGCCGGAGGCGATGCGGCCACGGTGTACTTCCCTCCTCCGCACCGGCCACCGTGGGAAACGACCCGTCGTGACGATGCTCGTGATGCTATCTCCATCACGTCATCTGACCCGCGAACCAACCGCGATCAGCGCCAAGTCCTTCGGGAGCGGACTCATGAGGACGCTCGAACTACCATCGAGTGCCGACGTGACGCGCGCCACCAGTAGGACAGGCGGGCAAGGCCCGCTACGGACCACCAAGCGCCGGGAGGCTACGGTGGCCTACCCTATGAGGTGGGTTGTCTGGCCTTCACCCGTGAGCTGCGGCAGTTCCAGTGGCCCTCCCACCGCACGTTCAAGCCCGAATTGGCGAGATGTACAACGGCAAGACTGACCCATCAGAGTTCCTCAGCATCTACACCATCACGATGCAAGCTGCTGGGCCCCACGACGATAAGGTGCTTGCCAACTACTTCCCGTTGGCACTCAAGCCTAATGTTATGTCATGGTTGATGCACTTGCCAATGGTTAACCCGAGGAGGAGCCAGCCAAAGGGAAAGGTCACGCTGCCCGTGACCTTCGGAGGCGAGCTGAACCATAGGACGGAGAGGATTGTTTTTGATGTAGCCGAGATCGCCTTGCCTTACAATGGGATCCTCGGCTGCCCCGTACTAGCCAAGTTCATGGCGGCTTCACACTACGCCTACAACATGCTGAAGATGCCCGAGCCGATGAACATCATCACCGTTTCCTCCGACAAGAAAGATGCGTTGGTTTGTGTCGACCAAGTCTACCAGGAAGAAGTTGCAGCAGCTGCCGCTAAGGCACCTGCTCCTGCCGACGGAGCCCTAGGAGGGAAGAAGACCGGCGAGACCCCTCACACCCACTCCGACAAGCGCACCTCTTCGTGGTGTTGCGCTCCTGTTCAGGACGTGACAGAGACCTCCGCCGGCAAGAGCAAGAAGTCCAGATCTGCGCCACCGGAGACCAAGAAGGTGCCCGTCAAGGAGGACGGCACGGGTGGAGCTTTTACCATAAGCTCCACCCTCGACAGCAAATAGGAAAGCGAGCTCGTCACTTTCCTGCGGGCAAACATCGATGTGTTTGCATGGCAAGCCTCCGACATCCCCGGCGTTCCCAGCTAAGTGATTGACACCATCTTGCTGTCTGTCCACATGCGCGACCCGTCAAGCAGAAGGTCATGAAGCAAGCTCTGGAGAGACAGGAGTTCATCACGGAGGAGATCAGGAAGCTGGAGGCGGCAGGCTTGGTAAGAGGAGTACTCCATCCGACGTGGTTGGCCATTCCAGTGGTGGCGCGCAAGGTAAACGGGAAGTGGAGGTTGTGTATTGATTACCACAGTTCTAGAAATCTTCCGATTCAGCGATTTATTGTCCGATTTATCACTACTCATGGGGTGACCGATAAGTTTATGCCTTATCTTTACCGTTTATCGTTTGGGCCGATTTATCACTCTAACAAGCAATTTATCAGGAATGTACCAATAAATCGAGCCTATTTCTAACATTATGTTTGCAAAAAACTATGTCTATTTGTGTTTTGTGGACCTTGTTTTGCAATATGTACTATTGTCCTATTTTGTGGGGCGCGGCGTTTTGGCTCCCGGGTGCAAATGCACCCGGATGAACAGTACCGCGAAAAAACAAATTAAATGTTTTCAAAAAAATCTGAAAAAAATTGTAGATGATCATGTTGGTGTCGCAAACATGCTTGACGAAATTCACGCGGAACGGAGCAGCGGTGTTTCGTCGGTGAAAAAAACAAATTTTGGGTGACATTTTGAGGTGACATTTGGTCTTTGATTTGTTTTTTTTGCGCAAGCCAAAATGATTAGCATTTTTGTCTCAAGTTTTGCGGGTCGCGTTTATATGTGACAAAGATGACAAAAAAAATTTGTTTCAATTTTTTCGACATTTGAAAAAATCAAAAATGGCCCCGGGTGCAAATGCACCCGGGAGCCGAATTGATTTTCCGTATTTTGTGTGTCATTATAAGAGGATTAAAAGCCTAGGAATCAAGCTAACACTTCTGTTGAATACTTTTTGGTGTTGAATATAGCATATTTTAGTGTTGGGAACCTGGAATTTGCAAAAAATGGCCGATCAATAGTCGACCGATAAAATCGATTAATCGGCCGATTTCCAATTAATTTATAATCCCCAGCTGACCGAGACACTAACGGTAAGTGATATCCTAAACATTGTTGATTACACAGACATCAATAAGGCTTGTCCAAAGGATCCCTTCCCGTTACCACGCATCGACCAGCTTGTTGACTCCACGGCTGGGTGTGACCTGTTATCATTCCTCGACGCCTACTCAGGATACCACCAGATCTTCATGACAAAAGAAGACGAGGAAAAGACAGCATTGATCACCCCATGTGGTACGTATTGATTTTTACGGATGCCTTTCGGGTTGAAGAGTGCTAGCTCAACCTTTGCAAGAGCAGTCCAAATTGGTTTTGAACCCCAGCTACATAGAAATATGGAAGCTTATATGGATGACATAGTGGTCAAAACCAAGGACAAAGCAACACTTGTGCAAGATTTGAAAGAAACATTTGGAAACCTGTGCAAGATCAACCTCAAATTGAACCCTGAGAAGTGTGTCTTCGGTGTCCCGTCTGGCAAGCTTCTCGGGTTCTTTGTGTCACAGCGAGGGATTGAGGCAAACCCAGACAAGATTGGGGCCATCGAGCAGATTGAGGCACCCAAACGGATCAAGGACGTGTGTCGGCTCACTGGCTACGTTGCCGCCATGAGCAGATTCATCTCCAAATCCACGGAGCGTGCCCTCCCCTTTTATAAGATCCTGAAGAAAACGGGCCCAGTGGAGTGGACTCCAGAGGCCGAGGCGGCGTTGCAAGACTTGAAGAAATACCTCTCCTCTACCCCGGTGCTGGTTGCGCCTAAACCACAAGAGCCGTTGCTGCTATACCTAGCAGCAACAAACCAAGTGGGTAGCGCTGCATTGGTGGCGCAGAGGGAGGTCGACGAAGGGACACCAGCAGCGGCGGAGTCAACTGTTGGCGGGCCAGAACCCTCCCCGACAGGGCTCGATCCCGGCAAGACTGAGTCCCCGGCAGGACTCGGTCCCGGCATGACTGAGTCCCTGGCAGGGGCTGATGATACATCCATTTTGCATCATCCATTTATATCAATATTTATTGCATTATGGGCTATTATTACACATTATATCTCAATACTTATGGCTATTCTCTCTTATTTTACAAGGTTTACCATGAAGAGGGGGAATGCCGGCAGCTGGAATTCTGGCTGGAAAAGGTTGGCAACCTATTCTGCACAACTCCAAAAGTCCTGAAACTCCACGAAACATCTTTTTGGATTTAATAAGAATTTCTCAGTGAAAGAAATACACCAGGGGGCCCACACCCTGTCCAGGAGAGAGGAGGGTGCCCCCCCCTATAGGGCGCGCTCCCTATCTCCTGGGCCCCCTGGTGGGCCTCCGGTGTCCATCTTCTGCTATATAAAGGCTCTTACCCTGGAAAAAATCGTGGGCAAGCTTACGGGACGAAACTCCGCCGCCACGAGGCGAAACCTTGGCGGAATCAATCTAGGGCTCTGGCGGAGCTGTTCTGCCAGGGACACTTCCCTCCGGGAGGGGGAAATCATCACCAACGATCCTCATCGGGAGGGGGTCAATCTCCATCAACATGTTCACTAGCACCATCTCCTCTCAAAACCCTAGTTCATCTCTTATATCCAATCTTGTATCAAAACTACAAATTGGTACCTGTGGGTTGCTAGTAGTGTTGATTAATCCTTGTAGTTGATGCTAATTGGTTTACTTGGTGGAAGATCATATGTTCAGATCCTTTATGCATATTATTACTCCTCTGATTATGAACATGAATATGCTTTGTGATTAGTTACGTTTGTTCCTGAGGACATGGGTGCAGTCTAGCTATTAGTAGTCATGTGAATTTGGTATTCGTTCGATATTTTGATGAGATGTATGTTGTCTTTTCCTCTAGTGGTGTTATGTGAACGTCGACTACATGACACTTCACCATTATTTGGGCCTGGAGGAAGGCATGGGGAAGTAATAAGTAGATGATGGGTTGCTAGAGTGACAGAAGCTTAAACCCTAGTTTATGCATTGCTTCTTTAGGGGCTGATATGGATCCATATGTTTAATGTTGTGGTTAGGTTTACCTTAATACTTCTTTGTGTAGTTGCGGATGCTTGCAATAGGGGTTAATCATAAGTGGGATGCTTGTCCAAGTAAGGGTAGTACCCATGTACCGGTCCACCCACATATCAAATTATCAATGTACCGAACGCGAATCATATGAACGTGATGAACACTAGCTTGACGATAATTCCCATGTGTCCTCAGGAACTCCTTTATCATTATTAGAAATTGTCCAGGATTATACTTTGCTACATAAAGGATTGGGCCACCTTG